>JAKOOJ010000023.1:9659334-10259334 GCA_022577455.1 Arizona elegans
TTCTCGGAACTACTACAAATTTTTACTACCGGTTCTTGCGAACCGGTGCAAACTGGGAACAACCCACCACTGCTTTGGTATAAAAGCACTGAGATTGTCAAAGTTTCACTCGCTGGGTATTTATTTCCACCCAACCTGCCTTGAAGGGGAAGGGTGGAGGAAGGTCAAAACTCAGGTGATCGGAAACTTCCCTTTTTGGTCCTCACCTGCGGGAAATTCCGAAGGAGGCTCAGGATGCCGTGCCGATATTGCAAGAGAGCGAAGTGGGTTGGCGACAGACGCAGGAAGAACTGAGGCCGGGGAGCTCTGGCTGGGTTCGGCTGGGAGGACAGGATACGGGCCTCGGAAATGTCCGCAAATTCCAGGCCGAGAGACTACAGGAAGGAGGGAAAAAAAAGACCAGGCAGATCAGTCAAGCTAGAGGAAGAGAAAAAGTCAACACCTGTGTTGTGGCTCTCCAGCGGCCAGCGGAGCTGGCAGCCGATTCGGACAGTGAGGAGGTTTTGGGGAGGAACCTGGGCCAGTCTTGGAGTCTGGGGAAGGCTCTGATGAGGGCTCTGCATCGGAGGCAGGGAGGGGGCCAGGGCCGTCTGCCAGTTATCAGCTGCCTTCGGAGTCAGACATCAGTGAGGCAGAGGAACAGCTGGAGCCTGTTCCCAGTTTGTGCATGCCCAGAGTTGCCAGACGAAGGGAACAGCTGAAGAACAAGGGGCGACTCAGGAGTAAAGCCACAGGTGGACGATGAATGGCCCCTCCCAGAGGGAATCAAAGAGGAGCAAAAGGGGAGGGGAGTTTGCAGGAGATAATTAGTTCACTTAATTGGTTTGTGACTCTCTGAAACTCCTTGCCAAGTTTTGAAGATACCGGCCTGGCAGCTCTCCAAGCCAGATAAGGTCTGTGACTGTAAAGTCTCCCTTGAAAGACTTTGCTGGATGTGAATGAGAGGAATTCACAGTAACTTAATAAAAAGGGTTTTTTTGTCGGGATAAGGAGTCTGCTTCGTGGTTTTGGGAAGCCTAACTCAGAACAACCGGGACATTTTTGGGCATTATAACTGTGCTGGCCACAATTGAAAGGAACAGGCACTGCCCTGTTCCAGGATCGAGTTCCAGCTTGTTGCTCCATGGCAGAAAAAAAAATCAAGGAGAGATTTTGGGAAAGGGACTCAAGAAGAACCTCTCAGAGTGATGCGGTGGTCTAGAGATGGAGTGTCAGGTCTGGAAGCCATCTTGGGCATTGGATCTTCAGGCCCGCCACATTTAATGCTGTGGGAAACTGGGAAGGGAGGATTGTATGGAGCTGAGGAGATATGTAGTCAAAATAACATTCCTTTCTCAGAGAGTCAAGGACAACTTGCCCTGCACCTGGAGGGGTATGACTGGGAGGCATCTCCAGTTGAGAGGGTGCTTTGATTGGACCATGTGACGGACATGTGGGTACTGGGCAGGGACTTGGGACTTTTCTATGGGTGGAGAAAACCTGGAAGCTTTCAGATTCGGGTTTCCCCAGATGTGCCAACGTGACATCTCTAATAAAATGGAACTTCGAGGAATTTCTACCTTCAGAGTCTTCTTTTGTTGGGGGTGTTCCTTGGAACTCTGACATGGAGCTCTCGCCTCACAATCAGGAGGCTGTGAGTTCGATCCTAAGTAGAGAGGCTGATATTTCTCTCTCTGGGAAAAATTAGCATATATATATATATCTGCTGACTAAAACTCCGTACTGGCAACAAGAAGGGCATCCGGCCAGTAAATCACTCTGCTCCATTCAGTTGCCCAGACTCCACCCCACAAGGGATTATGAGGTCATTGAACGACAAAGTCAGAAGAACCTCTCAGCTTTGCCAAAATGGACAGGCCAGCTTGTTTCTGGACCCCTCTCACCTGCAGTGGAACCTCCTTCATCTCCTCCTCGGCCTCCAGAGACAAGGTGTAAAGGGACTGAGTGGATGGGTTCACACACACCAGCGTGGCTTCTTCTACGATGTTGCAAGTCCCAGCTAGATTCCTCAACCAGGGAGCTGCCACCCTGATCTACGGAAAGCAAAGAGATGAATCTCAGGCCAGCAAAGGCAAATCCACACGGCAGAAAAATTAACGGCCTGCTTAAAGGCACGGGTGCACCCCAAATACTGCCGTCATTGTAATTTTACCGTAAGAGAAACATTTTTTTTTTGCGAAATTACGGTCTTCCCTTCCCTCTCTTTCCCCCCAGCCAACCTGGCGAAGGAAATCCCGCTGAAATCCAAATTCTTGCTTCACCTGTCTCGTCATTTCACCATCCTCAACGCTGAAAGTCAGGATGCTGAGGTGGCTCTGCGGAGAAATTCCAACCACGTGTACCACGCCTGTTCCGTGGGAGTAGACCAGCTGATACTGGACAATCTCACTGATAAGGAAAAGCAGAGGTGCGAATTAGTATAATTGTGTCATCTTGTTTTAAGACGCCTTGCCGTCTTTCTCACGAGGTGCTAAACTCCTCAAATTTCCAGGCCAAAATGAAATCATTCTTAAGGATTGATATAAAATATGCAGAATGAGAGAGAGAGAGCTCTGAATGTCAGGCCCGGAAGCCATTTTTTGCCTTGGGCCTTCAGGCCTGCCACATTTAGTGCTGTGGGAAACTGGGAGGGGGGATTGTATGGAGCTGGGGAGATATGTAGTCAAAATAACATTCCTTTCTCAGAGAGTCAAGGCCACTCTGCCCTACACCTGGAGGGGTGTGGCTGGGAAGCATCTCCAGTTGGGACGGTGCTTTGATTGGACATGATGGACATGTGGGTGTAGGGGAAGGGACTTGGACTTTCTTTTGGGTGGGGAAAACCTGGAAGCCTTCAGATTTGGGTTTTCCCAGATGTGCCAATATGACATCTCTAATAAAATGGCACTTTGAGGAACTTCAAGCCTCGGAGTCTTCTTTCGTTGGGGGTGTTACTCGGAACCCTGACACTGAAGACACTTAAGGTTGCTTGTTTACAATCCGTAAACAGTCCTTGTTTAGTGACCACAATTGGAACTGGTCATTCAGCTGTCAAGTGAAGCAGTCACTAAACTGAAACTGGAACGGTGCTTACGATCTTAACTCGGCTTTCTTTGTCCTGCCCAAGTTATGTTTGTAAAGTTCCAAGTTGCTTTTCCATCACCGCTGTGACTGTGAACGGTCGCTAAATGAGGCGGTCGCTAAACAAGGACAATCTGCAATCTATTGCCTGTCGCGGAGAAAAACTTAACCGAAGTGCAAAGAATGTGCTAACACAACAGAATATTTCTGCTTTATAAAAATGAGGAGGGTTACGGTTAGGATTAGAGGCTGTTGTTGTTGTTTTTTTAGTCACCAAATCAACTCACCTTTCTGACAAATGTTCCATCCATTTTTGGTAACCGTTGGAGAGATAATGTAGGAGGAGGGAGCTTTTCTTCAAAACAGCCACATACTTCACAGCGTCTTGGACTCCCACCAAACTAGCCACCTGAAAGCTTAATTTAAGAATTTAATTTTTTTTAAAAAACGGATTTCTTTACTCATTACTGAAACTAATCCTAATCTAGAATAGAATAGAACAGAAAATACGGAATGGAATGGAATGGAATGGAATGGAATGGAATGGAATAGAATAGAATAGAATAGAATAGAATAGAATAGAATAGAATAGAATAGAATAGAATAGAACAGAACAGGAAATATGGAATGGAATGGAATGGAATGGAATGGAATGGAATAGAATAGAATAGAATAGAATAGAATAGAATAGAATAGAATAGAATAGAATAGAATAGAATAGAATAGAACAGAAAATATGGAATGGAATGGAATGGAATGGAATGGAATGGAATAGAATAGAATAGAATAGAATAGAATAGAATAGAATAGAATAGAATAGAATAGAATAGAATAGAATAGAACAGAAAATATGGAATGGAATGGAATGGAATGGAATGGAATGGAATGGAATAGAATAGAATAGAATAGAATAGAATAGAATAGAACAGAAAATATGGAATGGAATGGAATGGAATGGAATAGAATAGAATAGAATAGAACAGAAAATATGGAATGGAATGGAATGGAATGGAATGGAATGGAATGGAATAGAATAGAATAGAACAGAAAATATGGAATGGAATGGAATGGAATGGAATGGAATGGAATGGAATGGAATAGAATAGAATAGAATAGAATAGAATAGAATAGAATAGAATAGAATAGAATAGAATAGAATAGAATAGAAAATATGGAATGGAATGGAATGGAATGGAATGGAATGGAATGGAATAGAATAGAATAGAACAGAAAATATGGAATGGAATGGAATGGAATGGAATGGAATGGAATGGAATAGAATAGAATAGAATAGAATAGAATAGAATAGAATAGAATAGAATAGAATAGAATAGAATAGAATAGAATAGAATAACAGAGTTGGAAGGGACCTTGGAGGTCTTCTACTCCAACTCTCTGCTTAGGCAGGAAACCCTCCACCACTTCAGACAAATGGTTATCCAACCTCTTCTTAAAAACTGTCCAATGTTGGAGCATTCACAACTTCTGGAGGCCAGTTGTTCCACTGGTTAATTGTTCTCCCTGTCAGGAAATCTCTCCTTAGTTCTAAATTGCTTCTCTCCTTGATTAGTTTCCATCCGTTGCTTTTTGTCCTGCCTTCAGGTGCTTTGGAGAATAGCTTGACTCCCTCTTCTTTGGGGCAGCCCCTGAGATATTGGGACACTGCTATCATGTCTCCCTTAGTCCTTCTTTTCATCAAATTAGACATACCCAGTTCCTGCAACCGTTCTTCCTATGTTTTAGCCTCCAGTCCCCTAATCCTCTTTGTTGCTCTTCTCTGCACTCTTTCTAGAGTCTCCACATCTTTTTTACATCATGGCGACCAAAACCGGATGCCATATTTCAAGTGATTCTAAGTATTCCAGTATTCTAAAAGACTCACCTGCCGGCGTCCATCAAAACCTCCCAGTTCAGGCCACCAATGTTGGTTTCCCAAGAGCGCAGGAGACGACCCCCGTTGGAAACCGTGATGGCATCTGCAGAAAACAGGCACGGAAAATACAGTTCAGCGTGCTTCATCCTCTGTGGGATTGGCCAGGTTAAACCGTCCCTCTCCAGACTTTTTCTCAAATGCTGAAAATGCGGGTCTTTCGGAGACATTTTTCAACTTGCGAGCGAAAACCAAAAATCAAGAAACCGACGTTACGGTAGTCCTCGAATTACAACCATTCATTTAGCGACCGCTTGAAGTGACAATGGCGCTGAAAAAAGTGGCTTGCGATGATTTTTCCACTTATGACCATGGTCATGTGACTAAAATTCAGATGCTTGGCAGCTGACTCGTATTTTTGATGGTTGCAATGTCCTGGGGTCACGGGATCACCTTTTAACAACCTACTACTGGCTAAGTCAGTGGGGAAGCCAGATTCACTTAACAACCTGGTTACCAAATGGCTATGGAGATTCTCCGTCATCCAGGTTGTCCCAAAGGTGCTTTTTTCAGGAGGCAACTGGACTTTCTTGGTTTTTCTTTGAAGACGTTTCGCTTCTTATCCAAGAAGCTTTCTTCAGCACTGTCTTGGATGGTGGGGAAGGGAAGGAGTTCTACTCCACCAGGCTGGTCTATCAACATAACAATTTTAAATTGGGTTTTAAATTTCTGGGGTTTTAAATCGAGCCGAATTTATTTAATAATTTTAAACTATTTTAACTGATGTTGTCTTGTGTTTTTAATAGGCTGTACACCGCCCTGAGTCCTTCGGGAGAAGGGCGGTATAGAAATAAAATTATTCTTATTCTTATTCTTACTCTTTGCAGACAAGCTGGTCGTTTGGGGAAACAAAACAACCACTTCACAAACGCATTGCTCAGCATAGCAGAACAAACCCATCAGGACAAGATTCAGCAGCCCATCCGCATTTGAAAGACAAAGGCCACTCTTTTGAAGACAGCAAAGTCCACATTTTGGAGAGAGAGGACGGCTGGTTTGAAAGAGGGGTGAAGGAGGCCGTCTATGTCAAAATTGAACATTCCTCTCTCAACAGAGGGGGTGGGATACGACACCACCTATCTCCAGTCTATAAATTTGTCCTTTCAGCAGTTTCAAGGAGGCTCCACACCCATTTGCACTCAGGTGATTCTGAGGTTCTCCAGGTGGCCTCAAGGACTCTCTAAAAAGGATGCAAATGCCCAGCTGTCTGCAAGGAGTATCAATCCGTCCCTTCCCCACCATCCAGTCAGAACTGAAGAAGCTCCTTGGATGAGAAGTGAAACGTCTTCAAAAGAAAAACCAAGAAAGTTCAGTTGCCTCTTGAAAAAAAAAGCATCTTTGGGACAACCTTGTTACTAACTTAACAGCTGTAGTGATTCAATAACTAGAATAGAATAGAATAACAGAGTTGGAAGGGACCTTGGAGGTCTTCTAGTCCAACCCCCTGCTTAGGCAGGAAACCTTACACCACTTCAAACAAACCTGAGGCAAGAAAGGTCGTAAAATGGAGCAAAAACTCACTTCACTGTCTCGACACAAAAATTTTGGCTCAATTGTGGTCTGCCTATAGCGCCCGCATGGAGAAAGAGTGAGAGCAAATGGGAAATGATTACCTGTTCTGCCCCAGCTACAGACCCCAAAGAACGCAGCACACACAAAGTCTGTACAAACCTTAGTTTACTAAATTAAATCAGTTTTTTTTTTCAAACAAAGGCTGTTAATTAACTTTCTTAACAGCCTACAAAAATAAATAATCGTAATCTTACTATGGTTGGCAGAAAGCCCGGAAGCAATTTGCAGGAAACTGATAAGAGCACTAAGATCAAGACGCGAAGGAGTGAATGAAGTTGTTCCCTGCAAATTGCTTCAGTCGGCGTTCTTCCTTAAATAGGCTAAGGGAGTGGCCAATTAGCCCCAAGCCTTACTCTCGAGGAGATCTCCTCCTGAGGCGCCACTCCTGCCTTTTGGCCGCTCTGCGTGCCCGTGCATCGAGAAAAGGCTCCTCCTCTTCTTCCTCTTCACTTATGGTAGCTTCTGGAGGTTCTGAAGTCCCTGGCTGAATCCCTGCCTCTGGCACCACATCTTCTCCAGCCTCCTCATTGTCCGACTCGAGTGCCAGCTGCACAGGCTGCTGGCGCAACACACCAGCCTCCTCGCTGTCGGAATCAGCTACTAGCTGCACAGGCCGCCAACGGGCCACAACACTACCAGGATACCACCCCCTTCCTCACCTTGCCCATGGATCAGCATGGCATCCACTGCCCCTTCAGGAGTCCCTTTGTCCACATGTCGCCACACTGGAGGAGGGGAAAAATAAAACCCAGATCAACCTTTTAAATAGGCGTCGCACCCACGCCAGAGGCAGCACTCTTCCTCATTTTGGGGTGGGGGGAGGCTCTTTCGCTTCCCCCGGGAGATGCTCTAGGCAGGGAACCCAAAAGACACGCACGGATTTCACCACTGCGCGAGTTTAGGGCAGCCACCACGTTCTCCTCCGTAGCCACAATCAGCTTCTTGGAGGTGGGGGAGGCTTCCAAAAAGGCGAATTTGAGCTTCCCGACGTACTGCTGTCTCCTGCAATACATGGAAAAAAAAAACACATTTTTGCACGCTTCCTGCAGTCATAAATTGAAATAAACGGGGAGGGAGGGATGTTAGAGATATTCTCTTCATTGACAGGAAATATGGGGTCCTGGGGTGCAACCCTTGTCTTTGTTCCCCATTGGCCACGATAGTCCTGCCACCCCCTCCTCAACTTCTATTTATTTGTAAAACTTATTGGCTCGCCCATCTTACTACAGAACGACAGTGAGCAGCTTACAACCCTAAAATCTTAAATACCTGTAAGATTATACACCCGTCTCATTCCACAAAGCGCAAGCCCACCCCACCCCAAGGCAAATTACATTAGCTCAGTGATTTATTTAGCATACGGCAAATAACACTAGCACTAATGAGACTATCTAGTTGGGTCATGAACCGTCTGCAAGAAAATAGCCATGTTCGGAGAGCATCAAGGACCCCACAGTCCTTCTCTTCCTCCTCCACTCTACAAATACCCCTCCCTCCTAGCATTGATGAAGTCACCTAGTTGGGTCATGAAACACCTGCAAGAAAACTGCCATGCACAGAGAGCACCTAGGATCTCACAGCCTCCTCTTCCTCCTCCTCCACCCCCACTCCCTCCTAGCACTGATGATATTATGGTACTTATTTGGGTCATGAAATGCCTGCAAGAAAACCACCCAGCTCAGAGAGCCCCAAGGACCTCATAGTCCTCCTCCTCCTCCTTTCTGCATACTTCACTCCCTTCTAGCACTGATGAAGTTACCCAGTGGGGTCATGAAACGTCTGCAAGAAAACAACCAAGCTCAAGAGAGCCCCAAGGTCCCTATAGTTCTCCCCCCTCTTCCCAATAAGTACAATTATAAGTACAAATAATAAGTACAATTATTATATAAGTATAATAATTGTACTTATTATATGACGGAACAAGCACCTGCTCTAAAAAGATGTATTTTGTTTTGTGTTTTGAAAAATAAAATAAAAAATTAGAAAAAAAAAGCATCAAAGATCCCTCATGTCAACCCTGAGCTGCAAATCTATCTAAATCTATCTATCTATCTATCTATCTATCTATCTATCTATCTATCTATCTACCTATCATCTATCTATCTACCTACCTACCTATCTATCATCTATTATCTATCTATCTATCTATCTATCTATCTATCTATCTATCTATCTATCATCTAACTATCTACCTACCTACCTATCTATCATCTATCTATTATCTATCTATCTATCATCTAATTATCTACCTACCTACCTATCTATCATCTATCTATCTATTTATCTATCTATATCATCTGTCTATCCATCCATCCATCTCTACCTAACGATCTATCTATCCATCCACTCCACTCAAGAGAGCACCAAAGATCCCTCATGTCGACTCTGAGCTGCAAATCTATCTATCTATCATCTATCCATCCATCTTCCTTCCTTCCTTCCTTCTATATTTCCAATTCATTTCCTTCCTGTCTCCCTCCTTCTCTTTCTTTTCCTCCCTCCCTCCCTTCCTTTTTCGTACTAAGCACTGATGATGTTATCTAGTTGGGTCACGAAACGTCTACAAGAAAAACCACCCCGCTCAAGAGAGCACCGAGGACCCCCCACCCCCATCATCATGTCAACCCTGAGCTGCAAATATTCTCCTTTTATGATCAGCCCTGGCAAATAAGCTCAGAGAAAGCCAGCTGCCTTCCAACCTTTTTACTTGGCTGTGCACGGTCCCGAGTCCTTCCGGAGAGGGACGGTATAGAAATAAAATTATCTATCTATCTATCTATCTGCTATCCATCTATCCATCTATCTAGAAGCCCCCTCATTGAAAGCCCGATTTGGGCCACGTCTGGCTTGTTGTTGTTTTTTTATCAACGCCAATAATCGCCCTCCTTCTCACCCTCCCACCCGCCCCCCCACCCCAATAAAGCAAGCAGCAGCGCCTGCATCCCTTTCTAAAAGTGGCGGGGAGTTCCGCAGGCCAACCCCGACGGCGCTGCCCTTTCTTAGGTGGCTCAAGTGGCTAAGACGCTGAGCTTTTTTTTTTTTTGGTCGATCAGGTCGGCAGTTCCGGCGGTTCGAATCCCAAGTACAGGTCCTCCTGCGTGTGAGCAAAAGGGGGTTGGACTAGATGACCTCCAGGAGTCCCTTTCCCAACTCTTGTTACTGAGTGAGGTTCACCCACCAGTCGAACTTGCCCACTTGGTCCTCGTAGACGGCGCCCGCCGGCGGGGGAAGCCAAGAAAGGAGGAGCAGCAGGAGCGACAAAACGAGCAGCGGCGGATGGACGGGCGCCGCCATGACGACCCAAAAGGAGACAGGGAGCCGGAAGAAGAGGAGGGGGAAAGGGGGGGAAAGAAAGCCTCCGGTATCCCGTCAGGCTCTGCGCGCGACCATAGAGACGAGACAGAAGACTTTTCTGCTCCGGCTTCCGGTCGGTAGAGTTACGAATGTTGCAGAAGTGACCTTAATGTTGGGGGGGGGAAATGGGGTTAAAAAGAGTCACAGGGCAAATCTCGCTCTAGAACGGGAATTTTTTTTAAAAAAAGACGAAAAATAAAAAAAAAAACAAAGGGAGAAAATCAAATTAGGGAAAAAAAGTTATAGACCAGGGGTCTTCGAACTCGATAGCCTTAAGACTTATGGACTTCAACTCCCAGAATTCCTCCTCCAGTCATGTTAGGTCAGGAATTCTGGGAGTTGAAGTCCACAAGTCTTAAACTAGCCAAGTTTGAAGACCCTTGCTATAGATCTACAGTGGCCCTCCCATCAGGCACCGCGCGAGAAAGGCCCCCGCCACCTTAGCGGCGAAGGACCCGAGAGGCAGCGGCAACTATTGCCCGATTGGGGAGGGGGAAAAGCCCTAAAATTAATAAAATTAAAACGGACCGTTTTTTTTTTTTAAAAAATATCTTATAAAGAGGCTAACAAAGCAGCCCTGTTTTCCCGTGAGGATTTTTTTGCTTTATTTTTCCTCCCACGGGAAATCAGGCGCTGCCGTGGACACCTTCATCCTCCCCGTCGGCCACGCGAGGCTCCGCCCACCGCCGCTGCCCAAGGAAGCTGCACGTGGTTGGCGGCGATGCCCAAGTCCAAGCGGGACAAGAGGGGTGAGTTTGGGGGGGGGGGGGGGAGGAATAATGGGGGGGGGATTTCCCATCTGGGTCAGGGGTCTCTCTCTCTTTCTCCCCCTCCCCCATAAAGAGGGATGGGTGGGTGCAGGGGGAATCCCTTTTGCTTTTGCACAACCCTATTTATTTGCACAACAACCCTGCCAGGTAGGCTAGGCTGCAAAAGAAAGGGGGTGAGTGGGGGGACCCTCCCCTTCCCAGGCTCTTTCTCCCCTCCCCCCCTAAAGATCAGGGGGAATCCCCTTTGCTTTTGCACAACCCTATGTATTTGCCCCACAACCCTGCCAGGTAGGCTAGGCTGCACAAAACAACTAGGCGCCAAGACGGGTGAGTGGGGACAGGGGACCAACCCCCCCAGGGGTCAGGGGTCTTTCTAACCCCCCCATCTTTCCTTCCTTCTTTCCCATCCATCCAACCTATGTCTCTTTCCTTCCTTCCATCTTTCCTTCCTTTCAATCCATCCATCTCTCCTTCCTTTCCTATCCATCCAACCAACCAACCCATCTCTCCTTCCTTCCTATCTTTCCTTTCTTTCCATCCAACCATCTCTCCTTTCTTTGTTCCTTCCTATCTTTCCTTCCTTTCCATCCATCCATCTTTCTTTCCTATCCATCCAACCCATCTCTCCTTCCTTCCTATCTTTCCTTCCTTTCCATCCATCTCTCCTTCCCTTGCTCCCATCCATCCCATCTTTCCTTCCTCCTTTCCCATCTATCCATCCAACCCATCTCTCCTTCCTTCCTTCCTTCTTATCCATCCATTCATCCAACCCATCTCTCCTTCATTCCTCTTTCCTTCCTTTCCATCCATCTCTCCTTCCCTCGCTCCCATCCATCCCATCTTTCCTTCCTCCTTTCCCATCTATCCATCCAACCCATCTCTCCTTCTTTCCTTCTCATCCATCCATTCATCCATCCAACCCATCTCCTTCCTTCCTTCCTATCTTTCTTTCCTTGCCATCCAACCCATCTCTCCTTCCTTCCTATCTATCCATCCATCTCTCCTTCCTTCCTTCCTTTCCATCCAACCCATCTCTCCTTCCTTCCTTACTCTTTCCTTCCTTTCCATCCAACCATCTCTCCTTCCTTCCTTCCTTCCTATCCATCCATCCAACCCATCTCTCCTTCCTTCCTTATCTTTCCTTCCTTTCCATCCATCTCTCCTTCCTTCCTTTCAAACCCATCTCTCCTTCTTTCCTTTCTTTCCTTTCCATCCATCTCTCCTTCCTTCCTTCCTATCCATCCATCCATCCAACCCATCTCTCCTTCCTTCCTTCCTATCCATCCCATCTTTCCTTCCTTCCTTATCCATCCATCCAACCCATCTCTCCTTCCTTCCTTTCTTTCCTTCCTTCCTTCCCTCTCTCCCCTGCCTTTCCCATTGTCCTTGCACTCCAGTCCAATTTCCAAATGAAACCGCAATAGCGTTTTCCGAACATTCCCTAATGGAACACTGAACACGTGTCTTTCTTCCTTGCAGTCTCCTTAACCAAAACCACCAAGAAAGGTTTGGAAGTGAAGCAAAACCTGATCGAAGAGGTAAGCAAGGCGGTAAGCCAGCTGTTGAGCAATCGTTTTGTTAAAGGGGTTGTTTTGCAGGATTTTGTTAATCTCACCAATACAAGAAAGGATTAAATGAATGTATTTGTAATTAGCTATAGCAGCGTCAGCTAAATTTTCTCTTCTTCTGTGGGAAAATCCTGAAGTTTGGGCCCATGAAACTTCCTCAAGATAGAAAATTTGGGGTATGGAAAATCAAAAACGAAACCAACCGCCAAATCCTTTTTGTCCTTAGCTACGAAAATGCGTGGACACCTACAAGCGTCTCTTCATCTTCTCCATTGCCAACATGAGAAACAACAAACTGAAGGATATTCGTAGTGCTTGGAAACACAGCAGGTGAGTGTGTTTGTCTCTCGCACAGCCTTGCCATTTCGGCTTCTAAAAATGAAGAAACCTCTGGGGTAACCACACCCTTCCTCCCTACAGTAGTGGCCAAAATTGTATAAACCTTTTGGAAAAAATGTATTTTCTAAAACTAGCTACTCTGTTTCCCCAAAAATAAGACATCCCCTGATAATAAGCCCAATCGGGCTTTTGAGCCTCCCCCCGAAAATAAGCCCTCCCCAAAAATATTTAAATGCAGAACTGGAAATCAGGTAAGACAGCAAGAGGAGCC
This sequence comes from Arizona elegans, assembly GCA_022577455.1. NCBI lineage: Eukaryota > Metazoa > Chordata > Lepidosauria > Squamata > Colubridae > Arizona > Arizona elegans. The sequence continues at coordinate 9,672,199 of JAKOOJ010000023.1, forward strand.
CCGTCTTCCTCCAGGAGCCCCAAAATAATAAGACCTCCCCGAAAATAAGGCCAAGCGCTTATTTCGGGGTTCAAAAAAATATAAAACAGGGTCTTATTTTCAGGGAAACATAACACAACTTGTTTTTGGAGTAGTACCATATCAATGGAAAGAGAATTGAATCAAGAATGTAATGCGATCACTTTTATGAAGGATTTGCTGTTAGAATAGCAGTTACAGTAGAAAGAAGAAAAGTGAAACATGTAGAAAAAACGAGATATACAAAAATGATCCCCATGTCAGTTAATCCTTAGCTGGGTAACCTTTAGCACGAATGATGGCCTTACAACGTCTTCCCATGGAGTGAACCAAGTCTTTGAGTTCTGCAGCTGTTATCATGTGAAACCAATATTGAATGATGGCTTCTATTAACTGGGTTTTATTGCTGGGTCGCTTCTGACTAACCAGTTTTTTTAGTTGGCTCCCTAGATTTTCCATTGGGTGAAGATCTGGGCTATTCCCAGGCCATTCCAGCAGTGGAATAGGATTATCTTGAAACTCCAAAAAAAAAAAGTGTTATTAGCAATCAAACCTCAAAAATACACTTTTCCCCAAAAGGTTCCCACAATTTGGGCCGCTACGGTATATTCCATTAAATTTTCTGAAACTTATAAGTTTCAGAGAATTTAATGGAATATACTGTAGCGGCCCAAATTCCTTACAGCCATTCAGATCTTTATATGAAGAGCTTCCGTTTATTTAAATAGGAAAAGCAGCAACTGAAGATAATAATACCGGAGCTTTTTGACATTTCACTAAGATTTTTTTTTCCCCTTCTTATTCCAGGATATTTTTTGGGAAAAACAAAGTGATGATTGTGGCCCTGGGTCACAGCCCTTCGGATGAATACAAAGACAATTTGCATGAGGTAAAAGCACCAGATTTCGAAAAAAAAACACTGTCTCACTTCACTCGCCTGTGGCTGCTGCATGAAGCAGGCCCTTCTCCTTAGACCTGGGGTGGGGGGGGTCTCAGTATCCTGAAGCCCCCCCCCCCATCCTCACCCTGGAGAAAAGTCACTTAATCACCTGGTCTTTCGTCCTTTTAGGTCAGCAAGCATCTGCGAGGGGAAGTCGGCCTCCTTTTCACGAATCGCACCAAAGATGAAGTTATAAAGTAAGGTTCCCCCCCCCCCAAAAAAAAGAACAGCCGAAGATTTCAACTAGGAAAAACTGGATTTTTGGGGTGGGTGGGATTTTGGAAGCTTTTAGTGGAAGCTTTTTGAGAAGAGCTGTGCCCCATTATCCAGAGGTGGTATTCGGCTGGTTCAGACCGGTTTGCCCGAAGCGGCAGCAAAAATCGCAGATGGGCCTGCCCACCTGCCCTGGCTGTATGCCATCCTATTTAGGCACATTTTTGAGGCCAGGCGTGGAAGGTAAGCGTGTGCGCGGACTGGGGGCACGTATGGCAATCCGATAGTAACATAATGTGAAACCCACCGCTGCGCGGTATCTGAATTCTACGCCGTTTCTGCTCTCGGAAACAAAATACAACCTAGAAGAGAGATGATTATCACTTTGCAGTAATTTTATTTTATTTATTTTATTTTGAATTAATTGCTGGTGTAGAATCACCAATTGCTAGTTGTAGAATCAGTTGCTCTGTATTCCTGTTTTTAGCCATCTGCACTCACCGTCCCTATAGCGTTTCTTGAAAAAAAAAAGGTAATTCTTCCTTCCACCTTTATCTCCTCACCTCTCGCTGTCCAGGTGTTACTACAGGAGGATGCAAGAAGAGAGTTGCTAGTCCCTATGAATTTTCAATTCCACCCCTCTCTCTTTTTTTTTTTTCTTTTGCAGGTGGTTTTCCCAATTTAGAGAAACCGATTTTGCCCGGGCGGGAAACAAGGTCACCTTCACAGTCAATTTAGATATGGGACCCCTGGAGCAGTTTTCCCATTCCATGGAACCTCAGCTGAGGCAGCTCGGATTGCCCACAGCCCTGAAAAAAGGTTGGGAACGACGTAATCTTGAAATAAACATTGGCGAGGTTTCGTTCTCCGGCAACCTGCCTTCATTTTTTCTCCTGGTTTCTCTCCCCCCCCCCCTTTTTTTTTTTTTCTTAGGTGTAGTGACGCTTCTCTCCGATTACGAGGTTTGCAAAGAGGGGGACATCCTGACCCCAGACCAAGCTCGCATCTTGGTGAGTGACCGGCTGCAGACGATCCATAGCTGCATTTTTTTCCATTAGATTTCCCCTATATTAAGAGAGTAGGAAGGGACCTTGGAGGTCATCTAGTCCAAACCCCTCCCCACCCAAGCAGGAGACCCTACACCATTTCTGGCAGATGGCAGTCCGGTCCCTTCTTGAAAGTCTCAAGTAATGAAGCTCCAACTTCCGAAGGCAACTTCTTTTCCATGGGTTGATTGTTCTCACTGTCAGAAAATTCCTCCTTATTTCTAGTTGAATCTCTCCTTGGTCAGTTTCCATCCATTATTCCTTGTCTGGCCTTCAGGTGCTTTGGAAAATAGCTTGACCCCTTCCTCCTCTCTGTGGCAGCCCCTCAAATACTGGAAGACTGCTATCATGCCTCCCCTGGTCCTTCTCTTCACTAGACCAGCCATGCCCAGTTCCTGCAACCGTTCATCGTATGTTTTAGCCTCCAGTCCCCTCATCATCCTGGTTGCTCTTCTCTGCACTTTTTCTAGAGTCTCAATATCCTTTTTTATAGTGTGGTGACCAAAACTGGATGCATTATTCTAGGTGTGGTCTTACTAAGGCTTTATAGGGTGGTATTAGTACCTCTCTTGATCTTGATTGTATCCCTCTGTTAATGCGCGCGCCCAAACCCCCAAAATGCAATGCATGTGCAGCTCTGTACATGCACGGCACAGACCCGAAACCAACTGGCTGGTGGGAGGCATGCGTGCATACACGATGGAGCCGAACTGGGGCGACAGCTCGCGTGCCCACAGAGCGGGTGCTGCGTGCCACCTGTTCACCATCAGGGCCCTAGTTCTTTGATCCTGAAGCTTTGAAGTTTAGTTGTCTGGGCAGCCAAGGAGCTTCTGCTGCTACTGAAATTCAGAGGCCTTCCCAATTTTATTCTGTACTTTTTGAGACTTATCAACGCGCACGAAACGATTTTCCCGTTCCGAGTGCCGTGATTTGAGACCGTCCATGCTTTTAATTTCAGAAACTCTTTGGATACACCATGGCTGAGTTTAATGTGATGATCAGGAGCATGTGGGATGCCGAGACGGGAGAATTTGAACAGCTGGAGACCCCCACCGAGGAGGACCCTTCAGGGGAAGAGGAGGAGAAAGATGGAAGTAATGAAGAAAACTAGGGCAGAAGAAATACGAATAGACCTTGGGTTTTTTAAGAGCTTCATAACTCATGCTCTCTTCTTAATGGAGGACTGAACTAATAAGGATGTTGTCATAATATGACTTCTAGACTTCTAAGAGTGTGAATGTATATATATATATATATATATATATATATATATTACAAACTATTCTAAATTCGTCAGCAGATGGCTGATGAAAGCTTAGTAAAATAAAATTTTAATTCTTTTAAAATTTTAAAACTCTTACGTTCCGGAGTTCGCAGTATGTCTGCTTTTTTTTTGTCGATTGAAAGGTCGGCGGTTCGAATCCCTACGTAACGGGGTGAGCTCCTGTTGCTTGTCCCAGCTTCTGCCAACCTAGCAGTTTGAAAGCCCGTAAAAAAAAAATGCAAGTAGAAAAATAGGGACCACCATTGGTGGGAAGGGAACAGCGTTCCGTGCGCCTTTGGCATTGAGTCATGCCCGGCCACATGACCACGGAGACGTCTCCGGACAATGCTGGCTCTTCGGCTTTGAAACGGAGATTAGCACCGCCCCCTAGAGTCGGGAACGACTAGCACATAGGCGCGAGGGAAACCTTTACCTATATGAATGGCTATAAAATCTATAAAAAGAACATACAGCACATTCCGTTGTCTTTATAACCGGTTAAAGTAGTTTGTGGAACCCAATAATTCAACATTCGGATTCGTGCCTGCAGCAGGCGCCGTTTTAATTCCACTTTACCCAAGAATGGAGACCCCACTCTGCCCCTTGGCCACGCCTTCAGCGGAAGTAGTTGGGGCAGTCGTGGGCCGTGAGATGCCAGGCTTTCTCAAAGGCCTCCACCACGCTCGGGACGAGAGGCCCCTCCTCGCTGGAACGGAGGTTTTCCTGCAACTGGTCCATGTTGGACATGCCAATAATCACAGCGTCTCCGTATTTCTCCTGAGGAAGGGAAGAGAGGAATAAACTGCGTGAGCAGCCAGATCGAAGAGGAATAAAAGTCATGCCAGGAGAAGGATTTGAGGTTGAAAATAGAAGGCATCGCTTTTTCATCGCCCCACAGAAAAAAGTTAAGGAGATCTGAAACTTTCCTCCACTAAAGACAGATTTAGCAGAGGAAAGGCCAAAAGCTTGCTCTTAAAAACCTCACTAGTTTTTGTTAGTTGTGAAGTCGTGTCCTACTCATCGGACAACGTTCCTCCAGGCCTTCCTGTCCTCTACCATCCTCCGGAGTCCATTTAAGCTCACACCGACTGCTTCAGTGACTCCATCCAGCCACCTTCTCTACCGTCCCCTTCTTCTTTTGCCCTCCATCGTTCCCAGCATTAGGCTCTTCTCCAGGGAGTCCTTCCTTCTCATCAGGTGGCCAAAGTATTTTGAGTTTCCTCTTCAGGATCTGGCCTTCTAAAGAGCAGTCAGGGTTGATCTCCTCTAGGACTGACCGGTTGGGTCGCCTTGCAGTCCAAGGGACTTGCAGGAGTCTTCTCCAGCACCAGAGTTCAAAGGCCTCCATTCTTTGGCCTTCTCAGCCTTTTCTTATGGTCCAACTTTCACAGCCATCCATTGCAACTGGGAAAACCGTCGCCTTGACTATACACACTTTTGTTGGCAGGGTGATGTCTCTGCTTTTTAGGATGCTCTCTAGATTTGCCATGGCTGTCCTCCCCAGGAGCAAGCGTCTTTTGATTTCTTGGCTGCAGTCCCCATGTGCGGTGATCTTGGAGCCCAGGAAAATAAAATCTGCCACTACCTCCATTTCTTCCCCATCTGTTTGCCAGGAATTGCCATGATCTTAGTTTTCTTAATGTTGAGTTTCAAGCCAACTTTTGCACTCTCCTCCTTCACTCGCATCAAGAGGCTCTTTCGTTCCTCTTCGCTTTCTGCCATTAGAGTGGTCTCATCGGCATATCTGAGGTTGTTGATATTTCTCCCGGCAATCTTAATTCCAAATTGTGATTCATCTAGACCCACGTTTCTCAGAGATGTCCCAAAGATGCTTTTTCAAGAGGCAAATTAGCTCTCGGTGGTTTTTTTTGTTTTTGTTTTTGTTTTAATCATGCTGCCAACTTCAACCAGCTGTTCTGGTTGAAGTTGGCATAAAGCAGTTGCCAATCTCACCACTCTGGCTAGCTAAGTTCATGGCCTCATCGCCCATCTTTCACCCGAGGCGGAGCGCAAGAAGGACGGTGAGGTTCAGCTCATCTTCTCCAGCCGTCTCCTCCTCGTCTCCCGCTCAGTGGTGCCTTGTTTTGGTCCTTGGCTGTTGGCAGCGTGTTTCAAAGGAAAAACCAGAAAATCCAGTTGCCTCTTGAAAAATCCAGCTTTGGGACAACCATGACCTGGATGGCTGAGGATCTCCACCGACCAGGAGTCAGCAACCTGTGGCTCTGGAGCCCGTATGTGGCTCTTTCACCCCTCTGCTGCGGCTCCCTGTCGCTCAAAATACGCGTCACAAACGCCAACGTGCGACACCCGCCAGCACGTGATTTATTGAGTTTTTCAACCCCCTCAGTAGGCCAAGCATGGATAAATCCAAGAAAAGAAAAGTTTCAGAACAAAACAAAACATTTAATTTTAACTACATATGCTAGCTTTGTGGCCGCTCAAGAAATAGTCAGGCACGGGAAGGGTTTTGTGGCTCCCGGTGTTTTCTTTTCGGTGGGAAAAGGGTCCAAGTGGCTCTTTGAGTGTTTAAGGTTGCAGACCCCTGACCTAGATCAATAGAGCAAAGGCTCGTTTCTTAATATTATTTCCAGGAGTTTGGCCTTACCTGCAGTTCTGAATGATGATAGACCCAGCGCAGGGCAGCGGAGGTCAAAGTGGGAGGATCTGCGCCATACGCTTCACGGAGGGCACTTTGGATCAAGGACACTCCTTCAAAATGGTGCTGCTTCCAATACCTGGGGTATTTAAAACACACACACACATACTAATATCCCAACCAGTAGTAAAATGCAAATTTTTCCCCTACCGGTTCTGTGGGCGTGGCTTGGTGGGGTGTGTGTCATGTGACAGTGGGCGTGGCCAACTTTTTTTTAAAAAAAACTTTTTAAAGCATTTTTTTTACTACCAATTCGCCCGAACCGGTAGTAAAAAAATGCTTAAAAAAGAAAAAAAAAAAAAGTTCCGACGATTGTGAAGCAAAGCTGATTGTCACACCTGATCATCAGAACCTCTTTTTTTTTACTTTTTTTAAAGCATTTTTTTACTAGCTATTATTATTACTATTATTACTATTACTAGCTCCAGAGACCGGAAACAGCCCATTTCCCAACTTCCAGTGGGACCGAAAGGCCCAAAAATCAGCTGGCCGGCACACACATGCCCGCTGGAGCTGAGCTACAGCAATGCTCGCGTGCCCACTGATACGGCTCTGTGTGCCACCTGAGGTACCCATGCCATCGGCCAAATTATGTCGGCTGGCGACACCCAGGGGGAGGGCCTTCTCTGTGGGAGCCCCTGCCCTCTGGAATGAGCTGCCCCGAGAAATTCGTAAAATCTCTGATCTCCCTGTGTATTTCGCTGTGCCCTCAAAACCTTGTTGTTCCACCCGGCTGGGCTATCAAGGTAAAGATTTTAATTGGGTTTTAAAAATGGGATTTTAAATTTGGGGTTTTAAATTGAGCCTATCATTTAATAATTTTAATAATTTCAAATTTTTGTCTGTCTTTGTGCTTTTAATCAGGCTGTACACCGCCCTGAGTCCTCCGGGAGAAGGGCAGTATAGAAATAAAATTATTATTATTATTATTATTATTATTATTATTATTATTATTATTATTATTATTATTATTATTATTATTATTTAATCTTTAGTGAGATTCATAGCCTTTGAGGCTGGTTAATAGCTCAGCAGCTCGAGTCCTAACCAAGGACCTAGGAACTGTTAAGGTATCGTCGGAGGATGTAAGCTGTTCCGAGTAAGGTGGTTTTTTGTAGAGTCAAAATGTTCAAGTCCGGCAAATTTAGAATTTCTAAATAGCGGGGTAGCCCTTTGGGTATTGCTCCAATAATTGCTCCAATTATTATTATTATTATTATTATTATTATTATTAATAATAATAATAATAATAATAATAATAATAATAATAGGTTCGCCATCACGGTACTAGTCCCTTCTGCTACGTGGAGACTCACCGGTCCCGATAGACTCTGGCCCAGTCATTCCCAAAAAACCTGCCAGTTGGTGGTTGGCTTAAGTCTTTGTCTTCGTATTTGTATTTCCCCGTCAGGAGCCCTCCTGTTCAAAAAACATCAAAGTCTTCAAAAATACAGACATGGTTGGAGAAGATGATACAACAACATCTTGATTTGAAACCTGAACTATTCCCGTTGGGGATTTTACCAGAAACTTATAGCAAAGAAAATGTATATTTGATTATTCAGGTGAATAACTGCAGCTAGAATTGTATTTGCACAAAACTAGAAAAGCGAAGAGATCCCCTACAGAGAAGAATGTGATTAGGAAAATATTAGAATGCGCAGAAATGAATAGTTTAACACTGGCAATCAAAGAGCAAGAACGAATGGCATGCTATATTATAGGGGAGTTATTTTATTGATGATTATAGAGAACAAATATAAAAGTAATAAAAGTAGATGAGTGAAATCTAGAAATGTATTAGTATAATTATTAGTATATGTATTAGTATAATTATTAGTATAATTTCGTCGGGCCCTGAAAACTTATTTATTTCACCTAGCCGGGCTGGCTTGATCCCACTGTTTTGGTTAAATTGAATTGATTTTAATGGGCTTGTTTTAAATTGTGGCCAAAATATTTAATTATTTTAAACTGTTTTTAAATTTTGTATGTTCTGTTTTATTCTGGCTGTTCACCGCCCTGAGTCCTGCTGGAGAAGGGCGGTACACAAATTAAAACAAATAAATAAATAAATAAAATTAATAGAGTTTAATAAATTAAGAAGAGGATTGTTGGAGTATTAGATATTTGAAGCATTGGAATTCTTACTAAGAGTAGATTAAATAATGAACAAGTTGTCAATTCTAATTATGCACAAATTATTTGCGCCCAGACGACACAAAGATGGATTGTTTGTATTTAAATTTAATTTAATTTAAAAAAAAAAGAAGCATCAAAGTCTTGAGATCAGCCACTTAAATGCCCATCATCCTTTCACTCATCTTGCAATTCCACAGGTAAAGCTTTGGGGTTTTTATATAAAATTCCTTCCCACTCCGTACCGGCTAGAGGATTGTAAGCGTAGAAGCTGATTCCGAAGTGCCTGAGACAGGGGAGTAGCTCCTTCTCCACCTGCCGCGTGGTCGCATTGTACATGCCCTGGGTTCAAACAGGGAAAAAATAAAATAAATAAACCCTTCAAGACTTCACCCAAACCAGGACAAAGAAAAAATCGCTCTGCGTGTTTCGCAGTCGCCGATCGCAAGCGGCCCACTGAACCGGCCTCCCTTACCTGGTACACCGTCGGCAGTAGCCATTGGTGGGCTTTGCAAAGGGTGCAGATTTCCGCCACCTCCCAAGAGGCGTAATTGGACAAGCCAAGCGCTTTGAACTTCCCCTGTCGAGGGATAAATCAATCATCCTGTCATTTTAGGTCGTATTTTCAAGTATCTGCTCACAGGCTATCAAACAGGGGGGTGGATGAGGGAACCAGAAGCTAAAACATACGATGAACGGTTGCAGGAACTGGGCATGGCTGGTCTAGTGAAGAGAAGGACCAGAGGAGACAGGATAGCAGTCTTCCAATATTTGAGGGGCTGCCCCAGAGAGGAGGAAGGGGGTCAAGCTATTCTCCAAAGCACCCAAAGGCCAGACAAGGAACAATGGATGGAAACTGAACAAGGAGAGATTCAACCTGGGAGTAAGGAGGAATTTCCTGAGAGTGAGAAACAATCAACCCATGGAACAGAAGTTGCCTTCGGAAGTTGTGGGAGCTTCATCCCTGGAGGCTTTCAAGAAGAGACTGGACTGCCATCTGTCAGAAATGGTGTAGGGTTTTCCTGCTTGAGCGGATGGGGGTTGGACTAGATGACCTCCAAGGTCCCTTCCAACTCTTGTTATTCTATTCTATTCTATTCTATTCTATTCTATTCTATTCTAATCTAATCTAATCTAATCTAATCTAATTCTATTCTTTCTAATTATAATCTGCTCTACTCTATTCTATATTCCAATTTTCTACCCTACCCTACCCTAATTCTTTATTCCATTCCATTCCATATTTTCTATTCTATTCTATTCTATTCTATTCTATTCTATTCTATTCTATTCTATTCTATTCTATTCCATTCCATTCCATTCCATTCCATTCCATTCCATTCCATTCCATTCCATTCCATTTTTCTCTTCATTCCAATTTTTTTTTAAAAAAAAATATTTTTTCTTCAAAAAGAAAAGAAAAATTTCCATTTTACAACAGTTCCGTATCGGTGTATATCCACAGTTTATATTCCCCCCTACATATTCAGATATTCATTTTTGTGGTTCCCTTATTCCTTATATATTATATATACTACTCCTTACTTATTATGCATACTATTGTATCCCTGTGTTACTTTACATATATTATATATTTAATAAAATATACAAAAGTATGACGGCTATTGCTTAACGCCTTGTAAGCCGCCCTGAGTCTCCGGAGAAGGGCGGCATATAAATAATAATAATAATAATAATAATAATAATAATAATAATAATAATAATAATAATAATAATAATAATAATAATGTCATATTGCTGATGTTTCCTGATTTCTAGGTCATCTCTGTTGCGTCTTTTCTTGTTTGTTATTCCTGTCCTCTAACCATACCATTTTTCCCACGTTAAGTAATATTCCGTTTCATCTTTTCCTTTCCTTTCTTTCGTCAATTTATCCATCTCCGTACAGTCCAAAGTTTTCCTTATCACCTCTTCGCCTTTTGCTTCATTCCAAAATTCTTATTCCAATATTCCTATTTATACTGCCGTTGGAATCAAGGGCACTGAGCCCTCTGGCTGAGGAATGGGGGGCTGTAACCCCAAAACTGGCGGAGACAGAGTTCGCGCACCGCATCTGTCAGGAACCACGGCCCCTCTGGGTCAGACCAGATGGTCTCTGAGGATCCCTCCAGTTCGCTTCCGTACATCGGGGAGAGAGGGGGCATCTAGCCTGGCGGAGGGGATGCCCACTTCTCAAACTCTTTGGCCGCGTGGCTGCCTCCTGTCACCCGAGGTTTTCCCACCATCCACTCCTGAACTCCTTACCTCTCTGTGAAGCTCATTGCAGGCCCGCAGCGTCTCTTCCACGGGGGTCTCGTGATCCGGGGCGTGGAGGTAGAAGAGGTCCACGCTCGGGAGCCGCAGACGCTGAAGGGACTCGTCCAGCTGGGAGCAGACGCTCTGGGCCTTCAGGGTTTTGCCATCCCACGGATTGGCCTTGGTGGCTATTTTAACTGAGGAGGGGAGGGGAGAAAGGAGGAGGAGACATATTTGGAAGAGCAAACTCAAGAAACAAAAGAAGGAAAAAAGAGAGTCCAACGACTCTTCCGATACACTTCTCCTAAGCCTGGAGGTTCCATCAACCAACCTACTCGGGAAGGCAGTAACTTCCAAATTGCACGAAGAGCCCAAACGGATTAAAATGAAGGTGGTTTCTGGAGAAACAGAAATGAAGAATTTCACGCAGTCGGGGCTCTTCTTCGTACAATCTGGAAGCTTACGGCCTTCTTGAGCAGGTCAATGGAACCTCCCGGCTTAAGAGCAGCGTATCGGATGAGTCGTTCTCTTCGCAGCATGGTTAACGGCCTCAGTTTCTCAACCTGGTAAAATTCTCGATCAGGAAGCCCCTCATTCACGCCAAGCAAGCCCTGGGGGCTCTGTCACAGGATGCCATGGTTATATCTGGGCATGGGCAGAGTGCTCCCCCACTCGGCCATCCGAAACGACTTGCACGCATTCAAGTTTTGCTAAATTGTTAAATTTGACGTTAAAAGATGTAAATGCTGAATAAAAATTATTTTTTAAAAAACAAAAAAGTTTTGCTAAATTCGTCCGGCAGCCTCTCTAGGTCGGGGGTCTGCAACCTTAAACATCAAAGAGCCATTTGGACCCGTTTCCCACCAAAAAGAAAACACCGGGAGCCACAAAATCCTTCCTGTGCCTGACTATTTCTTGAGCGGCCACAAAACTGGCATATGTAGTTGCATTAAATGTTCTGTTTTCTTCTGAAATTTTTCTTTTCTTGGACTTGTTGGCCGACCAGGGGTTGAAAAGCTCAATAAATCACATGCTGGTGGGTGTCGCACATTGGCGGTGCTGACGCATATTTTGAGTGACAGGGAGCCGCAGCAGAAGGGTGAAAGAGCCACATGCGGCTCCAGAGCCACAGGTTGCTGACCCCTGCTCTAGGTTCACCATGGAAAGTGTTTGGTTTGTATTTACCTGAAAAAAATCTAAATAACTTTTGTTTTGTTTTGTTTTAAGCACCAAAAGCTACAGGTTTTAGTTTCCTTAAACGCTGATTTTGTGTTTGGCTGCCCTCCAGGATCCCCGCCCCCTCCCTCTCCGCAACCGCGGATTAAATAAATCAATGATTGAACCGGGCTGGTTGCTGAATAACCAGATTTCCCCCCTCCCCCGGAAGTGAGGACAAGGCACAGATCCAGAGTTTTTTTGCGGGGGAGGGCAATCAACAGAGGAATCTTAACTTCAAGGGGGGGTTTGACACCCTTTGGGTCTCCAGGGAAAGAGCTGCACCCCAAAAACCAAGTTTTTTTGGGGGGGCGGGGTTAAAGTTTTTTATTTTTAAACATACATCAATATTAAGACGCCAAGCTTGTCAATCAGAAAGGTCGGCAGTTCGAATCCCTAAGCATAGGTCTCCTGCGTGAGCAGGGGGTTGGACTAGATGCCCTCCGAGGTACCCTTCCAACTCTGTTACTGTTGGACAGTGTGGTGTCTGAGCGCCATTCGTTTTGTTACAAAACCCAACATTAATACAAGTCAAAATGTCTACATTAGTCAAACTTACATGGTCTAATATATTTAGATCAACACATATTCCTTCATTTTTCAATTTCAATTATTCAATATTTGCTACATCACAAAACCCAACATTAATACAAGTCAAAATGTATTATTATATTAATAATATAATATTTTGTATGATATTATTAACACAATATATATTATATATTATAATATATAACCTATATATAATAATATAATATTATATACTCTTATAGTATTAACAAAATATGTTATTATACATATTGAGATCAGCACATATTCCTTCATTTTTCACATCACATAACCCAACATAAATACAAATCAAAATGTATTATTATACTACTAATATATTTTGTATATTATTAATATCATATTTGTTATTATATAATATATATAATAATATAATGTATATTAGTATAGTATTAATAACAAAATATGTTGCTATACATATTCAGATCAGCACATATTCCTTCATTTTTCAATTATTCAATCTTTGCTACATCACATAACCCAACATTAATATATTATTATATTAATAATATATTTTGTATATTATTAATAACATACATTATTATATAATATAATATATATTATAATATAATATAATATATATTATAATATATATTATATTATATATTATATTGTATTTTAGTATTATGTTAAAAGTATTCAGATCAGCACATATTCCTTCATTTTTCAATTATTCAATCTTTGCTACATCACATAACCCAACATTAATATATTATTATATTAATTATATATTTTGTATATTATTAACATATATTATAATATAATATAATATATATTATAACATATATATATATATATATATTATATTATATATTATATTGTATTTTAGTATTATGTTATACATATTCAGATCAGCACATGTTCCTTCATTTTTCAATTGTTCAATCTTTGCTACCTCACATAACCCAACATAAATACAAGTCAAAATGTATTATTATATTAATAATATAATATTTTGTATGATATTATTAATAACATCATATATGTTATTATATATATATATATATATATTATATATGTATATATATATATATATATGTATATATATATATATGTATATATATGTATATATATATATATGTATATATATGTATATATATATATGTATATGTCTTTTTCTGTTTTTCGTAGGCTTTTATGTGCATATTCTTTCTAGCCAGGTTTTACCTACGTAAGCTAGGTTGTTCTGCAGCTCTGACTGGTGAATGAGATTTCACACAGTCAGAGCTGCAGAACAACCTAGCTTACGTAGGTAAAACCTGGCTAGAAAGAATATGCATATATGTATATATATATATGTATATATATATATATATGTATATATATATACTAATATAATATATATTATTATAGTATTAATAACAAAATATGTTGCTATACATATTCAGATCAGCACATATTCCTTCATTTTTCAATTAGGCCATATTTGCTACCTGATCCTTCTAACAGTCAAGTTTTAAACACAATTTAAATTAAATTCAATTTATTTTTATTTATTGTTCTGCATTAAAGCGCTAGGGGGGTTTGCAGAGGAGATTGTGTGTGGGGGTTTGGGGGAAATGCAGCCCCTTCCTCACCTTTTCCCTCCGGGCCGGGCTGGGCCGCCAAGAGGGCGCCCACGATGCGCTCCGACTCGCCCCCCGCGTACATGTGCGCCGTATCCAGCTGGCTGTGGCCGCGGGCGAGGAAAGAGCGCAGCATGGCCCCGCTGGCCTCCGGCCCGGCCCGCCGCCCGAATTCCATGGTGCCCAGCACCGAGCGGACCCCGGAGGCCGCCGCCATTGCTTAGCCTCCCTGTCGGCCGATGGGAATAAGGACGCACGGAAGGCCCGGCCCTCAACCCGCCTCCAAGCCCGGAGCCCAACCCCCCCTCCCCCCCCCAAAGGAAGGGAAGCCAAGCGGGGGCTCTTGCGAGGCACCCCGAGGGCATCTAGACGGGCCCCCCCTCTCTCCTTAAAGCCCCCCCCCGCTCCTTCATGGCTGGAAAGAAGGGCCACTGTCAGGCACCCCGAGGTCATCTAGAAGGGCCCCCCCTCTCTCCTTAAAGCCCCCCCCCGCTCCTTCATGGCTGGAAAGAAGGGCCACTGTCAGGCACCCCGAGGTCATCTAGAAGGGCCCCCCCTCTCTCCTTAAAGCCCCCCCCCGCTCCTTCATGGCTGGAAAGAAGGGCCACTGTCAGGCACCCCGAGGTCATCTAGAAGGGCCCCCCCTCTCTCCTTAAAGCCCCCCCCCCCCCGCTCCTTCATGGCTGGAAAGAAGGGCCACTGTCAGGCACCCCGAGGTCATCTAGAAGGGCCCCCCCTCTCTCCTTAAAGCCCCCCCCCCCGCTCCTTCATGGCTGGAAAGAAGGGCCACTGTCAGGCACCCCGAGGTCATCTAGAAGGGCCCCCCCTCTCTCCTTAAAGCCCCCCCCCGCTCCTTCATGGCTGGAAAGAAGGGCCACTGTCAGGCACCCCGAGGTCATCTAGAAGGGCCCCCCCCTCTCTCCTTAAAGCCCCCCCCCCGCTCCTTCATGGCTGGAAAGAAGGGCCACTGTCAGGCACCCCGAGGTCATCTAGAAGGGCCCCCCCTCTCTCCTTAAAGCCCCCCCCGCTCCTTCATGGCTGGAAAGAAGGGCCACTGTCAGGCACCCCGAGGTCATCTAGACGGGCCCCCCCTCTCTCCTTAAAGCCCCCCCCCCCGCTCCTTCCTGGCCGAAAGTCAGCAGGGGGAAGCCGCAAGGAGACCCTCGCAGGGGGATTTGGGTGGGAGCAGCTGGGGAGGGAGCCCCTCTTTTTAACCAGGTGGGGGGGAGGAAGAGCCTGCAAGAGGGGCGCCTGCAAATGGGGGGGGGATTTGATCCAGGGAGGGGGGCTTTGGAGGAGACCCACACACACATAGACACAGACACACACAGAGAGAGAGAGAGAGAGAGAGAGACACACACACACACACAGACATAAACACAGACACACAAAGAGAGTAAGACATACACAGACACACATACATACAACAGACACACAGAGTGAGACATACACACACACACAGACACACAAAGAAAGTAAGACATACACAAACACACACACACACAGACACACACACATACAACAGACACACAGAGTGAGACATACACACACACAGACACAAACACACACACACACACACAGACACACACAGACACACAAAGAGAGTAAGACATACACAAACACACACACACACAGACACACACACACAGACACACATACATACAACAGACACACAAAGAGTGAGACATACACACACACACACAGACACAAACACACACACACACAGACACACACACACAGACACACATACATACAACAGACACACAAAGAGTGAGACATACACACACACACACAGACACAAACACACACACACAGACACACACACACAGACACACATACATACAACAGACACACAAAGAGTGAGACATACACACACACACAGAGACACAAACACACACACACACACAGACATACAAAGAGAGTAAGACATACACACAGACACACATACATACAACAGACACACAGAGTGAGACATACACACACACAGACACAAACACACACAGACACACACAGACATACACACAAAGGGAGTGAGACATACACAAACACACACACACAGAGAGACACAAACACACACAGACACACACACAGACAGAGACACATACACAGACATACATACAACAGACACACAAAGAGTGAGACATACACAAACACACACACACAGACACACAGAGTGAGACACACACACAGAGCCACAGACACACACAGAGATACACAAACAGAGACACACAAAGACACACAGAGAGAGAGACAGAGACACTGTTATGTAGATTCCAGGATGAAGCCCAATAACTCATATAAGTCGTTCCTTTTCTATTAAATATATTTATTGTTTCTATTAAACATCTTTACAGGCACCATGACAGGAGAGAGCCCAAGAGGCGAAGGAGAGGGATGGGGCTTGTATACAAAGGAGGCAGAGCCAAGGTAAGGAGGAGTTATGAGGGGCCGGTTGTTGGAAAAGGGAATTAATATTTACATCCTTTTGATATATACATCAATCAATCACAGGGTTAGTCATTTACGTGTGACAGGCACACAAACACACACACACACAGACAGACACACAGACACACACACACAGAGATACACAGACACAGACACTCACACCGAGACACACACAAACACACAGACACACACAGAGACACAAAAACACACAGCCAGCCCGCCAGCCAGCTGAGTCCCTCCCGGTGAGGCGGAGCCGGGGGCGATCAGCTGAGCCTGTCGGCCGAGTCAGCAGCGGGCTTCGTCATCGCTGGCGAAGGAGGCGCCCCAAAACAAGCCCGCAAAAGCCTCCCGGCTGAGCAACCCGCACTACAAATCCGCCTTGTCCCCATCGCCCCTCCGGCCGGGCAGCCAGAGAGGAAAACCCCCCCCCCATACTAAAGAAAGGGGGCCGGTGAGTTGGACGCGCCTCTTTTGAACCCAGCTCCTTGCATTCCTCCTTTCCTTCCCCCCCCCCCAAAAAAATAACCCCCCCCCAACCACATCCGAGCAGACCTGACTAGGACACACCTGGGCAGGTGAGGGATGCTGGCCCTTGAGAAAGGGGAGGCGGGTGAGCCAGCCAGGCAATGAATGGGGAAGGGTGTGTGGGGGGGGCTGGGGTCTCTCCAGACCTCCCCCACCCCCAAAGGAAGGGGGAGGATTGGGGAGGGGGGTGAGGGAAAGCAGCCCACCCCATCTCAAGCTTTCCATGGGAACCGGGCGTCCCAATCTGACTCCCACCCTCTCTAAAAGTGGGTTGGGGGTCCAGCTCCCGATGGGAAGGCCTTCGTCCCTTCCATCATTAACAGAGCTGGAAGGGACCTTAGAGGTCATCTACTCCAACCCCCTGCTCACACCCAGAATGAGGGATTCGAACCGTGGACAAGTGGTTCTAATTGGCAAACTCAGCGTCTTAGCCACTGAGCCCACCTAGCCAGGTTTTTAATTGTGGGGCACCCCCCCCCGGGGAGTGGGGACTACACCTCCCCAAAATCCCCGGCCCCGCTGAGACTTAAGGAAGCCCACCAGCTCCAAAGGTTTTTTTTTTTTTTTTCAACCTTACAACAGGAGTAGGTCAGCCTTCCCGCAAACTGGCTTAATTCTGGCTAGTTCAGGAGGGGCTAAAAACAGACCACAGAATCCATAAGCCTCCCCCACCCACCCCCACCCCCACCCCAAAGCCTTTCTGGTTTATCCGTGGTTTGTCTTCTCAAGCCTGAACCAAAAAACAAAGGTCTTTTCGGGACGATTTCGAAAGCAAAAAATAAGCCTTGGTCAGTCTTGAACTCGCTCCTTTCCCGGCACGGATGAATCATCCAAAGCTTTCCTCTTTCTGTTATTAACCTTGATCTATTTATTCCAGCAGCTGTAGAAATGGTGGAGTGAGGGGAAGAGGCTTCCTTGGCTGCATATTTTGGGGAGGGGGAAGGGGGTCGACTATCCGAAGACCAAAGTCTTGCTGGCCAAGCGGTTTGAACCTGGAAAGTGCTGATAAGGTTTGATTGCGGCTGCTGGATCAGCTGCTGCTGGGATCACATGAGAACATCTGGATGAGTCACAGCAAAAGGGGGGGGAGTGTTTGTCCCCAGCCCACGTCCCCTTTTTCCAGCAAAGGCTGGGGATTGACCTCCACGGCGAAAGGTAGCAGCGGTTCTTTCAGACTAGTCTCAGATATACTGCCACTGAACATGGGGGATCCAGCAAATTAAATTAACCACTTGGTCTTTGGGCGAAAGGGGGGTCTTTCAGACTAGTCTCAGATATACTGCCACTGAACATGGGGGGTTCCAGCAAAGTAAATTAAGTCACTTGGTCTTTGAAATATTGGAATGGGAGCTGGAGAAAAGCTGGGAGGGGGGGTCACAATATTTATTCGCAACCCGTTTGCAAACCTAGGTACTTAATTTTCGCGGCAGAAGAATTGATTTTTTCCGTCGCGTGCCAAAAGTGGGGGGACTGTGGGGGTCGCGCGTGCCCACATCCATAATTCAATGTGCCTCATCCACCCCGCGCACACACACGGGACCCCTCCCCCACTCCCCCCCGCTTTTGGCACGGTGGGCATGGTAGGCCCATTTTTCGCCCTCTCCAGGCTCCAGAGGCTTCCTTGGAGCCTGGGGAGGGCAAAAACAGCCTTCCTCACCACCACCCCGGAGGCCAAAAACGGCTAGTTTCCTGACTTCCAGTGAGCCCAGAAGGCTAGAAAATCAGCTGGCTGGCGCGCGCACTGGAGCTGAGCTAGGGCAACATTTGCGTGCCCACAGATACGGCTCCGGCACGCGTGCCCTAGGCTCGCCATCACGGAACTAGATTAGTTATTTTGCAATAGCGGCAAATAATCTGTAGCTCGGGTGTAGGAGGGGTGAAGATTGGTTCTCCGAGCTTGTGGGTTGGTTTTACGGACGTCTCGTGACCAGGATAGGGAACAGCTTCAGTTTAAGGGGGGGGGGGGGATGTCAGTGTTATTTTTATTTTTTTTTAATGCAAAGTTCTGTTCCAGGAGCGACTGAAATACTCCAGGGGGGGAAAAAAATGGAAGGGAAAATACGTATTTTCTTTTTAAAAAATCCATTTTCCCAGGGTTTTTCTGTTTTTTGTTTTGTTATACACATTTTGATCTGCGGTTGGGCCGATCCCAGCGAATCCCATCTCTCTTCTTCCTTTTACAGGTTCCCAGTTCACAATGGGAGGGGCTGCTTTGAATTTCCAGTGACTCCCAGGGCCTCCTTCCCACCATGTTTGCTCATCCTCACAAGTTCAGCTTTCCCAACGGGAATGCCTCGGATTGTGTCAACGGTTCGGAGTGGATCCTGAATGTCTTCCATGAGTGCGCACGGGATGGCTGGGACATCGCCAGTGTGGTGCTGGGCCTGGTCTCCATCGCCTGCTTTGCTGGGGCTTCCTTCCCGTGAGTAAACGAGTGGCGGGGAGGTGGGGGGCAGTTAGAAGGGGCAGGCTGGGAATTTTGTGCTAGGGGTGCCAGTTGGCTGGCTCCTTCCTTCCTTCCTTCCTTCCTTCCTCCATCCCTCCGTATTCCCATCTCTCCTTCCTTCCTTCCTTTCCTTCCTCCCTCCCCATTCTCATCTCTCTTCTTCCTTCCACCATCCCTCCCTATTCCCATCGTTTTTTTCTTTCCTTCCTTCCTCCCCCTCCCTCCCCATTCTCATCTCTCTTCTTCCTTCCTCTGTCCCACCCTATTCCCATCTCTCCTTCCTTCCTTTCCTCCTTCCCTCCCTCCCCAGTCCCATCTTTCTTTCCTTCCTTTTTTCCTCCCTCCCTATTCCCATCTCTCCTTCCTTTCCTCCCTTCCCCTTCCTTCCTTCTTTCCTCCATCCCGCCCAATTCCCATCTCTCCTTCCTTCCTTTCCTCCTTCCCTCCATCCCCATTCCCATCTTTCTTTCTTTCCTTCCTTCTTTCCTCCCTCTCTCCCTCCCTATTCCCATCTCTTCCTTCCCTCCCTCCCCATTCTCATTTCTCTCCTTCCTTCTTTCCTCCATCCCTCCCTATTCCTATCTCTTCCTTCCTTTCCTCCTTCCCCATTCCCATCTCTCCTTCCTTCCCCTTCCTTCCCTCCCCATTCCCATCTCTCTCCTTGCTTCCTTTCCTCCTTCCTTCCCTCCCCATTCCCACCTTTTTCCTTCCTTCCTCCCCCTTCCTCCCTCCCTCTCTCCACATTCTCATCTCCTCCCTTCCTCCATCCCGCCCTATTCCCATCTCTCTTCCTCCCTCCCTCCCTATTCCCATCTTTCCTTCCTTCCTTCCTTCCTTCCTTCCTTTCTTCCCTCCCCCCTCCCTCCCTCCCTTCCTTCCCTAGTTTGACTGACAAATAAGTGGCCGCACATTGGGGAATGACAAAACTGAGGTGACTCATTTCCTGGGATAGAGACAAAGGAAACGGCCAGGTATCCTGCCACACCTGGCTGTGGGCGGCTTTTGAAATATCACCTCCAGCAACCCCTTTCAAATGCAGAGCTGTTCGGGCAACCATCAGTTGCAGCCAAAATAAATAAAATTCCTCCTTAAAAGCCTCTTCTGGGTGGTTTAAACTTCCATCCTGTGCAGAATGACACAATAAAGAGTGTACTTCCCTTGTCATCGGACCCCGGACTTCCTTTCCCATCAGCCCCAGCCCACAATCAGTGGTATAGTTTGCTGGTGAGGGGTGACCCTGATCAGTGATGGATTTCAACATTTTTTATTACCGGTTCTGTGGGCGTGGCTTGGTGGGCGTGGCTTGGCTTGGCTTGGTGGGCGTGGCAGGGGAAGGATACTATAAAATCTCCATTCCCTCCCCAATCCAGGGAAAGGATACTGCAAAATCCCCATTTCCTCCCGATCAGCTGGGACTCGGGAGGCAGAGAATAGATGGGGGCGGAGCCAGTCAGAATTTTTACTACTGGTTCTCCGAACGACTCAAAATTTCCACTACCGGTTCTCCAGAACCGGTCAGAAGCTGCTGAATCCCACCTCTGACCCTGATGCTTCATCTTTAATTCTTTGCTCCCTCCACTTTTCCCCGCAGTCAGTTCTACCTGGCCTGTAAAACTGGCATCATGGACCAGGCCCTGTCCGTTTACTTCCTGCTGGGATGGCTCGGAGGTGATTCGCTGAACTTAGTTGGGTCTTTCTTGGCTGATCAGCTTCCGTTGCAGGTAAGAAACTGAAAAAAAAAGCAATGTTTTTTAATCTGCTGGTCCCAGTCCTCAATTCTGCAAAAGATGCCCAAAGACATCATCGTTGTGGGTCCTTGGGATTCCCTTCCTCTCCAATTATTTTTTTGTTTGTTTGTTTGTCAAACAAGTACAAGATAGCAGGAACATAAACATGAAAAAAGGAAGTAAATACAGATAAATGGGGACAGTAGGACAGGGACGGTAGGCATGCTGGTGCACTTATGCGCACCCCCTTTATGGACCTCTTAGGAATGGGGTGAGGTTCACGGTAGACAGTTTGAGGCTGAAGCGATGAGGGTTTGAGGATGTAACAACGGAGTAAGGTAGTGCATTCCAGGTGTTGATTACTCACTCTGTTGCTATTTTTTGCAATCGAGTTTGGAGCGGTTTACCTTGAGCTTGTATCGATTGTTTGCCCGTGTATCATTGAGGTTGAAGCTGAAGAAGTCGTTGACAGGTAGGATGTTGTAGTAAATAATTCTGTTACTACGCTCAGGTCAGATCAAAAGCGGCGTAGTTCCAGGTTGTCCAAGGCCAAAATTTTAAGCCTGATGGCATAAGGGATTCTTGTTGTGAGCAGAGGAGTGGAGGACTTTTCTCGTGAAATATCTCTGGACCTGCTCAATCGTATTAATGTCCGATATACAGTGTGGATTCCAGGCAGATGAGCTGTATTCAAGAATTGGTCTGGCAAAGGTTTTGTATGCCCTAGTTTGCAGTTCAATATTACCGGAGAAGAAGCTTCGCAAAATTAGGTTAACAACTCTTAATGCCTTTTTGGCAATGCTGTTAGTGAGCTCTGGGGCTTAGATCGTTTGAGATGAGTACTCCTAGGTCCTTGACAAAGTAAGGGTCGTCTGTGAGATCGTTTCCACCCAACTATAGCCCCATCTTCAAGCCAAGAGTTCCAGAGGTTAAAATAAAGCTTCTCTCTTAATTATCCCCAGAATTCCCGCTCAGCTTCTCTTTCTCCTTCCCCAGGTATACACCGCCATTTACTACGTGCTGGCCGATTTGCTCATGATCTCGCTCTACGTCTATTACAAAGTCAAGAATCAAAACAGAGTCTGTAAGTTTGACATCCGCTAATGGGAGAGAGAGAGGGAGGCGCCGAGACCTATAAAACTCCCATTTTTTGAAATCATCGCCACGGGGAAATATCCCCCAAGATTTCGGTTCAAAATCGGGGCTTAATTCAAAGGACCGTTTGGATGCTAAGCTGGGGAGAGGGGCAAAGGTGGGCTTCGCATACTGTAACAACCGGTTTGGCCAGCACCAGAAATGTGAGCGTGCGGCGTCACAAAACACAGCAATTCGCTCGCACGCCGTCCGCAAATGCATGTGGTGTCAAAAACACAGCAATATAGGACCACCTGCAGGTTGCCACTACCGGTTCGCTGGTCCGAACTGGCTGAATACCATCTCTGGAGAGAGGGAGGGTATTTGTCAGAGTATGAATGTTCATAGACTGGAATAGACATGGTAACAGGTCAGCCAATGGGGACTGTTTGGGTAGACATGGCAACAGGTCAACCAATGGAGACTGTTTGGATAGACATGGCAACAGGTCAGCCAATGGGAACTGTTTGGATAGACATGGCAACAGGTCAGCCAATGGGGACTGTTTGGATAGACATGGTAACAGGTCAGCCAATGGGGATTGGATAGACATGGCAACAGATCAGCCAGTGGGGACTGTTTGGATAGACATGGTAAACAGTCAGCCAATGGGGACTGTTTGGAAACTGAAACATAGTATTTGTTTGTATGGGGCCGTAAGAGACAGTTTGGAGCCTGGGCGTGGCTTAGACTTTGCTGAACTGTATATAAGAGTTGGTTTGGGCTCTGTAACTTTGGTGCCCCTGTACAAAATATTAGCCTCTGTAGCAGGGGTGAAATCCAGCAGGTTCTGACAGGTTCTGGAGAACCCGTAGCGGAAATTTTGAGTCGTTTGGAGAACCCATAGCGGAAATTTTGAGAACCAGCAAATACCACCTCTGGCTGGCCCCAGAGGGGGGATGGGAATGGGGATTTTGCGATATCCTTCCCCCAGGAGTGGGGTGGGAATGGAGATTTTGCAGTATCCTTCTCCTGCCATGCCCGCCAAGCCACAACCAAAAAACCGGTAGTTAAAAAAAAAATTGCATTTCACCACTGCTTGGCATCTCTTTGTTACTCTGCGATGACTTGCTTCTATGAATATGGCTTCTGTGTTCCTGATTTTGTATGCTGACTTCCGCTGCATGGTTGTTGCATATAAAGCAGTTTCAGATATTTAATTGAACCCTGCTGAAGTTTATTTAATTGTGTGCTGGCTGGATGTGTTGCACAAATTCTGACAGAATTGTGGTTTTATACCTAGGCATGCAGACAGGTCCCCCCCCCTATTTTTTTTTTTAATTATTATAATGGGAGAATACACATCCTTGCACCCTTCGAACAGAAGTTGCAATTTTGCAGGGCCCTCTGCTCTTCGTGCTAAAGCTTTTCGCGCACATTCAAGTGTGCAATTTTGAGCCGTTTCCTCTCCGCAGAAAGCTGGGTTCCCCCCTCGATCTTATCTCTTTCTGTTTCGAATCTCTTGAAAGGTTTAGATGACGGGTCGGTGGGGTTTTTTTTGTTCGTTCTTTGTGCTTTGCAAAGCAGCCGCCAGAAAAAGATGATGCTGATGGGAGAGAGAGGGGGTTTCTCCTTTTTTTAGTAAATTTGTCTGATGGCACAGACAAGACAAAAAAATTTAAAAAAAAAAAAACCAAGACAGACTTTTAACCCCTAATCCAACATTTCTCCCCTTCCTCAGTTTCGGCTTCGATCAACGCCGTCTTCGCATTCGTGGTCCTGGGAGCGACGTTGACGCCCGCCTGGCAGGCGGGACCTGCCTCTTCTCACCTGGGCGGTGATGGAAGGATGTTCAAAAGCAGGAGGCTTTTATCCTCTGCGGATTATCCATCAGGCTGGGAGGTAAAGCCACAACTGACCTTCAATGTCTCGCAAAGACTAAACTGCCCTCGCCAACGGTTGCAGTGTGTTCAAATCCCGTCGAAATGGGGACAATATAAAGATGAGCAGTAGTTGGGAAGATTACCGGGATGCAGTAGCTCAGTGGCTAAGAAGACGCTGAGCTTGCCGATCGAAAGGTCGGCAGTTCGGCCGTTCAAATCCCTGGTGCCGCGTAACGGGGTGAGCTCCCGTTGCTTGTCCCAGCTTCTGCCAACCTAGTAGTTCGAAAGCACGTAAAAAATGCAAGTAGAAAAATAGGGATCACCTTTGGTGGGAAGGGAACAGCGTTCCGTGCGCCTTTGGCGTTGAGTCATGCCGGCCACATGACCACGGAGACGTCTTCGGACAGTGCTGGCTCTTCGGCTTTGAAACGGAGATGAGCACCGCCCCCTAGAGTCGGGAACGACTAGCACATAGGTGCGAGGGGAACTTTTACCTATATGAATGACTATAAAAGAAGTTACAGCGCGTTCCGTTGTCTTTATAACCGATGAAAGTTTGTGGAACCTAATAATTCAACATTAGGATTTGTGTCTGGATGGATGGATCCAGAAACAGGAAAAAATTTATTTATTGGTTCGATTTATATGCTGCCTTTCTCTGGAGACTCAGGGCGGCTTACAATGCGTTAAGCAATAGCCGTCATAGTTTTGTATATTTATACAAAGCCAGCTTATTGCCCCCACAACTGGGTCCTCAATTTACCTACCTTAGAAAGGATGGAAGGCTAAGTCAACCTTGAGCCTTGGCGAGATTCGAACCTGCAGTAATTGCAGGCAGCTGGTCTTAATAACCAGCTTAATAACAGGGTGCCTTAGACTACTGTACTACCAAGGTATATACCAATGTATATATCTGCTTAGTAGGGCTTTTGCCCCCCCGCCCCCAAGCAGTGTTTCTTTATACAAAGTCAGTTTATTGCCCCCACAATCCGGGTCCTCATTTGACCTACCTTGGAAGGATGGAAGGCTGAGTCAACCTTGAGCCTGGTGAGATTTGAACTCGCAGTAATTGCAGGCAGCTGGTGTTACTTAACAGCACTTTAGTCCGCTGCTCCACCAAGACTCCAAATGTAGAGGAAATAGAAATAAACCCGAATACTTGGGCAGATCATAATCCATTCATAGTCAAATGGAAAGGGGAGGAAGAAAGGAAAAAGAGATGGACTATGAATCAAAGGATAACGAAAAGAAAAAAATTACGTTCAACACATAGAAAAAGAATTAGGATTTCTCCTACAGGAAAATTGGAGTGAACAAACAACTATTCAAAACCTGTGGGGCACAACTAAAGCTTATGTCTGGGGTCTTACAATGGCATACATTATACCAAGGGTCTGCAACCTTAAATACTCAAAGAGCCATTTGGACTCGTTTCCCACAGAAAACAAAACACAGGGAGCCACAAAACCTGAGTGGGCGTGGCCAACTCGATGTCACTCCCACCAGTCACATGACACCCCCCCAACCACGCCTACCCAGCCGGTCATTAGGGCAGAGAACCAGTTGTTAAAAAACATCGGGAACCACAAAATCCTTTTGACATCTCTCTCTCTCCCCTCCCTCCCTCTCTCCCTGTATCTCTCTATGTCTCTCTCTCTCTCTCTCGCACTCTCTCTGTATCTCCGTTTCTGTCCTGGCCACTTCTCCCATCCTCCACCATCGCCCTTACCTTCTCAGGCCAGGTGAGAAGTGACTGCGAGGGGAGAGCGAGGGGCGGGGTCAGCCAGTAGTGGGATCACGGAGCCACATGCGGCTCCAGAGCCGCAGGTTGCTGACCCCTACACTATATGAAGAAATAAATAAAATAAAAGGAAACAGTCTATAGAATTGCAAGAGAAATTGGGAAAAATTAGAAGACAAAATGCCGAAAGAAACTAGAGATGAAAAAGAGATAATTAAGCAAGCGCCGTTTTAATTCCACTTTACCCGAGAATCAAGACCCGTCGGCCACGCCTTCAGCAGAAGTAGCAGCATTGATAAAATGCCTTTTGTGGTTCCCCCTGGTTGTCCCATAATTGCTTTTCACCAGGGAAATTTCTCCCAAGTGAATCGTTCTTTCGGAAGTTAAAAACGCATCCGTCGGGTGGGAAGAACGCTAGACCAAAGATTAGTGGTTTGACTTTGAGGTGGCAGGGGGAGTCAAGGGAGGGAACAAAGGATTATCCGAACTAACCCACGGACTAAATCACCTGGTGGCGAGGTTTCCCATTAAATTACCTTCGAGCCTCTTTCCTCCTGGATCCCACGAGGGCCTGCTGGGATATTCTGTCCGCAGCATCGCATCACCCTTTGTGTCTTCTTCCACAGCCTTTCACCCAGAAGGAGATTTGCGGCTTTGTGATTGGATCCACTTCGTCGGTGCTCTACCTCCTTTCTCGGATCCCTCAGATCTACACCAATGTAAGCGTTGCTCGAACGGGAAGGGGGAAAAGCCCACTGCGGAAGGGATGGCTTCTTTTGGGAAGCAGTTCGGGCTGAAGAGGGCCCCAGATTCAAATTTCCAACTTTTTCCCAAGGAAGAGAAAATGTTTCCAAGGCTGTCCATCCTCGGCAACTTTTAAGGCTTACGGACTTCAACTCCCAGGATTCCTTAGCCCGCCATGCATTCTGGGAGTTGAAGTCCGTAAGCCTTAAAAGTTGCCGAAGATGGAAGCCCCTCATTTTAAGGGACAATCTTTCTGCCTGCAACCCTGAGTAACAGCGGATGGCCCGTACGGCTCAGCTTTCTAACCTTGTTACTTACATCTTCATAAATGACTTAGATGAGGGAATAGTAGGGGAACTCGCCAAATTTGCAGATGGTACTAAGCTGGCAGGAATAGCCGACACCCTAGGACCATGATGGCGAACCTATGGCACGCAGCCATATTAGTGGGCACGCCAGCTCAGCTCTGGGGCACATGCGCGTGCCGGCCAGCTGATTTTCGGGCCTTCTGGGCCCACCAGAAGTAGGGAAACAGGCTGTTTCCTGCCTCTGGAGGGCTTGGTGGGGGGAAGGCCCATTTTTCTTTCTTACCTGGCTCCAGATCCTCTCTGTGTATCTGGGAACGGCGAAAACAGCCTTTCCCACTCCCTTGGAGGCCCTACGGAGGCTGAAAGGGCCCATTTCCCCACTGCCGGTGGGACAGGAAGTGACGTTTTTTCCTGTCCCCAGCCTCCAGAGACTCCTAGAGACGCTCCTAGAGACTCCTAGAGAGATTCTGGAGGCTGGGGACAGCAAAAATTGTCACTTCCTGTCCCACCGGGAGTTGGGAAATGGGCCCTTTCAGCCTCTGTAGGGCCTCCAAGGGAGTGGGAAAGGCTGTTTTCGCCGTTCCCAGATACACAGAGAGGATTTGGAACCCGGTAAGAAAGAAAAACGGGCCTACCAGGCCATCCTGTGCCAGGAGCGGGGGGGGGAGGGGGAGAGGGTTGCGCCCACATGCGCGTGGGCACATGCGCGCCTGCCCCGCCCCCCCTCTCCTGGCACACGATGGCAAAAAGGTTAGCCATCACTGCCCTAGGAGATAGGCTCAAGATCCAGATGGATCTTGACAGACTTGAACACTGGGCCCAATCTAACAAGATGAAATTCAACGTAGAGAAAAATAGTCTTACACTTAGGCAAGAAAAAGCCAAAATTACACATATAGACTGGGTGAAAGCAGGCTTAATAGCAATGACTTTGAGAGGGATCTTGGAGTCTTAGTGGACAACCAGCTAAATATGAGCCAGCAGCAAAAAAAAAGCCAACTCAATCCTAAATTACATCGAGGGATACAATCAAGATCAAGAGAGGTACTAATATATATATATATATATATATATATATATATACACACTCTATAAAGCCTTAGTAAGACCACACCTAGAATCCTGCATCCAGTTTTGGTCACCGCACTATAAAAAAGATGTTGAGACTCTAGAAACAGTGCAGAGAAGAGCAACTGAGATGATGAGGGGACTGGAGGTTCAAACAGACGATGAACGGTTGCAGGAACTGGGCATGGCTGGTCTAGTGAAGAGAAGGACCAGGGGAGACAGGATAGCAGTCTTCCAATATTTGAGGGGCTGCCACAGAGAGGAAGGCGGTCAAGCTATTTTCCAAGGCACCCAAAGGCCAAACAAGGAATAATGGATGGAAACTGAACAAGGAGAAATTCAACCTGGAAATAAGGAGGAATTTTCTGCCAGAGAGAACAATCAACCGATGGAACAGAAGTTGCCTTCAGAAGTGGTGGGAGCTTCATCCCTGGAGGCTTTCGAGAAGAGACTGGACTGCCATCTGTCAGAAATGGTGTAGTCTCTCCTGCTTGGGCTGAGGGTTGGACTAGATGACCTCCAAGGTCCCTTCCAACTCTGTTAATCTGTTATCTGACTGCCAGCCCTGAGTGTACCATTGCCCAACCTAACTAAAAGCAGACTTATCTGAGATCTGTTGGAAGAAAACTGGGGGGGGTGGATTTTAAGGCTATTCCCATGCCCTGATCTGATTTAAGACAAGACGGTCACATTTACTCACGCCATATGCTTCTTCCACTTCAAAGCTCGTTTGAAGCTAGCCGTGATCCCAGTCCACGGTGCCACCGAGTAAATACTGTCTTAAATGTTTACGATCGCAGTTAAAGAACGCAGTGCAGAGCCTACCTCTTGGACGGGCCACCTGAAGCTTTTAAATCCCTTTCTCTCCCTTGCAGTTCAAGAGGAAATGCACGACCGGAATCTCTTACTCTCTTTTCGCTCTGGTGATGCTCGGAAATACACTCTACGGTCTCAGCGTCTTAATGAAAAACCCGGATCCGGGCCAGTCCGAAGCCAATTACGTGATCCATCATTTGCCCTGGCTGGTCGGCAGCTTGGGGGTTCTGTCCCTCGACGTCGTGGTATCCTTTTCTGGAAACGGAGGTCGGTGGGGTGGGTTTCTTTCTGCTTTTAAACGTGCGACGGAATCCCTCAGACAGGCCAGGAAAATAAGAGAGTGTCATAAACTTTTGATTCGGAGACTTTCTGAACTGCAGTCAACGGTAGTGTCAGAACTGAGGTGGGGTGCCCTAAATCAAGCATGATCATCTTTTTAACGAACCCGTAATTCCATGCGGGGTGGAGTCTAGTCAATTGAATGGAGCCAGCAGAGTGTTTTACTGGCCGGATGCTCTTCCCGTTGCCAGTACGGAGTTTTTTTTTCCCAGCAGATATATTTATTAGTTTGATTTCGATTTATATTTATTTATTAG
This sequence comes from Arizona elegans, assembly GCA_022577455.1. Classification (NCBI taxonomy): domain Eukaryota; kingdom Metazoa; phylum Chordata; class Lepidosauria; order Squamata; family Colubridae; genus Arizona; species Arizona elegans. The sequence goes on from JAKOOJ010000023.1 coordinate 9,701,454, forward strand.
TTCGATTTATATGCTGCCCTTCTCCGGAGTCTCAGGGTGGCTTAAAAAGAGCCTTGGTAGTACAGTGGTCTAAAGCACCCTGTTATTAAAACCAGCTGCCTGCAATTACTGCAGGTTCGAATCTCGCCAGGCTCAAGGTTGACTCAGCCTTCCATCCTTTCTAAGGTAGGTGAAATGAGGACCCAGTTTGTGGGGGCAATAAACTGACTTTGTATAAATATACAAAAGTATGAAGGCTATTGCTTAGCGCATTGTAAGCCGCCCTGAGTCTCCGGAGAAGGGCGGCATATAAATCAAATTAAAAAAAAAAATGCATTAAGCAATATTAAGCAATATTCTCATTGTGCCCAGAGAGAGAAATATCTACCTCTACCTAGGATCGAATTTACAAGCCTCCTGATGGTGAGGCGAGAGCTCCCACCTTCTGAGCCAAGCACGTTCATTAAAATAACATTTCTTGCTTTGCCAGCTGAGGGCCACGTAAGGCAAGTTTATGCTTCCGGATACTTCCTTTAAATCTGTCTTTTTCATCTCACCCGTTCCTGTTTTTAACCCTTCTGAGACTGCTTACAGGGATAACAAAAAAGCCTATTTTTGAGGATTGATTTAATAGTGCTATAACTCAGAAATTACTGTATTTTTCAGAGTATAAGACACACTTTTTCCTCCCTAAATGAGAGTGAAAATTTGGGTGGGTCTTATACACCGAATGTAGCCCCACCCACCCACCAGCCCCCACCCTTTGGCCTCTGCCTCCCAGCAGTTTGCCTCCTTGCAGCAAACAGCCTGTTTCAGTTTCACCTTCAGCACAGCCTGATTAGCACAAGCAGCTGATTGTCGGTTGGATCAGCCTCCCGACCATCAGCTGTTTCAGGCTGCAGGGATTGCCATTGCCAATTGTCACCTCTGCGTGCCCCATTTTCGGCCTCCGCATCCCATTTTTGGCCTCTGGCACGCCCCGTTTTCAGCCTCCGCGCACCCCGTTTTCCACCCATTCTGATCCCCACCACCCAGAACGGGCGGAAAATGGGGTACACGGAGGCTGAAAACGGGATGCGGAGGCTGAAAATTGGGTGTGTGGAGGCGGCAATAGCTGTGCTGAAACTGAAACAGGCTGTTGGCTGCAAGGAGGGAAATTGCTGGGAGGCAGAGGCAGATTTTTGTTTTCTTGCTTTCCTCCCCCAAAAAGATAGGCACATCTTATAGTCTTGAAAAATATGGTAGCTTGGCTGCCCTAATTTTGCCACGGCCCGCAATTGTCTGGAGGAGGAAGAGAAATTTCAACCCTGTCCTTGAAACAAGGCAGCAAACACAGGGAAAAAGATTTTCTTGATGTTATATTAGTCTCTTGTAGCCAACGGTGGGTGCTAGATCCAGTCCCCAGAAAGCAGAAACCTTAATTCTTTCACCTTCAGATCTCGTTCCAATTCCTGGCCTATCGTCGGAGGAAACTGCCGGTCCTGGAAGAGAGAGATGCTCTTTTGGGCAGAGAAGACGACTATGTGGAAAGCTGAACGGATCTGCCAGGATCAAGTCTTTGGCTGCGTTTGGGATTCCAGCAGTGGGATTTTTGGGGGGATTTCGTCCTGAAAACTCTATAGATAAAGCACCTGGAAAAAAATCGCTTCGCCTCCGGAAAAAGACGCCACGTTTACAAAATCCTTTCCTACCTCCTCAATTCCTTTTGGGGGGGGGGGAATAATAATGGAAAAACGAACCTTGAAACGTTAAGACTGTGTTCTCCAAAGGACAGCGAACTTTTTATCAATGGAATTTCTCCCCCCCTCCACCTCACCTCGGATTCTTCCCCCACCCCCCAAAAGGGAAAAGTGTAATTTATGAAATGGAAGTGTTGAAAAATAAAAACCAAGAAACCCCAAAATGAATTCGATACCCAGCAGCGGGCTGCCTGAAAGCTCGTTGAGGCTCAAAGAGTAAAAGTAGGCTGGAGGGAGGGAAAGGAGGGGAGGGGTCTTTTTTTTCACACAAGGGGCATTCCTTCTAAGGCATTCTTTTTTTGGGGGGGGGGAGGAGGACATGAAGAAATGAATAAAAAATATTCCCGCCTTTGTTCTGTCCCCATACCACACACGCACCCCCACAGACGGCCCAGAGTTAATAAGCCACACGACAAAACTCTTTGAAGATAAAGCTGGCAGCAACCCAGTGGCTAGCTGCCAATTCAGACTTTACTCACACAAAACAAAGATTAGACTGCAAGCATTCCGATAAAACAGGCAAGAGTTTCAACAATACAAGGATTAATCCAAATGCAGTCCGATAAAGCAGGCAAAGTCCAGTAACGCAGAGATCATGGATTATTTCCAGTTTTTGCTCGTCACAAACTGAACCGGCCACCACACCCACATTTATATCCTGTGGGGTGTGGTCCAGTGACTCAGCTAATCTCTGGCACGCCTTCCCCTCTGCTGCGCATGCTTCTCCCTGTGCCTCTGCCGAGGATCCAGCCAGCACTTATCTTCTTCGTCGCTGTCCACCTGTGGCTGCAGGGACGTGCTTGGCTCTGAGCCTATCTTTTGGCCTTCGGTGTCCTCCGCAGGCATTGCCAGAGAGGAGGGTCCTGGAGAGGGAGACCTTGCCAACTACTCTCCCTCACTCTCAGAGTCTACATCTGTCGATAGCCCAGGCTCAGGCAACAGAGCCACAACAGCCTTGAAGCAACGGGTGGGTTTCAAAAATTTTAACAAGGGGTTCTCTGCCCGGTTGCTGGGTGGGTGTGGCCATGGTGGGCGTGGCCTAGTCGGCCACCTGCACCATGGTGGGGGGGTTGTTTTTGCCCTCCCCGGGCTCCGGAGGCTTTCCTCAAGCCTCTGGGAAGGCGAAAATGGCCTCCCCAGGCTCCAGAGGCCCTCTGAAGGCTGGAAACGGGCACATTTCAGGCCTTCCCGAACTTCTGGTAGGCCCGTTTTTTGCCTTCCCCGAGCATCTGCCCGCGCCCTGCATCCAAAATGGGCCAGGTGGGGACTCCTGGGAGGGGAGGGGTGGGCAGGGCCAGCCAGGAGTGGGATTTGGGGTTTCTGCGAACTGCACAGAATCTTAGCTAGAGGTTCTCCCGAACCCCCAGCAGCCCACCCCTGCCTTGAAGCAACGGTGGGGGGCCTTCAGCTCTCCCACCCACCCACTCCCCCCCTATTTTTTTTTGCAAAGGAAGGGCAGCTAAGAAGAAAGAAATCCTTCCCGCTTTACAGATAACTAGGAACCTCGGCAGATGTTGAGGCCTCTCGGCCGCCACCCCCTCCAGCAGCCGAATCAGAGGAGGAGGGGTGGGAGTCGGGGTCAGCATCAATGCAATCTGAGAGCTCCGAGAGGGAAGAAGGAATGTAGCTGTCAGAGAGAGAGAGACAGGACCATCCATCAGCCCTCAGATGGAGAGTCAACAGCCCCCAGGTCTGGAGGTGGCTGATGAGGAAGAGGAGGAACAAGTGGGTCCAGTGCCTGACGCGTGGATGCGCAGAATGCAGAGAGGAGAGGAGAGCAGTGGAAATCTATGGGCCGGTCCTTGGGACGGAAGAGCCGCCGCTGCTAATGAAGCCCCACCCTAGCTCTGGGGAGAAAAGGCAGGGGGCGGAGATGAATAGATGTGGCAGACAACTATTCATCTTCCGGGCAGGAGGACTTGTTAGCCGACGTTGAGAGAGAAACTTTGCCAGGGCTACTGGTGCTCCTAATAAAGGAATCATTGATTTAATTACCGAGGATTTGTCGTGTTTGGGGAGCTGGGTCAGAACAGCAGTTTGCAGAGCGCAACTTCTGACTGAGGCTAGCGAGACATTCAGAGGTAGACTGCCTCTGGCTGGAGAGGTTCCATCCAGCTCTACTCCCTTCTGCTCATTATACAACCTCTTTTTCCATACATACATGACTCTTTGAGATGGGAAGCAGATTCCTTTCCTCCCAAGAAGTCTACGCCGGCGTAAATATTTCAGGCCAGCAGGCTCTTGAAAATATAAAACCGAAAGGTACAAAAACTGAAAAGCCCAGAACTGCTAAGAAGCTGTAAGCTCCAGCACTGGTTGTGAGAAATGAGGTGGGGTAGTATTCTCACCTAGGCTTCCTTAGAAAGTAAACTGCACAAACTTACTCCTGGCAAACCTCTTTAATTCAGACGGCTGTGAATTACTGTCATTCCCAGTCGAAAGGCTTATCAGTCTTGCAGAGGAGGATTTACAAACACTCCCCTTATCTCCCTTGGAATGCTGCCAGAGAACTAATTGCCACAGGCAGGGCAAAGCCAAACTTAGCACAGAGTCAAATGGGTGGATGAACTAACTGCTTCCTGCAAAAGCTCACTCATCTCCAAGCCTTACTCCCAAGTCGACCCTGTTTTCTTAATTGTTCCCGTCTCCTAACAGCTCGGCGCACATGCACACTGGGAACAGGCTCATACTGTTCTTCTGTCTCGCTGTCAGACTCTGGAGACTCCAGAGGAAGCAAAATACTAGCAAATGGCCTTGACTCACTCTCTGCCTCCGACGCAGAGCCCTTGTCCGAGCCTTCCCCAGGCTGGCCCAGCAGGCCACAACAGGTAGGGGGGCCCATGAAGGACCAAGGAACTCGTGACTCAAAGGGGCACATATGCCAACTGTTATCCGTCTTTAGTCTGAACCATCAAATTATTCCCAACCGTCAGACAAGACACTCAAGACGACGCAACGCCATTTCTGTTAATAAGAGCATTTCATCGGAAGCACAGAGCCCAGCTCGCCCGCCCACCCGAAGCTGCGATCTGCCGAACGGGACCCCTGCCAATCAAACGGCCGGACCCTTGAGAGTTGGGGAAAAGGACAAGAGAAGGAATCAGAAAAAGGCCCGGCGCCCAAGGCTTTCTTACATTTTTTAAAGATTTTATTTTTTTTTTCTGTTTTAAGTAATGGAGGCTCAAGTAAAAGAGATGTAGATTCCAATTTGAAGCATTACATATTTAAAAAAAAAATAATAATAACCAGTCTTTCGCATTCCCGTAGAAATCAAGAACGAGTCAAAAGCATCACACCGCAGCCTCTCGGATGGAAAGCAGGACCGGGGGGTGTGGGGGTGGGGTTGACTCTTTGCCAGCTTTTCGCAGATCTCTTAAGGATGAGGGAGGGAGACCCCCTCTCCCACATCCCACACACCCCCGTCCTCCTTTCTCAACTTTTCTCCCAAACATACACCAAACACATTTTCCACGATGTTTTTTTTTCTTCCTTCTTTCACAAACCATGGTTATTTAATAAAGGTTTTTTGTTTTTTTTTTCGTTTCTTGTACATTTTTTACACCAATATAATAAAATATGGAGAGAGCGGTGGGGAAGCCGGGGAGGGTCGCACCAAGAATCAAAGAAAAAAAAAAAAAAACCATGATCGGTGGAAATATGCGGATAAACGTAAGGCCCAAGAAGATGGGAAAAAGGCGGTTTGGGGGGGGGGGGAGAAAAGAGGGTCCCAAAAGGGAAGGGAAGGACACAAATCTCCGAGGTTTCTCAACGTAAAATACCGTTTTTGCAAGGCTGTGGCAATAAGACGGTGGAAATTAAGCTGCTAGAGAGAGCTTCCCCGCCCCCGCCCCGCCCCCCCCCCAAAAAAAGGGTTTATACAACTTTTATTTGGGGTTGTGATGGGGGGAAAAAACGGAGAATTTATTTTTATTTATCTTACGAGTGGAAGAATATTGTACGCAGGAAATGAAAATAACAGGGAGGAGGCCGAGGGGAGGAGGATGCCAAGGGGGGGGTTGGGGGAAAGAGAGAGAAGATTCCTAAGAAATTTGGGGGCTGGGGGGGGGTTCGCGCTAATGAATGCATGGCGTGTGTCTTGTTAGCATCCTCAAATGGGGAGACGCTGGTTTCTAACTTTGCTGTTTTCTCTTCAATGCCTCCACCAGGTCGTTCTTCAGAGCTTCCTGCTTCGATTTGTCCGCAAACGTCTGCACAGACCTGTTGGGAGAAAAAGAGGCAAGGGGGTTAGGAGGAGAAAAATGGGGTTGGGGGGGGGCAGCGAGGGCAGTGGTGGCTTCCGGCAAATTTCCCCTTCCCTCCCCCCCTTCAAACAGCATCTCCGACACGTCAGGTGGCGCTTCCCCCACAATTCGTAAAACCGGATCCCCGGTCGCTGACCTCCAGCGCATTGTTAGTAGCATTGGGAAGGGGAGTGGAAGTGTGTGTGGAAGGTCCGTCGTAACTCTGAGCAGTCGTTAAACGAGGACTATCTGTACCCGGCAGCCTGGTCAAGGGTGAGGGGTGTGTGTGTGTGATTTTTGTTGTTGTTCCTGTTCTGACTTGGGCTTCCCCAGCAGCACCAAGCCGAGCCCTCGTCCCAATAAATCCCCTTTATTGAATTGACAGAAAAAGTCTGTCCTCTCCCACCGTCTTTCGAGATTGTTCACAATGACCGACCTTTATCAGGCTTGGAGGGTGGCCAGGCCGATATCTTTCATTGGCAAGAATGCAGGAATGAACTAATTGTCTCCTGCAAACTCCCCTCCCCTTTCGCTCCTCTTTTATTCCCTCTGGGAGGGGCCATTCATCATCCACCTGTGGCTTTACTCCTGAGTTGCCCCTTGTTCTTCAGCTGTTCCCTTCGTCTTGCAACTCTGGGCATGTGCACATTGGGAACAGGCTCCAGCTGTTCCTCTGCCTCACTGATGTCTGACTCCGAAGGCAGCTGATAGCTGGCATATGGCCCTGGCCCCCTCTCTGCCTCCGACGCAGAGCTCTCGTCAGAGCCTTCCCCAGACTCCAGGACTGGCCCATGTTCCTCCCCAACCTCCTCACTGTCCGGATCTGCTGCCAGCCCTGCTGGTGGGCCACAACAGTTCCAGGGGTGAAATCACTCGCAAAACCACACCCGTGCACACAGACGACCCAGGGCTGTCGCATTCTCAAGCACAAGGAACTCCACACGGCAAGGCAAGGAGAGCAAACTGAAAAGTTATCAAGGCGGCTTCCTCCATCCCCTTTCTTAAAAAAATAACAACAACAACAACAACGGGATTTGGCAAGAATTAGGAATTAGTTGGCGTGAAGGCCGAATTCTCTCATGCGGATAATGCTCTCAGTCCAGGTAAGTGGTGTTTTAGTGCCAAGGTGCCCTGTAAGCCAGTTTCAGCATTGGTGGGGGGGGGAAGAGAGGACGGGATGCGGGTGGGTGTACCTTCGCTGGTTTAGTTATCTGGCTGAATGTACATCTGCCGCTGGGTCAGAACCTGGGAGAGCTCCCTCTGCAACTGCTTATATTTTTGGTTGTCGGGAATAGCGTCAATTGATCTGGGCGGAGACGGAAGAGGGAAGCCGAGGAAGGAGAGAAAAGGGTCAGACAAGTTGGCAGAGAGAAAAAAAAACGAAGGAAGGAAGGAAGGAAGGCAGAGGGGACCGGGGGTCGAGAGCAGAAGGGGGAAGGGAAGGGAGAAGTTGGGAGTCTCCCAGTGCCGAAATCCACAGATTTCGCAGACAAAAGAAAGAGAGAGAGAGAGAGAGAGAGAGAGAGAAAGGAAAGGAAGCCGGGAGCCTTTTCTTCCAATGCTTAAAAATCGGTTCCCGGCAAACCCATCCTCTGGCTCCAGCAGGTTTAACTGGAGGAAGCGGGCGCCAAAGGCCGGCGGCAGCAGCAACAGCACCATCAGGCACGGCAGGGCACCTCTGCTGTGGGCGATGGGGTCCAAGTTTTGAAAAAAAAGGAGAGAGAAGATTTCGGCGGGCTCTTGAGGCAGCCTTTCCAACCCCACAAAATAGGCCCATCCTTATCAATCAATCTGGCTGATTGATAAGGATGATCGATCCCCATCTTATGAATCAGCCAAATCAATGGCAAAACTGATTGGAGAAAGGCGGAAAGGCGTTAACAGAAGGCAGGCGGTCGGCTAATTTGCCAGGGCTCTTCTTCTGGGGCAGGAGGTGATAAATTTAACAGAATAGCAGAGTTGGGAGGGACCCCTGGAGGTCTTCGAAGCCCAGCCCCTGCCCCAGGAAGGAGACCCTAGACCAGGGGGTTTCGAACTCGATTTCATTGAGGGCCACATCAGGGTTGAGTTTGTCCTTGGGAGGCCGGAGTGGGCGTGGCCATCATGTCACTTGTATTGGGAGCCCTAGCGCTCAGCCAGCCAAAACGGACTCCCGAGCTCTGTTTTCAGCTGCGACGGCCTGCTGCAACCCTCTGCCAGCAAAAATGGAGCTCGGGGAGGCTGGCAGAGGCACTGCAGGCCGGTCCTTCGCTATTTCCACAGTAGCCCCCACGGGCCAGATCTAAGAACCCCCACGGGCTGGATCCAGGCCCCCGGGCCTTGTGTTTGACACCCCCTTGCCGTAGACCCTTTCCGACAAATATATATATATATATATATATATATGCATATATAAATACGACCGCAGCACCGCAGCGCATCCATTGTTACCTCAGCCCGTTGACAATGTCCTTTGTCTTTCCAAAATAAATCTCATTCAGCGTACTTCTGATTTTATTCTCCATGTCCTAGAAGGGAAGAGAGAGAGAGGGAGGGAGGGAGGGAGGGAGGGAGGGAGGGAGGGAGAGAGAGAGAGAGAGAGAGAGAGAGAACTCACGGTTATCCCCTGTGGTTTTAGGGAGAGGCGGGAGCAGGGGTGGGCTGCTGGGGGTTCGGGAGAACCTCTAGTTAAGATTCTGTGTCTTAGGATATGGTATAAATCTAACAAGTTGTCCAGGCAATATATGTTTTCTATTACTTTAAATGTATTCTTTAACTCTAAGATTAACGCTGAGTAATTGTACTGCTGAGTCATTGTAATGACTAATGACTGCTGACTGAATGCTGACTGCAATTCAGAGACCCCCCCACCCACCCACCAAATCCCACTCCTGGCTGGCCCTGCCCACCATACCCCTCCCAGGAGTCACCCTGCACCTCCCAGGAATCCCTACGCAGCCAGTTTTGGGTGCAAGTAAGTGTAGAGTGTGCACGGAGGCTCAGGAAAGGCGAAAAATGGGCCTACCGGAAGATCAGGAAACGGGCCCGTTTCCAGCCTTCAGAGGGCCTCCGGAGCCTGGGGAGACCGTTTTCACCCTCCCGGAGGCTCGAGAAAAGCATCCGGAGTCTGGGAAGGGCAAAAACGCCCCCCACCCTCCACCGTGGTGCAGGAGGCCAACTAGGCCACGCCCGCCACAGCCACGCCCACCCAGCAACCCAGCAGAGAACCCCTTTTTGAAGTCCACCCCAGGGCGGGAGGAAGGGAGAAACATTAGACAAGCCCAAGGAGAGAGAAGCTGCCCATAACTTTAGTCACCCCAAAGAGACCCCGCTGGCTTTCCGGTCTCCTATGGAAAGGCCCATGGAAAGCATCTGCTTAACTGGACCCTCCATATTGAAGACAACTCCCAACTGGAGCATCAACTCCAAAGGCTCTTCCATGTGGCCTATTCTTCTATCCTTCCTATTTTTTAAAAAAAAGTTTTTTAGTTTTATTTCTCATAAACACATTTACATGCACAGTCCTTTCCCATCATTTTTCATTCATCTTTTAACTTTCATTTCTGATTTTTACTTTTTCGGGACTGCTCTTTTGCCCTTTACCTATTTTTTTAATGTGAATTTTTAATCTAATTCCTATTCTCCCATCCTCCCGCCTTTTGAGCTTGTCCTCCTCCAGGCCAGCCACACTCCTCTGGGCCGTTTCTTAAAAAGAGAAAGCCGGCTCTGCTTGTCATCCATTGAGCAGAACGGTAGCATTTTCAGTATGGAATAACGGTGAGTAAAATAACAGAGAATCCCGCAAGCTCAAGGTTTCCAGGTTAACGGTCAGGTGGGATCTCGGCCGCCAGGGGGCAGCAGGCAGCCGCAAAAAACGAAGGCCGTTTCCAAGCTGGTTGCCCTGGCGTACATTTCGAGGGCAGCTGCCCAAATTTCTTATCATCCAGGACGGGATCGTGGGCAGCCTCTCCACCTCTCCCAGCAAGGGCAAGATTGCCAGTTTGCTTATCATTTGGTTTCAAAAGCTTCACGTTTTAGGAACTTGTACTCCCGAAATAGGGACGCGGTGGCGCGGTGGCTAAGAAGCTGAGCTTGTCGATCGAAAGGTCAGCAGTTTGGCGGTTCGAATCCCTAGTGCCGCGTAATGGGGTGAGCTCCCGTGACTTGTCTCAGCTTCTGCCAACCTAGCAGTTCGAAAGCACGTAAAAAATGCAAGTAGAAAAATAGGGACCCCCTTTGGTGGGAAGGGAACAGCATTGGCATTGAGTCATGCTGGCCACATGACCACGGAAACGTCTTCGGACAGCGCTGGCTCTTTGGCTTTGAAACGGAGAGGAGCACCGCCCCCTAGAGTCAGGAACAACTCGAGGGGGAATCTTTACCCCCAACTCGCATCTTTCTCATCTGGGGGAGATGGCAAGTGTCGGGCAAGCAATGAGGAGACTTTTGAGATACATTAAAAAGAGGGGTTTCAAGCCCAGGGTACGAAAAAGCTACTTCCCCCCCTCCCGCCCCCCAGTCTCCTGTATACTGTATTTTTCAGAGTATAAGGCATACCTACCTTTTTTGGTGAGGAAAAGAAGAAAAAGAAATCTCCCTCTGCCTCTGTGCAATTTTGCCTCATTGCAGCAAACAGCCTGCTTTACTTTGTTTCGTTTTCAGCATAGCTTGATTAGTAGAAGGTAAAAAAAAAAATCTGCTCCCAGCAATTTACCTCTTTGTAGCAAGCAGCAGAGCCCTGCGCAAAACAGCTGAGAGTCGGGAGGCCGATCCAATCAACTTGTGCTAATGAGGCTGTGCTGAAGCTGAAAGGAACTGTTTTTTCTTGCTGTTTGCTTGCAAGGAGGTAACTGCTATGAGACAGAGGCCAAAGGGTGGGGGACCAGTGGGTGGGCGGGGCTACATTCGGTGTATAAGACGCACCTAAATTTTCACCCCCTTTTGGGGGGGGGGAAGGTGTGTCTTATACACCGAAAAATATGGTATTTTATGCATGGATCTTCTCCGATGTCTAGTGGCAAACCTCCATGTTTCCTTCTGTATGCATTTGGGTAAAGTGGCAGGGAGAGGGAGGTCAAAACAGGAGCACTACGATCTCTGTACCCCCTCTCTCTCTCCTCCCAGGCCCCACAGAGGTGGGCACCTCCTCTGGCCTGCCAGCCAGTCAGCAATGAATTCTGCAAAAGCAGGGGTGAAGGTATTACTGTTTAGATGCCCCAGAGAGGGGCGAGAATTGGGGTGTGAACCCAAGACGTAGTTTCAACCTGACTGGGCTCTTCAGCTGCTAGTTGCCCACAAGCAAAACACAAAGGTCAAAGGTTAGGAGCCAAGACTCTTATAAAGAGCCGAGGTGGCGCAGTGGTTAGAGTGCAGTACTGCAGCTACTTCAGCTGACTGCTAGTTCAGCAGATCAGCGGATCAAATCTCACCGGCTCAAGGTTGACTCAGCCTTCCATCCTTCGAGGTGGGTAAAATGAGGACCCAGATCATTGGGGGGACAATATGCTATTTAGTATACTGTCTTTGGTGTAAGCCGCCCAGAGTCCTCGGAGAGTGGGCGGCATAGAAATATGAATAATAAAATAAATAAATAAAATAAAGGGGGGGTCTTCACCCCATTTCCTGATCCCACGGTCTGGAGGGGTAGAGGGGGTGTTAAAAAGGACCCCCCCCCTCCATCAGGAGGGCCTTACCTCAACCAGACGGCCAATATTGGCTATATGCGGAGAGGAATCGCTCACCGTCTCGTCTTTTTCCATCTGGGAAGAAAGGAAGGAAAAAGCTGAGGAGGAGGAGGAGGAAGCCGGCTGCAGAGCCTCACCTGCCAAGGGATCAGCAGAAAGGAGGCTGGGCCCCACCAGCAGGAAAACCGTCAGTCATCCCAACCCACACATGGGACAAGTTTGAGGTGCCCAGCAGCCTTCTGGGCTGAGACAGGGAGATGGGGGGGATAGTGAGTGACAGCAGATCAGGATGGAGCAGAGATTCCCTCTCTGCCGCCCTCTTTCCACAAAGGTCATGCAAGGAATGTTCCTGAGACACTGGGGTCTCCTTGGAGGGGGTGGGGAGCTGAAAGCCTGCATCTCCCCCCACTCCCCCGCCTCCCAAGCAGACGGAGAGCATCGCATGGACAGGGCCTGACGGGGCATGTAATTTCATCAGCGTGCCTTCCAGGCAAGCAATAGCCTGCTGGTGGCTGGGTGCCAGCTCCAATTAGCTGCCCCAGTTGGTTTTTTTGTTTTATAAAACACACAAAAGGGGGGGAGAGGGAGGGAGGGAAATTAAGGGCCTTTGTTTCACTGGGTGTGGGCGGTGTGGGGAGAGGGGGGTGAGACAGGAAGAGTTTGTGGGGCCCTCCAGGAGGTTCTCCTGTCTCACCCTTGGGGCATTTTCTCCACCTTCCGTAGAGCCTGCCGGGTGCTCTCGGCTCAAGGCCAGATGTTCAGCAAAGAGCTGGGCGCCTTCCCACCCGCCCTGCGCCCCCAACAACAGGGTGCAGGTGTCCCCAACTTCTGAACTGCGGTAGTGGTGGAGAAACTTAAGGGTGTGCAGTGTCGTTCCTTCCCTCCCTCGCCAGAAGGGGTTGGAGGAGATGGGGGGTGGGGGGGTGGAGAAAGACCCACTGCAGACTGAAGATGGTGAGAGAGACGATATTGTTAAAACGTTGTTGAGAGGCAGCTGACGAGGGGTGGGGGAAGATGGGGGAAGATTACAGAAGTGCAACAGCTGTTTAAGGGAGGGAAGGAGGAAAGGAAGGTTTTCATTTTATTTTTATTTTATTTTTAATCTTCCAATCCCGGGAATTTGACCCAAATTTGAGAGGCATCGGCTCCTTCTCTGGGAGAGGGACCGGTCATTACCTTCACAGGCTGTTTGAGGAGGACCAGGACGGAACCTGGGGTGGGGGGTGGGGGGTGGGGCAGGCAGGGGGTGGTGGAGGAAACTACTCGCCTCCATGCAGAGGCTGAGCAGAAACTACCGTGTTTCCCCGAAAATAAGACCCCGTCTTATATTTTTTTTAAACCCCGAAATAAGCGCTGGGCCTTATTTTCGGGGAGGTCTTATGGAGCAAGACGGGGCTCCTCTTGCCGTCTTACCTGATTTCCAGCTCTGCGTTTAAATATTTTCGGGGAGGGCTTATTTTTTGGGGGGGGAAGGCTTATTTTAGCGCATGTGCTCAAAAGCCCGATTGGGCTTATTATCAGGGGATGTTTTATTTTCAGGAAAACAGGGTACAGGGGGGGGGGGGGGCAGGTACCTGTCTGGTAAGGCTGCCTCCGAGGTTCATGGTGCCTGAGCCGGTCTTATTCGTCTGCAGCCACAGCATCACCGTAGAGGTCAGCTTGTAGTGGGCAGTACGGCCACTGGACTTCTCCTGGGGGTGGGGGGTAGAGAAAATGCTTGTGAGTGCGCACACATATCTGCTCCTCCCTTGGAACGTCTCCAGGGGCCAGATTTTTCTACCACGCTCACCAAAGTACCCCTGTCCCACCGAGGCAGCCCTCTGCCCCCTCTCATTGGGGAGCAAACAGACACTGGTGGGGGGGGGGCAGGGATTCCCTTTTATTTCTGCAGCCTCCCGTCCAGAAAAGGAGGTTTTCACAATGCTTAATGTGGGCCCTTCTCCCATACTGAGAGGAAAGGGGGGGGGGGGGGGGAAGGTGCTGGGTATTTTGGTGGGGGAGACATGGAATTAAGTCCACCATAATATCCCATGGTTTGGCTGAGCGCCTGTTGCTTGTGGAGCTGCTTGGACTCTAACTAGGTTTGCCTCTCTTCTCCTACTCTGCACAGGGATCATCTGTTTTTTCCACCCACCCCCCCAGAGAGAGAGAGAGGGAGAGGGAGAGAGAGGGAGGGAAGGAAAGAGAGAAAGAGAGGGAGAGAAAGGGGGAGAGAGAGGGAGGGAAGGAGGGAGAGGAATGGAGAGAAAGAAAGAGGGAAAGGAGGAGGGAGAAGGAGAGAGGGGGAGGGAGAGGGGGGAAGGAGAGAGAGGAGGGAGGGAGAGAAAGAGAGGGAGGGAGAGAGGGGAAGGGAGGGAAGGAGGGAGAGGAATGGAGGGAAGAGGGAGAGAAAGAAAGAGGGAAAGGAGGAGGGAGAAGGAGAGAGGGGGAGGGAGAGGGAGAGGGGAGAAGGAGAGGGGGAGGGAGAGGAGGGAGAGGAATGGAGGAGAGGGAGAGAAAGAAAGAGAAAGAGAGAAGGAGGAGGATGGAGAAGGAGAGAGGGGGGGAGGGAGAGGAATGGAAGGGAGAGGGAGAGGAAGAAAGAGGGAATGGAGGAGAGAGGGGGAGAGGGAAAAGGAGAGAGAGGGGAGAGGGGAAGGGGAGGGAGAGGAATGGAAGGGAGAGGGAGAGAAAGAGAGGGAGAGGAGGAGGGAGGAGAGAGAGGGGGAGGGGAAAAGAGGGAGAGAGACAGAGGGAGGGAAAGAAAGGGGGAGGGAGAGGGAGAGGGAGGGAGAGGAATGGAGGGGAGAGGAGAGGGAGAGAAAGAAAGAGGGAGAGAAAGAAAGGGAGGGGGAGGGAGAGAGAGTGAAGGAGGGAGGGAGGGAGAGGGAGAGGCCGGGCTCTACCTGGACTTCTACCACGTGGATGGAGTCCCAGCACCCTTTGATCTTCTTGGATCCGTCGCCCGCTTTCTTGATTAGAATCACCCCGGCAAAGCCATGATCCAGATCCCAGAGGTACACGGAGGAAACACCCCCTTCGAAATACCTGCAGCCAAAACAAAAGGCAGAGATTGACCCCACCACTTCCGCCTGCTGGGGGGTGGGGGCAGAGAACGGGAGGCAGCAATTCCAGGAACCGGGAAGGTCAGGCAGGAACCGTGTGGGGGTGACGGGGCGCAGGAGCCCAAGAGCGCCATACTGGGTGACACGTTTTGGTCTCTCCCAAACCAAAACCTCTCCGTTCCCCTTACCTGCAAACAAGTTTCTAGCCCTCCTGGATCTTCTCCTTCGAGATCTACCACCTGCTATATACCACCTCCCTTTAAGGAAGGTCTGCCTTCCAATTTTAATTCGACCTGATTTTTGGCTTTTGGTTTAGAATAGAAATTTGCCCCGGGGAAGAACACAAAGGGCCAAATACGCCACCCTCGAGTCTCCGCAGCAGAAGAAAACGGCAATTTCTCTGCGCCAACCAGAGACGGTATTCAGCCGGTTCGCACGAACCGTTGGCGGAAATTTGGCCAAGATCGCTGAACCGGTCCCCCAGTCACCTCTCAGTCTCCCCGCCTGCCGTGTTCATCGCCACCATGTCTTTCGCGCACACGCATCCCATTGCCTTGGAAGTCCAATGGGATGCACATGTGCGAAGAACATGGCGGCAACGGCAGAAGCTTTTTCCATGACCTCCGGTACTTTTTGGTGGCCTGCAGCCAGCGGCCACCTCTTTGCCAGCCGCTTTCCAGCAGCGATGGCTGGCTGGGGTCTGCCGAAAACTCCGGTCAGCTTGCCTTCCGGACTCTGGACCAGCCACCGTGGAAAGTAAGCAGCCGAAATAAAGAGGTGGTGGTGGGGGAGGAACCGGGGCTAAGGCCAGGGCTGCTAAAGGAGGGGAAATGGGGACAACTGACTAAGGGAGGGCGGGTGTAGATAGGTGAAAATTCCAAAAAGTTTTCTACCTTTTCCTGTGGGCGTGGCAAGGGGGGGGTCATGTGACTGAGTGGGTATGGGCGTGAGTGCCGTTGTTGGTCACGCCCACTCAGTCACATGCCCCTCCCACCTAGCCACACCCACTGAACTGGTAGCGAAAATTTTTGAAACCCACCACTGGCGCCAACACAGGGTTGCAACTCCAACCTGGGTGAAACCCCGCCGAGTCCGATGAACAGCCACTAAACTCTGCCCCACTGCCAGCAGTTCGATCCTGACCGGCTCAAGGTTCACCCACCCAGATGAGTCCTCCTAGCAGTGGCAGAATTGAACGTGTCAAACCTAATAACAGGTGTGGCAACTCTCTCTTCCACGTGTTGGCAGTGGGCTGGCTCGAGTAACTAAAGGAGCCGCGATGCTCAGGGGAATAACCTTGAGTGCCCGGCATTTAAAGAGCTGTGCTGGCGCAGTGGTTAGAATGCAGCATTGCAGGCTGGCTCTTGCCCACTGCTGGCAGCTCGATCCTGACGGGCTCAAGGATGACTCAGCCTTCCGTCCTTCCGAGGTGGGTAAAATGTGGACCCAGATTGTTGAGGGCAAGAGGTTCACATTTGTAAACCGCTTAAAGAGGGCCGTGAAGCCGTGTGAAGCGGTCTGTAAGTCTAAGGGCTGTTATTGCTACGGCTCTACTCAAGAGCAGGTTGAAATCTGGGAGTTGCAACCAAGCCTGCAGAGATGGGGATGGTTCTTTAACCTGCTTTGAGGGACGGTCAGTCTAACACAGTGATGATGGCTAACCTTTTTGCCATTGCATGCCAGGAGCGGGGGGGGGGGGGCGTGGAGGGGTCGCACGCACGTGCCCACACTCATAATTCTATGCAACACACACACCCCAGCTCCCGGCACGCGATGGCCCGGTAGGCCCATTTTTCCCTCTCACCTGGCTTCAGAGCCTCTCTAGGAATCTGGGGAGGGCGAAAACTGCCTCCCCACCCCCAAGAGGCCCTCCAGAGGCCAGAAATGGCCAGTTGTCCTACCAAAAGATGGCAAACGGGCCATTTTCGACCTCCAGAGGACCTTCGGGGGGGGAGGGGGGAAGCTGTTTTCACCCTCCCCAGACTCCTAGAGAGGCTCTGGAGGCTGGGGACAGCAAAAAACGGGCTTTCCAGTCCTACCGGAAGTTGGCAAATGGGCCTCTGGAGGACTTCCAGGCTGTGTGTGGAAGGCTGTTTTCGTCCTCCCCAGATTACTAGAAAGGCTCTGGAGCCGGGTGAGAGAGAAACATGGGCCTTCCCCACCACCACCCCCGAGGTCCTCCAGAGGCAGGAAACAACCTGTTTCCCTACTTCTGGTGGGTCCAGAAGACCCAAAAATCAGCTGGTCAGCGCACGCATGCGCGCCTGAGTTGAGCTTGCGTGCCCACTGATATGGCTACGAGTGCCAGCTGTGCCACAGGTTCACCATCACGGGTCTAACCCTAACCCCTGATATCTTGATTTTCTGGGACCGGAAAGGAGCTTCTCCGAGCACACCGGACCCTCCAGCCTGAACATGGCTGATAAGACCTTGGACCTCCCCATGGGAAGAGGGAGCTGGGCGTTGCCTTCTGCACTCCAAAGCAACCGAGTTGTCTGTGCCTAATTCAGGAGAAGAAAAAAAACCCCACAGACATCTGACTGCTAATACAGCTAGTCCTCGGTTTAATGACCACAATCGAGCCCAACATTTCTGACGTGAAGCGAGAGATTTGTCACATGAGCTTTTGCAACCTCCTTTCGCTTCACAGCGGCAAAGCAAATCGCTGCGGTCGATAAGTCAGTCACACAGTCGTTAAGTGAATTGGGCTCCCCCCGTGGACTTTGTTTGCCGGGAGGTCACAAGAGGAGATCACGTGACTGGGGGGTGGGGGGGAAGCACTGCGGCCATTGTAAATTGACAGTCAGCTGTCAAGCATCTGAATATAAAACGTGCGACCCTGGGAAAACGCTTCAACGGTCAGAAATGTGAAACAACGGTCCCAAGTCCCTTCTTTCAGTGCCGTTGTAAGTTTGAACCGTCACCAAGTGGACCGTTGTATGTCGAGGAACTGCCTATGCTTCTTCCCTCCAATTATAATTTCACCAGCAGGGCCAAGAGATGAATTGTTAATCAGACGGAAAAGGCGGGGGATAAGTATCACGGGAGCTCTACATCATTGTTGTCCCCGTCCCTGTCCCCCAACTTCTGTCCCCTTAACCCCGAATGACCAGAAACGAGCCAAGTGGGGAGGAATTCTGATTTTTACACACTTCCCGAGGTTGGGTTTTTTTTTTTTTTTTTGACATAAAGGCTTTTTGTGGGTATATTTTACGGATGTGCTAAAAGGTTGTGCGAGACCGCAGAGAGCGCCGCCCGGGAAAAGCCCGCGCCAGAACAAGCAACCACACACATGGAAACACTCGGCCGGCCTTTTGTACCCCGAGCGACTCCAATCTAGGATTAATATTATTTTAAAGACGAACATGCTGTTTCCACCTGGCCTGTGGCTGACGCCGGCTCTGGCCTCACGCACCCGGGGCGGGGGGGGGGGAGGATGCAGGCGGCCAGGAAAAACAGCCCCGCTGCCATCCCGCGGTTCTTAGCCACACGCAGCGCGAGTGATGGGGTTTCTCCTCCCCACACACTTACGCCGAAGGCTGACCGTTTCGGGCTCTGCGCAAGGTGTGTTTTGGGGAGGGGAGCGGAGAGAGAGAGAACTGGGCAAAGGAGGAGGAACCGATCCGGCCCAAACAGAAGAGGCTTTTGATGGCGAAGGGGGTGAGAGACCCTTTCTTTCCTTCACCGTCTTCCCTGCGGCAGCTTAAAGCCAACCAACACCTCTCCCCACCCCCCACCCCCAAACGGTGCCCACGGTCCTGGCCAGGCCCTTGACAAATGCTTCCCAGCCTGACTACAGGTGCAAGCCCGCCCCTAGGCAAACATACCAATCCGGTGAGATCTTTGCACGGCCTTCCGTGCCAGGTAAAAAGCTTCCAGACTGCACATCTGGCCGGCAGCTGGGGAGGACGCCGACCCCGAGAGAACAAAGGGCGGATTCAGATGCCACAAGGTTGTGGGGGGGGGGGAGGTGAGGGTCCTTTGCCCACCTCTCTCCCCCCCCCCCCACCCTCACATGGAATCTTCCCGGCGGCAAGCCAAGCAGTTCCAAGGCAGGAAATTGGGCAAGGGGCTCTGAAGGGGTCTCGCAGCCGGGGATTGGTCAGGTCAAGGCTTGGGGCCACAGGATGAACACAGGGATCAGGGGAGAATGACCTCAGTGGGTGGGTCTGCTTTGGGAGATTTGGGAGGAGGAGGAGGAGAAAGAAGAAGGAAGGAAGAAGGAAGAAGGAAGAGGAAGAGGAAGAAGAAGAAGAGGAAGAAGAAGAGGAAGAGGAAGAAGAAGGAGAAGAAGAAGAAGAAGAATGACTGCAGCCTCTCCCTCCATTAACTCCTGCAGCAGGGGCATCCAACCTTGGTGACTTTTTAGACTTGTGGACTTCAGCTCCCAGAATTCCCCAGCCGGGCAACTCCACAGGTCTTAAAAGGCTGGACGTCCCTGCCCCAAGTTCCAGGCCTTGAAATGTCTTGGGAAACAGGTCCCAGAAGCTTCCAAGGGAGACTGGGGTGGGAGGTGGGGCGAAAACAAGGTCAACCTGAGCTTCCTTAGGGTTCAAAAACCTGCCCCCCCCCAGCAGTTTTGTATGGGGAGCTGGGACTACAAACCCATGGTGTGTTCTTGGGTCTGACAAAAGGGGGTGGGGGGAAGGTACCACTGGATTGTCCCAAGGTTTACGAGGCTTGGACCAAGGGCAATGAAGCCAGTGTACAGGCTTGGCTAGGCATCCCAGGCTGACCATACCAATTCAGGCCCAGCTGGTCAATTCAGACCCAACTGAAAGGTTTGATGTCCGTGCTAAAGCATCGGAGAGGGAACCTGTGCCCTCCTCCCTTCCTTAAAGGTAAAGGTAAAGGTTCCTCTTGCACATGTGCTAGTCGTTCCCGACTCTAGGGGGCGGTGCTCATCTCCGTTTCAAAGCTAAAGAGCCAGTGCTGTCCGAAGACGTCTCCGTGGTCATGTGGCTGGCGTGACTCAACGCCAAAGGCGCATGGAATGCTGTTCCCTTCCCACCAAAGGTGGTCCCTGTTTTTCTACTTACATTTTTTTTTTACGTGCTTTCGAACTGCTAGGTTGGCATAAGCTGAGCCAAGCCACATGAGCTCACCCCCTTACGTGGCACTCGGGATTCGAACCGTTGAACTGCGAACCTTTCGATCGACAAACTCAGCGTCTTAGCCACTGATCCACCGCATCCCTCCCTCCCTTCCTTGGGGAGTTACAATCCCCAGCAGCCCCTTCCAGAGTGTAGAGTTGACCAAGTGTCTACTGGAGAACTGGAGCAACCAAAAACCAACCAACCAACCATCACTGCCTCCCTCACCCACCCACCCACCAACGGTTGAGAAGACTGCCTGGTCCGTGACCAACGCCCTTGCCCAGCATTAGACCATTTGGGACAACCCAAGCAGGAGTCCCCAAAGGACCTTCTAGAATAGGTGTCACCGGGGTGGAAATGCTACCGGTTCGGACCGGTTCACCCGAACCGGTAGCAATGACGGTGGGTGGTTCGGAGAACTGGTAGCAACGGCACCGCGAGGCTCTGCCCGGTCGTCGTTACTTGTTTTTTATCCTCTGCGCATGCGCAAACCCTTCTGCTTCATGCACTTCCGAACCAGTAGGGAAGGTAAGTAGATTTCACCCCTGGTGTCCACTTTTCCCAATCAAGCCAAGCTAGGAGATGCTCGGCCTACCCAACTCAGCCCCAAAAGTACATTTTGATGAACTAAGAGAGGCTCGCAAGCTTTGCTGATTTTTTGATGTTGTTGTTGTCCTGAATGAACAAAAGCTGATTTAAGACCAGAGGGGTGGTCTTAAATCTTTATTGTACTGTGAGTACCATAAAACGAGGAACTAATTAAAAACAGGGCCTTTTGGACGGGGAAACAAGGCTAGATAAGTTTACGATGAAAGCTCGGTCATGCTCTCCGAGCCCAAGGCTGATTAATCTATGGTCTTTCCCATTTCTTCAAACAATCAGGAATAATTACATTCTGCAACTGGACCACCGCTTTCGTGGACCCCCTCAACACAAAATCTAAGGCAGGACGGGACCTGGAGAAGCTCCCCAGTCAAAGTTCCTCCAGACGCACCCGGCTGCTCCCCATGAACACGTCTTCACCCCAAGATGGCCAAATTGCAACCTCTCCTGGATTCGACAAAGAGGGGCCAGAAATCTTTGCCTGGCTGAACCCAAGTAATCTATGGGAACATGGGGGTTACCCTAAAAGCGCCAAAAAATGGAGGCCTTTGAACTCTGGTGCTGGAGAAGACTCCTGCGAGTCCTTTGGACTGTAAGGCGATCCAACCGGTCAGTCCTAGAGGAGATCAACCCTGGCTGCTCTTTAGAAGGCCAGATCCTGAAGAGGCAACTCAAATCCTTTGGCCACCTAATGAGAAGGAAGGACTCCCTGGAGAAGAGCCTAATGCTGGGAACGATGGAGGACAAAAGAAGAAGAGGACGGCAGAGAAGGAGGTGGCTAGATGGAGTCACTGAAGCAGTCGGCGTGAGCTTCAATGGACTCCAGAGGACAGGAAGGCCTGGAGGAATGTTGTCCATGGGGTCGCGATGAGTCGGAGACGACTTCGCAACTAACAACAACAACAAGTAGTTCCCAAAGTCTCCGGGCCTTGGCCAAATCCATGATCAAAACATGGATACAGGGTTTTGTGCGAACGGCTGTTGCGCCTTTCCTATTTAACACAGCTGCCTCCAGAAAGACGGCGTCGTTGTTTCAACGATGCTGCAACTCGGGTTTTTATTTCTGCTCCAGTTCCCTTTTTGGCAACGGCCGGCCCTCATGTTCCAGGACGAGTGCCCAAAAACTGTGCAATGAACTGTTCGCATTTATCACTTCACTCTTCACATCGCAATTTATTTTTTTAAAGGTAAGTTGACTGCAGTTTTGCAATGAACTAATCTTGTTTTCACAACTGAACCGATCAGATCGAGGATGACTAAAAATTCCCAACAATGCTGGCTCCTGTAGATTTGGGGAAGGGGGTGAAATGTCACCCCCTGTAAATAGAATTTAAATAGAAGAGAATATTTTTTTAAAAAAATGTCTTTTATTTCATCCTCAAATACTGGGAGAGCTTCAAGGGGCCAAAGAGAGAGAGAGAAAAGTAAAGGATTAGCAACCAGAGCCCCAAGGCTCAGAGTCAGCAACCCAAAGACAACAGCAAAGGGCTCCTGGGAGTTGTAGTTCCATGCAGCTGGTGTGTGTGTGTGTGGTGTGTGTCTGTGTGTGATTAGGAAAAAGAGGCTAAGGGAACGTGACACAACTCCCTTGGCCCCGGGATTGGAGAACATCAAACCAGCTACACATTGTCTCCCATTGAGAAGCTCAATTCACTACAGGTGCTCCTGGACTCACGACAGCTTGTTTAGTGACCCTTCAAAGTTACGACGCATAACAGTGAGGAAAAAGGTGACTTATGACCATTTTTCACACTTAATGACCGTGGCAGATCCCCACGATCCCGTGAGGCAAAATCTGGAAGCTCGGGCACCGGCATGCATGGTACTTTATGACGGTTTGCCGTGCCGTGCGATTCCCTTCTGACAAGCAGAGTTAACGGGGGAGGTCGGATTCCCTTAACGACCCTGTTGTTAAGATTTAACAACTGCAGTGATTCGCTTAACAACTGTGGCAAGAGAGGTCTTAAAATGGGGCAAAGCTCACCGAACAAATATCTCTCTTACATTGGGCTCAGTGGTGGGATTCAACCGGTTCACCGTTTTGGCTCCCAGGTAAGTGCAGGGAGGCCTATTAGGCCCAAAACAGGGCGCCGGGGTGTGAGTGCGCCCCCCCAACAGCTCATTTTTGCTCCCAGAGGGGTGCAGGAGGCCGAGTGCTGCGTGTCACACCCCCTGGCCACACCCACCATGGCCACGCCCACCCAGCCAGCTGGTCATTAGGGCAGAGAACCGGTTGTTAAATTATTTGAATCTCACCACTGCTTAGGCTCAATTGTAGTCGTAGGTTGAGGATAACCCCGTGCTTTAAAGGGTGGGGGGGACGGGACCCTACCCTGATACAGGCACAAACCACCAGCTAATATTCATCCCCCCCCTCCCAGTCAAGGAAGCAAACAGCTTCAAGCCCTGCCCCCCCCATTCCCCCCCAGGTCAATCTTCCCTCTAATTCACATTTAAAGAAAGCCCCTCCCTCAAAAGCAGGCTTGCCAAAGGGGGAGATTAAACCTTGATGAATAGGAAATGGCCTTCCATCCATCGCAGCTGGTGGAGAAGGCGGCTTATATTCCTCCCGAGACATTCCATACCTGTGGCAGCAGGTTCTTTCCTGTAACTTAAGACTGGCTTAAGTTTTGGCTCGGGTTCGTCTGCAATGCCCTGAGTGGGGAGGGGAGGAGAGGGGGGAAGGACTGGAATGGCCGCCTCGGGAAAGGCTTGAGTTCCCTACAGAACTCTTAGCCCAGTGAAGTGCGAAAATAAGTAGCCATATAACAAAGGGGAGGCCTCTTTCTGGGGGGGGGGGGGGGAAATCTCGTTCCCTAAAAGTTTCAGAGAATGAACAGGGGATCGCTCCTCATCTTTAACCAGCCACCCAACCCACCCCCCACAAGAGAAGGAGTCAACGTACAAGTCTCTGTACTGGTCAAAGGCGTTGTTGGCCTCCACCTCGAGCTTCCGCAGGCGAGCCGAAGGCATGGCGCCATCTTCCAAGGGGGGGTCGTATTTGTTGCTCCAGGGTGACCTGTGGAAGGAGGAAGGGGTGGGGAAAAAAAATCCCTATGATTTTCATCCCACGTCAAAAGAGTCCCGTCCGTCCCCCCCACCCGATGCTGCAGGATTGGCATGGAGAACAGACACGGCGCAGATGACTTGGGGCAGGGGGTCTAGGGTCCGGCCTGCGTGTGCAAGAGGAGAGGGGAGGGAGGCTGGGAAGAAAAGCATTAAAGCAACCCAGCCGACGAGAAGAGAGGAGGAAGGGAGGCCTGCAGCGAAGAAAATGGGGCTCCCACCCCAGAATTTTGCGGGCAATCCCTCCTCTGGCGTGTCTTCCATTAAATTTGGAGACGGGACAGGGAAGGGCAAACAGGAAAGATCCCCCTCACGAAATCCTCTTCCCCATGATCTGTCAGCAGTGAGGGCACCCTCCACGTTTCATCTTAGCCTCAGTGGCTCTGTTGTTCCTAGATTTTTTTTATTTATTTATTTTAACCAAGCTTCCAGCTCCGTAGACTATGGAGCTTTTAATTAGCTGCGTACGCTTGGGCTTTTTAACGGTTTTGGCTGTTATTGGGTGCATCTTGATGACGGAGACGATGTTAAAATCTGTTATTTTCAAAGGAATTTGAAAATTTGTGCCAAATAATTTGCTTTTCCTTATTGAAGCATTTATTACTTTATTTATTAGCTTTTCCTTATTGAAGCATTTATTACTTTATTTATTAGTTAGCCCATTTGTAACTGGACACAGGGGAGCACTGACAAGGGGCTTATGTCCACAGCTACCCCACCTCCTTTAACAAGGTAGAGAGGTTTGATTAAAAATAGGGAAGAATCAGAATATTTTAAAACATGGAATTATTTTTACTGTTGGTTGCAAAAGAGATATAAATGATTAATTGTATAAATGTGTATAAAAAAAACCTGACAGTAAGAATAGGTCCATAGTAAATCAATTCGTACAGTGGTTTGAAGATGACTGAGACAGAAGAAACTGCTGGTACAGGAAGAATAAAATGAACGGAAGAATTTAGCACCGAGATGTCACAGGGGAAGACTGATTGATGTTTTAAATGTTTGTTTTTTTTAAAAAATAATAAAAAAGTTTATGTAAAAAAACAAAAACAAGGTAGAGAGGTGCAACAAAAGGTTGTGTGTGTGTGTTCTGGCAGAAAGAAAGAAAGGAAGGAAGGAAGGAAGGAAGGAAGGAAGGAAGGAAGGAAGGAAGGAAGGAAGGAAGGAAGGAAGGAAAAAAGGAAAGAAGGAAGGAAGGAAGGAAGGAAAGACGAAAGGAAGGAAGGAAAGAAGGAAGCAAAGACAGACAAAAAGGAAGACAGGCAGACAGACAGAAAGACAGACAGAAAGACAGACAGACAGAAAGAGGAAGGAAGGAGGGAAGGAAGGCAGAAAGGCAGACAGACAGACAGAAAGAGGAAGGAAGGAAGAATAAAGGAAGACAGAAAGGCAGACAGACAGACAAAGAGGAAGGAAGGAAGGAAGGAAGGAAGACAGAAAGGCAGGAAGACAGACAGAAAGAGGAAGGAAGGAAGGAAGGAAGGAAGGAAGGAAGGAAGGAAGGAAGGAAGAAGAAAGGAAGGAAAGAAAGAAGGAAAGAAAGGAAAGACAGACAAAAGAAAGACAGATAGAAAGAGGAAGGAAAGAAGGAAGAAAGGAAGGAAGGAAGGAAGGAAAGGAAGGCAGAAAGAAAGAAAGAAAGAAAGAAAGAAAGAAAGAAAGAAAGAAAGACAAGACAGTCAGTCTCTCTCTCTCTCTCTCTCTTCCTCCCTCCCTCTCTCTTTCTCTCTCTCACACACACACACGTCCTAACTCACTCCTCATAGAAAGGATGAGAGGTAACTTTATCCACCAGAAACCCACTGTGTTACCCCCCCCTCCAAAAAAAAGTGCTTTTATAGCAAGCAAGTGCTGAAGACACATTTCAGGGAGGCGTTCTGAGAAAAGGCAGATGGGAGCACACACATGCACTCCACACACACACACATGCACACGCACGAACAAGGGATGAGAGGACCTGGAGGTGGTCCTTGGCCTCTCCTCGGTTTCTGTCGCAGTCAAGTCTTGTCAAGCAGCCTCTTGGAAGACAGACAGACAGACAGACAGACAGACAGACAGACACACACACACACACACACACAAACACACACAAACACACACACACACGAGTTCCAAGAAGGTGGTTAAAAGCAAGGGAGCGCACACGGAGGATTTTTATATCCATGGGGCTGGCTTTCGTCCTCCGGAGGCTTCCGCTGCTTGACATTCCCCAGATGTGTTTCCCACAATAGGAGGTGAGGAGGGGAGCAGGGCCGGTCCGGCAAAGGGTGCAGATCAGAGTTTACCAACTTATTGGATATGAGCTCGCTGGCCTTTGGGTAAAGAGAATACGGCACAGGGGGTCCCAAACTTAACAAGCATTTGTTTCTGACCGTTCAAAGTCACAACATCACTTGACCTAGGCTTCCCAAGAGCACGAAGCAGACTCCTTGTCCCGACAAAAACTCTCTTTTTATTAAGTGACTGTAAATTCCTCTCATTCACATCCAGCAAAAGTCTTTCAAGGGAGAATTGACAGTCACAGACCTTATCTGGTTTAGAGAGCTGCCAGGCCGATATCTTCAAAACTTGGCAAGGAGAGTGACGAACCAATTAAGTCAATGAATTGTCTCCTGCAAACTCCCCTCCCCTTTCGCTCCTCTTTCATTCCCTCTGGGAGGGGCCATCCGTCGTCCACCTGTGGCTTTACTCCTGAGTCGACCCTTGTTCTTTAGCTGTTCCCTTCGTCTGGCAACTCTGCAATAGCCCAGAGTCTGGAATCTGGGCTATTCCCAGGCCGTTTCAGCAGGAGGATAGGATTATCTTGAAACTCACCCCCCAAAAAATGGTGTTATTAGCCACCAAACCTCAAAAATACACTTTTCCCAAAAAGTTTCCACAATTTGGGCCACTACTGTATTTGCCCCCAAGCCAGAGAAGGATGTTAGTTGGATCCTGTGGAGAGAAAGGAAGCTTGACCATTCCTCACCTGTAGGAATCGCCATCCCGGTTGTAATCGCACAGAAGGTAGTCCTTGCCTACCACTTTGTCTCGAGCGATCTTCAGAGGCTGGTCCACAGAGGACAGGAGGTCTTCACAAAGGCTGGGAACCTGAGGAGGAGGAGGAGGAGGAGGGAAGGAGACAGGAACCAGCAGTCAGGGCAAACACAGCCAGGGCTCTGGGCTTCCTTACGCATCACTTGTGAGCTGGGTTTTAGCTCCACCACCTTCGGCCCGTCCAGCTAAAGCAGGACTATCAAACTCAAGGCTTAGATCTGGCCCGCCTTGGAAACAGCCCACGGTGCCTCTGCCAGTGAAAACGGAACTTGGGAGGGCTGTGCGCGGAGGGCCCCCGGGCCCCATTTCCGTTGGCAGAGGGCTGCAGGAGGCCATTGTGACTGAAAATAGGGGCCAAAGGGACACACACGGCTCCCCCGAGCTCCATTTTCGCTGGCAGAGAGTTGCAGGAAGCTGTTACAGCTGAAAACGGAGCTCAGGAGCCCATTTTTGCTGGCAGAATGCTCGGGCCACCACAGGCACCCCCTCCCCCGACATGAGTGAGGCCGAGCTGGCCACGCCCACCCTCCAACACAACCGTGATGCGGCCCTCAATGAAATCGAGTTTGACACCCCTGAGCTAAAGCAATGCAGAAGATCTGCAGAGCCCAGGGGCGGGATTCTACCGGTTCGGGCGAATTGGTATTTCCGACGATGGTCTGGAAGAGAACCGGTTCGCTCCGATAATCAGGTGGGCTCGCCCTCCCGCCCCTGCGCTTTACTGACCTATATCTTCTCAGCTGATTCACGCGCGTTACTCCCCAATCACACACTTGGCCAATAAAAAATTCTATTCTATTCTATTCTATTTCGTATTTTCTATTCTATTATTCTATTCTATTCTATTCTATTCTATTCTATTCTATTCCTATCCTATTCCGTTCTGTTCTATTCTGTATTTTCTTTTCTTTTCTATTCTATTCTATCCTATCCTATTCTATTCTGTATTTTCTATTCTATTCCATATTTTCTATTCTATTCTATTCTATTCTATTCTATTCTATTCTATTCCTATCCTATTCCGTTCTGTTCTATTCTGTATTTTCTTTTCTATTCTATTCTATTCTATTCTATCCTATTCTATTCTGTATTTTCTATTCTATTCCATATTTTCTATTCTATTCTATTCTATTCCATTCCATTCTATCCTATCCCGTATTTTCTCTCTTCTCTTCTCTTCTCTTCTCTTCTCTTCTATCTTATCCTATCCTATCCTATCCTATCCTATTCCGTATTTTCTTATTCTATTCTATTCTATTTTATTCTATTCTATTCCTATCCTATTCCGTTCTATTCTATTCTATTCTATTCTATTCTATTCTATTTATTCTATCCTATCCTATTCTGTATTTTCTATTCTATTCCGTATTTTCTATTCTATTCTATTCTATTCTATTCTATTCTATTCTATCCTATCCCGTATTTTCTATTGTTCTGTTCTGTTCTGTTCTGTTCTATTCTATTCTATCCTATCCTATCCTATTATTTTCTATTCTATTCCATATTTTCTATTCTATTCTATTCTATTCTATTCTATTCTATTCTATTCCATTCCATTCCATTCCATCCTATCCCGTATTTTCTCTCTTCTCTTCTCTTTTCTCTTCTCTTCTATCTTATCCTATCCTATCCTATTCCGTATTTTCTTATTCTATTCTATTCTATTCTATTTATTCTATCCTATCCTATTCTGTATTTTCTATTCTATTCCGTATTTTCTATTCTATTTTATTCTATTCTATTCTATCCTATCCTATCCCATATTTTCTCTTCTCTTCTCTCCTATCCTATTCCGTATTTTCTGTTCCGTTCTGTTCTGTTCTGTTCTGTTCTGTTCTGTTCTGTTCTGTTCTATTCTATTCTATTCTATTCTATTCTATTCTATTCTATTCTATTCTATTCATCCATGTGTGCACATAAAGCGCGCAATCACCGGCAGGATCCCACCATTGGCAGAGCCCCCCCCCCTTTTCTCCATTCAGGCCTTCCTCAGAAATCCCACTCCCCTCCCATTGTGATGTTTGAAAGACAAGCTGTTCGTCTTTATGGTGTCAGCCTCCCACACACTTGTGGGAGAAAAAGAATCTGGTTTGGTTAAAAAAAAAAAAAAAACACCATCCTTTTGATGAGGTTAGGGCTACCATTCTGGACTGCTCTTATCTAAACCGGGTTTCGGGTTTGGCTTTGATCTCTCGCTTTTGAGGGGATGACAAAAGGCAGATAAAAGTGTGTTTTCTTTTAATGGGGGCAGAGGAGAGATTAGCAAATGGCACCATTTTTCCATAAAAGACAGGCCGAGCAATGCCGTTTTTTATCCCCCCCGGCTTTTAGTTCATACACACGTTCATAAAACTTTCCCACCAAGGGGAGAATAAACCATTCAGCCTTTTCACTCTCATCACCCTTCCTTCAATTAAGATGATCAACTAAAGATGATCAAAGGCTTGGAGACGAAACCATAAGAAGAATGGCGGCAGGTTTTGGATCAGGCTAGTAGTCTAACAAAAATAAGAATTAGGGGTGACATGAGGGCAACATTCCAGTATTTGAGGGGCTGCCACAAAGAAGAGGGGGGTCAAATTCATCCCCAAAGCACCAGAGGGCAGGACGAGAAACAATGGAAGGAAACTAATCAAGGAGAGAAGCAACCTGGAATTAAGGAAAAACTTCCTAATAGGGAGGACAATTAACCAGTGGAACAGAAGTTGCCTTCGGAAGTTGTGGATGCTCCAACACTGGAGGTTTTAAAGAAAAGACTAGACAGCCTGAAACGGGATAAAGTCTCCTGCTTGAGCAGGGGGTTGGTCTAGAAGACCTCTAAGGTCCCTTCCAGCTCTATTCTATTCTATTCTATTCTATTCTATTCTATTCTATTTTATTTTCCATTCCATTCCGTATTTCTATTCTATTCTATTCTATTCTATTCTATTCCCTATTCTACTCTATTTCTATATTCCATTCCATATTTCTATTCTATTCTATTCTGTTCTATTCTATTCTATATTCCATTCCATATTTCTATTCTATTCTATATTCCATTCCATATTTCTGTTCTGTTCTGTTCTGTTCTGTTCTGTTCTGTTCCGTTCCATTCTATTCTATATTCCATTCCATATTTCTATTCTATTCTATTCTGTTCTATTCTATTCTATTTCCTATTCTATTCTATTTTCCATTCCATATTTCTATTCTATTCTATTCTATTCTATTCTATTCTATATTCCATTCCATATTTCTATTCTATTCTATTCTATATTCCATTCCATATTTCTATTCTATTCTATTCTATTCTATTCTATTCTATTCTATTCTATTCTATTCTATTCTATTCTATTCTATTCTATATTCCATTCCATATTTCTATTCTATTCTATTCTATTCTCCATTCCATTCCATATTTCTATTCTATTCTCTTCCCTATTCTCTTTATCTTCCCTATTCTCTTCTCTTCTCGCCTATTCCTATTCCTATTCTATTCATTCAGATATCTGATAAACCAGCTTCATTCAGGATTAAATTTCCCTTCTGTCTGTCATCTCATGTAAAATGCTACCTTAAAAACAACAAACACCCCCCCCAAAAAACAACCCTCACTCAGTCCAAAAAATGTCAGGCATCCTCAATCAGCACGAGCGCATAAGCCACAAGCAACAGAGGTCCCCAAATAAGGAAACGGAACTTTTTTCTGCCAAGCCACAAAGAGACCAACACAAAGAAAAGGTCCTCCCACGGCAATCCGGTGGCCCCATTCAGTGGCCTTTCTCAACATCTGGAGGGAAGACTAAGGGTTTAAGTCTCGACAGGTTGATGTGCGGTTATTGGAACTCATTGCTGCACCTTCTCTTCTGCACAACCACACACAGAGTTGCGGTCTCTGGAGATTCTCAATCATCCGGGTCCCAAAGTCGCTTTGTCTCAATGGATTCATGGCTGGCAGAGACATGGTAACAAGGTCAGCCAATGAATAGGGCTTCGTAACAAGGTCAGCCAATGGGAGCTGAGACGGTAAGGAGCCTGGGCGTGGCTTAGCTGTGCTCAACTCTGAGTGCTGTGCTGAGAATTGAAACTGAAACTGTTCTCTCCATTGCCTGTGTTTTGCTTGTAACTACTACCATGTTGGAAGAATCAGCTTTTGGTATCGTATATTTACTTATGTGTTATGTATATAAAGAGGGAGGGACGCAGTGGCTCAGTGGCTAAGACGCAGAGCTTCTCGATCGAAAGGTCGGCAGTTCGGCGGTTCGAATCCCGAGTGCCGCGTAACGGGGGTGAGCTCCCGTGACTTGTCTCAGCTTCTGCCAACCTAGCAGTTTGAAAGCAGGTAAAAAAAAATGCAAGTAGAAAAAATAGGGACCACCTTTGGCGGGAAGGGAATAGCGTTCCATGAGCCTTTGGCGCTGAGTCACGCCGGCCACATGACCATGGAGACGTCTTCCAACAGCGCTGGCTCTCCGGCTTTGAAACGGAGAGGAGCACCGCCCCCTAGAGTCGGGAACGACTAGCACATATGTGCGAGGGGAATCTTTTTACCTTTACCTATATAAAGAGAAGTGAATGAATCCTGCTGAATCAGTTACCTGTGTGTGCTTTCTGGATGTGATTGCTGCTGCAAACTCTTGACAAAATGGACTTTCTTGGTCTTTGGCGGAACCGGGGAAGCTTCTCGCGTGCGAAGTGAAACATTTTCGAAGAGAAAAAAAAAACCCGCCAAGAAAGTCTAGTCGCCTTTTGGAAAAAAAAAAGCACCTTTGGGATGGCGCAGGATTGTGTACACAGACAAAGGGTAAACACTCAACTCCTGTCCCGTTAGCGGGAGGGGGGCGCCCACTCGTGTGGTCTTACACAGCTCAACCGTAGCCATGTCTGCAGATGTGTCGTACAGCGTCTGCTTCTTGCCAAACTTGCTGTAAAGCAATTCCTGGAAGGGGACGACGGGGTAAGAACCTTTCAAAAATGGTAAATATTTATCATGGAAACCTAAGAACTGCTAAGAGAATAAGCTGACCGTGAATGGCAGCTTCATTTTTTTCCACTAGCTCATGCTCAAGGGTGGAGTTTAATGAGTTTTCTGGGCAACGTGCCAACCGTCGCGAGCAGTTAAGAGGGGGGAAAAAATTACCTGTACCTTTTTTTCTTAAAAAAAAAAAAGAGGTGATATTGCTGAAATAACATATGCACAGCTGAAAGAGCAAAAGGCAAGTCATTTATAGGTTAAGCTTTGAGTTACTAACTCTAAAATGTACTCCATTATTCAGCTAACCCCTCTCTCTCACACACAGGCTCAAAGATGCTTGCAAAAGAGGTGGGTTAATTAAACACTAATTTCAGATGCAAAAAAACAAAACAAACAAACTCCCAAATCCAATACCTGGGCCTTCCTTTAAGAATAATAATAACCTTATTGTCATTGTACATGTTTAGTTTTATTAAATTTCTATACCACCCTTCTCCCAAGGGACTCAGGGCGGTGTACAGCCATATTAAAACACATGAATTTATAAAATTTAAAACCAATTAGTCAGATATATAAAATTTGGCCATCAAATTAAAAACACACATACACCCATTTAAAATTCATATCATATTAGGCCAGTCCAGCTTGCTGAAACAGAAGGGTCTAAAGGGCACGGCGAAAAGTGCGCAGGTCGGGGCTAAGACGAAGCTCTAGGGGCAGCTCATTCCAAAGGGCTGGTGCCCCCACAGAGAAGGCTCTCCCCCTGGGTGTCGCCAGTCGGCATTGTTTGGCCGACGGCACCCTGAGGAGCCCCTCTCTGTGGGAGCGTATTGGCCAGTGGGAGATTGTTGCTGGCAGAAGGCGGTCTCATATATACCCCGGTCCTAAGCCATGGAGCGCTTTAAAGGTGGTAACCAACACCTTGAATCGCACTCGGAAGACCAACGGAAGCCAGTGCAGCTCACGCAGGAGGGGTGTTACATGGGTACGCCGAGTCGCACCCATAACCACCTGCGCAGCCGCATTCTGGACCAGCTGGAGCCTCCGAGTACTCTTCAAGGGGAGCCCCATGTAGAGAGCGTTGCAGTAGTCCAGACGGGACGTGACGAGGGCATGAGTGACATGTATACACAGTATACCCGGAATAATAAAAAGGTAAAGGTAAAGGTTCCCCTCGCCCATATGTGCTAGTCGTTCCCGACTCTAGGGGGCGGTGCTCATCTCCGTTTCAAAGCCGAAGAGCCAGCGCTGTCCGAAGATGTCTCCGTGGTCATGTGGCCGGCATGACTCAACGCCAAAGGCGCACAGAACGCTGTTCCCTTCCCACCAAAGGTGGTCCCTATTTTTTTCTCCTTGCATTTTTTAGGTACTTTCGAACTGCTAGGTTGGTAGAAGCTGGGACCAAGGAACGGGAGCTCACCCTGTTACGCGGTGCTAGGGATTCGAACAGCTGAATTGCCAACCTTTCGATCGACAAGCTCAGTGTCTTAGCCACTGAGCCACCAGTTCCTTATTATCATCATCATCATCATCATCAAGAATAATAAGAATAGACTTCCGGTTTGCTGTTTGTCCCCGCTGGACGCTCCTTTGGGATCGTCGCACCCACTGCCTGTAAAGAGCCGCCTTTATAGCGGAATGGCGGCTCGAAAAAACTCCGTTTCCATGAGGAAACGGACATAGAGCAGGCTGGGGTGGGTTGAGTCCTCTGCCTAATCCCAAAAGTTTTTTTTTTACTTTTGGGACGGAGCGGAAGAGACTCCCCGTATCCCCAGCCGATGCTCCGGGCTCTGGGAGATCTCTGCCACACGCAGAGCTAGGTGGCAAAAGCAAGCCTGTAAACTTGTTAAACTAATTAAAGAAGACGTGAGCTGGACCGCTGACCCTGAGGCGCAAGTATTTTTTTTTTCTTATTTTAGAAAAGTTACTGAAGTTGTTTAAGAAGTGAAAGGAAAAAAAGATTTTTAAAATGGCGATTGCTGAGGCTTGAAGAGAGGCTGAAAAGGGAAAGTCCTTCCGTTTTCTATTACAAAGTAGCGGAATGAATACTTCTGGCCGTAATTGAGGCAAAACCTCACTCTCACTCTTGCTTTTTTTTTCTTTTCTTTTTTCCTGGGGATCTGATATTGATCTTGGTTGGAAACAAGCCTTTTTTTCTCTCTCTTTTCCATTAAATCTTGTCTGTGTGGGAAATGGCAGAAGCTTCTTCAATTCTGACTGGTGGGGAAGAGAAGGATTTATACTCCTTGCAGACAGCTGGTCATTGGCATTCTTTTTAGAGAGTTGTTGAAGCCACTTGGAGGTCTATCTGCTCATTAAGAAATGCCAATGACCAGCTGTCTGCAAGGAGTATAAATCTTAGACAGATTAAGAGTTGGAAGGGACCTTGTAAGTCATCTAGTCCAACCCCCCGCCCCAAGCAGGAGACTCTATACCATTCCTGACAGATGACAGCCCAGTCTCTTCTTGAAAGCTTCCAGTGATGAAGCTCCCACAACTTCCCAAGGCAACTTCTGTTCCACTATCAGAAAATTCCTCCTTATTTCTAGGTTGAATCTCTCCTTGATTAGTTTCCATCCATTATTCCTTGTCTGGCCTTCAGGTGCTTTGGAAATAGTAGATTGACTCCTTCCTCTCTGTGGCAGCCCCTCAAATATTGGAAGACTGCTATCATGTCTCTCCTGGTCCTTCTCTTCACTAGACCAGCCATGCCCAGTTCCTGCAACCGTTCATCGTAGGTTTTAGCCTCCAGTCCCCTCATCATCCTGGTTGCTCTTCTCTGCACTTTTTCAAGAGTCTCAACATCTTTTTTATACTGTGGTGACGAAAACTGGATGCAGGACTCTAGGTGTGGCCTTACTAAAGGTTTATAGAGTGGTATTAGTATCTCCCTTGATCTTGATTGTATCCCTCGGTTAATGCAATTTAGGATTGCATTGGCTTTTTTTTTGCTGCTGGCTCATATTTAGCTGATTGTCCACTAAGACTCCAAGATCCCTCTCACAGTCACTGCTATTAAGCCTGGTTTCACCCAGTCTATATGTGTACTTTTTGTTTTTCTTACCCAAGTGTAAGACTTGACTTTTCTCTACACTGAATTTCATCTTGTTAGATTGGGCCCAGTGTCCAGGCAGCGCTGAAGAAGCTTCTCAGATGTGAAGCGAAATGTCTTCAAGGAAAAATCAAGGAAGTCCAGTTGCCTCTTGGAAAAAAAGCACCTTTGGGACAACCAAGACCTGGATGACTGAGAATCTCCATAATGGACAGTTGCTTGAGGACAAACTGCTTATTACACTTACAAATCTAGTCTGAGGTACTCTCATCAATATTATGCTTACTAAAGTGGTACTCAAAGGGCCAAAGAGAGTCCACCTACAAAGACATCCAGTGGTGGTTGTCCTGCCTGGATCGTGTTTTGGCCTGCCAGTGGCCAGCGGATCTGGCAGCAGATTCGGACAGTGAGGAGGTTGGGGAGGAACATGGTCCAGTCCTGGAGTCTGGGGAAGGCTCTGTTGAGGGCTCTGCGTCGGAGGCAGAGAGGAAGCCAGGGCCGTCTGACAGTTATCAGCTGCCTTCGGAGTCAGACATCAGTGAGGCAGAGGAACAGCTGGAGCCTGTTCCCAGTGTGCACATGCCCAGAGTTGCCAGATGAAGGGAACAGCTAAAGAACAAGGGTCGACTCAGGAGTAAAGCCACAGGTGGACAATGAAATGCCCCTCCCAAATGAAATAAAAGAGGAGCGAAAGGGGAGGGGAGTTTGCAGGAGACAATTACTTTGCTTAATTGATTCGTGACTCTCCGAGAATCCTTGCCAAGTTTTGAAGATATCGGCCTGGCAGCTCTCCAAGCCAGGTAAGGTCAGTGACTGGAAATTCTCCCTTGAAAGACTTTTGCTGGATGTGAATGAGAGGAATTCACAATCACTTAATAAAAAGGGTTTTTTTTTTTTGTCAGGACAAGGAGTCATGCTTCATGCTCTTGGGAAGCCTAGGTCAGAACAGATCGATCTCATGAACCCTACAAGCTCAGGAAGGCCCACGCCACCTCAAAACCTGAGACCACCTTCCCGTAAAGGCCCGGGCTTTCTGAGGATGAATGAGACCACTATTTTGGGAAGGGTCTACAAAAGAAGTGCTATGCCTGAAGGGGCAAGGGAGATCAGGCATAGGGAAAAAGGAAGCCAGATTGGGAGGGGTGGGGGGTGGGAGAAAACCCAAGCTTGCGATGCCTCACAAAAGTCTCTTTGTCCCCCCCCCGGCCTACCTGGAGTTAACGAACCAGATATGGGGATAGAGTTTTAATTAAAAAATCCGAGCCATCTTTCTAGCCAGCAAGACAAGCGGCCACCTGTGTAGAGTTGGAAACCCAATACCTTTCCTAAGCAGCTGGCCGAGCCTTCGCTTCCTGCTCTAAAGGCCAATCGGGTGGAGTTTAATATTCATGGATCAAGACAGGGATGAGTGTGTCAAACCAGGTCTTGGGGGGGGGGATGACAGCCGGCCGTGGGAACTTGTCCACTTTTCAGGGCTTCCCCCCCTCCCCTTGAGGGAGGGAAGGGAAGGGGGGGAGATGCTTCTGGGATCCGGCTTTCCATTCAGGTCAATATGGGCAATGTTAGTCCCCGCCACGCCCCATCACGGAGGCTGGAGAGAAAAAAACCACAGAACGCTCAAGCCCAGAAAATGGAATTTGGGTCGACAAGAACTTGCAGAAGAGCTAAGGAGCTTGGTGGGCCTTCTGTTGCTCTTCAGACCTTCCAAGTAGGACAAACCACCTGTTGTATTTGAGAGCTTTGAAGAGGCTGAAAGGCAATTTTCTGAAGGACCCAGGGGTGAAATGCTACCGGTTCAGGCAAATAGGTAGTAAAAAATACTTTTTAAAAAAATTGGCCACGCCCACCCAGTCACATGAAACCCCCCCAAGCCACACCCACAAGGTAGGAAAAAAATTTGCGTTTCACCACTGGAAGGACCCCTTTAAGGGAAAAAAAAAGACCCCCCCAAGATGAGAATTGCAGAATTATGCGCCATGGGATGAAAAAATTCAGACGCTTTATGGGATCCGCGGAAAACTGATTTTTCAATGCTCCGTTGACCTAAGAAGCAAGAGTAGATCTGTCTGATCTTCCGCGACGGCCTCCCAACGTCCGTTCCGAATGCTCGGTCCTCGCTTTGGACTGAACAGAACTGACAGAAAACGAAAGGATTTGTCTGGAAAACGGCGCCTCTTAAGCCCGTTTCTCGCACAGAATTATTCTGAGGCTGTGCAACATCGGTTCGGTGTTTAACCCGCGGTTCACCTTTCTGCCATAAATGCAAAAGGGGAGCTGCCCGCATTCTTTCCTGATCGCTGGTTGCAACCGACTGTAAAAATATGTGCTTCGTTTGGCCAGCTGGGAGAGAGAGAGAGAGAGAGAGAGAGATTTAGAGGCTGATCCGTCTTGTGCAGATCCAAAAAGATCTGGTGGAACAGTCTCAGGGAAGCGGTCCAGCTCCATTATTTTATTTTATTTTATTTTATCTTTTTTTTTTTTTTTTAATAAAGTGGCTTCTGTTCCAATGCATAACTCAGCCTGTCTGGATGGATTTATACTAAGAAGACCTAAGGTTAATGGCTTGGTGGTAATTTGAGACTTTTCCTTTTACAGCCACGGTGGAAAACTGCCTTGCGTTGAGGGAGGTGAAGTTAATTTTGGCCAAAGCCCTCGTTTCAGCCGAGGACCCCAAATTCGGAGACCCCATGGTTGCTCCAGCATTTGAGACATGGCAACTGCCCGATTCAGGAGGTCATTCAGAAAAGGATGCCAGATTCACCAAGGCCTTTAAAAAAAAAAAAAAATCTGCCAGCCAGTCGGCTGGCCAGCCATCTCTTCCCATTGAGGTGCTGAAGCCTAGAACAGGAGCATCCAGAGTTAGGGTTAGGGGTGTAAAACGCTGGATTTTAG
This sequence comes from Arizona elegans, assembly GCA_022577455.1. Lineage (NCBI taxonomy): Eukaryota > Metazoa > Chordata > Lepidosauria > Squamata > Colubridae > Arizona > Arizona elegans. The sequence continues at coordinate 9,738,822 of JAKOOJ010000023.1, forward strand.
AGAGGTGCAACCGGGCCCATCTCCAAGGCTGTTTCTTGGGAAAAAGTGGTGGAGCGGTGACTCAAACAAGATGACCAAGATCAAGAGAGGTACTAATACCACCCTATAAAGCCCTAGTAAGACCACACCTAGAGTTCTGCATTCAGTTTTGATCACCACACTATAAAAAAGATGTCGAGACACAAGAAAGATACGTATCGGAATGGAGAAGATGGATTGATTATATTCAAAATAAGTATCAGACAAGAAAATATCGAATAGCTTATGAATGAATGTTAAGTATTAGAAGTATTATGTTATCTATAGTGGAGTTAAGGTTTGGGGGGGGAGTTAGTAGTTTGAGGATAAGTAGGTTAATTTAGCTTATGATTGTTAAATGAAACACCTTGTATTTTGCTCTGGGAAGTCTAGGGGGGAGGGGGGGATGAGGGGAGGGACGGGGAGGGGGGAACATGGGGGGGGAAGAAAATTCTTTTTTTTTTCAGTAAAACTTTTCAATTAAAAAAAAAAGGTGTTGAGACTCTAGAAAAAGTGCAGAGAAGAGCAACCAGGATGATGAGGGGACTGGAGGCTAAAACATACAATGAACAGTTGCAGGAACTGGGCATGGCTGGTCTAGTGAAGAGAAGGACCAGGGGAGACAGGATAGCATCTTCCAATATTTGAGGGGCTGCCCCAGAGAGGAGGAAGGGGGTCAAGCTATTCTCCAAAGCACCCAAAGGCCAGACAAGGAACAATGGATGGAAACTGAACAACGAGAGATTCAACCTGGGAGTAAGGAGGAATTTCCTGAGAGTGAGAACAATCAACCCATGGAACAGAAGTTGCCTTCAGAAGTTGTGGGAGCTTCATCCCTGGAGGCTTTCAAGAAGAGCATGGACTGCCATCTGTTAGGAATGGTGTAGGGCCTCCTGCTTGGGCGGGGGGGTTGGACTAGATGACCTCGAAGGCCCCTTCCAACTCTTGTTATTCTGTCTATCTGTAAGAACCACAGCCATCTGCTTGGGTTCCTGAGCTGCAGAGGGAGGAAAATGGGTGGCCCGCACACCAACCCAAGGTCCTCAACGCTTCCGTGCCCAGTTCTCAGCTTCCTTTTCCCCTTATTTACGCATATCACCAGGCAAATTACAATGCTGTCATTTACACACACAGAGAGATATAACAACAATAAATTCTGTGTGCGTGCCTCAGTCACACACAGGGTACGAATCTGCACGGCCAGGACAAAATGTTGCTTCAGGGCAGGCCTGGCGTTTCAGACGCTTTCCACTCGCAGGGAGCGCGGCCTCCGTTCCTCTCCTCTAAAGGTCCCGCAGCGCGCAGCCCGCATTCTAAATTCCTCCGCTGCCCCAAGAGGCCAAGCTGCCCGTTGAGCAATCATTAAGTGTTCCTCTTGGACTGGGTAAACCGGCACGCACACTATTTTCAGGCAGGGCTTCAGAGAGACCCCTTGACTGACAGGAGCGCTAATGAACTCTAATTGCAAACTTAGCAGCCCGTGAAAGAAGGCGCGGAAGACAGCTGGGCTAATGGGCGAGGAAGGTCATCCACCAGGGGGTTTGGGGAAAGGGCGCTGACCCAGAAAGGACCCCGCCTGCCTGCCTGCCTGCCTGCCTGGACGCGCCCTTGCGTTTCATGTTCAAGTTAGGCCTTCTCCTCGGTCAGCACAAATCGCATCTGGCAAGGCCATCAACGGCTGCTCCGGGGACCACGGAGACCAGCACTAAGCGGCAAACATAAAGCTTGGCCTTTGGGGTCCCGGCTAAAGGAGTTGATTGGGGAAGCATTTCTTTCGCTGGACGACCTTCAGTGGCCTTCGTGAAACTGGGGAGAGCGGAGAGATGCGAGGCCGGCCTGGCGGTGGCGTCGCTCAGACGGGTAAAACTGACATTACCAAAAAAACAAAACCAGCTGGAAACTCAGAGCAATGAATTCTACACGGCCGCGCGGGTGGTGATGGGAGCGACTTGGCGCTCCCATGTGACTCCTCTCCTGCGCGAGCTGCATTAGCTTCCGGTGGACTTCCAGGTGCTCTTCAAGGTGTTGGTTCTCATCTTTAAAGCGCTCCATGGCTTAGGGCCAGGGTACTTACGAGACCGCCTGCTGCTACCGATAACCTCCCACCGGCCAATACGCTCTCACAGAGAGGGTCTCCTCAGGGTGCCGTCGGTCAAGCAATGTCGGCTGGCGGCCCCCAGGGGGAGAGCCTTCTCTGTGGGGGCACCCGCCCTCTGGAATGAGCTACCCCCAGGGATACGACTGATCCTGGACCTCCGGACCTTTCGCCGTATTCTGAAGACTTTTTTATTTCAGCAAGCCGGCCTAGCCTAAAGGGTTTTTAAATGGGATTTTTAAAATTTTATAGACTTGGGGTTTTAAATTGGGAGGCCAATGGATTTAATCTTTTTAAATTATCTTAACTTTTGTATTGTATGTATTTTAATTTTGGCTGTTCACCGCCCTGAGTCCCTTTGGGAGAAGGGCGGTATACAAATTAAATTAATAAATAAATAAATAATAAATAAATACACGCCTTGGCTCTTCTTCCTTAGTTAAGCAGAAAGAAATAAGAAAAGGTGGGATTTGAGAGTGCCCTTGCAAGTGCATCTTCGGGCTCTCACCTCAAAGGTGGCTCACTCAAATGGGGGTCCACGCTGGGTTTTGAATTCTCCTGGGGAACAAGAAACCCCAGGAGGATGAAATTGCCATGCCCCCCCCACCCCCCACCCCCGTCGGAGCCTGAATCTGCAGAGGAAGATGATCTCCCTCAGCTCCATTTCTGGCTCAAGGGGGCAGCTTCGTTGGTTTGGGAGGAAAATGGGGGCGGAACAGGCCCAGTCAGGCCGGGGCCTTTCAGGATTGGGATGGCTTGTAGGTAGGGAGGAAGTGGGGGACAGGATGACCAAGAGAGGCTAAAGCAGTGAATATGAGACAGAGCTCAGGCAATGAGCAAGGACCAGCCCCTCCTGATCCGCGAGCATGGAGAGTGGAGAGAAGGTGAAAACAGCGCAGACTGACCCGGCTACTTGGGAGGAGAGTGCCCCACCTCTCTTCACAAGGCACACCTGGGGACTGATATTTAAGGAGACGCTGTGGAGAGAGGCATTTGTCGGGGAACAAAACGCTGAATTCCTGGAGCGTCAAGTCCCAACGTTTGAACTTTCCTGGATTCCTTGCATTCTTTCTGGATTCCTTGCCTTGCTCTTTTGCTTCCTGAACTCCTCGACTTGCCCTACTGGATTTCTTGCTTTGCAGCCATAGTGCTCACAGCATTGGGCTCGACTGTTTGCAGCCAAAGGCTGCTTGAGAGAGGTGTGGGTGTGTGTCATCACTTTGCTCTGGTACTTGCCAGAAACGTGGGAGCGTTTGGGGAAATTTGAAGCAATAAAGGGGGGGGGGGGTGTTTGAACTGCCAGCTGCCTGTGTTGCCTCTGTGCCATGCCCTGGGTCATCACAGAAATATAAACAAACCAACAGAGCCAAGACACCCCCTCCCCAAACAACCTCACTCTCCAACCCAAGGAGGGCAAGACAACCCACTCTCCAGCAAGATAGGAGTTTTTAAAGAGGCGGGGGGTTCTTTTGGATCTATCAGATCTCTAGCAGCTTCTGCAGAACATGAAAGGACCTAATGTGCGCGTGATGCCCGCCTACTCACCAAATCAATCAGGTCGCTGAGGTTTTTCTCTATTTGCTGGGGAGGAAGACGTCTCATCAAATCCAAGGCACAGTCCAGCTGCTGTTCACTCTGGGAAAAGAAGAAGAAAAAAAAAAGGAGAATGTGACGTACAACAAATTTAGCAAACATAAATTCAACTTGAGGACTGGCCAACCAGTGGGATGGGCATGATCTCATAATCAGACAGATCATCATCTTCTTTTAACGACCCCATAATCCCTTGCGGGGTGGAATTTGGCAACTGAATGGAGCTAGCAGAGTGTTTTACTGCCCGGATGCCCTTCCTGTCGCCAACGCGGAGTTTTGTTCAGCAGATGTATTTTCATTGTGCAGGTGGCATTTAGCACCAGCCAGGATTGCAAAAATTTATCTCAATATGAGTTCGAATTGCTGGAAATGTGGCCATCAACAAGGCACCTACTATCACTGTTGGCGGACCTGTGCCCAAGTGAAAAAATTCTGGAGGATGATACGGAAATGGATCTCGGAAATAACAGGCGACACTATTGATTTAGAACCAAAAATGTTTCTCCTGGGAATTCTGAAAACAGAATATGCAAAAAAGAAGAGGTACTTAATTACACACATAGTAACAGCTGCAAGAATCTCCTTCGCCTAGTATTGGAAAGAAAAAAAGTTACCACCTGAAGAACACGTAATCAGGAAAATGTTGGAGTGCGCTGAAATGAACAAACTAACACTAGAAATCAATGATAGAGAAGATACGGATTATTATAGCGTGTGGGATATGTGGTATGAGTGGTTAGAGAAAAGAAAACAAAAGTGAAGCTTGAGAGAGCTTAAAGTTTAATTCAATAATTAATTTATAATGGTTATATAGAAATGAGCAGTACTACCTGTAGTGCCAACTAGATGTAAGAATATGTAAATAACAAGTAAATAATATGTATATATGTATTAACACCATGGAACCGGAAATGTTGGAATTTTATTATAATAATTTCACAATAAAAAGTTATATATGTATGTATGTATGTATATGTATATATGTATATGTATATATATATTTTCATTGTGCCCAGAGAAAGTAGTATTTGCCTCTATTTAGGATTGAACTCATAGTCTCCTGATTGTGAGGCGAGAACTCCACCTCTAAACCACTCTACACCAGATGCTGGGGTAGAAACGGGGGGCCTTGAGTTTGCGAAGCCAGGACTCTGGCAATATGTCGTGCCATCCTTTGGGCACACGGATGACAAAGTCCATCAGTCCTGGGATGAGGTCAACGGTGATCAAGCTCTCTGCCAAGTGGAGACTCAACCAATACACATGATGGATCAGGGGACGGCTGTTCCCAGAAGACACCCCGCAAACAACCTTGCAATTCTGCATCAACTGTCTTAAACCCCACCACCCATCCCCACCCAGCAATCAAACCTTCCTATTGCCCCAACAAAGATGGAGGAGGAAGTGGTGGGCACTGCTTTGGGAATTGGGGTTCATATCTGTACTTTCGTTCTCCCTCCACCACCCGACTCCAAGGCAAAGCCAGAAAGTGCAGATAAAATAATTTGACAAAAAGAGATTTCCGCCGGGACCGAATTGCCTCTCGAGAAAGAAGACAACTTGTGTTTGACTTCACAACGCTCCTCCTCCTCCCAGACGGGGCTGGAATTTCCCCTCCCCTTCGGTGTCCAGAACACAAGGTGGATAAAAATCAATGTTTTGTTTTTTTTTAAATAAAAAAAAATCATATTTTTAAAATAATTTAAATTGGATTTTTAAAAAAAAAAAAAATTTCAGCAAATTTATTTTGATAAAATGCTTTTGGAGTTAAAAAAAAAATCTATCCAAATATAGCTTTCCATTTAAGATGCATTAATAATTTAGCTCATGCAGCATGAAATGGAGCTTAGTTATGTCGCATGAAGCTGTATATTCTGCAACATCGGGACTGTCGTTGAGTCAACAGCGGGTTAGAGGAGGAGCTTCCTGCGGGACAGAGATGACAGCTGCTCTTTAAAAAAAAAATTATGATTTACATCGAGTTGATTTAAAGCGGCTGGATTTAAATCAAAGCCACCCTGTCAGGACAGCTCAGCTGATAAGATGCCAAAATAACGGAACTGGCTGCCTGCAGTACTGTTACTGTAAAGCACCATCCACTCTCAAGGCACCGTCCCTCATTAGCAAATGCTTTCCATATTTCCTGTTTCACAGCAGCCAAAAATGGCAGCCATCCACCACGTCTGGAGCCAACTCTTCGGCAGACATTCTTCAGAGGTTACCCAGCCTCTGCAGGGCACCAAGTAGAACTCCCCAGAAAGACCACCGAATACCTCCATGGCAGAGAGAGGGTCCCCATAGTTTATACTCCCCATCCCCGCTAAACTAATGATTTAAGTCACTAGTAGAAAGGCTTGATTTAAATCAACTCGATTTAAATCATAATTTTTAAAGAGCAACTGTCATCTCTGCTACTCCTTTGACCCGCTGTTGACTCACCGATAGTCCCAGTGTTGCAGAATATACAGCCTCAAGCTACATAACTCAGCTCCATTTCATGCTGAATAAACTAAATTATTTATGTATCTTAAATAGAAAACTATCTTGCGATAGATTTTTACCCCAAATGTTTTTTATTAAAATAAATTCAATAAAAATCAAAAAAATCTGATTTAAATCAAAAGATTTAAAGAGCCTTGGTAGTACAGTGGTCTACGCACCCTGTTATTAACACAGCTGCCTGCAATTTCTGTTGGTTCGAATCTCTCCAAGGCTCAAGGTTGACTCAGCCTTCCATCCTTTCTAAGGTGGGTAAATTGAGGACCCGGTTTGTGGGGGCAATAAGCTGACTTTGTATAAAATATACAAAAGAATGAAGGCTATTGCTTAACGCATTGTAAGCCGCCCTGAGTCTCCGGAGAAGGGCGGCATATAAATCAAATTAAAAAAAAAATCCAATTTAAATCAAAAAAATCCAATTTTTTTTTTATTTTTTAAAAAAAAATCATTGATTTTTATCCACCCTGGTCAGAATAGAGCTGAAGAGGAGGCCTTGGAGGTCTTCTTAGCTGAAGCAGGAAACCCTACAGTAGTGGCCAAAATAGTGGAAACCTTTTGGGAAAAGTGTATTTTTGAGGTTTGATGACTAATAACACCACTTTATTTTTTGGACTTTCAAAATAATCCTATTCCACTGCTGGATTTGGCCTGGGAATAACCCAGACCTTCACCCAATTGAAAATCTAGGGAGCCGACTCAAGAAACATGTTAGTCAGAAGCGACCCAGCAATAAAACCCAGTTAATAGAAGCCATCATTCCATCTTGGTTTCACATAAGAACAGCTGCAGAACTCAAAGACTTGGTTCGCTCCATGGGAAGACGTTGTAAGGCCATCATTCGTACTAAAGGTTACCCAACAAAGGATTAACTGACGTGGTCATCATTTTTGTATATCTAGTTTTTTCTACGTGTTTCACTTTTCTTCTTTCTACTGTAACTGCTATTCTAATAGCAAATCCTTCATAAAAGTGACTGCATTACATTCCTGATTACCATATTTTTCGGAGTATAAGATGCACCTTTTCCCCCCCTAAAAGGGGGGTGAAAATTTAGGTGCGTCTTATACACCGAATGTAGCCCCGCCCACCCTCTGGCCCCCACCCTTTGGCCTCTGCCTCCTTGCAAGTAAACAGCAAGAAAAAACAGCTCCTTTCAGCTTCAGCACAGCCTCATTAGCACAAGTTGATAGGGTGAGACTCCCAACTCTCAGCTGATTTGCTCTCAGCCATTTTGGGCAGGGCTCTGCTGCTTGCTGCCAAGAGGTAAATTGCTGGAGCAGATTTTTTTTTTCCCCCTTGTGCTTATCAAGCTATGCTGAAAACGAAACTGAAAGTAAAGCAGGCTGTTTGTTTCCTGTTCATGTCTCCTTCTGCATCCTATTCAGGCAAGCAACCCCAATTCAAAGCCGTGGCTCGAGGCACAAGTGCCAATCAGAGCTTGCCAGCGTAGACGTCAAGAAATATGCCCCCCCTCCCTCTGAACCCCCATCATCTGTGTGGGTGCCAATAAAGGAGAATATTATCTGTCACTCAGGGTTGAAAGGAGGGTCTCGGTTGCACACGTTACATGACCCAAACTATGGGGCGCAGTGGTTAGAATGCAGTATTGCAGGTTAATTCTGCCCACTGCCAGCAGTTCGATCCTGACCGGCTCAAGGTGGACTCAGCCTTCCGTCCTTCTGAGGTTGGTAAAACGAGGACCCAGATTGTTGGGGTGAAGAGGCTGGCACCAATAGCCTCCCACAGGCCAGTCCGCTCCCACAGAGAGGGTCTCCTCAGGGTGCCATCGGCCAAGTCATGTCGGCTGGCCTTCTCTATGGGAGCCCCAGCCCTGTGGAATGAACTGCCCCCGGAAATTCGTAAGATTTCTGACCTCCGGGTATTTCGCTGCGCACTCAAGACCCTATTGTTCCGCCAGGCTGGGTTAGCAACATAATTTTTAATTGGATGTTTTAAATTTTTGGGGTTTTAAATTAAGCCAAATTATTTAATATTTTTTAATTATTTTACTTCGATGTCTATTCTGTTTTTAAATAGGCTGTACACCGCCCTGAGTCCTTCGGGAGAAGGGCGGTATAGAAATAAAATTATTATTATTATTATTATTATTATTATTATTATTATTATTATTATTATTATTATTATTATTATTATTTGTAAACCGCTTAGAGAGGGCTGTAAAGCACTGTAAAGTGGTATATAAGTCTACGTGCTATTCCTTCCTTCCTTCCTTCCTTCCTTCCTTCCTTCCTTCCTTCCTTCCTTCCCTCCCTCCCTCCCTCCCTCTCCTTCCTTCCTTTCCTTCCTTACTCCCTCCCTCCCTCCGGTTAGAATACGATATTGCAGGCTCACTCTGCCCACAGCCTGGAGTTCGATTCTGACCGACTGCAGGTTGATTCAGCCTTCCATCCTTCCGAGGTGGGTAAAATGAGGACCCAGATTGTTGGGGGCAAGAGGCTGACTCTGTAATCTGCTTAGAGAGGCTGTGAAGCACTGTGAAGCGGTATATAAGTCTAAATGCTACTGCTATTGCTCTCATCATGCTCAGGTAACTAGGTAACATTAACCAAGCTCGGAGAGCACCAAGGATCCTTCTATGAGAGGGACTTGAATTGGGGGATCCTGGAACCCGCCATGTCCTGACCATTCCTCTACTTCCTCTCTCTCTCATCCCTTTGTCTTCCAGTTTCCCCCAGGTACAGGCAGTCCTCGACTTACAACAGTTCATTTAATGACAAAGTTACAACGGTACTGCAAAAAAAGTGACTTGTGACCGCTTTTCACACGGTTGATCGTTGCACGTGATTTACATACGAAACACTCATATTTATGTCCAAGGGAGGGGGGGTCACGCAATACCCTTTTTGCGACCGTCCAACAAGCAAAGCCAATTGGGAATCCGGATTTGCTTCACCACCGTGTGACTCGTTTCACAACTGCAGCGATTCACTCACACAAACGCGGCGGGGAAAGTCGCAACGTGGGAGAAAACTCACTTAGACATCAACCGTCCCGCTTAACAGCAGAAATCTTGGGCTTGAAATTGCAGTCGTTAAGCTGAGGACTGCCTGTAAAATACTGTTTTACGTTGCCCCACAGAGATGCAGCTGTGGTAGCAAACGCCAGAGAGGGCTGTTGCGTCCCGCTTCGCTTTCTACATGCTGGATCAGGGGTGAAATGCTCCCGGTTCGGACCGGATCGCCTGATCCGGTAACGATGGCGGGTGGTGGTTTGGAGAACCGGTAGCAAAAATCCCTGTGCCCCCCCACCCACCATGCCCAGCTGAGCCGCACGATTATCAGAGGCTTTTTGTTTTACTTTTAAAAGCATTTTTTCTACAACCTCTTCCGCCGAAAAAATGCTTTTAAAAGTAAAAAAAAAAAAGCCTCTGATGATCGCGCAGCTCAGCTGGGATCGTCGGAGGCTTTTCAAAGCATTTTTTTTCTGCAACCTTTTGGCCGAAGAAGTGGTTAAAAAAAAAGCTTCGAAAAGTCTCTGACGATCCCAGCTGAGTTGCCTGATCGGCAGAGAGGCTTTTCAAAGCATTTCTAAAAAAAATGCCTCTCTGACGATCCCAGCTGAGTTGCCGGACCGGCAGAGGCTTTTCAAAGCATTAGAAAAAATGCTTTGAAAAGTTAAAGAAAAAAAAAAGTTGGCCACGCCCACCCAGTCACATTACCCCCACCACCACCAAGCCACACCCACAGAACCGGTAGTAACAAATTTTACATTTCACCCCTGTGCTGGATCTACCAGTTGTGATGTCAGGTGTTCCAACACGGGGATCGTGGGAATGAACCGCCCCAGCAGGGCCAGCTGGAAAGGTTTTAGCGGGTTGGAAGAAGGGAGAGGATCAACTCACCAGCTGCTTCCTTCAGCATTTTGCTACAACTCAGGAACTGGGCTTAAACTAGAATTATTACCCATCTTTTCCAAGATTTACGTGCTGTCACCCTGGGCTGGATTCCAGGAACCGTCAAGAGCAATCAGGGAAATTTCGACACTGTCAATAGATCTTTTAAGAACCAGGCAAAAAGCACGAAAGCGTTCTTGCATCAAATGGCCCCAAGCTGGCGAATATTCTTTCTTCCCTGCCTCATAGCCAAACCCAGACCGAGATGCTTTTAAAAAGAAATGTCAGAAATTCGTATTTCTGGATCCTTGGCACCAGAGTAGTATAGAAATGACAATCGTTAAAGACCAGGGAGTAACTGGCTGTCAAAGAGGCAAGAGAGAAGAAATGAGCAACGTTAAAGCTATTTTGGTTTTGCTCGCGATTTCTTTTTTAAATATACTCACATTTTCTCCAAGCAAAAAGTTTGGATAAAAAGGTGGGAGATTTCAGGATCCCCTTTGGGGGAGGGAAATGAAAGGACCGTAAGGAAAAAAAAAAAACAGAGAGGAATCGTAAGCGTCTCTCTGATAACATTTGAATTGGAAATGCAATTTAAAACGACCTAACATTCGCGACGAGATATTAAGACTGAGTCGTACTAGTTACGGCGGTCGTGTTAAGACAAGAGAAAATGATTTTTAAAAATTAAACAAAAATTAGACAATCTTTCCCGCTCATAAGCTGTTTTATCTCCGAGCCTGAATCACTTACCAATTCTTTACTTTTTTTTTACTTTTTTTAAAGTGTACTACGCAGTTTCGTGAGTCGGGAGTTTCATCTGTCAAAAACCAACTTAACTTGTTCTAAAAGACGGTACGGAGGCAAGGAAAATCTGGGCCATTTGTGGAAACGGGGGAAAAAAAAAACAAGAGCAGCGGCTCTTTGCAGACCGACGCGCAGTGGGGACTTCTGATCCTAATTTGGGACTGATTTGCGTCTGGCAAACTTCCACCCAGCCCATCTTTGCTCCAGGAGCGGCAAGCAAAGTTCAAAATAAATCTTTTGTTGCCATTCCAGTCGCTCCGGGGACGGAGAGATCTGAAGTGTGGAGTTTTAACTGTGAACATTAGCCAAGATAAAGCATCTTTAATTTATTAAAGCATCTCCTGCAAAGATGTTTTGGTGTTTGGCAAGGACCTCTCTGCACCGTCCTTTGTTTCGGCATAGCAGCGCAGCCGGCCGCCAGCCCCTCTCACGACGGGACCCACTTCTTTTCGGGGGCCTCCCACGGACACCGATCTGCCCCGTGGATTCCTTCAAAGGGAGGTCACCTACTATGCCGCCTGGAGAATGGAAACACCCCATCAAAATAACCAAAGTAGATCTTTCTTGTTAAGAGCCCATTAAGCTGTTCACGGAAGCCTCTGAACTTTCTAGTTTTGCGGGGATTTTTACAACAAGGGGCAGATCGGAAGAGGGTTCGAGGGGATGAATGTGAAAAAGCAGGCCCCGAAGGGTGAAGGGGATCCGTTGAGGAAGATCGGGGAAGGTGGGGGTGGATCTCCTACAGGCAGGGTCAGAAAACAGAAAGGTGCTTATATGAGAGGGGACATATGAAGAATGGTTGCAGGAACTGGGTATGTCTACTTTAATGAAAAGAAGGACTAGGGGAGACATGATAGCAGTCTTCCAATATCTCAGGGGCTGCCCCAAAGAAGAGGGAGTCAAGCTATTCTCCAAAGCACCTGAAGGCAGGAGAAGAAGCAACGGGTGGAAACTAATCAAGGAGAGAAGCAACTTAGAACTAAGGAGAAATTTCCTGACAGTGAGAACCATTAACCAGTGGAACGACTTGCCCCCAGAAGTTGTGAATGTTTACAGATTACAGATTGACAGAGTTGGAAGTCAAGCTATTTTCCAAAGAACAAGAAACAACGGATGGAAACTAAACAAAGAGAGAAGCAACCTGGAATTGAGGAGAAACTTCCTAACAGCGAGGACAGTTAACCAGTGGAACAGTTTGCCACCGGAAGTTGTGGGTGTTTCATCACTGGAGGTTTTTAAGAAGAGACTGGACAAGCCACTTGTCTGAAATGGGATAGGGCCGCGATGGCTAACCTTTTCTGGACCGAGGGCGCAAAGCGTGTGCGCCGAATGCGTTCGCCCATACCCAAACCCCCAAATTGCAATGCACGCACGGCCTCTGTGCATAAGCCCCGCCCTCCGCAAAGTGTACGTGCCCCCCTCGCACACATCCCACCCCCCATGCATCCGCACGGCCCCCTGCACGCACAGCAGAGACCCGAAGACCAGCTGGGTGTCACCTCTGGCACGTGTGCCATAGGTTCGACATCCGGGATATAAGCAGGGGTTGGACTAGAAGACCTCCAAGGTCCCTTCCAACTCCTTTATTGTGTTAATAACTATTATTCTTCTATTATAATAACTCTTATTCTATTCTATTGCTTTCCTCCAAAGGGCAGCCAGCACCTCGGAGAAATAGAGGGGTGGATGAAAAAACCCACGCTTTTCCCTTCAGTAACCCCCCCCCCGCTCAGCCATTTTGAGAGCGTGCCCAAAACAGGCCCACATCTGACTGCCAAGACCACATAGATGGATGGCCTAGAAGTAAATTCTCACAGAGCAAGAAACATCCTTGAGGTATCAGCAGAGCCGGCCCAGAGGCCGTAAATTAGCTTAAACGGAAACATTCCCTTTAACCTCTCCTCTTAAAAAGTTCCCATTTTAGCTCGGTTTATTTCTCAGCCAGAGGTTATCTTCCCCGCAGGAGAATAGTCTGAACAAAATATGCAGCCTTTTGACTCAGCAGCTGCGTCCTTCACAGTAATAGAGAAAGCGCTTAGGAACTCCGCGGAGAGAAAAGGCAACGAAAAGCACCTTAGCCACAAAAAAACTTTTAAAATGGTCCTTTTTTGTTTTTTGCCTCCAAAAAAGAAAAGTGACTGGGCTAACATAAACCAGAAAGCCCCCTTACTGTGTTCAGAATAAATGGAATTTATCTTTTTTGCAAAATGTTAAAGACCGAAAACTGAGAACGAACGGAAGGAAGGAAGGAAGGAAAGCAATACAGGCTGCAGGACAGGCGTAAAAACATAGAGACTTCAAAATGAGAAGTGCCAACTTTACAGAAATTGCGTCTTTTCTTTATTTTCAGAAATTATTCTGGCTGGCTGTTCTACGAGCTGATGTTGCTGGGCAGAAAGCTGGATCACTTAAGTCAGGGGTCTCCAAACTTGGCAACTTTTAAGATTTGTGGACTTCAACTCTCAGAATTCCTCAACCAGCAAAGCTGAGGAATTCTGGGAGTTGAAGTCCACAAGCCTTAAAGTTGCCAAGTTTGGAGACCCCTGACTTAAAGGAAGGCTAAGACTGGAGCTGGCAGTATGGCAGTAACCTTAAAGGCTGCCCAGAGAATTCAATTTGGAAGACAAGAAAAGAAAAAGTGTTAACGTTAAAAAAAAAAAAGGATGAACGCTCGTGAGCCGATCAAATCTCGAGAGCTTCACGCCCGTTTTTTTTCTTCTTCAATTTAGGAGCATCGGTACCACCTTGCAAAGCTGCACCTGAGCAAGTGCCCAGGAAGACATTCTCCTCTCTGCAACAACCTCAACAAAACACAACCCTTTCTGGGCTTATTGTGAAAGCCTCGTGCTTCTGAGGACACCTAACACAACACACAAGGAAAATATTTATTGCCAAAGCTGCCGCTTGGGCCTCTCTTTCCTCATTCATGGGGGGTGTTTGCGCAGGAGGAAGGCAAACTGTTCCTCAAATGACATTTCCTTGTAGGAAATTGCCCCGCAGGTTTAGGGCCAAATTTTTCCCCACCCTGATCTCTCAAATTTTCTAGATTCTATCTTATCTCAAGACTTAAAATGGACATCTAACATCAAAAATGTCATCAGAAAAACACAACAGAGAACGTTCTTTCTGCGCCAACTCGGGAAGCTCAAACTGCCCCAGGAGCTGCTGATCCAGTTCTACAGAGGAATTATTGAGTCTGTCATCTGCACCTCCATAACTGTCTGGTTTGGCTCTGCAACCCAACAAGACAGACAGAGACTTCAGAGGATAATTAGAATGGCAGAAGAAACAATGGCTACCAACCTGCCTTCCATGGAGGACCTGTATACTCTACGAGTCAAAAAGAGGGCTGGGAAAATATCTACAGACCCCTCACATCCTGGACATCAACTGTCTCAACTCCTACCCTCAAAATGATACTATAGGGCACTGCACACCAGAACAACTAGACACAAGGATAGTTTTTCCCCAAACACCATCATTCTGCTAAACAAATAATTCCCTCAACACTGTCAAACTATTTACTACGTCTGCACTACTATTAATCTTCTCATCGTTCCCATCACCCATCTCCTCCCACGTACAACTGTATGACTGTAACTTGTTGCTTGTATTCTTATGGTTTATAGTTTCCTAGTATGATTTGATTGCTTATTTGTACTCTATGACTATCATTAAGTGTTGCACCTTTTGATTCTTGACAAATGTTATCTTGTCTTTTTATGTACACTGAGAGCGTATGCACCAAAGACAAATTCCTTGTGTGTCCAATCACACTTGGCCAATAAAGAATTCTATCTATCTATCTATCTATCTATCTGATTGTTTCTTAATATGAGTTGATTGCTTATTTGTACCCTACAACTATCATTAAGTGTTGTACCTTATCATCCTTGACAAACGTATCTTGTCTTTTTATGTACACTGAGAGCGTATGCACCAAAGACAAATTCCTTGTGTGTCCAATCACACTTGGCCAATAAAGAATTCGATTCGATTCGATTCGATTCGATTCGATTCTAAAGAGGGTTGCAAACAGTGGAGTCTTGTGTGACGCTTGTTGTGAAGCTTGTTATTAAACATTACAAGCGAAGGTGCCGTCTCGGCTTTAAAAGCGAAGCATTTTTTAAAAAAATTTATATATTGGATTTCTACAGCTGCCTATCTCAGTAAAAACGACTCCCAGTGGCTTTTTTTGCGCAGGTTCCTGTGGCGAAGGAGAGCAGGGAGATGCAGAGCAGCTTCTGCAGGCAGCGAAGGGAGAAATTCTTCCGGGGTTTGGAGACAATTTCTCCCAGGGAGGTTTTCGGTGAAAATGTCAATTGCTGGCAAGTTGATTACAGAGGCCTGTGGAGATTCTCAGTCATACGGTCCCAAAGGTGCTTTTTTTTTTAAATTTCAAGAGGAAACTGGAC
The DNA here is from genome assembly GCA_022577455.1 of Arizona elegans. NCBI lineage: Eukaryota > Metazoa > Chordata > Lepidosauria > Squamata > Colubridae > Arizona > Arizona elegans. The sequence goes on from JAKOOJ010000023.1 coordinate 9,754,102, forward strand.
TTTCTGGTTTTTTTCTTTGAAGACATTTCGCTTCTCAGCGAAATGGTCGTACAGTGGTCTAAAGCACCCTGTTATTAAGACCAGCTGCCTGCAATTACCGCAGGTTCGATTCTCACCAGGCTCAAGGTTGACTCAGCCTTCCATCCTTTCAAAGGTAGGTGAAATGAGGACCCAGATTGTGGGGGCAATAAGCTGACTTTGTATAAATATACAAAAGGATGAAGGCTATTGCTTAGCGTATTGTAAGCCGCCCTGAATCTCTGGAGAAGGGCGGCATATAAATCAATTTTTTTTTAAAAAAAAGAAGCTCCTTCAGCTGTGACTGGATGGCGGGGAATAGAAGGATTGATATATATCAGGGGTCCTCAAACTACAGCCCGCCGAGGCCATTAATCTGGCCCATGTAGGGACCACGAGGCTGCCCCGCCCACATTGCCCCACCTACCCACCAACCTGCAGTCTGGAGGCCAAGGAGGCCAAAAATGGGACACAAACACGCCTCCCCTGCCTCCAGAGGGAGGGAGGGAGGGAGGGAGGGAAAGACACACACACAACCACACACACACACAAAGAGAAGTCCCTCTCACACACACACACCCCAAGGCAGCCACATCCCTTCACTAACCTGCTTTCCACCCCCAGGAGCATAACCAATTAAAAGTTTAATTTGTGTGTATTGTTTAATGGACTGCTCAATTGGCCAAGCCTACCCGTCACATGCCCACCTAGGCACACCCACCCAGCCGGTCCAGCCCCCCCAACAGCCTGAGGGACCATGAATTGGCCCCGTTTAAAAAGTTTGAGGACCCCTGATATATATGAAGAAACGAAATAGGGATGAGAAGCGAAACATCTTGAAAAAAAAAACAAAACACAAGAAAGTCCAGTGAAAATGCACCTTTGGGACAAGTTTATTACAGGTTAGTCCTCACCATATGACCACAATTGAACCCAACATTTCTGTCGTTAAGTGAGACATTGGTTAAGGGAGACATGCCCCACTTTACGACTTTTCTTGCCACTGTCGTTAAGCGAATCACCGCAGTCGTTAAATTAGTAACCCGGTTGTTAAGTGAATCCGGCTTCCCCCATGGACTTTGCTTGTTGGAAAGTCACAAAAGGGGATCATGCAACCCCCCCCCCCCGGACATTGCGACAGTCGTAAATACAAACCAGTTGCCCAGCACCTGAATTTTAATCACATGACCCTAGGGATGCGGCAAAGGCCGGAACTGTGAAAAAACAGTCCGAAGTCACTATTTTCAGTGCCGTCATAACTTAGAACAGTCACTAAACGAGCTGTGGTCGTTCAAGAACCACCTGTATTTGCAGAGTCTCTCCCAGTCAGCTAGCATTCTGGAGTTATACTGAGATCGAGATTCTGGTTCCACCTAACCTTATTACCCTGTTTCCCCAAAAATAAGACCCAACTGGAAAATAAGCCCTAGCATGATTTTTCAGGATGCTTGTAATATAAGCCCTACCCCCCAAAATAAGCCCCAGTTAAGATCGTCAGCAGACGGAGGTGTTTAGTACTTTCCCCCCCCAAAATAGGACCCAACTGGAAAATAAGCCCTAGCATGATTTTTCAAGATGCTCGTAATATAAGCCCTACCCCAAAAATAAGTCCCAGTTAAGATCATCAGCAGAGGCATTTAGTACTTTTTTCCCCAAAAATAGGACCCAACTGGAAAATAAGCCCTAGCATGATTTTTCAAGATGCTCGTAATATAAGCCCTACCCCAAAAATAAGTCCCAGTTGAGATCGTCAGCAGACAGAGACGTTTAGTATTTTATTTCCCCCAAAATAGGACCCAACTGGAAAATAAGCCCAAGCATGATTTTTCAGGATGCTCGTAATATAAGCCCTACCCCAAAAATAAGTCCCAGTTAAGATCGTCAGCAGACAGAGACGTTTAGTACTTTATTTCCCCCAAAATAGGACCCAACTGGAAAATAAGCCCTAGCATGATTTTTCAGGATGTTCGTAATATAAGCCCTACCCCCCAAAATAAGCCCCAGTTAAGATCGTCAGCAGAGGCGTTTAGTACTTTTCCCCCCCAAAATAGGACCCAACTGGAAAATAAGCCCTAGCATGATTTTTCAAGATGCTTGTAATATAAACCCTACCCCAAAAATAAGTCCCAGTTAAGATCATCAGCAGACAGGGGCATTTAGTACTGTATTTCCTCCCCCTCAAAATAAGACCGAACTGGAAAATAAGCCATAATGCATCTTTTGGAGCAAAAATTAATATAAGACCCGGCCTTATTTTGGGGAAAACATGCTGCTGGAGCCTGAATTTCTCCTACGGCTAAACCGGTCTCTTGCTTTCCCCTCCTATTGAGGCCTGAAATTATTATTTCTTGCTCCAGAGGTCCCGCAAAAGCAGAACTACAAAACCACACAGTCCTCCGAAGGCTATTTCTGCTAGGCGCTGGGGCAAAAAATAAACCAGGGGGGAAAAAAGCAGATAAGGAGAGATCGGTTTCAACTCCATAACCCCGTCGTCCAAAAAAGAAAGGGGGGTGGGGGTGAAGCAGGAGGACAGGACAACAGATACTCTGGAACATTATCAGGGAAGATTTATTTACAGCTTTTCTGCTGGCCTGAGCAGTTTCTATACTGGAAGGAGGAACTGCAGGCGGGCAGTCCAGTAAGGACTGTCCTCGGCTCCTTATCCTGCGATCCCTTCTGAGGGGTATCCTGTATCAGGTCTCTGTATAGGCTCAGAGGCACCTTTCTCCAATTCTGTTTGGTCTTGGAGCCTCTGACGTCGCAGCAAAACAAGCGAGCGGGAAAAGCTGGCCATCTCGTGTCCCAGTTCTGCCTGCTGTTCCTTACGAAAAAAAACCCAGGCTCCCCAGCTTTTAAAAGCCCAGGTTTTTGCAGGTACGGTCATCTCCAGGTCCTGGAGTTTCCCGCCACGGGCAAAGAGGCACAAGGGAGCCACGGGGATGATTCAGGTCTCGGTTGCAATGCCCCACCCGAGAGTCCTCAAGGAAGTGGCGGCTTCCAAACCAGAGAATGAGGAAGCTTAGCAGAGGAGCCCTTGCAAAGGGAGGGAGGGAGGGAAAAAAAAGTACGGAAAACAAGAGAAGGAAAGCAGAGAAGCCATTCCCCTGCCTATTTTTAGTAGGATTGAAATGCGTGCTTAATTTTCAAGCGGCTATCAGTGTCAACCTTTTAATGACTACCAGCAGGGGAGGGCTAACTGGACTGCTGCTTTACACTGGCTGCAACCTCTAGCTTAATTAGCACCCTCAAAATCTTCGTGAAAGCCCCCCCCCTCTTAAGGAGGAACCAGGAGAGACCACCTCTAAGTACAAAGGCCACAGAGGAGCAATAAACACAGGCCTTTGAAGGGTGAATTTAGACCTCAGATTCAGTTTCTTGGGGGGAAAATTGAATTTGGGGGCTCTTTATGAATTGTTCTTGTGGCTAAAGATTAACCATCTTTTCCGACATCAGAGAAGCCTTCTGATTTATCTCAGCATTTTTATAGTTCAGGGACGTAATTTGTTGGGTTAGCTGCCCCTCCCTGTAAGTTATGGGAAGGGAGGGCTGTAAGACAGGCCTCGGGGTGCTCTCCGGTCGACCTTGGTGGGTTTTTTTATACCCTGTTTCCCCTGAAAATAAGACCCAACCAGAAAATAAGTCTTACCATCATTTTTCAGGATGCTCATAATATAAGCCCTAGCCCCCAAAATAAGCCCCCGTTAAGATAGTCAGATGGGTGCATTTAGTACCGTATTTCCCTAAAAATAAGACCTAACCGGAAAATAAGCCCTAATGTGTCTTTTGGAGCAAAACTTGATATGAGACCCGGTCTTATTTTCGGGGAAACACGGTAATGGCAGTTTAAAACCGCTGGCAAAGAAACAACCGCAGAGTTCAACGGTGATTACACACCAAACAAGGAGTCGTGGACGAACCAGCATTTCTAACCGTGTGGATGCTTTAAGGGTTCAGAGCTCAGGGATTTTACTGATGCTCTACTTCAGGTACCACTCAACAGAACACCAAGATAACTGAGCCAAGCCCATTAACATCATAAAGCATTCTCCATCAGTTCAGGCTGGGGTACCAGCAAGTTTCCCCTAAATCGACAGAAATTGATGTCTGCGTCCATGTGAGCCCATCTACCATAAGATTGATTTTTTTTTTAATTTGATTTATATGCCGCCCTTCTCTGGGGACTCAGGGCGGCTTACAGTGCGTTAAGCAATATCCTTCATACTTTTGTATATTTATACAAAGTCAGCTTATTGCCCCCACAAACTGGGTCCTCAATTTACCTACCTTAGAAAGGATGGAAGGCTGAGTCAACCTTGAGCCTGGCGAGATTCGAACTTACAGTCATTGCAGACAGCTGGTGTTAATCACAATGCTATCAGTCTGCTGAGCCACCAGGCCCTTGGTGCACACTGCACATGAGTGCATATAGCATGCATTTGGTGTGCACTGCACATGTGTGTGCATAGCGTGCAACTGGAACACACTGCACATGTGTGCACTTCTGGTGTACACTGCACATACCTGGTGGCAACCCACGGAGGATTTCACCACTGGGTTATATACACCAGGTACAAAGCCAAGCCATGTAAATACTGAAAAGCAGCCATTTCATTTTTTAAATCTCCTGGGCCCTCTTGCCCTCCAACAGGTGCCCCTTTTAGAACCTGCGCCTCAACTTTTTATTTTAAAAAAATCCAACATTGCCCTCAACCCTGCAGAAACTGGTTATGCTTGCAGTTACTTCCTGGTCCTCAAAACATTTCGGATCAAGTAGGCTTAACACCTCTTCAGTAGGAAGGTCTTTCTGAATGCCTCTTCGGGTGCCCGCTGTTCTACCCGCAGAGCGCGCACGCAAAGAGCGTTTTTCTTCTCTTGACTTTTTAATTCATTAAACCCCCTTTTTTTTTATGCAGAAACTTGGCCGAGCGAGGAAAAAACAGGCCTTTTAAAAAACAAAACCCTCATGGGCAAGGGAAACAGGAAGGAGACCGGGGCTTAAGCAAGGGCTGTCAGCACAAAATATCTCCCCCCCCACCCCAAATCCGTTTGCCGCCGTTCAAGGCCTGTCCCTTGGAAACCACGCCCCACTTCTGCTGCTGGCTCTGCCCCACAATTGCTAAGTCAGCTTGTTGGAAGAGAAGTGGCACTTCACCTCCTCTTCCAAAAGGAGCAAGTACAGTACCACAAGTGCTCTAAAAATAGAGCAGCCCTACACCTTATGGTTATGTTTTGTGCTCAGCAAGAGTGGCTATGTTACTGCGACTAAAAATGCACACCAGGCAGTGGGTCATGCCTGAGCCTTAATGTGCTTTGTGGGGGTTTTTTTTTTGTGTGGAGGGGAAGCTAGGCTAATTTTCCCACCAGCATTGTACAGCCTAATGCACAAAACAAGGAAAGAGCCTCTGTGCCACCCTATTACGCCTCCGGGAAGGAGAAATAACCATCTTCTCAGCCACTCAGAAGGAAAGAAACCCTGCTCCATTTGAGGCACGCTTAATTGGCATAGTGGTTAAGCAATCCCTCCTTCGCAAGCAAAACAGAAATTAAACGGGCCATCTGAAGTCAGCGGTTCTCAGAGTGCCAGCCACTAAGGAACGAACAAGCAAACAAAAGCCTGACCAGAGGGCACAGAAAGGAAATTAAGATGGGTAAGGCCTCTAATGAAGAACAGCTTGGCCCAGGAGGCACGACGGGTGCTTTTAGGCTTCTGGGTTGAAGTCATCTCGTAACTTCACGTGAAGTTGAAGGGATCTGACGGTTTCACCAAAACCAAACTTGTAATCCTAGACATCTAGGTTTGTTTCGATTCAGGCTGCCGCAACAGACGTTCTGTGGTTTTTCCGTTAATATGCTTCCAGATTCTTTTATCAACTCTTTTGTTCACTGGTAGCGTTAAAAAGGGTTGTGCGGTAATTGCTACCGTCCTAACACAACGGCGTGCTCCTGCTACACTTAGCAGCAACCTACCTACAAGCCAGTGTAAAGAGAACTTGTGGGTAAGTCTGTGAAACCAAAGAAGCGCATCCTTGCGATACGGGCACCCAAGGCTTGCAAATTCTACAAGCGTCAAAACACATTTCCGATTGGTTCTGGAACATGCATGCCGCCATGTCCTCACTCTGAGGATTTGTGACTTACGCGCCCCTCCCAGAAAAATCAAGTTAACTGGAAGAACAATTCCATTCAGCACAAGGCTGTTCAAGCTTTAACTGTCAGTGGAAACGGTTTTGTTTTTTTTTTAAATTGGAGCACTTCCTGTTGTAGCGGCCGTTAATTAAGGGAACTGCCCCAGGCAAGCAGCATTTCATTCTGGGCATGCGAGCTGGAGAGATCTGCATCGGACTGACTCACAAGGTTGGGTGGCAAGCTGATACTGTTCCGTACTGATCAATGTTTTGGGAACCCGTTGGGTTACCTGTTGCAGCAGGCCCAAATCCCCTTTGAAAGATGCACCACGTCAGCTGAAAGGCCGAGTCGGGTGCTTCTGTGAGTACACAGGCCACAGTGACAACTCCACCTATATGAGTCAATGACTCATCTTGTGTCTCCACACTCTAAGTGTGTCCCGCAAACTGCAAAAGGATACTTTCTCTTTCATTGAACAAACCAACACACTCGAAATCAGGCCAATGCCTTCCCCACACCAATTTCCAACTGCTGAAGTCGTTACGGCCGCTGGCATGAGGAGCCTACCTTCTCCCAACAGGAGAGCCGTTTAAGATGCAGAATCTTACTTCACAATAGAATCTCAGAGCCATCAAGTCCAACCCGTTGCCCACTAGAGAAATATCTACCTTAGAAGCCTGCTCAATTAATTGCTTCTTCGCTTCCACAAGAGACCCCTTTTCACAATTACCCCTGTGATGAGAGACCTCCTTCCCCTTCCCAGCAATATCCAGACCTCATCTTCTCACACTGCATATTGTATCCCCATTATAGGCTGCCTCTCATCGGCTGCACTTCATAGCCGATGCCCCAACTCAAGCGGACAAAGACGAATACATTGTGCCCTTTGGTACTCCAGCCACTGGTACCACAGAAGCCAACTCAACAGCAGAATACAAGCATCCCGTTTAGTCTCCCCAAAGCCTTTTTTTTTTTTTTTTTTTTTTGAGAAACTGAGGGGTTTATTCCCTGTATAGGCTATTATTTCTCTTCTGGAGAAAAAAAAAGGAATAAGAGAAAAAAAATGTATCATCTTCACAGCAAGACTACCTCGTCCTCTCTGCCCAAACATTTTTGATACCCTTCCCCTTTCTTCTCCTCCACCACCACCACCCCTAAGATTACTTAAAGCTCCAACAACTATGGGGAGGGAGGGGTGATCTCTCAAACTCAGCCTCTTGACTTCCTCCAGATCTGCCATGTATGTATCTCTAATTTTATCCATTGTTATCATTCCTGAAAAACTTACACTCTAGACTTACATTTGGAGCAGCAGAGAAAGATAAGCAATTGTTATTTTGGAAATCCAGGCAGGCCTTGCTTTCACCTCTTGATCCTCATTCTTTCTTTACTCCACCCAGCCAGATATAACTCCTTTTCTCCACCACTCAAAATATATTGAAGGAAAGAAACATAGGCATTTTTTTTTCTCTCTGGCCCACAATTCCACGTCTGTTGCTCCCCTACTTTCATCATCAGTCGATTCCCCCATCTTTCCTCTGCTCCCCATCATTATCAGCCTTCGCAAATGAAATTACCTCACAATTGCTTATTATGTCAAGCCCCTGAGGTGCGTATTGGGGGGGGGGAGTATCACAGTAATGTCTCTTGTGTCCCAAGACCCTCATCTCTCTGTAACTTATTCTCTCAGGCCAGCCGGCTATAATTACAGGTCTTCCTCAACTGCGTGTCAGAAATAAACCTTAACATCCTGCCAAGCACAGCTCCTCTGCTTAAGATAGCTCCAATTTAACATATTAGCTCTTGGAGGGGGCGGGGGGAAGGAAGGAAGGAAGGAAGGAAGGAAGAAGGAGAGGGAAGGAAGGAGGAAGGGAAGGAAGGAAGAAGAGGGAAGAAAGGAAAGAGGGAAGGAGAGGGGGAGGAAGGAGGGAAGGAGAGGGGGAGGAAGGAAGGAAGAAGAGGGAAGGAAGGAGGGAAGGAGAGAGGAAGGAAGGAAAGGAAGAAGAGGGAAGGAAGGAAGGAAGGAAGGAGAGGGGAGGAAGGAGGGAAGGAGAGAGGAAGGAAGGAAAGGAAGAAGAGGGAAGGAAGGAAGGAGGGAAGGAGAAGGAAGGAAGGAGGGAAGGAGAGGGGAAGGAGAGGGGAAGGAAGGAAGGAAGAAGAGGGGAAGGAAGGAAGGAGGGAAGGAAGGGGGAAAGGAAGGAAGGAAGAAGAGGGAAGGAAGGAAGGAGGGGAGAGAAAGGAAGGAAGAAGAGGGAAGGAAGGAAGGAGGGAAGGAGAGGGGAGAGGAAGGAAGGAAAGGAAGAAGAGGGAAGGAAGGAAGGAGGGAAGGAGAGGGGAGAGGAAGGGAGGAAGAAGAGGGAAGGAAGGAAGGAGGGAAGGAGAGGGGAGAGGAAGGAAGGAAAGGAAGAAGAGGGAAGGAAGGAGGGAAGGAGAGGGGGGAGGAAAGGAGGAAGAAGAGGGAAGAGGAAGGAGGGGAGAGGAAGGAAGAAGAGGGAAGGAAGGAAGGAGGGGAGGAAGGAAGAAGAAGGAAGAAAGGAAAGAGGGGGGGAGGAAGGAAGGAAAGGAAGAAGGAAGAGGGAAGGAAAGGAAGGACATATCAGGGAGGGAGGGGTTTTCATAATCCTAAATTTTCCCCTCCCCCCCCATTAAGGGCAAGAGAGAGAGAGGGAGGGAGGGAGGGAGGGAGGGAGGCTCTCGGGGACTGTCAAGCCTGCCAGCCCAGCCAGAGAGAGAGAGAGGGCCCAACAGCAAAGAAAGGCGGGAGCTTCGACTGAAGCCCTCCGCATGGCAAAGGAGAGTGCTTGCTGCTCCCTTCCTGGTCGTCGCCGCCGTCGCCCTCCCCTCCCCTCAAGCCCTTCTCCTTCCTTCCCCCCACCCCCAACTCGCACCCCGGCCCAGACTGGCCCCACAGCCCCTTCCCCTCCCTCCCCTCCCCAAGAACCCCAAACTGTCAGGGACTCTCCTACTAAGCCAGACTCAGCTGGGCTGTGAAGACCTTCCCCCATCCCCCAATTCCATCCCCCCCCATTACATGGACACCACAGATTGGGGGGGAAACCAGTTAGGGCAGCCCCCTCCCTTCCCCCCCCACATGCAGGACTCACTCCCCCCCCACCTGGCTGGGGAGGATGGGGCTTGTAGTCCCCAGTCCATGCGGACCCCTCCCTCCTTTCCCCCTCCCCCAGACGCCCCTTAAGCGAGGAAGCGCCCCCTACTGGCGGAGGCGTTCCCTTTCCCCTCACGCTCCCCCCTCACACACGCAGCCCCCCCCCCTCTCCGAGGCCCTGACAGCCCCGCGGCTTCCCCCTCACCATGATGCCTCCCTGTAGGGCCGAGCCCTCCTCAGCACCAGGAGCGGAAACGGCGCCGACGGCGACGGCAGCGACTCCGGGTCCCCTCCGTCCGAGCTCTGAGCCAGGCCGCAGGCCGCCCTCCTCCACCTCCGCCGCCTCCTCCCTTTTTTTTTTTTTTTTTATTCCGCCACTTCCGCCGTTGCCTAGCAGTTGCACATCCGGGTCAGCCAGCGCGCGCGCGCGCACTAGAGGGGAGGGACGCGCGCGGAGAGAGGCGCCCCGCCCATTGTTCCTTTTCCTCTCCACCTCCCCTTTTTCGAGCCACCCCCGAGCCAATCAGAAGGCCGCTCGCCGGGCATCGCCAAGTATGGAGCGGGAGGCCAAGCCGCGCCTGCGCACTCGGGGGAAAGAGGGCGGTGGGAAAGACCATCGGCGTGCAGAGGGGGGGGGTTGGGGTTGTGTGTGTGTGTGTGTGCTAGCGCGCGCGCGCCGGAGGACGGGAGAGACCATGTACGTACGGAAGACAGGGGAGCGTGCGAAGAAAAGTTATGAATTGGGAATTCTAAGTGGAACCATCCCGCCGCTCTCCCTCTTCCAGAAGCGGGACTACAGTTCCCATGCGCCAGCCTTATGCTTCTTGGCTACCCATCAGCTGCAAAAAAAAACCAAACAGAAAATGGGTTTCTCCCTGCCCCCCCCCCAAAAAACAAACCTGTAGAGGCTTTCTCCCACTTGAAGGCCTGTGTGGACTTCGACTCCCAGAATTCCCCAGCCAGCCAAGCTGGCTGGGGAATTCTGGGAGTCGAAGTCCACACAGGCCTTCAAATGGCCGAGAAGCCTGCTGCAAGAGTGAAGGGCATGCCCCCCAAATGAAGGCCCCTTTTGGGGCCACCACGCCAAACAAAGCATAACCTGCACTCGAGATGGGGTAGGGGACCCCCCTTCACATGCTCTGCTGGCCTCAGCTCTTCTGCCAGACGGAAACCCGCTGCCCTAAGACAACACAACAAAAGACACTCTACACACGCACAAGGAAAATGGAAGGTGGAAACCAGTTGCAAATTCCTGAGGGAACCGTTTTCCTCTTTTCCATCAAATGCACAGGAGAGCAGGGAATTCAGGGTGATCCCCAGTATCCCAAATTCACTTTTTGCGATGGATAGGATAGGATAGGATAGGATAGAAAATATGAAGTAGAATAGAATAGAATAGCATAGAATAGAATAGAAGAATTAGAATAGAAGAATTAGAAGAATAGAATAGAAAATATGAAATAGAATAGAATAGAAAATATGAAATAGAATAGAATAGAAAATATGAAGTAAAATAGAATAGCATAGAATAGAATAATTAGAATAGAATAGAATAATTAGAATAGAATAGAATAATTATTAGAATAGAATAAATAGAATAGAATAATTAGAATAGAATAGAATAATTATTAGAATAGAATAGAATAAATAGAATAGAATAGAATAGAAAATATGGAATGGAATGGAATAGAATAGAGTAGAATAGGGAATAGAATAGAATAAACCTAGTTAGGGCTCCTCAACTGCAAATTTTATTTGAATAATATCCTGCCTTTTAGGATAAATAACTGTCATCATAAATAACTGTTCTGCAACCCAACGAGACAGACACAGACTTCGGAGGATAATTAGAACTGCAGAAAAAAACAATGGCTACCAACCTGCCTTCCATGGAGGACCTGTCTACTGCACGAGTCAAAAAGAGGGCTGGGAAAATATCGACAGACTCCTTGCATCCTGGACATAAACTGTTTCAAAACGACGCTATAGAGCACTGCACACCAGAACAACTAGACACAAGGACAGTTTTTCCCCGAACGCCGTCACTCTGCTAAACAAATAATTCCCTCAACACTGTCAAACTATTCACTAACTCTGCACTACTATTCATCTTCTCATCGTTCCCACCACCCATCTCCTTCCACTTACGACTGTATGACTGTAACCTTGTTGCTTGTATCCTTACAATTTATATTGACTGTTTCCTAATATGATTTGATTGCTTATTTGTTCCCTATGACTATCATTAAGTGTTGTACCTTATGATGTATCTTTTCTTTTATGTACACTGAGAGCGTATGCACCAAAGACAAATTCCTTGTGTGTATACTCACACTTGGCCAATAAAGAATTCTATAAGCTTCACCAAGTGTCTTTCAAGTGACATAAACCATCATGAATAAAAAAAATATATATACACTGTGTATTATCAGATGCCACAAATCTCCAGGACCTTTCCTTGTAGGGCAATTAGGAATAGGGGGGAATGGAAGGAAGTTTATGGGTTCATTCTTTCCTTGCATTCTCCCAAGGGGTGCTTTATAGTGTGACGTGTGAACCCAACCAAATGATGCTTATTCAGCAATTCTTGGCTAAAGAAAACACGGATTGTTGCCATGTGCAGAAGAGGCTGCCTACATAAGCCATCTGAACGTGTTTGCAAGCATATGCTTCGAATCCTCCTTAGGCAAAGCTTTTGAGTCCGCCCTCCGCTCAAACCCAGCAAATGTAATCATTTCAAACACAGCCTTCCTATAAACAGTTGCGGACAAGCAGCTGGTCCTCATTTCAAACTACTTCCCTCAGGCGGAGAGTACAAATATTTTTTGGCCGGTGAGCTTAATGCAAATATTTGGGGTAAAGGAGAAGAAAAAAGGCACAACCGAAAAGCAGCTGCTTGATCCTTTTTTTACATAGTCAATCAACCCACCCATCACTTGTTTCTCCACGGGTAACAGGACTTGCCTTGAACTATAGATTTGTGGGGGATAATGAGTTAAGAAAGGGGTACTAAAGGGATGAGTTTTTTTTTTTTTAAATGCACATGTTTCTGAATTAAAATTGCATTTGACCATGACTAAACCGAGCTGTTATGCTGCATTGATGTTCAAGTTATGCTCCTAAGAATTTGGCAGGTTAACGTTCCCGCCTTGCTTTTCAATGAATTGTTTTAAGCATCGTGGGACATCCTCACCTGTTAGATGATCTTTTAAAAAAAACCCAAATAATTTAAAAAAAAACAGAGCTTAAAAGAAACTTTCAATTATGTGCACTGAACGCGGCCAAAAATATGTATAGACAGAAAAAGAGCAAGCACGATTTACTTTGTGAGTGTCTTAAAACAAAACAAAACAAAAAGGTTAGTTTGACAGCTAAACACCTTCATAAAGCCACATCCATATGTTTTTAATCGGGGGCATTTGGGATCACATTGTCAGTGACAATGTGCCCTTTCCCTAAGGTTTAGCTAAGTAAAAAATTGATTTTTTTTTAGGATTGCTTCCTTTCCTTTAAGAACAGCGAAAAGCATTTAACAGAGGGACAGGGAAGTTTTGGGGTTCTTTTTAGGATTTTCAAAGCCTGACACAGTTGTGCATCAAGTCTTTCTTGATTTACCCCCCAAAAAATATCTCAACGGTTCAACCAGTGAAGCAAACAAAAGAAGAAATAGAATGGAACAAGGTTTCTAAGACGTTTCCCAGCGATATCGTGGTTCAGTTCCAAAATGGGGAAGAAAGGCACTGCAAACATGGAGACTGCTTGGAAAGATGGTTTTTAACGGTGGACAGGATCACATGGTTTGAGGTCCTGGGAGGAAAAAAGGGAAGAGATGCTGAGAGTGCCCCAGTTTTATGCCCTCTCTGGGCTTTTAAATTTGAGCTTGTATTCTGATTGGTTGTCAGACTCCCTTGGGGCCATGCAGGGGCAACTCTGTAGGCTGTCCTGAGTCCCAAGCTTGGTTGACTCTTGCTGGGTGATGATGTAAGTAAAGGGCTTTGGGATTCCTATTACGGTTCTGTTTGAAAGAGGTAGATCTTTGTTATGTAGAATAGACTGGTATTCTTATGATTTATATTGATATTGTTTCCTGATTGCTTATTTGTACTCTATGACAATCATTAAGTGTTATTATTATTATTATTAATAATAATAATAACCTTATTATTCTTGATGAACATATATTTTATTTTTTGTATACTGAGAGCATATGCACCAAGACAAATTCCTTGTGTGTCCAATCACACTTGGCCAATAAAAATTCTATTCTGTTCTATTCTAGACTGGCCCATTGTCAAAGGTGGGGGGTGAGTTTCTGCCTCCCTTTTAGGGGAAATATTCTGCCCTTTTAATATTTTCTAAAATATCTCCTTTTCCTAGGAGAGGGGTGGGTGCTAATTTCCTACAGAGGCATTTGAGTTTTATGTTCCTTCGTGACAAGTCTGTATAAATGAAATCAAAGGAGGAAGAAGGGGGGAGGGAAAGCAATGACAGAAAAGATACTTGGGGTTTTGGCCAAAGTAGCTAACTTTTATTCTATCAGTTTTAAATTGCAACGCTGTGAATAACACGGTGCATTTCTTATTTAAAAGGGTACATTACAACTGGTGAAAAAGCTTCATGCGGTTGGACTGAAATAGGGGAGCCTCAGGCTGAATACATAGCTGCAAATCCAACAGATTTTGCTCTATCCGGCAGCTTAGGGTTCACAGGGAAGGAAGAAAGGCAAGATTATTATCTGACTATGAAAATTCCCTTTTGCTCTGTAGGAAGTTAGCACCCACCCCTCTCCTAGGAAAAGGAAATATTTTAGGAAATATTAAAAGGGCAGAATATTTCCCCTAAAAGGGAGGCAGAAACTCAGGCCATTAAGGTTTGGGCCAACAAAGATTTACCTCCTTCAGGCAGAGCCATAGCAGGGATTGCCCAAAGCCCTTTTTTTACATCATCACCCAGCAAGAGTCAACCAAGCCTGGGACACAGACAACTTACAAAGTTACCCCTGCATGGCCCCATGGGAGTCTGACAACCAATCAAAATACAAGCTCAAATTCAAAAGCCAAGAGAGGGTATAAAACTCAGGCACTCTCAGCATCTCTGCCCTTTTTTTCTTCACCCAAGTTCTTCAAGGCATGTGATCCTGTCCACCATTAAAAGAGCCTTGGTGGCGCAGCAGACTAAAGCACTGTTAAGTAACACCAGCTGCCTGCAATTACTGCAAGTTCAAATCTCACCAGGCTCAAGGTTGACTCAACCTTCCATCCTTTCGAGGTAGGTAAAATGAGGACCCGGTTCGTGGGGGCAATAAGCTGACTTTGTATAAAAAAGAACACCGCTTGTGGAGGTGGGGGCGCGAAAGCCCTACTAAGCAGGTATATACAAAAGTATGAAGGCTATTGCTTAACGCATTGTAAGCCGCCCTGAGTCTCCGGAAAAGGGCGGCATATAAATCAAACCAATAAATAAATAAATAAATAAAACCATCTTTCCAAGCAGTCTCCATGTTTCTAGGGTCTTTCTTCCCCACTTTGGAACTGAATCCAGATGGGCATTTCTTCCGACAGCTTTTTCTGGCTAGTCCGTGTTGAATTTCTCCCGCCCTTCTTTAAATCCATTTAAGCCAGCCAGAATCTTTTATGTAATTCAGTCTCACGTTATGAAAAGTGCTTGTAAAACCTGTGTAATGCAGGGCATCCCATAATATCTACAATTACACTGGACGAGTTTTAAACTGCTGGCATATCCGTATCAACACACACACACAGATGCACAAAACCTTCTAACCTTTGTATGGCTTTTCTTCCTCCATTAACTTAATCCCAAGGGGTGGGTAGGAAATGCAATCAGGGTTTCTTAATGGGAAATGTTTCCAACTCCTGGATGAAAAAGAAAGAGAAAAATTACTTTTTATGAAAGCAAAAAAAGGGGAGAGATTGAGCACGCGCGAGAGAAAATGCAGACCTTGGAAACCCTCTGATGGAAAATTTTCTCTGAAATAAAAGTTGATATGCTGGGGAATTTTACCTCCCCCCCACTATTAAAGTCAAGGTAAATTCAGGATAATACCCGTTTCCCTGAAAATAAGACATCCCCTGATAATAAGCCCAATTGGGCTTTCGAGCGCATGCGCTAAAATAAGCCTTTCCCCTCGAAAATAAGTCCTCCCCGAAAATATTTAAACTCAGAGCAGGAAATCAGGTAAGACGGCAAGAGGAGCCCCGTCTTACTCTACATGCCCCAAAATAATAAGACCTCCCCGAAAATAAGGCCAAGCGCTTATTTTGGGGTTCAAAAAAATATAAGACAGGGTCTTATTTTTGGGGAAACACGGTATCCATTTCTCATTGTTAAGCTGACATGATCAGGCTTCCACATTATTCTTTCAAATAATCAGAAAGAAAAAATTCAATTCTGGCTGGGTTTTTTTTTTTTTCCTTTCACGCCGAGCAACCTGATCTGTAAAAATCTGTGTGTATTCTCTTTCCTAGCAAGGAGAATTTTTCCATGTTTATAAGTGTAAATTCTCCCGATGAGCCTGGCGATAACACACAAGGAAGGGGTGAGGGGGGGAGAGTTAACAGTTTTATTAACATTACTTGCTCTCAAACATCAGTGTGTGGTCTTACCCACATTGGTGCTTTTTTTTTTTAAAAAAAAAGTAAATTAACCTTCAAACATGCTTTCTCCTAAAAGCTGAAAGCTGGCAGTAATTAGATCCGAGAGTGGTGAAACATCTTTTCCGAGTTATTGGACAATGTGGGCACTTTGTACTTACTCAAGTTACTTTCATTCCCGTCCTCGAACTATGCTTCAATGTTTTTTTTTTTTTCCTTGCTGAGAAAGAATCAATTCACATCATCTTCCTGGGATGCAGAATCTAAATTTGGGGTTTTTTCCCCCCTATCACTAGCCTTATTTGTTCTCAAATCACAATTTTCAAACTCAGCCAATGGTGGTTTGCCAGAAACCCCATGGTTTCATTTCACTGAAGATGGGGAAGATGCAGGGGTGAAATCCAGCAGGTTCTGACAGGTTCGGGAGAACCGGTAGCGGAAATTTTGAGTAGTTCGGAGAACCGGCAAATACCACATCTGGCTGGCCCCAGAGTGGGGTGGGAATGGAGATTTTGCAAATATCCTTCCCCCTAGAGTAGGGAGGGAATGGGGATTTTCTAATATCCTTCCCCAGGAGTGGGGAGGGAATGGGGATTTTGCAGTATCCTTCCCCTGGAGTGGGGAGGGAAGGGAGATTTTGCAGTATCCTTCCCCTGGAGTGGGGAGGGAATGGGGATTTTGCAGTATCCTTCCCCTGGAGTGCAGTGGGAATGGAGATTTTGCAGTATCCTTCCCCTGCCACACCCACCAAGACACGACACGCCCACCAAGCCACGCCCACAAAACCGGTAGTAAAAAAAAATTGGATTTCACCACTGGGAAGATGGGTGTTCAACACGCACGCAGAGCGTGTGTCCCAACCTCAGCCACATTAAGCTGGGTGGACTTCAACTCCCAGAATTCCCCCAGCCAGGGCCTATAGATTTCAACTCCCAGAATTAATACCGGCTAAGGGAATTCTGGGAGTTGAAGTCCACCCAGTTAAAACACTGACCCAAAAGGCAGGAAACCAATCCGGCCGGAACTTATTCCCACATATCATAATGTCGCCGCTAAAATCAGGAAAATATAGAATATGAATATAAATAATATAAATGATATAATATAAATATAATCAATAAAATAGCAAATCAAAAGGTCAAGGACCGCTTGCACCCCCGACAAAGAGGGGGATGCCAATGGATTTCCCCGTATTAGGCCGGTCCTGCTGGCTTTTCGGGCCTACTTTGCCCAAGGTCAAAATCGGCACCAGGTTGCCAGGGTTACCCTTGGTTGCCCTTGGCAACAGGCGGAGAAAAAGGAAAACCAAAAAAAGCAGCCTCTTTAAATATATATATATCCCGCCCCCTCATCTTTTCAAGCTCTCGCGAGAGCGGCTGGGTTTGCGGCGGAGCAAAGGTAGCTCTCGCGAGAAGTCCCGCCCGGGAAGGCGGGAAGAAGCTTGACTGACAGCGGAGGCGGGTAGCGGCCAAGATGGCGTCGGAGGGTGATCTAGGGAGGAAATGGGACCGTTGTCTGGCTGACTCCGCCGTCAAGCTGGGTGAGGGGGCAGATTGAGGGGGGCTGCGTTTCGCGGGGAAGGGGCAGCGGGTGGGGGGAGGCCTGGGCTTTGAGCGGAACGGGGGCTGACCCCTTTTCTCCCTGGTTTTGCAATGGGGCAGCCTCAGCCAAGCCCCCCCCTCCTCTTGGCTTGCATTGCATGCTTTTAAAAAAATGCATTTTAAATAATAATAATAAAAAAAGCTGCAAGCCCCTTTGCAAAAGCCCTGGAATGGGGATGTGTGTGGGGGGGGGAGGATACAGCTGCACCCCACTTGGCAAAAGCCAAGAAGAGCCTTGGTAGTACAGTGGTCTAAAGCACCCTGTTATTAAGACCAGCTGCCTGCAATTACTGCAGGTTCGTATCTCACCAGGCTCAAGGTTGACTCAGCCTTCCATCCTTTCTAAGGTAGGTAAATTGAGGACTCAGTTGTGGGGACAATAAGCTGACTTTGTATAAATATACAAAAGGATGAAGGCTATTGCTTAACGCATTGTAAGCCGCCCTGAGTCTCCGGAGAAGGGCGGCATATAAATCAAATTTAAAAAAAAGAAATTGCAAGCCCCCCCCCCCCAAGAGGCTGCCCAGGATGGGCTTCTCACCTGGGAAATGGTGGGGTGGGTTTTGCTGTTCAGCCTCTCCTTCTGGGAGGGGTGGGGGGGATCCCCAGACTGAGCCCTTGCAAAGCTTTCTGCCCCTTTCCTCCATGTGGGACTGCATCCAGACAGAGCAGGGTTCACTTGCACTTCGTGGTACACCTCCCCACCCCCCACCCCCCGAAAAAGCCCTTTTAGCCTCACCCCCCTCCCCCTTCGCTAAAAATAGACTTACTGATATGCTGCAATATTTTTAAAAATGTGTGTGAGCACAAAAAATAGCAGCAGTCTGCCTTTCAAATTCAGGTATCTTCTGAAGAGATGATGATGATGATGATATTATTATTATCATTATTATGATTATTATTTACTTTATTCATTAAACATGAAACTCAGTCAACTGAACATTCAAAAATGCATCACAAATACCATTGACTGGTGCTAATGGTTGATACGGGTTGCTGCCAGAGTCCTAGGTATCAACCAAGTAGCTTCTTAATAATTATATTATTAATAATTATTGATGATGATGATGATCTCTTTTATTCCTGAAACATGAAACTCAGTCAATTGAACATTCAAAAATGCATCACAAATACCACTGAGTGGTGCTAATGGTTGATATGGGTTGCTGCCAGCGTCCTAGGTATCAACCAAGTAGCTTCTTAAGATGTATGACATTATTACATTATTATTATTATTATTATTATTATTATTATTACTACTACTATTATTATTACTATTATTATTATCTCCTTTATCCATTAAATATGAAACTCAGTCAACTGAACATTTAAAAATGCATCACAAAAACCATTGATTGGTGCTAATGGTTGATACGGGTTGCCGCCAGCGTCCTAGGGATCAATCAAGTACCTTCTTAATAATTATATTATTAATAATTATTATCCATTAAACATGGAACTCTGAACATTTAAAAATGCATCACAAATACCATTGACTGGTGCTAATGATTGATACGGGTTGCCGTCAGCGTCCTAGGGATCAGCCAAGTACCTTCTTAAGATGTACGATGTTCCAAGTAGCGCATTTTTTTGCAGTTCCGCTGGTGTTATTGCAGGAAGCTGCAATTTGTTGATGTATCTTATAAAATTCTTGGACAGGGTACCAAGTGCCCCAATGACAATGGGTATCACAGTTACATGTTTCTTCCACAGCCGTGTAGTTTCGATGGCCAGGTCGTGATATTTCATGATTTTTTTCCAGTTCTTTTTCTTTGACTCTGGTGTCTCCTGGTACCGCGATGTCAATAAATTGTACATTTTGGTTTTTTGACATCATCATCATCATTATTATATGGTGATATTATTATTAAGAGATGATATTATTAATAATAGTGATATTATTAAGAGATGATATTATTAATAATAGTGATATTATTAAGAGATGATATTATTAATAATAATATTTATTCATTAAATATGAAACTCAGTCAACTGAACATTCAAAAATGCATCACAAATACCACTGACTGGTGCTAATGGTTGATACGGGTTGCCGCCAGCGTCCTAGGTATCAACCAAGTACCTATTTAAGATATTATTATTATCATCATTTGGAACACAACACGCCAGGTATCACAGTTGTCAAAAACAAAAACTGCGGAACTGCAAAAAACTGCGCTACTTGGAACATTGTACATCTTAAGAAGGTACTTGGTTGATACCTAGGATGCTGGCAGCAACCTGTATCAACCATTAGCACCAGTCAGTGGTATTTGTGATGCATTTTTGAATGTTCAGTTGACTGAGTTTCATGTTTCAGGAATAAAAGAGATCATCATCATCATCATCAATAATTATTAATATAATTATTAATAATTAATTATCATGACCTTGTAGATAATCAGTGTGTGATATGATATTATTGATATCATCATCATGCCTTTTTATCACTAACTCATGAAAGCAAACATATCTAATATTCCTTCCTCCTATGTTCCCATAACAACAACCCTGTGAGGGTGAGTTGCACTCAGAGACAGACAGACAGACAGGTCCAAAGCCAATGTTTAGATTATTAGGGCTTGTTGACATATGAATATGCTTGCCATAGAAAAAGCATGAAATCTATCACAGTGTTTAAAGGATTTAGTATTTTTCTCTGCTGGCAGTTTGGTTGCCCCAACAGTTACAGGTGGTCCTTGGCTTACGACCGCAGTCAAGGCCCAAATTTCTGTTGCTAAGCAAGACAGTTGTGGGTTTTGCCCATTTTATGACCTTTTCTTGCCACAGCAGTTAAGTGACTCTGCAGTTATTAAGGGGGTCATGTGGTCATTAAGTGAATCTGGCTTCCCTGTTGATTTTGCTTGTCAGAAGGTCGCAAAAAAAAAAAAGGTGAAACCCTGGGACTCTGCGACCATCATAAATAGGAGTCAGTTGCCAAGCGTCTAAATTTTGATCAGGTGGTGATGTGGGGAGGGGATGCTGCAGTGGTCGTAAGTGCAGAAAACGATCCTGTCACTTTTTTTCAAGTGCCGTTGTAACTTTGAACGGCCACTAAACAAAAGGTAAATCAAGGACTTCCCTGTAGAAGGCAGAATTGTCTAATAGGGAACAGCCCATTTATTTTAATGATACCTTTCGGCCAAATGTCTTTTAATTGCATGTAAAAACCTGAAGTGCTCCAGAGACGGTGCGTATCTCCTGTTTCACACTCCACTTAAAAAACATTCTGGAGCGCTCTAGAAATGTTGAAAGTCCAGATCACTTGAGCTAATTGAGCTAATTCTACTTTATTATGAATAGAATAGAATAGTGGAATGAAAGAATGGAATGGAATGGAATGGAATGGAATGGAATGGAATGGAATGGAATGGAATAGAATTCTTTTATTGGCCAAGTGTGATTGGACACACAAGGAATTTGTCTTTGGTGCAGATGCTCTCAGTGTACATAAAAGAAAAGATGCATTCATCAAGAATTATAAGGTGGAACACTTAATGATAGTCATAGGGTAGAAACAGGGTGGATAAAAATCAATGAATTTTTTTTAAAAAATCAAAAAAATCAGATTTTTTTTTAAAAAATCAGATTTTTTTTTATTTAAATCGGATTTTTTTTATTTTTATCGAATTTATTTTAATAAACTTTTGGGGTAAAAATCTATCGTAAGATAGTTTTCTATTTAAGATACATAAATAATTTAGTTTATTCAGCATGAAATGGAGCTTAGTTATGTAGCACGAGGCTGTATATTCTGCAACACTGGGACTATCGGTGAGTCAACGGCGGGTCAAAGGAGTAGCAGAGATGACAGTTGCTCTTTAAAAATTATGATTTAAATCGAGTGGATTTAAATCAAGCCTTTTTACTAGTGATTTAAATCATGATTTAAATTGTGATTTAAATCAAATCCACCCTGGGTAGCAATAAGCAATCAAATCATGTTAGGAAATAGTCAATATAAATCGTAAGGATACCAGCAACAAGGTTACAGGAGAGTCATAAGTGGGAGGAGATGGGTGATGGGAACGATGAGAAGATTAATAGTAGTGCAGATTTAGTGAATAGTTTGACAGTGTTGAGGGGATTATTTGTTGAGCAGAGTGATGGCGTTTGGGAAAAAAACTGTCCTTGTGTCCAGTTGTTCTGGTGTGCAGTGCTCTATAGCGTCGTTTTGAGGGTAGGAGTTGAAACAGTTTACCGGGTTAACAGTTTAACACTTCAGCCTGAACCAAGCAGGGCCAAGGATTAAGGCTGAGGCTGAAGATGTACAGACATATCTATAGGACCACAGCTGCGTCACCCTTAAAACCCACCCAGATGAGTCCTCCTAGCAGAGGCAAAATTCAACGTGGCAAACCTAATAACAGGTGTGGCAACTCTCTCTTCCACGTGTTGGCAGTGGGCTGGCTCGAGTAACTAAAGGAGCCGCGATGCTCAGGGGAATAACCTTGAGTGCCCGGCATTTAAAGAGCTGTGCTGGCGCAGTGGTTAGAATGCAGCATTGCAGGCTGGCTCTTGCCCACTGCCAGAAGTTTGATCCTTACCAGTTCAAGGTTGACTCAGCCTTCCATCCTTCCGAGATCGGGTCAAATGAGGATCCAGATTGTTGGGGGCGAGGGGGCACTTGCTGACACTGTAAACCGCTTAGAGAGGGCTGTAAAAGCACCCTGAAGCGGTATATAAGTCTCAATTCCATTGCTATTTAACTTAACTACTTTCTTAGTGGGAACTTTGAAAGCCACACGGAAAAATTTTAATCGGGATCTAGAGGAAAATAGAGAAAGGAACTACGAAGGGCTGAAATATTGACGCTTGCCCCCCCCCTCTCCAAATGATGAGCTGTTCTGAAAATTTAACAGGCAAAATCTTATTCCTGACCCCACATCCACCTCTCTTCTCTTGGTTTCTTAACCTCGCCCGTCTTTTGCATTCTCCTTTTGTGAAGTTTAAATCCCAACCTGCAAATTTCCCTTCCTTCCAGGACCTCTACCGCAAACCTCCAAGCAGTTATGTTCCTGCCTGAAATGTTCACGAAACCTTGTGCCCCAGAGATGCCCACCCAGCCCAACGAGTGCCTCTCTTTGACTCCCTATGCATCTCACACACACACACACCCTTACCCCTCACTGGCCACGAACCAGGAGATGGGTTGGGCACAAAATTCATTGGAAGGAAATTGCCTAAGATGCTCCCGGCATGCACGCACACACACAAACACACACACACCGGCGTCTCGAGTTGGCACGGGCTGCAAAACGTCTATCTGCGAGCCAACACCTATTTCCCACAGTTTCAAGTTTCGTATTATAAAACTTGTTTATCTGCAATGTGCGGGTGGGGGGGAGGGAGAGACACAATGGCTGCTTTGAATTGCAAATAACTTAATATCTGATTGATGCAGGGTAATTACAATTTGTCTGCTCTCTCCTGTGCAGGTAATAATTTAGACATTAAGTGAACAGGTGGAGAAGGCAGGCAAGCTGGGTGAGAACAAGCTCGACGTAGGCGAGCGGGGAGCTGAGGAAACGGGGTTCCTTGATTTTTTGTGGGGGGGAGAGACGACTAGGCAGATGTTACCATTTGAAAACACGCTGGAGGTCCGTTTGCAGCCGTTCTATTAACGGGCAAGCTCCAGTTTCTCAAAATGCTACTCGCCATCCTCTGCCACTGCCTTTCTTTCCCCCCCCCCGCCTCAGGTGCCAAGGCTCGTCTAACCCTTCTTCCTGACCTTTGACCTTTCCCCCAGACAGGTGGGCACATCAAACACCAACAGGGATAAGCTTGCCAGGCGTTTCATTCTTGGTTTCCGTGATGACGGTTTTGTTTTGTTTTTTTTAAAATAACTCCAGGAAGTGAGATTGGACAAGGTAGATGCCAAGGGAGAGCAATACCCCTGGATGCCACTTGTGCCCCCGCCCCCGCTCCCCCAAGCAACTTCTCATGAGTCAGAAGACTCTTGCCTTAAGAAGACAGGGAGAAATTATCTCCTGCGCGATCCAGTAAGCCTACGGGAGACATGAATAATTGGTCTCAATAGGCAATTCTTGGCGAGGGAACCCCATCGTTTAACCTGGCGTAACCTGCCGATCCTTAGCGTGTCCTCATCTAAACCGGGCTGCTAAAATTCCTGGGCTTGTTTTGAAGCGCAGATTTCCCCATTGCGTAACCAGCGCGCTTTGCCTTTTTTCCCCGCCCAAGGTGCCCGGCAGGAATTTCTCAGCGCCCGCTTGATTTGACCTGGCATCATCGTGTTTAAAGCACAAAAGGGTTTTTTTGGCCCGGAGCGCAAGTGGGAGCTGATATGCTGATTTCAGCTGCACCCGGAATTAATACATGCCCGCGCGATGCCAGGGGTGCAGTTGCAGAGCTCAGCATAAACCAGCGTCGCCCTACTTGACGGGTAATTTCTTAAGCCCTCCTTAGCTTTCCCAGAAAGTCTTGGGAACATCGGGCGCCACCATTTGCTGACTCCACAAAACAAATACTGAGTTGATTGTTGGAATCGAGATATTCGGGCCGGAAGTGGAAAAAAGTTATCCTTTTAAAGTTTCACAAGAGCCGTGTTTTTTCCCCTGTTCAGTCGCGTGGGTCTTTTTTCTGTGCCCCCCCACCCCCACCCCCACCCAAGCTCCAAAGAAGAGCTTTATCCTGGCGTAGAGTCCTTGTGATATTGGGGGTTTTGTTATTGTTAGTTGCAAAGTCGTGTCCGACCCATTGCAACCCCATGGACAACATTCTATAGATTCCATTGAAGCTCACGCCGACTGCTTCAGTGACTCCATCCAGCCACCTCGTTCTCTGCCGTCCCCTTCTTCTTTTGCCCTCCATCGTTCCCAGCATTCGGCTCTTCTCTAGGGTGTCCGTCCTTCTCATTCTCATTCGATAGCCAAAGGATTTGAGTTTCCTCTTCAGGATCTGGCCTTCTAAAGAGCAGTCAGGGTTGATCTCCTCTAGGACTGACCGGTTGGATGGCCTTGCGGTCCAAGGGACTTGCAGGAGTCTTCTCCAGCACCAGAGTTCAAAGGCCTCCATTCTTTGGCGCTCAGCCTTCCTTATGGTCCCAACTTTCACGGCCATCCATTGCAACTGAGAAAACCGTAGCCTTGACTATACGCTCTTTTGTTGGCAGGGTGATGTCTCCGCTACAAGGGCATTAAAGGCCCCCAGCCTCGTTTCCAACGATGGGGAGAAGGAGGCCAAAGAACCCGACGCCCCTCGATTTCTGCTGTCTTGCAATCCACCTGCACAGTCCTGCCTGTGTGAATGTCAACCCGGGATTGGGCAACGTACCCTTTTGACAGTTGCCAGTTTTATCTCACCTTTCTTGGCCAGGGGCCACTCCTTCTTCTTCTTCTAAAGGCTGTCAACGCCTTACAGAAACATGCATGATTCAATTTAATTTGCATTCAAGACGAAGGTGTCGCCCGCCCTTCAGTGCTCGCAGCTGGGCCTGGAGTAATCCAGGGAAAGACAGGAACTTCTGAGTTCTTAAACCGGGCGTCGGAAAGCTTCCCAGACTGCTGTTTTAACCGCAAGCTTTTGCTCATTGATCGGGAATCCGTGGAGAAATCCTTTCCCAATAAAGCGCACTCAGTTCACCATTAGCATTACAGACAGGACTAAGAGTTGGCTAGTCTAAAGAGAAGAAGAAATAGGGACGACGTAACAGGAGTCCAGTATTTGAGGAGCTGCCACAAAGAGGCAGGGGGTCAAATTATTCTCCCAAAGCCCCTGAAGGCAGGACGAGAAGCAATGGTTGGAAACTGATCGAAGAGAGAAGCAGCCTAGAACTTAGGAGAAACTTCCGAACGGAACAATTCACCAGTGGAACAGCTTGCCACCAGAAATCGTGGGCGCTCCATCCCTGGAGGTTTTTAAGAAGAGACTGGACAGTCCCTTATCTGAAAGGGGATGGAGTCGCCTTCTTCAGCAGAGGGTTTAACAGAGTTGGAAGGGACCTCGGAAGTCATCTAACCCAACCCCCTTGCTCACACAGGAGACCTGTACAAGGGATTCGAACTGCCGATCTTTAGGACCGACAAGCTCAGTGTCTTAGCCACTGAGCCACCTAGTCAGAGTAGGTTGGATAGAAGACTTCCAAGATCCCTTCCAACTCTGTTATCCTATCCTATCCTATCCTATCCTATCCTATCCTATCCTATTCATTTATTCAAGATTAAACCATGTACAGGTAGTCCTGGACGTACCACAGTTCATTTAGTGACCGTTCGAAGTTACAATGGCACAGTAAAAAGTGACTTGGAGTTGGGACCATTCTTTTCACACTTAACAACCATTGCAGCCTCCCCGTGGTCACATGATCAAAATTTCAGCCGCTTGGCGGCTGACTGATTTATGATGGTCTCGGTGTTCCGACGGTCTCCCGCGATCCCCTTTTGCGACCAACTTATAAGCAAAGTCAGTGGGGAAGCCGGATTCTCTTCCCCATCGTATGACTGATTTAACGAGCACAGTGCCTCACGCCTGTGGCAAGGAATGGTCATAAAATGGAGCAAATGTCGCTTCATAAATGTTTGGCTCAGCCACGGGTAGATTGGGCTCCGTTATAGTTGTAAGTCGAGGACTACCGTCGTAAGTGTGAAAAACTGTCATCGGTCACTCTTTTCAGTGCCTTTTGTCCGTTTGGTATAGATACGGAGAGAGATAAGATACAGAGATGTGAACGTAAGATTTCCTGCGAGGTTTTAAGTGGGCTTTTTCTGCCCTAAAAAAACACCGATCATCCTTTCAGCTACAGTCGTGGCCAAAATTTGGGAAAGTGTATTTTCTAAAACTAGCTAATAACACCTTGGCTTCCTTGGCTTCAGCACCAAATCCCATCGGCTGCCTGGGGGAGATCAGGAAGGCTTCCCAGTCACCAGATCCCTTCCCCAACCAAGATCAAGGAATTTTTATTTTTATTTTTTTGCCATTGCTGACTTGCTTGCTCTGTTGTTGTTTTTTTCTCTTCTCCAAGGAAGAGGAGATAGGAAGTTAAATTCCAAGGAAGTTAAGATAGGAGAATCACAGGTCAAAACTAAACTAGGAACAGGGACAGAGGTAAACATAACAGGTGTGACATGTCCAGAGGTGATTTTTCAGCCGGTTCAGACTGGTTCGCCTGAACTGATAGCAGAATCACGGGTGAGCCTGCCCACCTGCCCACCCCTATGCCATCCCATTTAGGCATGTTTTCGAGGCCAGGTGCATGCGTGCGCACAGCAAACGGGTAGTAACGTAGTGTGAAACCCATTGCTGGACACGTCCTATTTTCCATTTATCCTCCACCTCGTCCAAAATATTTTTTTTCCATCTTCTTTTCCCTTCCATCAAACCCAAACGCGGCAAAATCCCCCCCCCCCATTTCCTTCTCGCCCGCTCGTTCAAAATTTATTAGAAATCTGAAAGGTCACCCAAACGAAGGCTGTGTTACAGAAAGGACTCCGTAGCCCAGCCTTCCCAGCACTGGGCTTCTTTTCAGATGCCCTCGCTGGGATTTCCAAGCCCTGACCCTCGGGGGGTTTGGAGGAGATGCCTTTATAAAACCCGCTTCCCTTTTTGTAATCAGTTGCGGCTGAACGAAAAAGAAAGGAATATTTATCATAGGCCCGTGATGGCGAACCTATGGCACGCGTGCCACAGGTGACACGCAGAGCCATATTAGTGGGCACGCCAGCTCAGCTCTGGGGCGCATGCGCGTGCCGGCCAGCTGATTTTCGGGCCTTCTGGGCCCACCAGAAGTAGGAAACAGGCTGTTTCCTGCCTCTGGAGGGCCTGGGGGTGGTGGGGAAGGCCCGTTTTTCTTTCGTACCTGGCTCCAGATTCTCTCTATGCATCTGGGAAGGGCGAAAACAGCCTTTCCCACTCCCTTGGAGGCCCTACGGAGGCTGAAAGGGCCCATTTCCCCACTCCCGGTGGGACAGGAAGTGACGTTTTTTCCTGTTCCCAGCCTCCAGAGACTCCTAGAGAGGCTCCTACAGACTCCTAGAGAGGCTCCTACAGACTCCTAGAGAGGTTCTGGAGGCTGGGGACAGCAAAAAATGTCACTTCCTGTCCCACCGGGAGTTGGGAAATGGGCCCTTTCAGCCTCTGTAGGGCCTCCAAGGGAGTGGGAAAGGCTGTTTTCGCCATTCCCAGATACACAGAGGATTTGGAACCAGGTAAGAAAGAAAAATGGGCCTACCAGGCCATCCTGTGCCAGGAGCAGTGGAGGGGAGGGGGTAGGGGATTGCGCACACATGCGCGTGGGCACGTGCGCGACCCTCCCCCGCCCCCCCCCTCTCCTGGCACGCGATGGCAAAAAGGTTAGCCATCACTGTCATAGGCCCACCCGTCTTAAACCATTCCGAGCGGCTCGCGAGCTGTTTCTTGGTTCGAAACCAAGGCGTTTTTGATGACGTCTGGGCGGGTGAGCAGAGCCTCCCACTGCCGCCGCTACAGATTCACCTGAACCGGGAGCAACCCACCACTGGTGCTCACGTCTGTCGAGCTCCGGCTCCTCCGACCATCGGCTTTTTCTCTCGTTTCTGGCCTCCTTTTCGCCAGCCAGATGTTTACGACCACAACTCCCATCCTTCCCAACCAGGCCCCAGGGGACCTTGCAATCCAACCCATCTGGAAACAACCCGAGAGCTGTGGAAGACTTTTGATTGTTTCGTCGCCATCTCGAGCGGTCGCAAACAGGCTGCCAGGTGCTATCTCCTCCGTCAGCCGATACCCATTTGCGCTGCTCCGATCGGGCGCATGGAAAGCCCCGGAGAGCCCCTGAGCGTAGGCAGAGAGCCACGCCGCTCTCTGCAGCTTCAGGCCTCCCTTTTCTCCTCCTCTGGGGGGGGGAGCGGAGGGTCAGCACTCGCTCAAACCGACCCGCGGCTGTTTCTAAATAAAGCCGGGCATCTTCAGGCCAGCCTTTCAACTTCGTAACGTTGCCAGGAAAATAAGCCCAAAGGAAATCTAAAACGGGGGAGGGGGAGGGATTTTGCATCACCAGATTTTTGGGGAGCTGGGGGGGGGGGAGCTCTCTGCCTCCAGCCACTGTCCCTATCCCAGAAGGGGGAGCAGTTGGACATCCTTGAACAGGGAACACCTTCCCGGATGAAGCGTTGAAACTTTTTGAGGCTTGCTGGCATCCCTCCCGTAACTGATTCACGTCCTGTCGGTGTGTGAAGGCATCTTGGGGAGGGGGGAGGTCTTGCGTGAAGGTTGGGGAAGGGGGCACAAAGGACCTTCCTTTGATGTCTGGTCCACTGCCTTGAGACACACACACACACACACACACACACACACACACACACACACACCGATTAAGGCTGGTGGGAAGCCAGCCAGGCTGCCTTTAACTCTTCCTTCTGCTTCCTTTCAGGTGCTGGATTTGGCCTAGGCGTGGTCTTCTCCGTCATCTTCTTCAAAAGTGAGTGAGGGTCGTGTTCTCCAGCCTCTTCCTCCTGCTTTTTTTTTCCTTCCGCATTTCATCCGCTTTTCTTCCCAGCCCTCGGACCAGCACGTAAGGCTGGGCGAGGGTAGGCACCAGTGGTGGAATTCAAATTTTTTTTTTACTACCGGTTCTGTGGGCAGGGCTTGGTGGGTGTGGTGTGGCTTGGTGGGCGTGGCAAGGGAAGGATACTGCAAATTCCCCATTCCCTCCCCACTCCAGGGGAAGGATATTGCATAATCTCCATTCCCTCCCCACTCCAGGGGAAGGATATTGCAAAATCTCCATTTCCACCCCACTCCAGGGGAAGGATATTGCAAAATCCTCATTCCCACCCCACTCCAGGGAAGGATACTTCAAAATCTCCATTTCCATCCCACTCCAGGGAACGGATATTGCAAAATCTCCATTCCCACCCCATTCCTGGGGGAAAGATATTGCAAAATCTCCATTCCCATCCCACTCCAGGGAACAGATACTGCAAAATCTCCATTCCCATCCCACTCCAGGGAACGGATACTGCAAAATCCCCATTCCCACCTCATTCCAGGGAAAGGATACTTTAAAATCCCCATTCCCTCCCCACTCCAGGGGAAGGATACTGCAAAATCCCTATTCCCACCCCACTCCTGGGGCCAACCAGAGGTGGTATTTGCCGGTTCTCCGAACTGCTCAAAATTTCCGCTACCGGTTCGTCAGAACCTGCTGAATAGCACCCCTGGTCAGCACGTATCACCTTTGCCCCCCTTGGAGATACGGGCACCTTCGGCGCCCTTCTTTCTTTTCAGGGATCCACCCAGAGATCCTCACCGCCATTTCGAGGCTGGGCTTGCATCTCCCCGGCTTCACCCTCAACCCTTTGTTTAGGCTTGCAAGATTGGCGTCGCCTCCGGTGCGGAGGGAATCTGGTGAGAAAGTAGAGGCAGTTTTTGTGGAGAAGAGAAACTGGGCGCGTATCTCGCTCCAGGCGGTTGGTGTGCCTTGGATGGTTTAATGTGAAAAAAGTGCAAGGAAATGCTTCGGCTTCACTAGTTACGGGCACACGGTTATTGCCAAGCGGTTAGAAGACTGGCAAAGGCTTGGATAAACACCTGGCCTTCTACCCTAGCACATACCCAGGGCAGCTAACACAATTTCGATGTTTTATTTAAAAAAAAACCAAGCCCTGAATCTCAAACAGGGAAGGCTAATATTAAAAATGAGCAAAATATGGTGAAAGAGATAACAGGAGAACCAAGAGTTGGAAGGGACCTTGGAGGTCTTCTAGTCCAACCCCCTGCTGACACAGGAGACTGTGTACCATTTCAGATAAGTGGCTGTCCAGTCTCTTCTTAAAAGCCTCCAGGGATGAAGCACCCACCACTTCTGGTGGCAAGCTGTTCCACTGGTTAATGGTCGTCACTGTTAGGAAGTTTCTCCTTAATTCCAGGTTGCTTCTCTCCTTGATTAGCTTCTGCCCATTGTTTCTTGTCCTGCCTTCAGGTGCTTTGGAGAATGAGTTGACCCCCCCCCTCTTTGTGGCAGCCCCTCAAATACTGGAAGACTGCTCTCATGTCACCCCTAGCCCTTCTTTTCTCTAGACTAAACGTACCCAGTTCTTGCAACTATTATTCATGTTTTAGTCTCCAGGCCCTTAATCGTCTTAGTTGCTCCTCTCTGCACTTTTTCCAGAGTCTCAACATCTTTTTTGTAATGCGGTGACCAAAACTGGATGCAGGATTCTAGGTGTGGTCTTACCAAGACCTTATAAATTGGCATTAACACTTCTCACACTGTGTGTCAAGGCCAAGAGAGTGAGGCACCTCAAGGCACCTCCGATTAAGACTTCCTGATTTTGCCTTGCTGGTCTCTCTCTTTCTCTCTCTCCCTCCGTCCCCCTCCCTCTCCCTCTCCCTCTTTCCCTCTCTCTCTCTCTCTCTTTGTATCTCTATTTCTCATTCCCTCTCTCCTCCTCTCTCTCCCCCTCCCTCTCTCCCTCCCTCTCTCTGTATATGTCTCTCTCCTTTCTCTCCCTCTCCTCTCTCTCTCCCTCCCTCCCTCTCTGTATCTCTCTCTCCTCTTTCTCTCCCTCGCTCCTCTCTCTCCCTACCTCTCTCTCTGTATCTCTCTCCTCTCTCTCCTTCACTCCGTCTCTGTATATGTCTCTCTCCTCCTTCTCTCCCTCTCTCCCTCCCCCTCCCTCCCTCTCTCTGTCTCTCTCCCTCCCTCCCTCCCTCTCCTCTCTCTCTCCCTCCCTCCCTCTCTGTATCTCTCTCTCCTCTTTCTCTCCCTCGCTCCTCTCTCTCCCTACCTCTCTCTCTGTATCTCTCTCCTCTCTCTCCTTCACTCCGTCTCTGTATATGTCTCTCTCCTCCTTCTCTCCCTCTCTCCCTCCCCCTCCCTCCCTCTCTCTGTATGTCTCTCTCCCTCCCTCCCTCTCTGTATATGTCTCTCTCTTCTTTCTCTCCCTCGCTCCTCTCTCTCTCCCTACCTCTCTCTCTGTATCTCTCTCCTCTCTCTCCCTCACTCCCTGTCTCTGTATATGTCTCTCTCCTCCTTCTCTCCCTCTCTCCTCTCCCTCCCTCACTCTCCCTCTCTCCCTCCCCCTCCCTCCTTCTCTCTGTATATGTCTGTCTCCCTCTCTCTCTCTTTCTGTCATCCCCTTTGCCCTTCTAGAACTTTTGACTGTGGCCCGCGGGGCGAACAGCCTTTTGGGCGGCCCGTGTTCCCTACGGTTTCCTTTTCCTTGCAGGAAAGACCTGGCCGCTGGCTTTCGGCTCGGGGATGGGACTAGGCATGGCGTATTCAAACTGCCAACACGACTTCCAGGCGCCTTACCTTCTCCACGGGAGATTCATCAAGGTGAGTCAAAGGACGGCCACCTGGCTCAAGAGGCCTCTCGGCGAATCCTTGGAAACGGAGGCCGCCCACCGGACCCTTTTTAATGCAGTCCTCCGGCGATGCCCACCTGGGGAATTCCTGCGTGTCTCCCGATGCCTTTATAAACTCCGTCACCCAAGTTTACCTGCAACGGGAGAGGAGAAAACGGGAGTGAAGCTGGGGGCCTGAATAAATCCAACGAAGCCTCTCAACCCCCAGGGATAACAGCACCCCCATCTGTTCCATGTATTCCTCTGAATTTGTCGTCACGAGAAAAAAGCGGCTGGTTTCTATTGTCTGCTGAGCGGGATTTGGAGATAAAAGATGCAAACTCGGGAGTGGAACTGGGAGGTCTGCAGTCTGGAAATTTAGAAATGGCTTTGGTGGGGGGGGCCTTCCCTCCCTTAGCCTGGCTTTCCCCTCATTGATCCAATCCTTCCCTCTCTCTCTCGCCACCTCAGCTTCATTGTTCCTTGCCTGTCTGCCCCTAATTAATTCTTCTCTCCCTGCTCCCTGGAGGGACCTTTCCCTGCTCCGTGCTTTCCCTTCTGGCATCCCGAGACATCTGTGGGGCAGCTGAGTAGGGAAGATGGGAAGGGGGTGGGGGAGAGCGTTCGCCCCCTGCCTCGGATTTGAGGAGGGAGGGGTGTGAGGCTTTGTAAACAAGGCGCTGGGCCCAGGAACTGATCGGCTCTGCTCTCAACTGGCCTCGCCCTGTTTTTTTTCCCCCCCAAGAGGCAGGAATGGGTCTTGGCCAAGGCTGGGCTACTGGGGGTTCGCAGGGGTTTGGGAGAACTTCTAGCTAAGATTCTGTGCAGTTCGGAGAACCCCCAAATCCCACTCCTGGCTGGCCCTGCCCTGCCCACCCCTCCCCTCCCAGGAGTCCCCACACGGCCCGTTTTGGATGCAGATAAGTGCAGAGCGCACATGGAGGTTTGCGGAGGGTGAAAAATGGGACTACTGTAAGTTTGGTAAGGCCAGAAATGGATCTTCCAGAGCCTAGAGAGGCCGTTTTCACCCTTCCGGAGGGCAAAAAACAGGCCTACCGGAAGTTTGGGGCCTCCAGAGCCTGGAAAAGCCGAAAAACAGGCCTACCGGAAGTTCGGGGCCTCCAGAGGGTCTCCAGAGCCTGGGGAGGCCAAAAAACAGGCCTACAGGATATTCGGGGCCTCCAGAGGGCCTCCGGAGCTGGGGAGGCCAAAAAAACAGGCCTACCGGACGTTTGGGGCCTCCGGAGCCTGGGGAGGCCGTTTTCACCCACTCAGAGGTTCGAGCAAAGCCTCTAGAACCTGGGGAGGGCAGAAACGCTCCCCCTCCCGTGGTGCAGGAGGCTGACTAGGCCACGCCCACCGAGCAATCAGGCAGAAGACCCCTTGCTAAAATTTTTGAAGCCCACCCCTGATCTTGGCTCGAGGGAAACCACCTCTGGAGACCCTCTACCCCGTCACAAAGCAACGCTGTTTTAGGGGGGGGGGTCTTCGCAGGTGTAACATGGGTTGTGTTTCCTCCACAGGAGCAGTGATGGGTCCTGAACTTTTCTGCGGCAGAGCAGCGGAGACACCTCGCCTTCCTCTCCGTGCGTGGGGGAGATGGGCACCCTGGAGACCCATGGACTTGCCAGCTGCCCCTTTGGGGAGGGGGCAGCCGCCACCCACCACCACCACCAGGCCTCCAAGCAAACCTTGATTTTGTATCTTCTTCGGGGGAACCGCAGGGAAAGGTGCCGTTTTGGGAAAGCCAATAAAACTGGCAAAGCGTCCTTCGTCATTGTGTGTTGTGTATGTGTGCACAGGAGCCCCTCCGCCCACCCTTTTGTGTGTCAAACCAAGTGTGTGGGAAGGCATTCCCGGTTGAACTCACAGCTGCAACCACCTGCTCGCCATCTCCTTTGAAAGCCTCTCCCCACCCCTTCCCCAGCCCGGCGGGACAGCCGTCCTCCATCCTCTCCCTCCGTCCAAGTTTCGGGTTTGTCTTTCTCTTGGAAAAAGCATTCCTGCCCTAGAGATCTCACTCCCTTCTTTATTCTCTCCAGACGGAGCCTCCTGGGGTCAGAAACGGCCTCTCTTTCAAGGTTAAAGTTCACCCAAGATCTGGCCGGGCATGGGGCCTCATCTGGCCCTTGAACCCTCTCGCCAGGCGCCCGTCGAAGGCAGTACCAGGCTGGTCTCGGGGTGCAAGAGAGAGCCGGGGTGGTTTTGCCATCCAAGATCTGATCCAAAAAAAGAGAGATTTTTCTTTTCAAAGGGGAAAAGAGTTGAGCAGCTCCTGATGTAAATCCACCCAGAGCTAAAGAGAGAATAAAAAAACACCGTAATCAATCGTAATCCAGACAAGCATCTTCCCCCTTCACAGTGGCCAATGTCCTTGTCGGTGCCTCTGGGAAAGTCCACCACCGGAGCCCTTGCTTTTAAGGTAGACTGCTCCTGTAGAGGAATGCTCTGCAGATTGAAAAAAATCCATTTCCGAGCTCTTAGCTGCCGTCGGCAGTTTTATTCCGGTTATTTGTTTCGGGTTTTTTCGCGAAGGAATGTACCGTGTTTCCCCAAAAATAAGACCCTGTCTTATATATATATATATATTTGGAACCCCGAAATAAGCACTTGGTCTTATTTTCGGGGGAGGTCTTATTATTTTGGAGCAAGACGGGGCTCCTCTTGCCGTCTTACCCGATTTCCAGCTCTGTGTTTAAATATTTTTGGAGAGGGCTTATTTTTTTGGGGGGGGAGGCTTATTTTAGCACATGCGCTCAAAAGCCCCATTGGGCTTATTATCTGGGGAGGTCTTATTTTCAGGAAAAACGGGGTATTCTGTCCCTCGGCGTTGGGTGTTATCCAGAGGGAGCTTTGGATGACTAGCTTAAGCCACCCAGAATTCTCAACACAGCACCCCTTCGAGGACGTCCAGGTGGCATGTCTGAATTATTATTATTATTATTGGTTTGATTTATATGCCGCCCTTCTCCCGAGACTCAGGGCGGCTTACAATGCGTTAAGCAATAGCCTTCATCCTTTTGTATATACCTGCTTAGTAGGGGCCCCCACTAAGCGGTGTTCTTTTTTATACAAAGTCAGCTTATTGCCCCCACAATCCGGCTCCTCATTTTACCTACTTCGGAAGGATGGAAGACTGAGTCAATCTTGAGCCTGGGGAGATTTGAACTTGCAGTAATTGCAAGCAGCTGGTGCTACTGAACAGCACTTTAGTCTGCTGCGCCACCAAGGCTCTTTATTATCCTTCGTTTTCAGGGTAACCCTGCCAGTGTCCTAGGAACAGGCACCCTTCCAGGAAGAGCTGGCCAGGGTGGGTTGGAGCGCATGGATGCCTTCATTGCCGGACACCCATAGCGGAGACGCTACGTCCAAATAAAAAGGGACGGGAACCTGAGCGGTCCTTTTGTTTCCCTCTTGGCATGCAGGCAGGGCCCGGCTGGATGTCGAAACAGGCCGTTCGAGGCACGGAAGGAGAGAGAGGAGAAAAAAAACAGCCCCTCTCGGCTCGAGTGCCCGAAGGAATGTTAAAAACTTGAGTCCCTGCTTGCTCATCTGGAAATGATCACCGGTTTCTCTTTCGCTCGTTCTCTTTCCCCTTTTCTTCCTTTAAAGCAGGCTGCCATCCCTCCATCTCCTTTTAAGACCGAAGCCCCCCAAATGGGGTGCTGGGATGCGTGTTTTTGCTTAACGATAAAAGGGGGACCTGCCCAGCCCCAGGCTCCCTTGATTTTGTTTGCACGCTCCGGCCAAACTGCATTTTCTCCCGATTTCTGCCTTTTTAATCTCTGGATCTCCGGTTAGTTCTGGATGGATGAGTGGCAGGTGGCAAGCTCTGCAGTCCTAAATTGCATTAACAGAGGGATACAATCAAGATCAAGAGAGGTACTAATACCACCCTATAAAGCCCTAGTAAGACCACACCTAGAATCCTGCATCCAGTTTTGGTCACATTATAAAAAAGACGTTGAGACTCTGGAAAAAGTGCAGAGAAGAGCAACTGAGATGATGAGGGGACTGGAGGCTAAAACGTACGATGAACAGTTGCAGGAACTGGACCTGGCTAGTCTAGTGAAGAGAAGGATCAGGGGAGACATGATAACATTCTTCCAATATTTGAGGGGTTGCCACAGAGAGGAGAGGGGTCAAGCTATTCTCCAAAGCACCCAAAGGCCAGACAAGGAATAACGGATGGAAACTGACCAAGGAGAGATTCAACCTGGAAATAAGGAGGAATTTTCTGACAGTGAGAACACTCAACCGATGGAAGAGAAGTTGCCTTTGGAAGTTGTGGGAGCTTCATCCCTGGAGGCTTTCAAGAAGAGACTGGACTGCCATCTGTCAGAAATGGGGTAGGGTCTTCCTGCTTGGGTGGGAAGGGGGTTGGACTAGATGACCTACAAGGTCCCTTCCAACTCTTCATCTGACTACAAGAACTCATGGGTGGAAGTGAATCGAGGAGAGAAGCAACCTGGAATTAAGGAGAAACAGTGAGGACCATTAACCAGTGGAATAGCTTGCCACCAGAAGTTGTGGGAGCTTCATCACTGGAGATTTGGAGACAACTTCTGAAGGCAGCTTCTGTCCCATGGGTTGATTGCTCTCGCTGTCAGAAAATTTCTCCTTATTTCCAGGTTGAATCTCTCCTTGGTCAGTTGCCATCCATTATTCTTTGTCCGGCCTTCAGGTGCTTTGGAAAATAGGTTGACCCCCCTCCTCCTCTCTGGGGCAGCCCCTCAAATATTGGAATATGCTATCCTGTCTCCCCTGGTCCTTCTCTTCACTAGACCAGCCATGCCCAGTTCCTGCAACCGTTCATCGTATGTTTTAGCCTCCAGTCCCCTCATCCTCTTGGTTGCTCTTCTCTGCACTTTTTCTAAAGTCTCAACATCTTTTTTTATAGCGTGGTGACCAAAACTGGATGCAGTATTGTAGGTGTGGTCTTACTAAGGCTTTATAGGGTGGTATTAGTACCTCTCTTGATCTTGATTGTATCCCTCTGTTAAGGCAATTTAGGATTGCATTGGCTTTTTGGGCTGCCGCCAGAGTGGGCAGCCGATGGCGGGCAATGGGCAGTGACATGGCGGGCACCTCTTATGCCCTCTGGGTACCCCCAGCTGGCTTCTTTACCCCCGTCCTAAACGGCTGAAGGCCAGAGGCTTCTCCTCAGATTCAAGCTGGGGAAAAGAAAAGCATTGGCCACATGTCGACGGAGTAGCCATCCTCCTTCCCCCACCCCCGTGCGGTGGTTGCTCGTAAACGGGAGTCAGATCAAACATCATTTACGGCAATTCTGCTGTGAGTGCCGGGCTTCGCTGCCTGTTTGCGATTTGGCTTTCTTGCTTAAATCTCGCTGGTTTGAGTTATTCTGCCTGAGCTCTAGAAAACCAGCCCTGTAACTGTGCAGAAGGAAAGCCTCCACTCACCCACCGATACCCCGGTAGACCATCTACCGGGGTATCGTGCAAAATCTCTCTCCTGTTTTTTTGTGACTCAAGTAGACTACTCCTGGATTGGCAGGCTCAATTCCCACTTGGGTTTTATTTATTTCTACTTGTAGAGGTCCTCCTTCTTGCCTTACAATCCCTTACTTCTTGCCAAACCTCCTCCTCCCACCCAAGCAGAAGACCCTACGCCATTTCTGACAGATGGCAGTCCAGTCTCTTCTTGAAAGCCTCCAGGGATGAAGCTCCCACAACTTCCAAAGGCAACTTCTGTTCCATGGGTTGATTGCTCTCACTCTCAGGAAATTCCTCCTTATTTCCAGGTTGAATCTCTCCTGTCACCAAGGTACCTTCTTTCACATGTGGTGGTCCTGTCCCGAAGCAATGAGGTATTGGAGAAAAATTCAAAATTAGCTACAAGAATCAAGAATCAACCAATGAAAAAATCGAATTGATATCTGAAACATTTCTCTTGGGAATACTAAAGACGAAATATCGGGTGGGGGGGAGATATCTAATCATACATATACTCACTGCAGCAAGAATAGCTTACGCCCAATATTGGAAAGGAAAGGACACACCACCAGAGGAACATATTATTCAGAAGGTTCTAGAATGTGCCGAAATGAACAAATTAATGTTAGAATTACATGAGAAAAAAGACTCAGAATATTATACGGTGTGGGATGATTGATACAAGTGGATTGATAGTAGAATAAAGAATAGATAAAAGTTAATATAAATCTTAAGATGCATATGTAAATGACGTTATATTACAATGAAAAGTAAAAGAAGACTCAATCTAACCTGTGTAGAAAAATAACACTGACTGACTGATTGTACTGTATTGTATTATAATAAATTTCAATTAAAAAAAAAAAAGAATCTCTCCTTGTTCAGTTTCCATCCATTATTACTTGTCCGGCCTTCAGGTGTTTTGGAAAATAGCTTGACCCCCGCTTCTCTGTGACGCATTTTCTCTAGGGCCATGACTTTCAAAGAAGACAACCAAGGATGTGGGGGGACATGATAGCAGCATTCCAGGATTTGAGGAGCTGCCACAAAAAGAGGGGGGGGGTGTCAACTTATTCTCCAAAGCACCTGAAGGCAAGACAAGAAACCATGGATGGAAACTAACCAAAGAGAGAAGCAACCTGAAATTAAGGAGAAAGTTCCTAACAGTGAGGACAATTAACCAGTGGAACAGCTTGCCACCAGAAGTTTATGCAATTTATATGCCACCCTTCTCCCAAAGGACTCAGGGCGGCTTACAAAGAATAAAATTCAACGATTTAAATTTAAATGTAAATTAAAATCCCGTTAAAATTGATTAAAATTATCAATTTTAGACAGGTCAGTCCATTGGATGAAAGAGCCACGTCTTCAGTTGTAGGTTGCTTCATTCATCCCTGGAGGTTTTTAAGAAGGAGACTGGACAACCATTTGTCCAAAATGGTATAAGGTGCTTCTGGTCTGAGCAGGGGGTTGGACTAGAAGACCTCTAAGGTCCATTTCCCGCTCGGTTATTCTGCTCTCTTTGGCTCCTTCTGTGCCAGCTTGTGAAGAGAAAAAAAAAAGAACTCCACAAATTCTCTTCTTTTTTTTTTCTTAACCTTTTCTTTTCAAAATTTTTAAAAAAAAAGCTGAAAAAAAAGGGACGAAAGCTGATATCTGAAAAAAAAGAGGAAGCAGCTGAGGTTTTTGGATTCGGGGCCTCAGGAAGCCAGATCTGCCCCCTGCCGTCCAGCTGCATTCCAAAGAACCCTCCCAGATGTTCTCCGCAACCCCTGCCAGAGTTCACACATGCCAGCCAGGCTCCCTTTGTGCAATCTCGTCTTCATCACGGAGGGGGTGGTGGTGGTGGCAGAAACTGGCACGGCTGCTTACGGAAGAATGCCCCAGGGCGCAGGGAGCAGGATGCAATCTGGGTGGCAGGGGAGGAGGGGCCCCCCCTCACTCCTTTCCCAAGCACCCAGGTGTGGGTTCGAAGCACAGATGGACGCCCGAGACGTTTCCTCCCACGCGGGTCTCTGGCCTTGTCTCGACATGTTCTCTCTTTGGCGCTCAACCAGAGCCGAGAAGCGAAGCTGCCAAGCCCGTGGCATCCGCCGACTGAGCTAAAACAGGTTTTCCCACCTACACGGTGCCCACTCCCAATGCCCAACCTGTCCTGCCTTCGGTCGATTCCCCCTGGCACCCCCCGGGTATCTCC
The DNA here is from genome assembly GCA_022577455.1 of Arizona elegans. Lineage (NCBI taxonomy): Eukaryota > Metazoa > Chordata > Lepidosauria > Squamata > Colubridae > Arizona > Arizona elegans. Next base: position 9,793,500 of record JAKOOJ010000023.1, read on the forward strand.
CCAGGAGCAGGGCACCGGGAAGGAAGCATGCCGTGCCATTCCTTCAACCACGGGTGCAGTCCGATAGACTGCTTCGATCTTTGGAGGTTTCGCTGAAGGAGGAGAGGCGATTTCCTAGAAGGGGCAAACCGCCTCCACGCATCCTTGAAACGAAATTTCGAACCGGTGTGCCCAACAGATCCAGTTGATACCTCTGGCACTGTGGGCATCACCAGCCTCTCCAGGTTTCCAGAGCTGAATCTTTTCATCCAAGGGGGAACACCACCAAGGCAGAGCCCAGCTAAGCATCCCTGCAACAACCACATCCAGGACCCAAAAGCCAGAAAGAAAGAAAAAGAAAGAAAGAAAGAAAGAAAGAGAAAGAAAGAGAAAGAGAAAGAGAAAAGAGAAAGAGAAAGAGAAAGAGAAAGAAAGAAAGAAGAAAGAAGGAAAGAAGGAAAGACAATTGCATCTAAACCTGGAGTTCTCCATAAGGCTGACACCCCCTCCCCACTCCAGCCACAAGTTGCGAAGTATTTGGAGGTGCAAAATCCAGCAAAGGAGACTTTTAATTATTCTTTTCCTCCTTTCTTCTCCCAAACTTGCTCATTATTGCCTCTCTCAGAATATATAGAATAGAATAGAATAATAAATAGAATAGAATAGAATAGAATAGAATAGAATAGAATAGAATAGAATAGAATAGAATAGAATAGAATAGAATAGAATAACAGAGTTGGAAGGGACCTTGGAGGTCTTCTAGTCCAACCCCCTGCTTAGGCAGGAAACCCTCCACCACTTCAGACAAATGGTCATTCAACCTCTTCTTAAAAACTGTCCAATGTTGGAGCATTCACAACTTCTGGAGGCAAGTTGTTCCACGGATGAATTGTTCTCCCTGTCAGGAAGTTTCTCCTTAGTTCTAAGTTGCTTCTCTCCTTGATGAGTTTCCACCCATTGCTTCTCGTCCTGCCTTCAGGTGCTTTGGAGAATAGCTTGACTCCCTCTTCTTTGGGGCAGCCCCTGAGATGTTGGAAGACTGCTATCATGTCTCCCCTGGTCCTTCTTTTCATCAGACTAGACATACCCAGTTCCTGCAACCGTCCTTCGTATGTTTTAGCCTCCAGTCCCCTAATCCTCTTTCTTGCTCTATTCAAGATGCTTCTAAAAATTCTCTTTTTCTCTCTCCTCCTCCTCCTGAACTGACAGGAGCCAGAAGAGCTGAAATACATAGGAGGAGGAGGAGGAGGAGGAGGAGGAGGAGGAGGAGGAGGAGGAGGAGGAGGAGGAGGAGGAGGAGGAGGAGGAGAAATGAAGCTGATTTATAAGCCAGTCCTTGCATCCTCCTCTTGAGGGATGGGCTAACCGATTTAAACTCTGCCTTAAGATGCTGCGGAAACTTCGGGGAAGCCGCAGATTCTGAACGGATTTTCCCTGGGCAGGAAGGGCCATGCCTCTGTTTCGCTCTAAGAACCTAACTTTTCCCCTTCCACCTCCACTGCTCCAGTCTGCAGGAGTTTTGTGATTTTTCGTGTCCGTTTCTGGATCTTTGGGACAATTATTTCAACTTTTTTTTTTTCTTTCCTGCTGCTGGATTTCAGTTGGTCCCGGAGAAATAACTTTGCAATTGACTGGAAGTCTCTGGATCTCTTTGCAAATTTGAACACGGAAAATTATATAAGTTTTTTCTTGAGGTTCAGATGCTTAATTGTCTCCCTTCTTCCTCTCTACCCTTTTTTTTTTTCCGGGGTTTTCCTTATCCTGGGATGCTCTGGCAGACATAACTTGTCAGAGGTTTTATTAGACACGGATTTCAACCTGGATTTGAGCTGCCGCTCCTGTGGACTTGGTTGGATAATAACCTTGTTTTAATCTTTGGCTGCTACCCACGGGATCAAACTCTTGTTCCAGAAGGTGAGTCGATTTTAAAAATCCTTTTCCATCCGCCTTTTCCAGGTTTACAAACCGTTCTGCCGGGGTTTCACTGGCTGAAGTCTAGGGCCGCACTTTGCGCTAAATTTGACTTATCATAGGGTACGTCGGGGGAAAGGTCTGATTTTTTTCCTTTCCTGATAATCTGAAAAGATGTTTCTTTCTCTCTCTTTTTTCCCCCTCTCGAATCCTTAAGTGGAAGATGTCACTGCTTATTTGTACCCTATGCCTATCATTAAGTGTTGTACCTTATGATTCTTGACGAACGTACCTTTTCTTTTATGTACACCGAGAGCTTCTGCACCAAAGACAGATTCCTTGTGTGTCCAATCACACTTGGCCAATAAAAAAATTCTATTCTATTCTATTCGGCCACAAGAGCTGAAAAAAAGGGGAAGTTTGTTTGACTCGCGACTTCTTTGCTGTAAACATTTGCACACCTTGTTTTTTTTTTCTGCTGGAAGATGGGTGTGTACATTTGAGGTGTCAATCATGGGAACAAAGTTATCTTCAGAGATCCGCCTAGAAAGGCGGGCAAAGAGCAGTCACAGATGGAGACACCTGGGCGGCCCGGAGATGCATCCATGCCAAAGAAATAATGTACTTTTTCCCCTACTTTTAGCTATAAATTGTACCAGCAATTCCAAAAGATTTATGTTGGAAGGGGTGAGTGGGTCGCTAGCGATTTCAAAATTATTTCCCCCTGCGCCAGACAGCAAAAGCTCAAAGATGCTAGTCCATAAGGTAATAATAATTCTCCTTCACACCCACCCCCATCCACTTTCCAAGGGGTTGGGTGAAAGGGGGGAGCAAACCTGCAATCTCTTCGCCACTTATCAAGACCAGATATTTTTAAAATGCTCCCCTCCATCCATACACTTTCTTCTCTCTCATCCTCCCCTGTGATGGATGGTTTGAAAGAGGAGAAACCTTCGCAAATAAATCAGTTGCAGATGAGAAACGTGCTGGAGGGAACTGGGTTTTTTTTTGCAGCCGTTAAAATATTTCCATCTGTCTTTCTTCGGATCCTTTCTCTGCTCAACAACAAAAAAAATCCGTGAAAAATCCCAGGCTGGAAATGTTTTTTAGGAACATCTTCTAATCGTCTCTCTCTCTCTCCCCCTTACCGCTGCTTCAGAATGAAAAAGAAGGATCTGAAATGTATTAATTTGGGCCTGACTTTGAATACCAGAGGGAAAAAACATTGCCTTTCAACAACCAGGAGACAAACTTGTCTTCTTACTGCTTAAAAAAAAAATGAAGTTAAAACCTTGCATGCATTTAAAAAAAAAAATCAATTTTGGGGTTACCCAAAGGGACTTTAAAAAAAAACCAAACCTATTATTACCTCTGTTAAAAATGACATTTATTTGGGCTGCCTTCAGGGGTGAAATTAAACTTCGTATTTGTTATACGGTGATTCTAATTAGTTGGACCATCCAATCCGCTTTATTAGAGATTTGATACCGTTAATATTATAACATCTCCCGGGCAATTTTGTGCAGCGGTTGTTATTATTATCCACTTAAAGAGAATCGGATCAAATAATGCTCAGTCACAGTTTCCCCCCCACCCCTTAAAATTGAGAAAAAGACAAGTTGGACCAAACAAGCGAATGAAGCTATCCATGAAGTCGGTTTAAAAAAAATAAAATAAAAATACAGGACGGGGGAAACCCCGCCCCCCCCATTTAAAATCATTCCGTGGTTTGAAACCAACCTAATAAGAAAACGTATCCCCTTTTATACTTTGCTCTTCCAGCATTGGGTGCTGAATTGTTTGCGGGAGGTAGACTACTCCTGGATAGGAAGGTTCTACTTTGTTTTTTCCTCCTTCTGTATCCGGCCTCTTAAAAGGGGGCAACAAAACCTTTTAAATCAAGATTTACAATTAATTTAAAATAGTAGACATTCAGAAGGGAAAGCAGAAATTCTTTAAAACCGAAGCTTTTAAGCAGATTCTTAATACTTGGCGGGAGGGGAGGGGGGCTTCTAAAATGTCTCCCCCTCCACACACACACATTACTACATCCTCATTTACAATTACAATTCCTGATTTCTTTTAACCACCCCCTTTTTTTCTGGATGATTAAAAGCTCCGATACCTTTTGCTTTTCGACTAAAGCGGAACTCTTGCTTTCGCTCTTTAATGATTTCGATTTTTCAATCTGAAAACCTGCCCTGTCTTGTCTCCCTCTGAGAAGCCAAACCGGATTAGGCCAAGTTAGGACTTGGAGAGGAAAGCTGGTTGGGAACATCCGATGTTCCCTGCTCCACCCCCAGGATCTAGAATGGGAAAAATGGGAGGCTAAAAACCTGGTTAGCAACTTGGTTCCTTCCACACCCCTTGGTCCAGGGGTGAAATGCTCCTGGTTCGGACCGGATCGCCCGATCCGGTAGCGATGGAGGCGGGTGGTTCGGAGAACCGATAGCAAAAATCCCTGCCCCCCCCCTCCCCACCATGACCAGCTGAGCCACACAATCATCAGAGGCTTTTTTTTTTACTTTTAAAAGCATTTTTTCTACAATCTCTTCCAAGGAAAAAATGCTTTTAAAAGTAAAAAAAAAAAAAAGCCTCTGATGATCGCACGGCTCGGCTGGGATCGTCAGAGGTTTCCAAAGCATTTTTTTTTGGCAACCTCTTGGCCGAAGAGGTGGTTAAAAAAATGCTTTGAAAAGTCTCTTGACGATCCCAACTGAGTTGCCTGATCTGCAGAGGCTTTTCAAAGCATTAGAAAAAGTGCTTTGAAAAGTTTTTTTTTTAAAGTTGGCCACACCCACCCAGTCACATTACCCCACCACCACCAAGCCACGCCCACAGAACCGGTAATAACAAATTTTACATTTCACCCCTGCCTTGGTTTCTCCAAAGGCGACTTGTGGGTTTCCCTTTCCTTCTGAAGCTAACCATGATTGCTACTCCTCTTGTGATCCTGGTTTGGGAGGAAAAAGACCACTTTCTCCAGAAATAGCCACGATGGCAAGAGGTTACCCTCGCACAGTGGTGGTTTTTGAGTCTCTTAAAGTTTCCTGGAGGTGCAAATCAAGTTAGAAGCGAGCAAAACACTCTGTTTTTTTTTTCTAAGTTTGCCTCCGGATCTCTGAGCATCATTGTGGTCCTGGTCAACGGACCAACAGACCTAACATCTCATGTCAGCAGTTTATAAATCTTTTCAGGCACGCTCTTTCAGGCGGTATAACCCTGCAATTTCGTGAACTGTTTTTTATTCCCAGGTGGGAACTCACCTGGCTAATAGTGGCTGCCATCCCTTTTAGGATGGGAGAAGGGTTATATCTTTGCTTTTTGATGGCTTTTTAAAGCACAATTAGGATTTAATTCTGATTTTTTTTTTTTTTGGTGGTCTTGGCGTGATGAGATGTTGCATGCCACACAGAGTCCTTTAAGGCAGATCATACATGCTAGAAATAAATAAATAAATACCCTGTTTCCCTGAAAATAAAACATCCCCTGATAATAAGCCCAATCGGGCTTTTGAACGCATGCGCTAAAATAAGTCTTCCCCCCCCCCTCCCAAAAATAAGCCCTTTCCAAAAATATTTAAACGCAGAGCTGGAAATCAGGTAAGACAGCAAGAGGAGCCCCGTCTTGCTCCACGAGCCCCAAAATAATAAGACCTCCCCAAAAATAAGGCCAAGCGCTTATTTCGAGGTTCAAATAAATATAAGACAGGGTCTTATTTTTGGGGAAACACGGTAAATACTGAAAATACATAAATAAATGCTCCCTCCTCATCACCTACCACCGAAGGAGTGGAATATCTGCCGTTACTGTCTTATTTACCTGCATTATTTTATTTTATTTTTTTGTAATAATAATAATCTACATTATTGTAATAATGCAGTTGGGTCCTGCAATGTCTCTGTGGGGGAAAAAATCATTAATTTGGGGGATCAATAGAATTTATGTTTTGGAAGTTCATTTGTTGCAAAGACGGAAGATTTGTCTGTAGTTTTATTTGTCCGCTAAGGGGAGGTGAACTGGCTTTTAAATTTATAACTGTTCCCAATTCTTCTTTGGATGTCTCTTTAGCTTGGTTTTCTTGAAATAAAAGCTGCACCGTTTTTTTTTTTCAACAGTTTAGCCAGATCCCACCTGCTGTCTTTTTGTCTCCTTTTTCTAATAAAAGAGAAAAAAAGAATCCTTTTGTTCGGAAACTAGAATTTTAGCATTTTTCTCCGCCCTCGACTGGGCTATTCACTAAAATGTTGTTTATTTTTTTAAAACAGCCAAGGATCAGGAAAGGGCAAAATAGGACGGCCTGTTTTTTAAAAAAAATCCAGTGTCTTTCTGATGGCATCCAAGACCATCATCCTCAGCCCAATGCCCAAATGAGATAATTGCACCTTCAGATTACGAGACGGAAAGCGATTTGAACTCTGGATGCTAATAGCATCTCTGCAAAGATGAAGGTTTTTTTTTTTTCTCCAGTCTGTCTTACCTAGAGAAAGAAAGAGGCTTGATTCTTCTCTAGATTTACACACCTAAGATTTGTGCAAAATCACCAACAAACGATGTGTGTTGTTGCGTGAATCCTTCTTATTTCCCACCGAGTTAACAAATCCGGCATGGCTATGCATTTTTCCAAAAGCGAAGCAAAACACTTCTATAGAACGATTCCATTCCATTCCATCTGGATTACGCTACGAAATTTTCTGCCACTGCTTTGCCTTCCCTGTTGGCACCTTTCATCTTTGCCCTAATTTTGGTTTTTGCTTGGCAAGCCGCCCTCGTCCTCTCACCCTCGAGGAGGAGCCGACCTTGCTCAACTCCCAAAGTAGAATTACGTCTTTTCCAAAGGATCGGGAAGGACTGAGCAATAAATTAAAAAGATGTAAATATGCTGAATGGGTTCACCGCAGGGGGACGGACTCCAGGTCGATGGTATTTATTCCACCGTAATTGCGGCACGCATACCTTACGTAATGTATTAGAGGCGAGTTATTATCCAAAGGAAGACTTTAGACATATATATATGCATGAGCTGGTCTGTCTACCTGTTTATCATCTTCTGTTAAGCCATCTTAGAATAGAATAGAATAGAAAATATGGAATGGAATGGATTGAAGAAAAATAGAATAGAATAGAATAGAATAGAATAGAATAGAATAGAATAGAATAGAATAGAATATATGGAATGTAATAGATTGAAGAAAAAATTAGAATAGAATAGAATAGAATAGAATAGAATAGAATAGAATAGAATAGAATAGAATAGAAAATATGGAATGGAATGAATAGAATAAAATAGAACAAGGAATAGAAATAGAATAGAATAGAATAGAATAGAATAGAATAGAATAGAATAGAATAGAATAGAATAGAATATATGGAATGTAATAGATTGAAGAAAAATTTAGAATAGAATAGAATAGAATAGAATAGAATAGATGGAATGGATTGAAGAAAAATTAGAATAGAATAGAATAGAAAATATGGAATGGAATGAATAGAATAGAATAGAATAGATGGAATGGATTGAAGAAAAATTAGAATAGAATAGAATAGAAAATATGGAATGGAATGAATAGAATAGAATAGAATAGATGGAATGGATTGAAGAAAAATTAGAATAGAATAGAATAGAAAATATGGAATGGAATGAATAGAATAAAATAGAACAAGGAATAGAAATAGGAAAAGAATAGAATAGAATAGAATAGAATAGAATAGAATAGAATAGAATAGAATAGAGAGTTGGAAGGGACCTTGGAGGTCTTCTAGTCCAACCCCCTGCCCAGGCAGGAAACCCTACACCACTTCAGAGAAATGGTTATCCAACATCTTCTTAAAAATTTCCAGTGTTGGAGAATTCACAACTTCTGGAGGCAAATTGTTCTTGTTTGATTTCTTGTTTGATTTCTTGTTTGATTTCCTGAAATCACACTCATTTGCAAGCCAATGAGACAGACTGCCTTTGTTTCCCCAGGATTTTTGCTACTAGGGGAATTTTCTTTCTCTTTATATAAATTAAATTAGAGCCTACCTTGAGATAAGCTCAGTTTCTGGTCACCTCACAGAGACATTCATCATCCCCATGTTTTTGTCTTAAAAGCATTTATCCAGTCTTCCTCCAGGGATGCTTCGTGCAAATCTCTATTTCTATCCCAAATCTTTGCCCATTTCCTTGTGATCCACCATTCAAACCAATTTTTTTTTTCTCACTAGATCAGTCCAATACGGATCAGCTCAATTTTACAGCTTCACCCTGGAAAGAGTTTGCTAGAGCCTTTCCTTTTATTAAAATGCATCAAGTTTTCACAGGCTGCATTATAAATTGCCCAACTCACCTAGGTTATCTGAAATAATTCAGAATTCCTTCTCCGGATGAACATCATTTGCTCGGATCCTTTTTGGCTCCACATCCATGAATGACAGCCCTATTAGAGGAAAATATGAAAATATTTATACCATTCAATTGCCTTAAATCAGCAACCCCCATTCTGTGGGCGATTGTCTCAAATAACGACACTCAAAACAATCTTGCTTAAGTCTTTTTTTCAAAACTTTTTGGAGTCTTGTCATGAGCAGCACATTGGAAATAATGTCAAATAATAGCAGAGGGAGGTGAAAAGGTTTGGAAATATTTTACCCCACCTAAGGATAAAACGCAGATGACATCTTTGGTTTAGAAACCCAATTTCTCTCTAATGGTTAGGGCAGCCCTGTGTCGCTTACCAACTTCCCAGTTTTGGAAATGAAACATTTAGATCACAGTGGAAAAATGTTCATAGACCCAGAACAAGTTGCTAAAGGAAGGGCATGGCCGATGTTTTTTTCCTTGGAAAAGTCACCACCAGGAAATATCGACAATGTGGTTTGGGAAGTCAAACCTCACAGAATATTTTTGCCGAGAAAACAACATGGATATTTCCAGGAAGACAACACAGAATTTGTAGTTTTAACTTTTGTTTTATTTTTTTTTTATTTTTTTAAAAAGCAAACTTTGCAAACATTTTTTTAAAAAAATCCATAAAACTAGATTTATCAATTTGCCTTTCCTTGCAGTGACCCCTGCTGGCCATATGCTACATTGCAGTCTTTTTTCCCCCGCTTAGCTATGTGTAGGAATTTAGAATTATAGTGTAAAATTCTCTTTCAATCACACTTCTGCTCTTCTAAACCCTTTCTTGGAACGATTTGTTGTGGTTTCCTTATAAAATTCCACCTGCCTGCAAAAAAAGCTACATAACACCCTTCCATTTAAAAAAAAAACCAACTAATTAGTCTATTGTTTTATTTTATTTTTTAAATGCAATTTTCTTTGTATTGCATCTATTTTGTTTACACTACTTCAGGAGGTGCTTTTTTATTCCTAGATAAGCTGCTAGATAATAAAGTGCTTGATGTATGCAGAATGCCTTCAGATGCAGAAATGCAAACTCATTATGGACTGCAATCTTCTTTTTTTTTTAACAATTCCAGTTCTCGACAAGAGGCTGAAGAATGTCTCTTTAGAAATGTGGAAGGATTTTAAAAAAGAAATAGAGTAGTCTTTAGGTTTGGTGGGTAGTCCTTGATTGATTGATTGATTGATTGATTGATTGATTGGTTTGATTTATATGCCGTCCTTCTCCAGAGACTCAGGGCGGCTTACAATGCATTAAGCAATAGCCTTCATACTTTTAGTATATACCTGTTTAGTAGGGCTTTCGGCTCCCCCCAAGTGGTGTTCTTTTTTATACAAAGTCAGCTTATTTCCCCCACAATCCGGGTCCTCACAACCTTACAACAGTTCCTTGAGTGATCATTCAAAGTTACAACATTCCCATGGGCTGGGATCAAAATTTGGATGCTTGGCAACTGAATCATATTTTATTTTTTTAATTTGATTTATATGCCGCCCTTCTCCGGAGACTCAGGGCAGCTTACAATGTGTTAAGCAATAGCCTTTATACTTTTGTATATTTATACAAAGTCAGCTTATTGCCCCCACAAACTGGGTCCTCATTTTACCTACCTTAGAAAGGATGGAAGGCTGAGTCAACCTTGAGCCTGGTGAGATTTGAACTTACAGTAATTGCAGACAGCTGGTGTTAATCACAGTGCTATCAGTCTGCTGAGCCACCAGACCTAGTATTTATTTGCGACCATCATATTTATGATGGTGTTAATGTGACTGGGTGGGCATGGCCAATTTTTTTTTTTTTACTTTTAAAACCATATTTTCTACAACCTCTTTGGCGAAGAGGTTATTAAAAAATGCTTTCAAAAGGCTCTGACGATCCCACCTGAGTTGCCTGATCGGCAAAGGCTTTTTTTTCTTTTAAATGCCTCTGATGATCAGGCAACTCAGCTGGGATCGTCAGAGGCTTTTAAAAGAAAAAAAAAGGTTTTTTTTCTTTTAAATGCCTCTGACGATCCCAGCTGAGTTGCCTGATCAGCAGAGGCTTTTTTTCCTTTTAAAAGCCTCTGATGATCCCAGCTGAGCCGCGCGATCATTAGAGGGTTTTTTTTTTTAACTTTTAAAAGTATTTTTTTGGCCGAAGAGGTTGTAGAAAAAATGCTTTTAAAAGTAAAAAAAAAAAAAAAGCCTCTGATGATTGTGCGGCTCAGCTGGGCATGGGGGGGGGCAGGGATTTTTGCTACCGGTTCTCCGAACCACCTGCCTCCATCGCTACTGGATCGGGCAATCCGGTCCGAAACGGGAGCATTTCACCCCGGTCCCAGGGGTTAAATGCAAAGGTAGTATGCACTTACCTTTGCTACCAGTTCGCAAATGTGAGCGAACTTAACGACCTTATTACTAACTTAAGAAATGCAGTGATTCACTTAAGGACTGTGGCAAGAAAGGTCTTAAAATGGGGCACAGCTCACTTAAGAAACGTCTCGCTTAGCAACAGAAATGTTAGGCTCAATTGTGGTCGTTAAGTCCTACGTGTATAGCCTGCAAATTTTGAGACAGGAACTGTCAGAGAGCGAGACAGAGGGGGGTGAAAAAAAATGTTCTTTTCCAACCAATTAAAAAGTGTGTTTGAACCCACTTCTAGGTTTCCGCTGGTGCAAGCCACGATGCTAAGACTTCTGCTGAGCGCGCTCTTCCCCTGCCTGAGCTTGGCCGCCCCGTCTCATATTAACAAACTCGCTCTATTTCCGGACAAGAACGCCTGGTGTGAGGCCAAGAACATCACCCAGATTATCGGACACAATGGATGCAATTCAAAATCCATCCAAAACAGGTAATGGTCCTAACTCATCCTAATGATTCTGCCGTCTCTTTTAAGGCCTGGCGGTCAGACGTTGCTCCCTTTGCATTGTTAGGGACTCACAATTGTGGGTTTTTAAGCAACAGCGAGACAACAACGAAGCGGGCACAGCGCCACATGCGTTTTCTGCGTCGTCTGAAAAAAAAAAAAATACAGCTTCCTCCCTCCAGTCCTCACCACTTTCTATAGAGCAGGGCTATCGAGTATGCGGCCCGCAAGCCGGATGCGTCACGAGCTGGCCACGCCCACGGCAAGTTTAGCAAAGTGAGGAAGATATGTCACGTGACACCGCCGTGATGACACAAGTTTGACACCCCTGCTGTAGAGGGATGATTGAGAGCATACTGTCGTATTGTATTAGTCTGATTTTGGAAGCATCGCTGCTTCGGACAGGAAGGCAGTGCAGAGAGTGGTGAGGACGGCAGAAAAGATCATTGGGAGTTCTCTCCTTCCTATCCAGGATTTGGCACATAAGCGATGCTTGAGCAGGGTCCCCGCAGGATTGCCTGGGACGCTACAACATCCCCTTCACAGCCTGTTTTCCTTGCTGCCTTCTGGGGGGGGGGACACTTTCGTGGTACACGAAGCAGAACATCCAGATTCGGTCACAGTTTTGTTCCATACCGTATCGACCTTGTAAACACTCAAGTTTCCTTTTTCCACTATCTGTGTGTGTGTGCTATATAATATATATGTGTCGGGGTGGATTATACTTATCTTTACTACCGGTTTGCAACGTGATCATATGTGCGCTGAGCTTCTGATCACCTATGACGACATCCGGGGCAGTGGATTCTATTTAAATTTGGATGGCAATTCCTGTTGCCGTGGGCTTTCCTTGGGAAGGACGCCCACATTAGCCCACCGGTGCTGGGGGTCTGGTGCAGGGGTGAAATGCTCCTGGTTCGGACCGGATCGCCCGATCCGGTAGCGATGGAGGCGGGTGGTTCAGAGAACCGGTAGCAAAAATCCCTGTGCCCCCCCCCCCGCACCATGCCCAGCTGAGCCGCACAATCATCAGAGGCTTTTTTTTTTACTTTTAAAAGCATTTTTTCTACAACCTCTTCCGAAGAAAAAAATGCTTTTAAAGTAAAAAAAAAAAAAAAAGCCTCTGATGATCGCACAGCTCAGCTGGGATCGTCAGAAGCTTTTCAAAGAATTTTTTTCCTGCAACCTCTTGGCCAAAGTGGTGGTTAAAAAAATGCTTTGAAAAGTCTCTGACGATCCCAGCTGAGTTGCCTGATCGGCAGAGGCTTTTCAAAGCATTTCTAAAAAATGCTTTGAAAAGTTTTTTTTTTAAGTTGGCCACGCCCACCCAGTCACATTGCCCCCCCAAGCCACGCCCACAGAACTGGTAGTAACAAATTTTACATTTCACCCCTGGTCTGATGGTGCCTGGAATCTTTGAAAAAGCGGAAGAGTTGGAGCTCTTCCTTCTGTGCCATGCCAAAGCTTCCCCTCCAAACGCCCCCACCCCCCGAGTGGGCATCAGGCAGACCCTGGGACACCAAGTTCCACCAAAATGTATATTTCCTAATTCCTTCTTCCTCCTCTCCCAGGGCCTGTATGGGCCAGTGCTTCAGCTACAGCGTCCCCAACACTTTGCCGCAGTCGACGGAGTCCCTGGTGCATTGCGATTCTTGCATGCCCTCCAACATCCAGTGGGAAATTGTGAGTTTCTACGTTTGACCCTGGGATAAGGGGCACGGTGGCTCAGTGGCTAAGACGCTGAACTTGTCGGTGGAAAGGTCGGCAGTTCAGCGGTTCAAATCCCGAGCACCGCGTAATGGGGGTGAGCTCCCGTGACTTGTCCCAGCTTCTGCCAACCTAGCAGTTGGAAAGTACGTTAAAAAAAATGCAAGTAGAAAAATAGGGACCACCTTTGGTGGGAAGGTAACAGCGTCCTGTGCGCCTTTGGCGTTGAGTCATGCCAGCCACACGACCACGGAGACGTCTTCGGATAGCGGCTTTGAAACAGAGATGCGCATGGCCCCCTAGAGTCGGGAACGACTAGCACATATGCTAGTCGTTCCCTTTGTAAGGGTGTGGATTGCACGAAGGGTGCGTGGGCACCATGCCCATTTGCAATCCACAGTCCTTCCCTTTACGGATGCACAGAGGGTGGGTGGTCGGGCGTGCACTAAGGGGTGTAGGAAAATCCCGGCTAGGGTAGATCAAGGAGAAGCAAAACAAATGAATCCGAATTTTGCTGAGGAGAATCCAGTGCTTATAAAGTCAGGTTTGCAGCACCTCCTAGGAAACGAAGCGGGGGGCTCCTTCCTTTTGCAAGCCCGTTCCCGAAGACGGGGATCCTTGAGGCTGCTGTGCGTCTCCTCATCCTTTCTCCTCTCTGCTCCTCTCTTTCCCAGGTATCATTGGATTGTCCCAATGACTCCCGGGTGGAAAAATTGGTGGAAAAAATCTTGCAGTGCAGCTGCCAGGCGTGTGATCTGGGCCCGCCGAGCGAGTACCTCAGAGACGACTCCTTCATCCAGGTCCCTGAAGGCGCCAATCCCCATGAACACCCTAAAAACGACTGAACTTCCACCAGAAGCTCCCACCTCCTCCATTTTCTCTCTCCGCTTCTCTCTTTCTCTCTCTCTCTCTCTCTCTTTCTCTTTCCTCTCTCAAACCTCCATCCTGTTCCGATGTGGAAGAAAAGGGAAAACGATGCGCAGAATCCAAGGGAGAGGACAGGAAGGTGGGCTAGTGGGTGGGTGGGGGACGGATGGATGGATGGACAGACGGACGGCGTCTGGATTTTGGACTCAGAAGGATGAAGAAGAGAAGAGGCCGGCTGGAGAATGGAAAGCCCCTTTTTCCTGCCAAGATGGAGTCACCGTCGCCAGCTTTCCGAAGAGAGCTCTTTTTAATTCCCTGGTGGAGATTCTGCCCGTTCCAGATTTGGGGATGGTGAAAGTTTGGGGAGGTTACCGACAGGAATGGAATGCATCTTCCTTCCCTTTGCTCTGAGATCCTTGCTCAAAATTGAGCAGAAGAAACGTGGATTTTCTTGCCGTGTGCCACCTAGGAACATGGGAAGGGACTTTTCCCGTATATATAAAGATATATATATATATACTGAGAAGAAACCTTGTTCAGCAGTATTATGAACGTTTATCAGAACAGGTTTGGGGTCCTCGGAGGTCTTGGATTTCGGTTTCCATCGTACCAGCCAGGAAAGGCTCTGGGATGGGAGTTGTAGTCCAGAATTTCTGGAGGACACTAAGCAAGTCATCTATCTAACCCATGCTTTTGGCCTTGAGCTCGTGGTGCCCAGATCATTTCTCCCCGTTTTTTTTCTCACTCAAGACGAGGTTGAGTCGCGACTCCCGTCGCCGGTTTGCAGGACACGATCCGTACAACGCACACGGAAGCTACTCGAGAAAGCATCTTCAAGCGGTTCTCCTCGCCCCCCCCACCTCCCACCCCTGAAGCGCGATCTCTTGAAAACGGCCATATCTCTCTGCCATGAATCTGGTTGCGTTTTTGGGGGGAAAAGGGGGAATTTCTTTCCTTTGCAGATGGGCTTTTGATCCTCCTGGATCTGATGCTGAAGGGGACACCGTTGGGAGATGTGCCCCCACATTTTCACATACTACTACAAGCTTTTAGGGGGACAGGGCTGTGAGGTAAGGGGCACCCAAGCTCTTTTTCTTGGTGGGAACCGTTGGGGTTGGTTATTGCTTGGATCCACTAAATCCAGCCATGTTTTAGAAGCCACAGTTCTCGGTCCCATAGCAGGTTGAATTCCTGCCCATCCAGTGGTGGGATTCAAATAATTTAAAAACCGGTTCTCTGCCCTAATGACTGGCTGGGTGGGCGTGGCCATGGTGGGCGTGGCCAGAGGGTGTGACAGGCAGCACTCGGCCTTCTGCATCCCCCTGGGAGCAAAAAAGGTCCATGGTGGGGAACGTACTCCCCCCCCACGCCTCATTTTGGGCCTAGTAGGCCTCTCTGCAGTCTCCTGGGAGCGATAACAGGCTGTGGGGGGCGCACTGCCCCACCTCATGCCCCATTTTGGGCCTAGTAGGCCTCCCTAGGTTCCTGGGAGCGAAAACGGGCTGTGGGGGGCGCACTGCCCCCCCACGCCCCATTTTGCGCCTAGTAGGCCTCCCTAGGCTCCTGGGAGCGAAAACGGGCTGTGGGGGGCGCACTGCCCCCCCCACGCCCCATTTTGGGCCTAGTAGGCCTCCCTAGGCTCCTGGGAGAGATAACAGGCTGTGGGGGGCGCACTGCCCCCCTCACGCCCCGTTTTGGGCCTAGTAGGCTCCCTAGGCTCCTGGGAGTGATAACGGGCTGTGGGGGGCGCACTGCCCCCCTCACGCCCCGTTTTGGGCCTAGTAGGCCTCCCTAGGCTCCTGGGAGCGAAAACGGGCTGTGGGGGGTGCACTGTCCCCCCCCCACGTCCCGTTTTGGGCCTAGTAGGCCTCCCTGCAATCTCCTGGGAGCGATAACAGGCTGTGCGGGGGCGCACTGCCCCACCTCACACCCCGTTTTGGGCCTAGTAGGCCACCCTGCATTTATCTGGGAGCCAAAATGGGGCACGTGGGAACTCCTGGAAGAGGGGAGAAGGGGCGGGGCCAGCCAGTAATTTCACTACCGATTTGCTTGAACCAGCTGAATCCCGCCACTGTGCCCGTCCTCTGTATTTACCCTCTATTTCTTGTGGTTCCGGTTCAGATTTTACTTCCAAGTAGCACTTTAACAAAAAGCGTGGAGAACATTTGAGACTTTTGGAAAACAAGGAGGAAGGAAGGAAGGAAGGAAGGAAGGAAGGAAGGAAGGAAGGAAGGAAGGGGGATTTCGAATGATCGCTCTTGGCCGTTTGGAATCAAATGAGCCAAACCAGGATGGAAGAATTAAAACCTTCTTCTTGAAGCAGTCCGTTGGGCATTCCTTCCGAACAAAGCTGGGGCGCTGTGTGGCGTCCCAAAAAGGTTGTCCTTTCTCTCTCGACGTTTTCGGCTTCGATCTTGACCACGGAGCTCACACGGAGCCTTGCACAAACAAGAGCCCCCTTTCTTGCTCTTGAACCAGGGAAGGCCTCCGAGGCGGTTTTAATGCACATTCATTCATGCACACCCACTGTATATATATATTTTTAAAGAACCTATGTAGCTATTTCCACTGCCACCATCACCTTAAATAAATTAGAGCGTGAACTTTTACTAGTCCTCCATATTTTTTTTTTTTTTAATTTAGGACTCCCGCCCGGAGGATGCAAATCTTCGCAATTAAAAAGCTTTTCAAAAAACACAACCAGTTTTGATACAGAGGGGAGAGGAGGGGGGAAAACCAGACAAAAATTGGGGTTTTTTTTTTTTAAAAAAAGCGTCAGGAACCAGAGGTAGCGGAAATTTTGAGTAATTCAGAGAACTGGTAAATACCACCTCTGGCTGGCCCCCTCCTTATCTATTCTCTGTCTCCCGAGTCCCAGCTGATTGGGAGGAAATGGGGATTTTGCAGTAACCTTCCCCTGGAATGGGGAGGGAATGGGGATTTTTCAGTATCCTTCCCCTGGCGCGGGGAGGGAGTGGAGATTTTGCAGTATCCTTCCCCTGGAGTGGGGAGGGAATGGAGATTTTACAATATCCTTCCCCTGGAGTGGGGAGGGAATGGAGATTTTACAGTATCCTTCCCCTGGAGTGGGGAGGGAATGGAGATTTTGCAGTATCCTTCCCCTGGAGTGGGGAGGGAGTGGAGATTTTACAATATCCTTCCCCTGGAGTGGGGAGAGAATGGAGATTTTGCAGTATCCTTCCCCTGGAGTGGGGAGGGAATGGAGATTTTACAGTATCCTTCCCCTGGAGTGGGGTGGGAATGGAGATTTTACAGTATCCTTCCCCTGGAGTGGGGAGAGAATGGAGATTTTGCAGTATCCTTCCCCTGGAGTGGGGAGGGAATGGAGATTTTGCAGTATTCTTCCCCTGGAGTGGGGAGGGAATGGAGATTTTACAGTATCCTTCCCCTGCCACGCCCACCAAGCCCACAGAAATGGTAGTAAAAAAAATTTGAATCCCATCACTGATCAGGACTCTGATCAGTGGGTGCTGCAACAGAGTAATCCCACCTAACCACCGAAGTCTCCGTTTCCACCCCCCAAATTCACTACATTTCACATTAACCGAAAATGGCCATTGCTGGGACACTGTTCACACAGACCCCCTTGGATTAAAATGGGCTGAGTGCATTTTAAAATAAAAACCACAGTTTAAAAAAAAAAAAAGAAAAAAGCTCCAATTCTCCCAGAATATGGAAAAAGGGGGAAATTGCAGTGCGCAACATGCATTTCCATCCCACCCACCAACTCATAGCAGGAACCAAAATGGTACAAGAGTCAAAAGGCCCACCTACCTGCCCTTTGAACGGGCCAGCCAATTGCAAAGGTGCAGAAATCCATCCAAAACCATTGAGATAATTGGTTTCTGGCTTCACGGAGCGGAAAAAAAAAAAGACTATTTTTGAGACATTTGTGTGGGCAGGGGAAAAAAAAAAAACAATCTCAGTAGGTTAGAGACCCTGCTGGTTGAACACCTGGTTAAACGAGCAATGCTTGGCCACGAATTGCCTCCAAAAAAAACCAGGGGTAGGTTAGCATTGACTCGGCCTCCATCCAGGGCTTCTCCAGCTGATGCCAAACAGCTGACAGCCGAAGGGCTGGGTTCAAATCTGTACAGGCAGCCCTCAACATTACCACTGCCGCCACTGAGCCCAATGCTTCTGTCGCGGAGCGAGACGCTTGTCAAGAATGTGGAGTTTTGCCCCGTTTTACGAACTTTCTGCCCCCCTCCCATCGTTGTGTGTTGCGCGGTGATGAGGTGAATCCGGTTCCCCCACCCCCTGGAGTTTGCCTCTCAGAAGGTCGCAAAACGGGATCGCGTGACACGAAGACCGTCATAACTATGAGACAGTTGCCAAGCGTCTGAATTCTGATCCCGTGACCATGGGGGGGGGGGTGCTCCAATGGTCGTACATCCCATATTTTCAGTGCTGTTGTAACTTCGAACAGTCACTAAATCAACGGTTGTAATGAGAGGACTACCTGTAGTTGGAAAGAGAGCGCAGGAGGCTGGTGAGGAGGAGGAGGAAGAGGAGGAGGAATCACAGGCAAAGTACCAAATGGGGAGCGAGGGGCTGGCTGGATCCCATCAAGGCCCAGGCCACTGCCAGCGAAATCCACCCAAGCAGCCCGTAATCCAAAATTACCCACAGGTAGACAATCACTGGATGAGGCATCTCCACTTTAGCACACCTCATGCCCACAACATCCAACAGCATCAAGGAAAATATGGTTTTCTTTCTCTTTGATTTGGTAGCTCTCAAAAAAATGCAATTTTTTTGTCTTGAATTTAGGGGAACGTGAATAGAATAGACTAGAATAGAATAGAATAGAAAATAGGACAAGAGAATAATAGAATAGAATAAGAAATCAGAATAGAATGGAATGGAATGGAATAATAGGAGAAGAAAAGAGAATAATAGAATAAGAAATCAGAACAGAACAGAACAGAACAGAATAGAATAGAATAGAAAATAGCAGAAGAAAAGAGAATAATAGAATAGAGTAAGAAATCAGAATAGAATAGAATAGAATAGAATAGAATAGAATAGAATAGAATAGAATAATAGGAGAAGAAAAGAGAATAATAAGAAATCAGAACAGAACAGAATAGAATAGAAAATAGCAGAAGAAAAGAGAATAATAGAATAGAATAAGAAATCAGAATAGAATAGAATGGAATGGAATGGAATAGAATAGAAAAGAATAGAATAGAATAGAATAGAATAATAGGAGAAGAAAAGAGAATAATAGAATAAGAAATCAGAACAGAACAGAATAGAATAGAAAATAGGAGAAGAAAAGAGAATAATAGAATAGAATAAGAAATCAGAATAGAATAGAATGGAATAGAATGGAATAGAATAGAATAGAATAGAATAGAATAATAGGAGAAGAAAAGAGAATAATAGAATAAGAAATCAGAACAGAACCGAATAGAATAGAAAATAGCAGAAGAAAAGAGAATAATAGAATAGAATAAGAAATCAGAATAGAATAGAATGGAATAGAATAGAATAGAACAGAACAGAATCTGGAAGGGACCTTGGAGGTCTTCTAGTCCAGCCCTCTGCTCAAGCAGGAGAACCTATACAATCTCAGACAAGTGACTGTCCAGTCTCCTCTTAAAAACCTCCAGCGACGGAGCCTTCATGATTTCCAGTGGCAAGCTGTTCCGCTGGTTAATGGTCCTCCCTGTTAGGAAGTTTCTCCTCAATTCCAGGTCGCTTCTCTCTTTGATCAGTTTCCATCCCTTGTTTCTTGTCCTGCCTTCGGGTGCTTTGGAGAATAATTTGACACCCCCTCTCCTCTTTGTGGCAGCCCCTCAAATACTGGAAGACCGCGGTCATGTCACACACACACACAATCCTTCTTTTCTTTAGAAAACATACAACTATCCACTTGAGGTGGCGAAGGAGATGTTAGCGTCCCAAGAATCTACCAAGTGGGCATAGATGCACACTTGACTGCCAGCAGGAAAAAAAACTGGCCAATTCCCCCCCTTATTTCCTATTTTTAATTTTTTGATTCCTGTTATTTGCCTGGCATGCTCCTCGCTCCCCAGATTCCTTTACCACCGTTCCCCAGCTGGCATTGCCAAACGGGCAGAGCCCACGGCCCCG
The DNA here is from genome assembly GCA_022577455.1 of Arizona elegans. Classification (NCBI taxonomy): domain Eukaryota; kingdom Metazoa; phylum Chordata; class Lepidosauria; order Squamata; family Colubridae; genus Arizona; species Arizona elegans. The sequence goes on from JAKOOJ010000023.1 coordinate 9,813,320, forward strand.
ATTCGACTCCTCCGAAGCATTCCCACCCTCCACTCACCCACCCACCCGCCCTCCCAAACTGTTCCCGAGCAAGCGGCAGTCAGCCGAAAGGTCCAGATTGACTCTCCTCCCTTCTCCAGTTAACAAGCCAGCTGCTTGGCTCTCCTGCCACCAACCGAGCACCGTGCTGAAAAAGATCCTTGCTCTGCGTCTCCGGGGAGGTCTCAGTACCCCTCCAGAGCGGAAAGGGGGAGAGGCACCCGCGATGCCAGCCGCCAGCCTGGCCAAGCAAGCAGGCAGAGGAGGCTGGAAGCCGCTGCTTTGCTTTTCATCCTCGTTTTTTTTTTAATCTCCTCTAAAGAGAATCTGATGCTCTACAGGTAGGAAATGGGGAACGGCTGCCAGCCGCCCAGGACGAGGGTCAGGACAGCTGGTGGTGATACCCCAAAAACTGGAGAGCAGGGGGATGCCCAGATTCCTATCAAAGAAGAGTGAGAGAGAGAGAGAGAAAGAGAGAGACTACTTAGCCTGGCATCCGGTCTTCCCTATGCCAAGGGTGCCACTCCTCCCCATGGACGGGCAGCCGGGCAGCCACAACGCCAGCCTGATCGGACAGGAGCCTCGGCTGCGTGGCAATGCCTGGACGGCCGCCTTCCTCTGCTTCGTCATTTTCCTGACCATGGTGGGCAACTTCGCCCTCATCCTCCTCATCTTCAGCCAGCGTTTCCTGCGCAACACTTCCAACTTCTTCCTGGTGTCCCTCTTCCTCTCCGACCTGATGGTGGGCTTGGTGGTCATGCCCCCGGCCATGCTGAACCAGCTCTACGGGCGCTGGGTGCTGGACGGTGCCTTCTGCTCCATCTGGTTCTCCTTCGACGTCATGTGCACTAGCGCTTCCATTCTCAACCTGTGCGTCATCAGCCTGGACCGTTACCTGTTGATCATCTCCCCGCTCAAGTACAAGCTGCGGATGACCTCCGGCCGGGCCTTCTGGCTTATTTTGGCCACCTGGACACTGGCGGCCTTGGTGTCTTTCCTGCCCATCAAAATGGGCTGGCACAAGTTGGAGTTCGACCGTCACCCGCTCAACGCCACCCTGCAGCTCGAAGAGGAGCAGTGTCGTCTGCTGGTCAGCTTGCCTTACGCCCTCATCGCGTCCGGCCTGACCTTCTTCCTCCCCTCGGTGGCCATCTTGTTCACCTACTGCCGGATCCTGCTGGCTGCCCGGAAACAGGCTCTCCAGGTGGCGTCTCTCACCAACAACAAGCCCGTCGGTGAACAAACTCAACAGGTAAACAAAACAGCAGTCCGGAACAGTGTTATTCCCGGGAGGGCAAACGGGTTGGTGAATGACCATTGACCCACCATGTGATTGCTCCAGAGGGATGAATGAACTCTGTTCATGCTCAGAGAGACAGTGATATTTCCCAAATCTTCCTTCACTTAACTAGACACGGAGACCGTTAGCACTGCATCCGTCAGAGGCCGCGGAAAATTAAGATGAACTCCGGGCCCGTTATCTGTCCCCCCCCCTAAACAGAGGCTTCTGTTTTTCTGCCCCGCTTTCCACCAGCTTTCAAATTTCTCGAATGGTGTATTTGGGATTTAGCAGAGCAAGCTTGCTCGAGGGGCATGTAGTGTAACCAACAGAACTGCCAGACGGCCAAGTCCGACAAAACGAGCATTTCATGGAGGTTTTCTCCTCGTTTTAAGAAAAATAGGCAGCCGCAAAGCCGTTTCTCGTGCATTGAATTGAAGGAGAACGGGGCAAAAAAAAAAAAAGAAAAAAGAAAAAAGAAAAAAGAAAAAAGAAAAGAGGGAAATGAAAAATGAAATTTTCGTGCAACTTTAACAAAGGTTGCAAATGAAACTTTTCTTAAGGGAGTGGGAGGTTTGTATTAATTTGGAAACCGGTGCTTTCTTGCCAAGTCCAACAGTTTGGGCATCCACTTTCTACTGCATCCGTAAAAAGACGCTGGACTCTCTGTGTGAGTCTGCATTCTGGGCATGAATTTCCCCTCCTAATTGAGCCCTGCTATTAGTGCAATGTGATGCATCAGAGAGTGGGAGACCCCCTGTGCGAGTCCCTGCTTCATGTTGAGACTCTAGAAAAAGTGCAGAGAAGAGCAACCAGGATGATGAGGGGACTGGAGGCTAAAACATACGATGGACGGTTGCAGGAACTGGGCATGGCTAGTCTAGTGAAGAGAAGGACCAGGGGAGACAGGATAGCATCTTCCAATATTTGAGGGGCTGCCACAGAGAGGAGGGGGGGTCAAGCTATTTTCCAAAGCACCTGAAGGTCAGACAAGGAACAATGGATGGAAACTGACCAAGGAGAGATTCAGCCTGGAAATAAAGAGAAATTTTCTTGACAGTGAGAACAATCAATCGATGGAACAAAAGTTGCCTTCGGAAGTTGTGAGAGCTTCATCCCTGGAAGCTTTCAAGAAGAGACTGGACTGCCATCTGTCAGAAATAGTGTAGGGTCTCCTGCTAGGGCAGCAGGGGGTTGGACTAGATGACCTCGAAGCTCCCTTCTGACTCCGTTAATCTAATCTAAAAACCTCCATCTAAAGACAGCGGCAGCCCAGCCTCTGATGCTAAAGACGCAGAGTGATCGACTTCTTCCCAAGTGAGAACCTGGGTGTGTTGGGAACTGCCAGCTGTGGTCCCTCCGCAAATAAAGCATCTCAGGTGTGCTGAAGAAAGAGGTTGCATCTATTTTGGGAGGGCCTGGAGGGTTTGGTGGAAAGGTTAGGGAGAAGGCAAGGCATGGACCCTAACTGCTAAAAAAAAAAATCAGATGCCTCCTCTGGAAAAACACCCAGTCTGCAGATAAAATATCGACTATAACTTCACCGCATTCTCGTGAATGAGCTTGGAAAGGCATAAAGCAGTTTTATACCCTTTTTTTAGAGAGAAGCGCAAATCTCTGGGTGGCAAATCTCAAGAGGGCAGCACTATGATGTGGGAAAATTTGGCCTCCGATTCAGTAGCAGATCGAGATTGAGTGACACTTGTCCATTGATATCTGGAATAAATGTCCAGTTTCTAAACTTACTCTTTCTGGATTTATATTTCCTATAAATCCTATAAAGACAACAAGCTCAGCTGCCAAGAGACCACATGAACACTATCAGGCTCATGCCTCCCTCCCTCCCAAAATGGAATTGAGATTTCCAAAATGGTAGCCTGCTCCTGTCCAGAGAAGTTCCATTTCAACTGATCATTACAGAGCTGCTAAAGCCTTGGGGAAAAAAAACTGCATTTCCCCCCACCCCCCTCCTCGGCTATCAGAAGGGCTCAGACCTGGCTCCAGATCTTTGCAGCTGAAAAATCTGTTTTTCTAATTCAGGAGTTTGGGGAAGGGGCCGGTTTGAAAGGCCTGGGCTCTTTGTCCGGTCCCCCCCCCCACTTTCACTCTCTTGTCCTCCGCAAACATATCTGCAATTCTCAAAATAACACCAGCAGAGGTGGAGATGAACTGTTCTTTGGAAGAAGGGAGGAAAAAAAAATCAGTGCCAGCCCTGTTTTCCTTTCCCCCCTTCCCCAGTTAATCCACCCACCACCCTGTACCATGTGTGAGTAGGCAGGGAGCAACTGCTCAGCTTCGGAGGAAGCACAGAGTGACTCTTAATTGCTTCCCGGAGGCAGCCAAGGAATTAAAGCTACATCAGAACTAAATTTGGATCCTAGTTTGGATGTAGAGCCTCTCCTTCAAGGCCAGTCTACCGGCCCGTCATAAGGTAGGGGATAGGGAGACGGTGCAAGAAAGGGCAACTGCTTTGCATCTTGGTGGGGGCAAACCAGGGGTGAAATGCTCCTGGTTCGGACTGGATCGCCCGATCCGGTAGCGATAGCGGTGGATGGTTTGGAGAACTGGTAGCAAAAATCCCTCCGACCCCCCCCCCCCCGGCACCATGCCCAGCTGAGCCACACGATCATCAGAGTCTCTGGAAAAGGGCAGCATATAAATCGAACCAATAAATAAATAAATAAATAAATCAGAGGCTTGGGTTTTTTTTTTACTTTTAAAAGCATTTTTTCTACAACCTCTTCCGATGAAAAAAAATGCTTTTAAAAGTTAAAAAAAAGAAAAAAAAGCCTCTGATGATCGCGCGGCTCATCTGGGATCGTCAGAGGCTTTTCAAAGCATTTTTTTTTCTGCAACCGCTTAGCCGAAGAGGTGGTAAAAAAAATGCTTTGAAAAGCCTCTGACGATCCCAGCTGAGTTGCCTGATCGGCAGAGGCTTTTCAAAGCATTAGAAAAAATGCTTTGAATTTTTTTTTAAAAAAAGTTGGCCACGCCCACCCAGTCACATTACCCCCCCCGAAGCCACGCCCACAGAACCGGTAGTAACAAATTTTACATTTCACCCCTTGGGCAAACCCACCAAGGAAAAGTGTCCGTTAACTGCAAATCGATGAATGAAATGGAGTTCTGTAGACAATGGGGCCGTTGGCCTAGTCCAGAAAGGGGCATTAAGGCAGTTCCCAGATTCTCGAATGAATGTTCACGGCTGCAACCCAGCTACAGAAGATACCAAAATCGAGGCCGGGACCGGCTTCCCACGTTCTCAATGATTCGGCCATTCCCAAGAATCCAATTTACACGAAGGAAAGTTGAATTTTAGCCTATCCTTGTGGGGCTTTCCAAGCACGCCTAGCTACAGGCCCCCATCAGGGATGAGCTGCTGGGAGTTCGCAGGGGTTCGGGAGAACCTCTAGTTAAAATTCTGTGCAGTTTGGAGGAAACCCCCCCCAAATCCCACTCCTGGCTGGCTCCGCCCACCCCTCCCCTCCCCGGAGTCCCCACGCGGCCTGTTTTGGATGCCGGTAAGTGCAGGCCGTGCGGGGAGGCTCCGGGAGGGTGAAAAATGTGACTACCGGAAGTTCGGTAAGGCCGGAAATGGACTTTCCGGAGCCTAGGGAGGCCGTTTTCACTCTTCCGGAGGCTCAAGGAAAGCCTCCGGAGCCTGGGGAGGGCAAAAACACACACACACCCTGCCATGGTGCAGAAGGCTGACTAGGCCACGCCCACCATGGCCACACCCACCCAGCAACTGGGCAGAGATCCCCTTGCTAAAAAATTTGAAGGCCAGCCCTAGGCCCCCTCCTTCCACTCCCTGCCAACCAGCACAAAGCCACAGTGCCCCCCTCTCACGGATCTCCCCAGGAAATGTCTCAGGGTTGGTGGTGGGCAGACATCTTCTAACCCTGGGGGAAGAGAAGAACTCCCGAGACCAGGCTTAGAAGGGTGCCAGGTCAGCCCTTTTGCTTTCGGAGACCCTGTTGGGGCAGCTCAACCGAGTCTTTTCCCACCTTCTGGAAAAAAAAAATCTAATTAAATCTTTTTTTTTTCCGCAGAGTTCAATAGGCACTTAAGCTGGTGGGAAATTAAATACGCCAGCAGGATTTTATGCCTTGAGAAGGAGTGGGACACCGGAGCTGGCTTGGATGAATAACATAATCTTATTTTTCTCTTGGCATGGGAAGACTCTGGAGCTCCCCCTGCGAGGGAGGTGGGGGTTTGGGCCGAGAAAGACAAATGTTCCCAGCAAATGAAACGTAATTAACTAATATCATTTAGTCACCAAGCAGCTTCTTAAGAAGGAAAAAAAAAAGACACCAGGACTGCGGGCAGCATCATTCTGGAAAAGGAATCTGGCTTGCCAAAAAAAATCTCCCTTCTAAATTATTAAGGGCTGAAAACAAAACAGCGGACTACGTTTCTAGTCCTCATGGGTGCAAAAGATAACTTCATTCGGGGCCTGTGGCATAACACTGACATGTAGTTCAGTGTTGGCGAACCTTTTCAGCCCAAACGGCAGAGCACGCGTGCACACGCGGGAGCACCAGAAAATGAAAAAGCAGCTCCCTGGCGTGCATGCGCGCGCCAGGAAGCTGAGCTTCCGGTTTCCGGCGTTCACATGCGCGCCGATCACCTGGTCTTCCGGTTTTTGGTGCGCATGTGCTTGTGAAGACTAGCTGGTCAGCGTACACATACTGGAAACTCAGCTTCCCGGGGCGCGAATGCATGCCAGGGAGCTGTTCCTCCGGTTTCCGGCACTCCCATGCGCGCAAAGAGCAGCTGGCCGGTGCGGATGTGCGCGCCGGACCCCGGAAAAGCAATGTGTGACAGCTGGCGTTCCTGGAAAAATGGCTTTGCGTGCCACTTCCGGCACACCTGCCACTTCCTTCCGGCACGCCTGCCACTTCCTTCCGGTACGTGTGACACTTCCTTCCGGCACGCCTGCCACTTCCTTCCGGCACGCGTGACACTTCCTTCCGGAACGTGTGACACTTCCTTCCGGCACGCCTGCCACTTTCTTCCGGCACGCCTGCCACTTCCTTCCGGTACGCGTGACACTTCCGGCATGCCTGCCACTTTCTTCCGGCATGCCTGCCACTTCCTTCCAGCATGCCTGCCACTTCCTTCCGGCATGTGTGACACTTCCTTCCGGTACATATGACACTTCCATCGCCATCACGGAAATAGTCTAACGATATTGTCTTTGAGAGCATCTAAGATGAAAAGGTATAAATACTTCCAAGTTATAATAAATTATAACTTACCGTTTCTCTGCAGTTTCTTTTGATATTCTCTTCCAATGACAACATTTTCCAGCAGGTTCTTCTGTTATTTCAGTAGTTTTAAAACCCTTTTTTATTTCCAGGTCTGATGTCCAAATCTTTAGGCCACACAAGCTTGTTCATTTTTTCTCCCCCACCAAAGATGTACATTTAAAAAAAACAGGAACTTTTCAACCACTATCCAGTGCTTAAAGAAATAAATTAAAAATCTGCCTATTTGGAGGGGGGGCCAGTCAGAATTTTTACTACCGGTTCTCCGAAGTACTCAAAATTTCCGCTACCGGTTCTCCAGAACTGGTCAGAACCTGCCGAAACCCATCTCTGGTTCAGTGCCATATGTAAGCCAGGATGTAGAGGGAAAACTAGAAAAGTACTGGAATTCTTTGAGATATATTTAACTGCAAATTCTGGTCAATTTCCAAATAACTATCGCAAGATCCATCATAGGGCAACATCTATTAGAAGAGTTGTTTTAAAAAAAAACGGAATAAGCACAGTCATTATTAACATGGTGGCCTATCGCTCTCTAACTAATAATAAGTTAATCAACATTTTATGCAAATTCAACTAAAGGTAGAAATAGTTCAAACCCTCCAACGTTTAAATCCCGTTCTTGGCAATTCCTGATTCAAATGCATGTCAAGAGCAATGCCTTCTTTTCTTCGAATTATAGAAATTAGAATTTTTTTTTTAGAATCAGAACTACAGCTTCATTATTTCTAATTTGAGGTGGTAGTGAAGAATCGTAAGCGCCAAGCAATTTAACTTGGCAATAATTGCCTCTAATTGACTCCATAGCCCGCAGAAGGAGAAAAAGGAGCATAATTGTAATTGCATTTAAATGCGAAGACAGGGTTTTTTAAGAAATCTTACTTCCCCTCGTTCTTAGTCGATGCAAATAAGCATTTGCTGATTTTTGGCTTGGAATTTCCCCCTCACCCCCTTTTTTTTGGAGAAAAACAGAGAAACTGACTCCAATTTTCCAAGTTATCAGTTAGGGTATTGAGGCAAATAATTCTCTAAATTATTTCTTTTTTGGAGGGTGATAAATTGAAGTCTGATACATGCAGTTTTTTTACACCAATCTGCTGCTTGTTTATTTTTAACACATGAACTTGGAAAAAAATCATAACACAATGCTAGGCTGCATCAACAGAGGGATAGAATCAAGATCACGTGAAGTGTTAAGACCACTTTATAAGGCCTTGGTAAGGCCACACTTAGAATATGGCATCCAGTTTTGGTCGCCACGATGTAAAAAAGATGTGGAGACTCTAGAAAGAGTGCAGGGAAGAGCAACAAAGATGATGAGGGGACTGGAGGCTAAAACATATGAAGAACGGTTGCAGGAACTGGGTATGTCTAGTTTGATGAAAAGAAGGACCAGGGGAGACATGATAGCAGTGTCCCAATATCTCAGGGGCTGCCCCAAAGAAGAGGGAGTCAAGCTATTCTCCAAAGCACCTGAAGGCAGGACAAGAAGCAATGGGTGGAAACTAACCAAGGAGAGAAGCAACCTAGAACTAAGGAGAGATTTCCTGACAGTGAGAACAATTAATCCGTGGAACAACTTGCCTCCAGAAATTGTGAATGCTCCAATACTGGAAGTTTTTAAGAAGAGATTGGACAACCATTTGTCTGAAGTGGTGGAGGGTTTCCTGCCTGGGCAGGGGGTTGGACTAGAAGACCTCCAAGGTCCCTTCCAACTCTTATTATTCTATTCTAAATCAGAATTATTTGGGATGAGCTATCTATTCTATTCTATTCTATTCTATTCTATTCTATTCTATTCTATTCTATTCTATGATAGATAGATAGATAGATAGATGGAAATATAGACAGATGATAGATTAGATATTAGATAGATAGATAGATAGATAGATAGATAGAGAGGTACGTAGGTAGGTAGATATAGATATGTATGTACAGTATGTATCTCTGTATCCATCTCTATCTATCATCTATCTATCTATCATCTATCTATCATCTATCATCTATCAATCTATCATCTATCTATCATCTATCATCTATCTATCTATCTATCTATCATCTATCTATTTATCAACCTATCTATCATCTATCTATCATCTATCATCTATCTATCTATCTATCTATCTATCATCTATCTATCATCTATCATCTATCATCTATCTATCTATCATCTATCTATCATCTATCATCTATCTATCTATCATCTATCTATCATCTATCATCTATCATCTATCTATCATCTATCTATCTATCATCTATCTATCTATCTATCTATCTATCATCTATCATCTATCTATCTATCTATCATCTATCTATCATCTATCTATCTATCTATCTATCTATCTATCATCTATCATCTATCTATCTATCATCTATCTATCATCTATCATCTATCTATCTATCTATCTATCATCTATCTATCTATCTATCTATCTATCATCTATCTATTTATTTATCAACCTATCTATCATCTATCTATCATCTATCATCTATCTATCTATCTATCTATCTATCATCTATCATCTATCTATCTATCTATCATCTATCTATCTATCATCTATTTATTTATCAACCTATCTATCATCTATCTATCTACCTACCTATCTATCATCTATCTATCTATCTATCTATCTATCTATCTATCTATCTATCTACCTATCTATTACAAACTATTCTAAAAATACAAGTTCCAGGTATATTAGTAAAAAAAAGAAGCAGACATACTGCGAACTCCGGAACTTAAGATTTTAAAATTTTAAGAGAATTAAAATTTTATGTTACTAAGCTTTCGTCAGCCATCTGCTGACATCGTCAGAGTATTAAACTACCATTACAGAGATCTCTGCCTTTATATGCCATTAACCAATTTAGCCCTTCGCGTTGGGTCTTGCAAAACTAATTGGCAAGTGTTTCAAGGGAGATAAAGGTGGCTGCTTATCAACGTTACCCTGGAAGACTGTGTCCACTCGAGCGGACATCTGTCAGGATCTGCACAGACTGTTTGTGAATCGTTACGGGCTGTGAATGACCCTAATTCACAGCCGTCTCAATGAAAGAGTTTTTTTGGGACAAAGATTGTCATTTATGCTTTCTCAGGAAGCCTAGGTCAGAACGAATAACTTGACTTCCTTCTGCTTTTTGGGGTTCTTCACAGGTTCCCCGAGATCAGGGCCAAGGAAGCGGGGTGAGTCACCATCGTAAGATTGCCAACAAGCACAGCCGACGGGCACTCAAGGCCAGCCTGACCCTTGGCATCCTCCTGGGCATGTTCTTTGTGGCTTGGCTGCCTTTCTTTGTCTGCAACATGGCTCAGGTAAGCACTCTACAGGTAAATTCTCCCCCCCCCCAAGAGAAGGTTGCAAGGGGGTAGAGAGAGGATAGGGAGCCTGGCAGTGATTAAATTCAAATTTTTTTATTACTGGATCTGTGGCCGTGGCTTGGTGGGTATGGCTTGGGCGTGGCAGGGGAAGGATACTGCAAAATCCCCATTCCCTTCCCACTCCTGGGGGAAGGATATTGCAAAATCCCCATTCCCTCCCCACTCCTGGAGGAAGGATACTGCAAAATCCCCATTCCCTCCCCACTCCTGGGGTGAAGTATCTTGCAAAATCCCCATTCCCTCCCCACTCCTGGGGGAAGGATACTGCAAAATCCCCATTCCCTCCCCACTCCTGGGGGAAGGATATTACAAAATCCCCATTCCCTCCCCACTCCTGGGGAAAGGATACTGCAAAATCCCCATTCCCTCCCCAATCCAGGGGGAAGGATGTTGCAAAATCCCCATTCCCTCCGCACTCCTGGGGGAAGAATACTACAAAATCCCCATTCCCTCCCCACTCCTGGGGGAAGGATACTGCAAAATCCCCATTCCCTCCCCACTCCTGGGGTGAAGGATATTGCAAAATCCCCATTCCCTCCCCACTCATGGGGGAAGGATACTGCAAAATCCCCATTTCCTCCCCAATCCAGGGGGAAGGATGTTGCAAAATCCCCATTTCCAGCCCACTCCCGGGAGAAAGATACTGCAAAATCCCCATTCCCACCCCACTCTGGGGCCAGCCAGAGGTGGTATTTGCCGGTTCTCCGAACTACTCAAAATTTCTGCTACCGGTTCTCCAAAACCTATCAGAACCTTCTGGATTTCACCCCTGGATCCTGGGGTGGGGGTGGCTGGCAGGGAAATTGGGAATCCTCTCAGCTCCAATTATCTCCCATTTCTTGTCTGTAGCCATCCAGGTGTCCCAAAGGTGCTTTTTTTTCCAAGAGGCAACTGGACTTTCTGTTTTTTTCTTTTTGAAGACGTTTCGCTTCTCATCCAAGAAGCTTCTTCAGCTCTGACTTGGATGGTGAGGAACGGAAGGATTGATACTCCTTGCAGACAGCTGGTCATTGGCATCCTTTTAAGCGGGTCGTTTACGATCACCTGGAGGATTACCTGTGTCCTCAGGGTCACCTGAGTTGGTGCTCCTGGTTCCTGGAGTCTGCAATTTTTCTTCTTCTCTGGAATGGATTTCCAGAAGAACCTTCTTGGATGAGAAGCGCAATGTCTTCAAAGAAAAAAAAACAAGGAAGTCCAGTTGCCTCCTGAAAAAAGGCCCTCTGGGACAACCGCTTCTTGGCATCTTCTTGTGATCTGGGAAATTCGAATTTAAATCCTCAGGTGGCTCTGGCTATTTTGATTCCTTTTTACTCTCGGCCCAAAAATCATGTTATTTTTATTCTTAAAGCTTCCTCCCCCACCTTTTGCATCAACTAAAAGTACACAAAAGGATGAGTCGTTTTTTGTTTTAATACTCTAGAAGCAACGCCTTGTTAGAAAAAGCAGTTCGGGAAGGCAGTTGTCCTCATCTGTCCCAACCCCTAATACCGTGATGGCGAACCTGTGGCACGCGTCCCACCGGTGGTACACGGAGCCATATCTGTGGGCATGCGAGTGTTGCCTTAGCTCAGCTCCATCCCACATGCGCATGCCGGCCAGCTGATTTTCGGGCTTTCCGGGCCCACCAGAAGTCGGGAAATGAGCCATTTCCGGCCTCTGGAGGGCCTCCGGGAAGTGGGGGAGGCTGTTTTTGCCCTCCCCAGGCTCCAAGAAAGCTTCTGGAGCCTGGGGAGGGTGAAAAATGGGCCTGCTGGGCCCACCGGTAACCTTTTTGCCGTTGCGGGCCAAAAGCCAAGGTGGACTCAGCCTTCCATCCTTCTGAAGGACCTCCCCCGATAATAAGCCCAATTGGGCTTTGGAGCGGATGCCCTAAAATAAGACACCCCTGAAAATACGCCCTCCCCGAAAATAAGGCCAAGTGCTTATTTCCCGGTTCAAAAAAAATTTAAGACAGGGTCTTATTTTCGGGGGAAAACGGTAAATCTAAGTGCTATTCTATTAAGAGCCGTGGGGCCACGGTGGCGAGAATGCGGTATTGCAGGCTAATTCTGCCGACTGCCAGCAGTTCGATCCTGACTGGCTCAAGGTCGGCTCAGCCTTCCATCCATCCGAGGTGGGTAAAACGAGGAGCCAGATTTTGGGGGGCAAGAGGCTGACTCTGTCAACTGCTTAGTTGACAGAGTCCCGTGAAGCGGTATATAAACCAAAGTGCTATTGCTAACAACTGAGGCAAGGAAGGTCCTAAAATGGAGCAAAGCTCACTTAACGACTGTCTCGCTTAGCAGCATAAATTGTGCCCTCGGTTGTGGTCGTACGTCGAGGACTACCTGCATTTTGCAAAAACGCCAGCTTCGGCAGCCCCTCTTGTTCCGTCTTTCTTCTCTTTTTCGCTTCCCCTTAAATGGCCTTTCTTCTTCTCGCTTCCTCCAGGCGGTCTGCAACTGCATTTCGGAGGATTTTTTCGACCTCCTGACCTGGCTGGGCTACTGCAACAGCACCATGAACCCCATCATCTACCCGCTCTTCATGCGGGACTTCAAGAGGGCCATGGCCAAGTACCTGCCCTGTTGTCCCCGCGCGTGGGAACGCAGGCCCAGCCGGGTCTCGCTCTCCCTCAGGAATTCCAACAGCGGCCCCCGGCCGGGGGTTTCTCTCGGGAACGCCCTGACTCTGCCAGGGGAAACGGACTCGGCCGATTCCATGGTCCACGGCAACGACCACAGCAGCCAGACGCTCGGCTTCCTTCCGCCCACCCGGGCCAACTCCCTTCATCTTTCCGATGCCGAGCGGCCGGAGCCAAAGTTGAACTTCATCTATCTGAACACGCCTTCAGACTGACCGCTGCCCCGACTCAGCTCCAGATTGACCGGTAGTTTCTAACCTGTGCTGGGGATGCAGGAGACAACTCCACCGGTCAAGCATCCACCTCCAGACCCACAAATGTCCTTCCTTTCAACCGGATTCATCTTCTCCATCCTCAGATCTTTTTTTTTTCTCTGCCCGCCAGCCTCGCATCTTGGATGGCTTCTAGCATGATTCCCCCTCACCCCCGTTTGTACGCGGTTGCATAACACGGCCAACTAAACATATGTGTGCATGTGCTTGCGTGTTTAAGTGTTGTGGCCCACCAGCGGATCTGGCAGCAGACTCAGAAAGTGAGGAGGTTGGGGAGGAACATGGGCCAGTCCTGGAGTCTGGGGGAGGCTCTGATGAGGGCTCTGCGTCGGAGGCAGAGAGGGAGCCAGGGCCGTCTAACAGTTATCAACTGCCTTCGAAATCAGACATCAATGAGGCAGAGGAACAGCTGGAGCCTGTTCTCAGTGTCCGCATGCACAGAGCTGCCAGGAGAAGGGAACAGCTAAGGAACAAGGGTCGACTCAGGAGTAAAGCCACAGGTGGACAGTGAATGGCCCTTCCCAGAGGGAATAAAAGAGGAGCGAAAGGGGAGTGGAGTTTGCAGGAGACAATTCATTCAATTCATTAGAATGAAGATCTGTTCCTGACTTCTTTCTTGCTAAGTATTGCCTGCTACAGAGTGACATCGGAAAGATATCGGCCTGGCAGCTCTCCAAGCCTGATCAAGATCTGTAAATTGTGAAATCTCTTGCAAGACGGTTGGCCGGGACTTTGCTGGAGAGGAATTCCCTTTAAACTAAATAAATGGGGTTTTATCGGGACGAGGAGTCGGCTTTCGTGCTTTTGGGAAACCTAGGTCAGAACATTAAGAGGGAAGCACAGCGGAGGCCTCCCCTGGCTGTGTTTTTAAACCTCCTGGAGTTACACCCCAATGCAACCTTCCCATCCCTTCTCCCACCTGCAGACCGGCTGCTCGCTGCCCCAGCCTTCCCCTCTGCCGTTTTCCCCAAAACCAGAACCCCGTTTTCCACCTTGCATGCAGGAAAGCTTTTCCTCGTGTCCCCCCCCCAAAAAAACCAGGGTTAACAAGCAAGCCAGGATAATCCATGATTGTGTCACCTGTGCGCTGCTTAATCCTGGCTTTTTTTAAAAAAATAATACAGCTGAAATCCCAACGATGTGCAATATTTCCCCTCGCCAGATCTGAGTGTTTTATTACATCCCTTTTTTGGCTGGGCCTGAGAAACTTGCCGTTTCTAACACGAAAGGACCATCGATCGCACCCCCTACCTTCCTCGCCCTTCACAGCTCTTGGCCAGCTTTCTGCATTATTTTTTTACAAGCCACGGTAACCTATTATGCCCAGCCTGCCTGCCTCTCTGAGCTACAGCGTTGGAAGGAATCTATTGGTGCTATTGCTAAGTGGCCAGACACAGATTAAGAGAGTGGGAAGGGACCTTGGAGGTCATCTAGTCCAACCCCCTTCCCACCCAAGCAGGAAAACCCTACACCATTTCTGACAGATGGCAGTCCAGTCTCGTCTTGAAAGCTTCCAGGGATGAAGCTCCCACAACTTCCGAAGGCAACTTCTGTTCCATCGGTTGATTGTTCTCTCTGGCAGAAAATTCCTCCTCATTTCCAGGTTGAATCTCTCCTTGTTCAGCTTCCATCCATTATTCTTTGTCCGGCTTTTGGGTGCTTTGGAAATAGTAGATTGACCCCCTCCTCTCTGTGGCAGACCCTCAGATATTGGAAGACTGCTATCCAGTCTCCCCTGGTCCTTCTCTTCACTAGACTAGTCGTTGCCATTATAGGCCATTTAAAATGAAATGGAAATTTCATGGAAATTTAACTCCTGTTCACTACTGAACCCCAAGTAAAGTTAAGCCCAGTTTGTGTCCTTAACATGCCCCCTCCCCAAGTGTGTTTGCTCACATGGACATAGCTGGAAAATGATTAGGGCGAAGCGGGGTCTCCCTCAGTCCCCTTTTATTTTATTTTATTTTAATTTAGATTTATATGCCGCCCTTCTCCGGAGACTCAGGGCGGCTTACGATGTGTTAAGCAATAGCCTTCATCCTTTTGTATATTTATACAAAGTCACCTTATTGCCCCCACAAACTGGGTCCTCAATTTACCTACCTTAGAAAGGATGGAAGGCTGAGTCAACCTTGAGCCTTGGCAAGATTCAAACCTGCAGTAATTGCAGGCAGCTGGTCTTAATAACAGGGTGCTTTAGACCACTGTACTACCAAGGCTCTTTTAGCCTGATTGCCTTTCGGTAAGTCTTTCGTACGAATTGAAAATGTCAAATTAAAAGAAATTTGTCCCTCTTTATGCCCGCCTGCTGTCTGCTCCGTCTCTCTTGGTCTCCCTGGTTGCAGAAAATAGCTGGTGCCACCAATGCTGAACAGAGAAACTGAATTGCAAGAAAAATGCCCCATTTGTGTTATGATTATTGCTCCCGTTGCCACCACCAGGGCCCTCTCTGCTCTGAGCAGCACTCAAGGGACCTAATAAAATGTGTTGTTTTTTTTTTAAAAAAGGGAAGAGGATATGGAAAGTACAAATTAAAACTTAACCTGACAGCAAAGGCCAGCTGAGTCTGTCCTCCTCGGCAGAGGGATAGACAGCCTTTCCCGGGCCACTTATTTTTAATTTTTTTCCCTCTCTGCTTGGATGAGGACTCAGAACAGCTAAGCACTTAGAAATGAAATAATATGATAAGATAAAAATTGCAAATTAACATCGTCTCCACAAAGAACAGGGTGGCTGGTGAAGGCCAGGCTGTCTGCCCTCTTGTGGTCAGTAACAGACATGGCAACTGGTGAAGAGATCCAAAAAGGTAAAAGGTAAAGGTTCCCCTCGCCCGTATGTGCTAGTCGTTCCCGACTCTAGGGGGCGGTGCTCATCTACGTTTCAAAGCCGAAGAGCCAGCGCTGTCCGAAGACGTCTCCGTGGTCAGGTGGCCGGCATGACTCAACGCCAAAGGCGCACAGAACGCTGTTCCCTTCCCACCAAAGGTGGTCCCTATTTTACTACCTGCATTTTTTTTTTACGTGCTTTCGAACTGCTAGGTTGGCAGAAGCTGGGACAAGTCACGGGAGCTCACCCCGTTACGAGGCGGCACTAGGGATTCGAACTGTTGAACTGCCGACCTTTCGATCGACAAGCTCAGCGTCTTAGCCACTGAGCCACCGTGTTCCTGAAGAGATCCAAAGTGAGTCATTATTATGACTTACATGTAGTCGTCTTATAACAACAGACCTTTCAAATGTGTGATATATTAGCAGGCCGTTCAAATACAGATTAACAGAGTTGGAAAGGTCATTTTATAGGTCATTTAGTCCAGACCCCCTGCCTAAGCAGGAGACCCTACACCATTTCTGACAGATGGCAGTCCAGTCTCTTCTCGAAAGCCTCCAGGGATGAAGCTCCAACAACTTCTGAAGGCAGCTTCTGTTCCATGGGTTGATGGTTCTCACTCTCAGGAAATTTCTCCTTCTTTCCAGGTTGAATCTCTCCTTGTTCAGTTTCCATCCATTGTTCCTTGTGTGGCTTTCGGGTGCTTTGGAGAATAGCTTGACCCCCTTCCTCCTCTCTGGGGCAGCCCCTCAAATATTGGAAGATGCTATCCTGTCTCACCTGGTCCTTCTCTTCACTAGACTAGCCATGCCCAGTTCCTGCAACCGTTCATTGTATGTTTTAGCCTCCAGTCCCCTAATCCTCTTGGTTGCTCTTCTCTGCACTTTTTCTAGAGTCTCAACATCTTTTTTATAGTGTGGTGACCAAAACTGGATGCAGGATTCTAGGTGTGGTCTTACTAAGGCTTTATAGGGTGGTATTAGCTCCTCTCTTGATCTTGATTGTATCCCTCTGTTAATGCAATATAGGATTGCATTGGCTTTTTTTTTGCTGCTGGCTCATATTTAGCTGGTTGTCCACTAAGACTCCAAGATCCTTTTCACAGTTAACTACTATTAAGCCTGCTTTCACCCAGTCTATATGTGTACTTTTGGGTTTTCTTGTCTAAGAGTTTGTTTAGTGACCGGTTCGAAGTTACAGCAGCACAAAAAAAGTGACTTATGGCCATAGAGCCTTGGTAGTACAGTGGTCTAAAGCACCCTGTTAAGACCAGCTGCCTGCAATTACTGCAGGTTTGAATCTCGCCAGGCTCAAGGTTGACTCAGCCTTCCATCCTTTCTAAGGTAGGTAAATTGAGGACCCAGTTTGTGGGGGCAATAAGCTGACTTTGTATAAATATACAAAAGTATGAAGGCTATTGCTTAACTCATTGTAAGCCGCCCTGAGTCTCTGGAGAAGGGGGGCATATAAATAAATAAATAAATAAAAATTCACGCTTATAACCATTGCAGCATTCACCTGTGGCCACATGATCAAACACTTTTGACAACTGACTTGCATTTATGACACTTGCACTGTCCCCAGGGTGTATATGTGTGCGCTACCCGATCCCCTTTTACGAAGCAAGTCCACGGGGAAGCCAGGTTCACTTAACAACCATGTGACTAGCTTAAGAACTGCAGTGATTCACTTAACGTGGCCATGGCAACGAAGGTTGTAACCTTGATTTGCTCTGCTTGGCTCCCCAGGGCTTGGGAGGGTGGCCGGCGCAGGATCCAAGGACTCCTAAATCCAGAGAGATCCTTCCTTCCTCGCCGTCTGGCTCAGTGGGGAGATCGAAACAGCTCTTCTTAACATGTTCTTAACTTGCTAACCTTTTTTTTTAAAAAAAAAAAGGGGGGGAAGAAAAAAAGCACGAGCTGTGGGAAGGGGGGACAGGGGGGGTTAGCCCTTCCAAGGTTCACTTCCCCCGGACACGATTGGACCACAAAGCCGCCCCTGCTGCCAGTGGAGAATGGGAGCTGTAGTCAGGGACTCGCAGAGCTGAGGTTTCGGAGCGCCGGCTTCTGACACAAGCCAGAGATGGGGCAGGCAATCAAGAAACAGAGCCTCCATGTTCAGGGAAAGGATACCAGGCCTCGGAGAAAAAGAGTGCAGAGGGAGTTGCTGACTCGTGTCAGTTTTTTTGGAGGTTTCCAGGGTCGTGGGACCAAGCACAAGAGAAAAAAGACACAGTTCTTCTAAACAGCCCTAGTGTTGTGACCCGCCAGCGGCCAGCAGAGCTGGCCGCGGATTCAGACAATGAGGAGGTTGGGGAGGAATATGAGCAAGTCCTGGAGTCTGGGGAAGGCTCTGATGAGGGCTCTGCGTCAGAGGCAGAGAGGGGGCCAGTGCCGTCTGACAGTTATCAGCTGCCTTTGGAGGCAGACATCAGTGAGGCTGAAGAACAGCTGGAGCCTGTTCCCAGTGTGGGCATGCCCAGAGTTGCCAGACGAAGGGAACAGCTAAAGAACAAGGGTCGACTCAGGAGTAAAGCCACAGGTTGACAATGAAGTGCCCCTCCCAGATGAAATAAAAGAGGAGCGAAAGGGGAGGGGAGTTTGCAGGAGACAATTAGTTCGCTTAATTGGTTTGTGACTCCTTGACAAGTTTTGAAGATATCGGCCTGGCAACTCTCCAAGCCAGATAAGGTCCAGACTGTCAATTCTCCCTTTAAAGATTTTGCTGGATGTGAATGAGAGGAATTCACAGTCACTTAATAAAAATTATTAATCATAATTTGTCGGGAGAAGGAGTCTGCTTCATGCTTTTGGGAAGCCTAGCTCAGAACATCCGTGGAAAATGCATCTCCTCGGGGTGTCCGGGCACCCCAAGGTCTGCAGAGAAGATTCTGGGAATATCAAGAGGAGATGAGAATTTCAGGAGGCTGATCCCTTTTTAGATCCCCTTGCTGGAGCAACCGCACATTCCTGTCCAGGAGCGGAGACCGGCTCCCAGCACCAGGAGTCTTCATCGCCGTTGAGGCCTTCCCCATCCTCGGGTCCATCCATGTCAGGTTTGCCCAGCCTACTGGGCCCCTCAGAGGCTGTGCCATCCGGAGGCATCCCTTGCTTCTCCTCCTCGCTGGGGGGAGAAGGCCCTCCCAGGAGGCCCCCTTGTTCTTGCAGGCCCTGCCTCGTTTTGAGCCCCACGGCCTTCAGGATGGTGTCCATCTGCTTCATGTAGTCCAGGTGGCCATTCACCTGCAAGGGGAGCCAAAGCCGGGGGTCAGACCCTCCTCAATACAAAGCAGACTGTTCTGACCCAGCTCCCCAAAACCCTCTGAAGCTAAATCAATGATTCCTTTATGAGGAGCGCCGGCAACACCAGGAAAACGTTTCTCTCTCACCATAGGCTAACAGGTATGGCCGGTAGATGAATAGTTGTCTGCCACATCTATTCATCTCCACCCCCTGCCTTTTATCCCCAGAGCTAGAGTGGGGCTTCACTAGTAGCGGTGGCTCTTCTGTCCCAAGGACCGGCCCATAGATTTCCACTGCTCTCCTCTCCTCTGCCTGCTGCGCATTCGTGCATCAGGCACTGGACCCAGCTGTTCCTCCTCTTCCTCATCAGCCACCTCCAGACCTGGGGGCTGTAGACTCTCCATCGGAGGGCTGACGGACGGTCCAGGCTCCGCCTCTCTCTCTCTCTCTCTCTCTCTACCAGCTCCATTCCCTCTTCCCCCTCGGAGCTCTCAGGTTGCCTTGATGCTGATCCTGACTCCCACGCCACCTCCTCCTACTCTGATTTGGCTGCTGGAGGGGCGGCCGGCCAAGAGGCCACGACACAGACATTCTCCCTGTGGAAGGGACCCCAGCACAGCCAGACGCCTGGTGACCTCATAATCGACGGGGAGCAGCATCTCCCCAAAAGCTCAACTCGCAAAGTTATTAATCTCCACCACCAGACTTGACGGGAAAAAAATCAGGTAGGGCAACCTAAATTTACTCTCTTTAATCAATCCGTCGGATACCGATCGATTGAATTAGGTTAACCTTCCTCCACAGATGTCAGGCTACACTGGATCCGAATTGGTCGATTCTTTTTTTTTTCACAACTGTATTTAAAATTAACTGAACCACACACACAGCTCTGTCAAAAGGCATTTGTCACGCATTCCGGGTGGGATGGCTCCGAATGTGGACGATGGGCAGTTTCTCTCTTTAAAAAAGCTCTTCTGTTTGCCTGCGGAATACAGGGATGTGCTGCCCCTATTTATGGAGGCTCCACTTAGCTCCTGTATTTAAAACGTCTTTGGTTGAATCGGAAGCCCCTTGGCATCTGGAGATGCTGATACTTATCCTAAAATGCCGGAAGGCTTTGGGCTTAGCCGGTTTCCTGATCCTTGGCTTTACCAGACAATCTGCCGCTACAGACCATTCTCCTGCTGTTTTCTTTTAATTTTTAGCAAGACTGGAGCGTTAATTAAAAAAAAAACTGTCGAAAGCCCCCCCTGCACCTCCGATCTTCCGATGCCAGCCAATGGAGCTCGAAGGGTGGCAAGAAAAGCAGATGGCTTTGAAATCAATCAAGGTTTAGGAGCAGAAAAAGAATCCTCCGAATTAATATGGGGGGAGGGGGCCTTAAAGGCGTCATTTGGCCCTGGGCTCTGTTTGGGGAACAAGAGGCACCCCTAGAAGCCAACGAGTTGCAAAATGTGCAATGCAAGACTCCCCATCTCCCAGCCCCTGTCGTTTCTCCTGCCAAGGCCCCTGTTTGGGCGCTCGGTCTTGCGATGCAGTCAATGTTTAGAAAGACGTTTCCAATTCTTGTGAGCTTCTCAAAGAGAGAAAGAGAACAATCTTAAAACAGCTTCTGGGAATCCCAAGAGAGAAAGAGACAGAATGAAAGAGAATGAGAGAGAGAGAGAGAAAGAAAGAGACGGAGAGAAAGAGACAGAATGAGAAAGAGAGAGAGAGAAAAAGAGAGAGAGAGGGAATCAGAGAGAGAATGAGAGAGAATGAGTGGGAGAGAGGGAAAGAGAGAATGAGAGAGAAAGAGTGAGAGAGAGACGGGGGGAGAGAAAGAGAGAGCAGGGAGAGTGCCTGAAGGACCCCATCCTGTCACCGGGAGTCCAGGCACTTCAGCAAGCGGCGCGCTGGATTCGTATTAGAGGTCCGCAGAATTTAAAATGATGAACTTGGTGGTCCCTGTGGTCCAAAAGGTTGGGGACCCCTGTTGTACAAGGCGCCACACCCGTTTGCACCGCTCCGGTGACCCTGAGAACAGAAATAAACCTCCCAGTGGCCTCAACTACTCTCTCTAAAAGGATGCAAATGACCAGCTGTCTGCAAGGGGTATCAATCCTTCCTTTCCCCCCATCCAGTCAGAGCTGAAGAAGCTTCTTGGACGAGAAGCGAAACGTCTTCAAAAGAAAAACCCAGAAAGTCCAATTGCCTCTTGAAAAAAAAAAGCACTGTTGGGACAACCATGACCTGGATGACTTGAGAATCTGCATAGACCAACCTTAAAAAGCCAGGGGGGCTTTTTATCAGGTTCGCCTGATTTGCCACTTGCGTCCCTTTCTGGATCGGGACTCCTTACGCACAGTCACTCAGGCATTCCCGCCTGGACTACTGCAATGCTCTCTACATGGGGCTCCCCTTGAGGAGCACCTGGAGGCTCCAACTGGTGCAGAATGCGGCCGCGCAGGGGATTATGGGAGTGAGGGGGCGCTCCCGTGTGACACCTCTCCTGCGTGAGCTGCATTGGATTCTGT
This sequence comes from Arizona elegans, assembly GCA_022577455.1. Classification (NCBI taxonomy): domain Eukaryota; kingdom Metazoa; phylum Chordata; class Lepidosauria; order Squamata; family Colubridae; genus Arizona; species Arizona elegans. Next base: position 9,834,745 of record JAKOOJ010000023.1, read on the forward strand.
TGGTCTTCCAGGTACGCTTCAAGGTGTTGGTTACCACCTTTAAAGCGCTCCATGGCATAGGACCTGGGTATTTGCGGGACCACCTTCTGCCGCCGATAGCCTCCCACCGACCAGTACGCTCCCACAAAGAGGGACTCCTCAGGGTGCCCTCAGCCAGGCAATGTCGGCTGGCGACCCCCAGGGCGAGGGCCTTCTCTGTGGCAGCTCCTGCCCTCTGGAACGATTTGCCCCCGGAGATACGAAGGATATCGGATCTCCGGGTCTTTCGCCGTGCCCTGAAAACTTTTCTTTTCCATCAAGCAGGGCTGGCCTGAACCCCCTCCCCCTTTTTTAATCTTTTTTAGTTTTTTAGTTTTAAATTGTCATTGGATTTTAATTGAATTGTTTTAAATTTGGGCCAGTTATGTAATTCTTTTAATAATTTTAAATTTTGTATTGGTATGTGTTTTAGTTCTGGCTGTGCACCGCCCTGAGTCCACTAGGAGAAGGGCGGTATACAAATTGAATAAAATAAAAAATAAATAAACAAACAAACAAACAAACAAATAAATAAATATTCAAAGAGCCATTTGGACCCGTTTCCCACAGAAAAGAAAACACCGGAAGCCACAAAACCCTTCCTAGGCCTGACTGTTTCTTGAGCGGCCACAAAACTAGCATATGTAATTGAATTAAACATTCCATTTTCTTCTGAAACTTTTCTTTTCTTGGATTTATCCATGGTTGGCCTAACCGTGGTTTGAAAAGCTCAATAATTCATGTGCCGGCAGGTGTTGCAGATTGGCTGTTGTGACGCGTATTTTGAGTGACAGGGAGCCACAGCAGAGGGGTGAAAGAGCCACATGCAGCTCCAGAGCCGCAGGTTGCTGACTCCTGGTATAGACTGTTAGCTTCTGGGAATCCTATTCTGGGTGAACTGACACAGGAGAAAAGAAATGTTACTTGGCTGTGAGAAATGTTCTCTCACTGCTGTAAAGATGTGAGGACTTCCAACTCCCAGAATTTTAAGTCTCGTTGGGGAATTCTGGGAGTTGAAGTCCACGCATCTTAAAAACCGCTAAGGCCGAGAAACACGGCATCGTGGCTGCATTCACACCACCTAAAAAAATAAATAAATCCTTGCATCTCTTCAACCACCCCTCAAACCACCGATTGCCCCTTTGTGGACCCCTGAACCTTGCCAGATCTCCGTCATCGCTTCTCGCCGACTTACAACAGAAGACAGATCCACGTTCACCATCCGGCGGTCATCAAGGCAGACAGGCTGAAGCCCCGCGACGCTCAGCTGAATGGACGCGGTGCGGTAGACATATCTCAACAGCCAGTCACCCCTAAGGGGAGGAAGAATGAGAGAAGGAGGTGTTAAGTCTGGAGCAGTGGTGAAATCCAATTTTTTTTTACTACCGGTTCTGTGGGTGTGGCTTGGTGGGCGTGGCTTGATGGGCGCTGCAGGGGAAGGATACTGCAAACTCCCCATTCCCTCCCCACTCCTGGGGAAAGGATACTGCAAAATTTCCACTCTCACCCCACTCCAGGGGAAGGATACTGCAAAATCTCCATTCCCTCCCCACTCCCGAGGGAAGGATATTGCAAAATCTCCATTCCCACCCCACTCCAGGGGAAGGATACTGCAAAATCCCCACTCCCATCCCACTCCAGGGGAAGGATACTGCAAAATCCCCATTCCCTCCCCACTCCAGGGGAAGGATACTGCAAAATCCCCATTCCCTCTCCACTCCAGGGGAAGGATACTGCAAAATCCCCACTCCCACCCCACTCCAGGGGAAGGATACTGCAAAATCTCCATTCCCACCCCACTCTGGGGCCAGCCAGAGGTGGTATTTGCCGGTCCACCGAACTACTCAAAATTTCCGTTTCTTCCAGTTCTCCGGTTCAGAATCTGCTGGATTTCACCCCTGGTCTGCAGAACATGTGTGGGACATGGGGCTGAAGTCTTTAACATCGGAAAGGCTGCCGGGCAGAAGTCAGAGCCCAGGACGGGTCAAAGATGCGATCCGCAGAAATGGCAACAGAGCAGAGAGGCCACCGTTCTCTCTCAATTCACCCAAGGCTGGCTACAAAGGAGATTTTAAATCCCAGAGCCTTCCCGATTCTACCTCGCCGGTTGTCTGCACACAGGTTAATATGATTATTGTGCGGGCAATTGCTATACTTTGGGACAGGGGTCCCCAACCTAAGCAGCTGGCCGGCGCAGACACACACGCAGCTCAACTTTTTTTTTTTTTTAATTTGATTTATATGCCGCCCTTCTCCGGAGACTCAGAGCGGCTTACAATGCGTTAAGCAATAACCTTCATACTTTTGTATATACCTGCTTAGTAGGGCTTTAGCCCCCCCCTAAGCGGTGTTCTTTTTTATACAAAGTCAGCCTATTGCCCCAACAAACCAGGTCCTCATTTCACCTACCTTAGACAGGATGGAAGGCTGAGTCAACCTTGAGCCTGGTGAGATTCGAACCTGCAGTAATTGCAGGCAGCTGGTGTTTTGTTTTTTTTAAAAAAAATTGATTTATATGCTGCCCTTCTCCGGAGACTCAGGGCGGCTTACAATGCATTAAGCAATAGCCTTCATACTTTTGTATATTTATACAAAGTCAGCTTATTGCCCCCACAATCTGGGTCCTCATTTCACCTACCTTAGAAAGGATGGAAGGCTGAGTCAACCTTGAGCCTTGGCGAGATTCGAACCAGCAGAAATTGCAGGCAGCTGTGTTAATAACAGGGTGCACTAAACCACTGTACTATCAAGGCTCTTTGTGTTAATAACTTGTGTGAACAGTGGGCTGGCTTGCCCGCCAGCGCACACAACTCAACTTGCACAAGCCACATGCCCAGTTTCCCTCTCCCCCTTCCCCTGAGCCACCAAGCTGATTAACAAATTAAAAGAGTTGGAAGGGATCTTGTAGGTCATCTAGTCCAACCCTCCGCCGAAGCAGGAGACCCTACACCATTTCTGACAGATGGCAGTCCAGTCTCTTCTTGAAAGCTTCCAGGGATGAAGCTCCCACAACTTCCGAAGGCAACTTCTGTTCCATCGATTGATTGTTCTCACTGTCAGAAAATTTCCCCTTATTTCCAGGTTGAATCTCTCCTTGTTCAGTTTCCATCCATTGTTCCTTGTCTGGCCTTCGGGTGCCTTGGAAAATAGCTTGACCCCCTTCCTCCTCTCTGTGGCAGCCCCTCAAATATTGGAAGATGCTCTCATGTCTCCCCCGGTCCTTCTCTTCACTAGACCAGCCATGCCCAGCTGTAAAGATTATGGATCACTTCTTTGGGATATAGATTAGCAGGGGGGATGGGGTGGGGGAACCAAATGTAATCTTCCCAAGATTAAATCCTAGCAAAAGGGATCTCTTTTTCAAAACCTCAGTTTAAGGCCTGTGGCTACCTCCTGGGAGAGAGTCACAGGAGAAGGGTCAAAATTAAGGAGCCTGAGTGGCGTAGGAGGCTAATGCCTCCTAAGGCAGCATTTAACATCCAGCTGCCTGCAATTACTGCAGGTTCGAATCTCACCAAGGCTCAAGGTTGACTCAGCCTTCCATCCTTTCAAAGGGAGGTAAAATGAGGACCCAGTTTGTGGGGGCAATAAGCTGACTTTGTATAAATATACAAAAGAAGGAAGGCTATTGCTTAGCGCATTGTAAGCCGCCCTGAGTCTCCGGAGAAGGGCGGCATATAAATCAAATTAAAAATAAAAATAATTTTTTAAAAAAATTGAAAAGCAATTTTTCAAGGAAATTAGGAAGTTTCCTCTGAGAGGAAAGAAAACGAAAATTAAAAAAAAAAGGGGGGAGAGTGCGTTTGTGTGTATGCACCACTCTCGGGGACCAACAATACCTGCAGAAGCCATTGATGATCCTGCCTGAAATGACTTTGGTGATCAGTTTCCAGGATTTGGGATCGCCTTCTACGGGGGCCCCCAGCAGCACCACGTCTTCAATGATCCCTGCGCAGTCTGAAAAGAGATCCACCCGAGATCAGCCCAGTGGCATCTCCAAAGGAACCCGCCGAGCTTCAGATCCCCTGCAGGGATCCAGCCAAGAGTGGGATTCAGCCGGTTCAATTTTAATCTGGTTCGCCGAACCGGTTGTTCCAAGGACTGGCTGGATATCCCCCCCTCCCTTCTTCTCTGATAGAAAGAAGAGAACTGGCTACCAAGGCAACAATCTAGGGTTAGAAAGCCAAATATTGTCTCTCTCTCTCTCTGAAATCTGCTGGGGGAAAACTGCCTCCTGCAGATTTGACCTACAAAGTTCCCTCCCTCAGTAGGAGAAAAATGAGGACAGCCATCGCAACGGCAACAGATTTTTAGTTAGGCAAGGAAGATGGAAATTGTTGTGTTTGCAAGAAGCCAGAAGGCTGAACCACCTCTGACATCCCCACGGCATCTCTAAAGCAATTCTAAGGACTTCATTCCTTCCCTTTTTTTGCCAGCCATGGAGAAGGGTGTGGGATGTGTGGGGAGAAAGAGGCATCGTTAATACCTGGATCTCAGTTTATAAGGATGACAGATGGTGGATCAAGAATGGGGGATATTTTAAGGAAAAGAGAACAGGCTGGATGTAATGCCCCACGTCGGAGCCTGAATCTGCGGGGGAAGACGAGTCGGAACTGGAGCTGACAGAGATTGAGGAGGCAGCTTTGTTGGCTTCGGAGGAAAATGGGGAACTTTCAGGATTAGGACAGATTATAGACAGGGAGGAAGACAGCAAGATGAACATGAGAGACAGAACTCAGGCGAGGAGCAAGGACCACCCCCTCCTGATCCGAGAGCATGGAGACTGGAGAGAAGGCGAGAACAGCACAAACTGAGTAAGCTACTCGGGAGAAGTGTGCCCCGCTCATCTTCACAAGGCACACCTGGGGAATGAGACTTAAGGAGACGCTGTGGGGAGGGGCATTTGTCGAGAACAAACACTCCTGAAATGTTGAGTGCTGACGTTTGAATTTCCCAAGAGCCCTTGCATTCTTTCTGTCTTTCTGGACTAATTACCTGGTTCTTTTGCTTCCTGAACTCCTTGATTTGCACTGCTGGATTTATTACTGTGCAGTGGTGGTGTACACAGCGTTGGGCTGGACTATTTGCAGCCAGAGGCTGCTTGAGGTGCGTGGGAGGGTTTGTCATCACTTTGCTCTGGGACCGGCCAGAAACGTGGGAGCGTTTGGGGAAATTCGGAGCAATAAAAGGGGCGGTTTGAACTGCCAGCTGTTTGTGTTATCTCTGTGCCGTGCCCCAGGTCGTCACACAGGAGAGGAAATTCGTAGGATGATCAAAAGGGTTCCTGGGGAGATCTGGGAACTTCAGCAAGCTGAAATCGATTTGGTCGTCCAAACCGAGAGGCTGCAGGGGGTCAGTTTCAGAGCAGGAACCCCAAAATAGAAGAGGGGAGGGGAGCTGTCCTACCTTTCTCCTTGGCCATCTCCTGCAGGCAGAAGTAGATCACTCTAGCGCCAAGACTGAACCCAACCAGGGTGACCGGCCGCTTGCCCTACGAGAGGAGGGGGACAGAAGAAAAATGAGAAGAAATCTCTTGTTTTGTTTTGTTTTTAAAAACAGGTATCTGACATGAATAAGCAAACAAACAGCTATCACAGGGGTATCAAACTCAAGGCCCGCGGGCCAAATCCAGCCTGCGCAGTGCTTAGATCTGGCCCGCAGAGCAGCCCCTGGAAACAGCAAAGGACCGGCCCCCGGTTCCTTTGCCAGTGAAAATGGAGCTTGGGAGAGCTGTGCAGCACTCTGGGCTCCATTTTCTCTGGCAGAGGGCTGCAGGAGGCTCTCAGGCCCAAAAATGGGGCCCGGGGATGCATGTGCCCCTGCCCTGGCAGAGGTGGTATTCAGCAGGTTCTGACGAACCAGTAGTGGAAATTTTGAGTAGTTCGGAGAACCGGCAAATACCACATCTGGCTGGCCCTGCCCCCTCTATTCTCTGCCTCCCGAGTCCCAGCTGATTGGGAGGAAATGGGGATTTTGCAATATCCTTCCCGCAGGAGTGGGGTGGGAATGGGGATTTTGCAATATCCTTTCCCTTGAAGTGGGGTGGGAATTGAGATTTTGCAGTATCCTTCCCCTGCCGCGCCCACCAAGCCATGCCACGCCACGCCACGCCACGCCCACCAAACCACACCCACAAAACTAGTAGTTAAAAAAAATTGAATTCCACCACTGCCAGGCTCTTTTCGCTGGCAGAGGGCTAGCAAAACAAACTAAAAACGAAACGAAAGGAGAAATGTTTCCCCTTTTGCATTTGAGCATCCAAGGAGGGACAGGAAAGGAGAAAGGGAGAGGGGAAAGACAAAGAAAAGAAAAAGAAGGGAAGGGGGAAGAGGGCAAGGCAGAGAAAAGAAGGAAAGAAGGGAAGGAAGCAGAACGGAGAATGAAGAGGGAAGGAAAAAGCAGAGAAGAGAAGAGAAGAGAAGAGAAGAGAAGAGAAGAGAAGAGAAGAGAAGAGAAGAGAAGAGAAGAGAAGAGAAGAGAAGAGAAGAGAAAAGAAGAGAAGGAAGGGAAGGAACGAAGATTATAATGAGAGGGAGGGAGGGGTCTGAGGGAAGTGCCCCCAACATGAGTGACGTCAAGCTGGCCACCCTGGCCATTCCCCCCCCAATCTCCCCCCCCCCAAAGCTCAACCACAACCCTGATACGGCCCTCAATGAAATCGAGTTTGACACCCCTGAACTATCATGTCTCTAGTCCTCATTTCGGGAGATTGCAAGCCGAGGTTCCCTAGGATGCGTGAGAACACGAGATGGCCTCCCCAAGAGTTACCCTGCGGTTAAGATGGCTGCTGGATAAAAGCAAGAACTGGAGGCCGAGAAGTGGCTTATTTGCTTTCGGGCTTTCATCCGAAATGAGGCAGCCCTTTTCTTAATTGTGTTTTATTTTTTTTCCACCCACGGTAACAGTGAGCGGGGGGGGGGGGGGTGTAGGGGGGAATGATACGGCAGGTGGGGGAGTCTCAGTCTCAACACCCTCCTGACTGGGAATTCTCTGGCTTTGGAAACTTTTCTGCCCCAAGTGTGGATTTCTACAAACAGGAAGGCAGGCTCTGTGTTACGGCTGCCTTTCCTGAAATAACGATAAAAGAGATTAATGCGGATGATACGCCTTTTAAAGAAACCTTGTCAAGCAGACCTCGGCCACTTTTCAGTTGGGTGGACTTCAACTCCCAGAATTCCCCAGCTTATTACACCAAGGTTGGAGTGGGGGTGGGGCAGCGGTAGGTTTCACATTTCGTTGCTATTGGTTCTCCCCGCGCGCGCTCGCTTCCCACACACAACTTCCGCGCATGCACTTTGCTTGCTCGCGTGCCGTCCGATCTCTTGCTACCGTCCGAACCGGCTGAATAACACCTCTGGGGAGGTGGGGGGCAGACTTTCTTCGGCCTACCTACCTGCTGCCGGCTGAGAAGTATCTGCGCCAAGTGTTTTCCGACCTCTGTGGAGCGATGGAGACACACGCCCCAGGGGTTGTCGATCACACCAGCTACCGCCAGCAGAGAAGCGGGCCAGGTGAGGGCTGTCACGATCCCTGAGAGGAGGCAGAGCAAACGGGATGGGTGAAAAAAAAAATCGGAAAAACGCCTGGAGGATCCGACGTAGCCTTGTGGAGCTGCGGGATTTCAACTGCCGTCATCCCCAAGGGCTTAAATTCACTTGGAGGGATGGTGGGAGGGCCAGTGTGCCCTTTTAGCAACGGAAACATAAAAGGTAGAACCAGGTTCATCCTCGGACAGGAGATGGAAGAGATGGTCCTTCTATGTCTCTAGTGTCAGCACTTCAAGCTGCATTCACTCCAGTGCTGACATGAGGAGGAGAAGATGGGGCATCTGGCAAGAGGACGTTTGACTTTTCACCTACTTATTTTCCCTGGAGATGCTATCCCCTAGGAGATGGGATGGGAGGGGGGAAATTCCTTTGAGCTGAAGCAGTAGATTACAGGCAGAGTGACTTGGAAGATGGCCAATGAGACGCAGAGGAGTGGGGAAAAGAAAGGAAGGGTTTCGGCCAGGAAGTCATTGTTGACTGCAACGGAGTCGGAGATCGATTGTTGTGCTTAATAAATGAAATATTTTTATCAAAGACTATTTGTTGAAAATGCAATTTGTTTGAGACGACATCAAAACCTGACATCTAGTTTAATGAAAAGAAGGACTAGGGGAGACATGATAGCAGTGTTCCAGTATCTCAGGGGCTGCCACAAAGAAGAGGGAGTCAAGCTATTCTCCAAAGCACCTGAGGGCAGGATAAAAAGCAATGGGTGGAAACTAATCAAGGAGAGAAGCAAGTTAGAACTAAGGAGAAATTTCCTGACAGTGAGAACAATTAATCAGTGGAACAACTTGCCTCCAGAAGTTGTGAATGCTCCAAAACTGGAAGTTTTTAAGAAGATGTTGGATAACCATTTCTCTGAAGTGGTGTAGGGTTTCCTGCGTGAGCAGGGGGTTGGACTAGAAGACCTCCAAGGTCCCATCCGACTGTGTTATTGTCAGACCTGGAAGCCATCCTTTTCATTGGCTCTTCAGGCCTGCCACATTTACTACTGTGGGAAACTGGGAGGGGGGATTGTATGGAGCTGGGGAAATACATAGCCAAAATAACATTCCTTTCTCAGAGAGTCAAGGACATCTTGCCCTGCACCTGGAAGGCTGGAAGTGGGAGGCATCTCCAGTTGGGACAGTGCTTTGATTGGACCATGTGATGGACATGTGGGTGTAGGGGAAGGGACCTGAACTTTCTTTTGGGTGGGGAAACCCTGGAATCTTTCAGATTCGGGTTTCTCCAGATGTGCCAATATGATATCTCTAATAAAATGGAACTTTGAGGAAACTCAAGCCTCGGAATTTTCATTTGTTGGGGGTGTTACTGGGAACCCTGACAGTTATTCTATTCTGTTTTTTTGGAGTTGCCAAGAAAACTACCTGGATAGGTTGGTGAAGTCGTAGAACATAGAATAACAGAGTCGGAAAAGGACTTTGGAGGTCTTCTAGTCCAACCCCCTGCTCGGGCAGGAGAACCTATATCATTTCAGCCAAGTCCCCCCAAGCTGAGCTCAGCTAGAAAGAACCACGTTGTTTCTCCATCCCGAAACAAGGGCCCCTCAGCCCCTCACTCACTCACCTGCCAAGACGGTGTACTTCAGGGCTTCCTGAGCGGCCATGTTGACCAACCCATTCCACAAGGCATCCAGGGTGCTGCCCAGCTCCAGCAGGTACTTAGACTCCCAGGCTAAGCAGTATTGCTCCTTGGACTGTAAGAGGCTGCTCCAGGGAGCCGTGAAACTGCCTGCCGAGGGACAAAGGACGGAGACAAAGGCGTGAGGACAGTGTGCAAAGAGGGCCTCTCACCACCGAGCCTCAGGTGTGGCTCCTGGTCCTCTTAAGGGCAGTGCGGTGCCTTGAGTGGGCCATCCTGAGCCCTCAAAAGGAGTCAAAAGGAGCATTCTTAACATAAGCAGAAAGACATGTGTGTGTTTGTGTGTGAGAGAGAGATGGGGGGAGGGGGAGGGGGGGAGAGAGAGGGAACAAATTCTTGCCACAGGATGTCAGCTGTCCTGTTATAATTTGGCTATTTTTCTTCTCAAAAGTATAACTTTATTAAATACACTAACTTGGCACAGAAGAAGCAAAACCAGCTCAGGAGTTTACCCGCGCGAAAGTCCACCTAGTTAAACTTGATTTTCCCCTTTGGCCATCCCTCTGAGTTCATTGCGTCGTCCAATTACATACGCTCCTTGTTATGAGAACGGACTGCATCGTTCGAACACCTGCGCGGTGTGGCCTTGGAGGTTGGCAGCAGGGTCTCAGACGGGGTCTGGGCAGTCCATTCCTCCTCCCAGCCAAACATTCCAGCCACCCACTCCCTCCCCGATTGTTGTCAAGCTGGGAGTGAAGAAGCAACTACGTGAACGAGCAAATCATCCTTGACGCAAGAGTTATAATCCAGGAGAAGGATCCAGTTCCTCGACTTACAACCAGAACCGAGCTCAAAATTTCTGTGGCCAAGCGAGACATTTGTTCAGTGAGTTTTCCCCCCTTTTACGACCTTCCTTGCCGCTGTTATTAAGTGAATCTGCAGTTGTTAAATTGGTTCCCCGTGGACTTTACTCATCAGAAGGTCGCAAAAGGGGATCACCTTGAAGCCGTCATAAATATGAACCGTCATAAATATGCCGAGGGTCTGAACGTTGATCCCGTGACCACGGGGGATGCTGCAATGGTCGTAAGTGTGAGAAACGGTCCCAAGTCCCTTTTTTCGTTGTAAATTCGGTCACTAAATGAACGGTTGTAAGTCGAGGACTTACCTGTATCTCTGGAACAGCCAAGTGTTCACTAAAGGGTTTAAATCTCTCTACTTTCCATCGGAGAGAAAGACAATTTTTCAGGGGACGCTGCGGTTAACCCCGGGGCCGAGGGAATGATAGCTATCCTCCTTTCCTGTTGTTCTGACCCAGCTCCCCAAACACGACAAACCCTCTGAAGTGAACTCAAAAGATTCCTTTATTAGGAGCACCGGCAGCCTCGGCAAAAAGTTTCTCTCTCACCTCAGGCTAACAAGTCTGTCTGGCCGGAAGATGAATAGTTGTCTGCCAGATCTATTCATCTCCGGCCCCTGCCTTTCATCCCCCGAGCTAGGGTGGGGCTTCGTTAGCAGTATTGGCTCTTCCGTCCCAAGGACCGGCCCATAGATTTCCACTGTTCTCCTCTCCTCTGCCTTCTGCACATCTGCACGTGAGGCACTGGACCCAGCTGTTCCTCCTCTTCCCCATCAGCCGCCTCCAGACCTGGGGGCTATTGACTCTCCATCAGAGGGCTGACGGACAGCCCAGGCGCCGCCTCTCTCTCTCTCTCTGACAGCTTCATTCCCTCTTCCCCCTCGAAGCTCTCAGGTTGCCTAGATGCCGACCCTGACTCCCACTCCTCCTCCTCCTCTGATTCGGCTGCTGGGAGGTTGGAATCTGACAGGCCACGACACCTGTCTTTAAAATAATTCTCTTCGCTGCCAGACACTGAGGGCATTCACACCCTCGCGTCTCACCCAAGAGAAAATTTCCTATACCTCGGGAGGCATTGACCTCACATGAGGAAAACAAAACGGTGTGAAAGTTAAACAGGAATGCTTGTAAAACAAAACAAAGGCGAATTGTTTTATAGACAGGTGTGTTAGAGAGCAGCAGCTGAGGTCAAGTGAGGAAAATGGACCCGCAGCAGAAGGGGGGAGGGGGAATCAAATTTGCTAACAAGGCCAGGCTTTCTTGGTGAGCGAGGAGCTCAGAATACTTAGAAATATTTAGAAACGGAAAACTTTTCTGAAGGAAAAACTGCCCCATATTCACCAACAGGGGAACAGGACGAGATAATTAAAAAAAAAAATTGGGTGTGTTTTGGTATCCAGCGTATTTTGGGCTGCGGATGGGAAGCCCTTACCGTATTTCCCCGGAGAAAGCCAGCCGGTGATGGCGATAGTGATATGGAGCTGCTTCACTTCAGTTAAAGGAAGGAATTCAAATTCTTCGATGGCCCCCACACGCTTTTTCATTTTGTACCCTAACGGATATATAAATATAAATATAAATATAAAATTAATAATTTTCTTTTATCTGCCTGTTATCTTATAGCAATAGCAATAGCCCTTAGACTTATATACCGCTTCACAGTGCTTCACAGCCCTCTCTAAGTGGTTTACAGAGTCAACCTATCGCCCCCAACAATCTGGGTCCTCATTTTACCGACCTCGGAAGGATGGAAGGCTGAGTCAACCTTGAGCCTGGTGAGATTCGAACTACCAAATTGCAGTCAGCCGGCAGTCAGCAGAAGTAGCCTGCAATACTGCACTCTAACCACTGCGCCACTGTGGCTTTTATCCCGAAAATCAAAGGAGTCAGAGAGACTTCTGCACCGTAACACTGGAGGTTTTTTTCCTCCTCATCCCGTGAGCCTTACCCACGAGTCCTGCTCCAGCGGCTCCGAAGAGAGAACCGATAATGGCCACCCCGGCTGCCGACCCCAAGGCCGTGGCCCCAGCGGTCCCAATGATGGCCGCTGCTCCAGTAGCCACCAAGGGAGCTGCCAATCCTCCGGTCAGGCCTAAACAGAAAACAACAGGATTTTCAGTTCCCAAAACGGGCAAAACAAACCAGATTTGGACCGTTTTTCACACATTCGACCGTTGCAGCATCCCCCTGGTCACATGATCCAAATTCAGACCCTCGGCAACTGGCATGTACTTATGATGGTTGCAGAGTCCTGGGGTTATGTGATCCCCTTTTGCAACCTCCTGACAAGCAAGGTCAATGAGGAAACCAAATTCACTTAACAACCATGTTACTAATTTAAGAACCACAGCGATTCGCTTAACAAGCAGGGCAGGAAAGGTCGTGAAATGGGGGCAGACTCCCCTTAATAACTGTCTCACTTAGCAACAGAAATTTGGGGCTCCATTGTGGTCATTAAGTCGAGGGCTACCAGTCCAAATCTCCTCATCCTGATTGCTGGTGAACAGATGCGGCTACAATCTGCCGTTTGGAGAAGGAGAGTCCGAAGAATTCGCTTACCGATGACTGTCCCTCCGCCTACGGTCGCTAGGCCAATCAGCAGGTACCGCTTCAACCTCTTCCTCCTCTCCTTCTTCTTCCGCTTGCCTTCGTCCGTTCTTGGGGGTGAGAGGAAGAAAGGAAGAAAAAAAAAAGACTTTCTTTCCTATCAGCAAATAGACCATAACTAACTGTTGTGGCCCGTCAGCGGCCTGTGCGGATTGTAGCTGATTCTGACAGCGAGGAGGCTGGTGTGGTGCTGCGCCAGCAGCCTGTGCAGCTGGCACCCGAGTCAGACAATGAGGAGGCTGGAGAAGATGTGGTGCCAGAGGCAGGGATTCAGCCAGGGCCTTCAGAACCTCCAGAAGCTCCCATAAGTGAAGAGGAAGAAGAGGAGGAGCCTTTTCTCGATGCACGGGCACGCAGAGCGGCCAAAAGGCAGGAGTGGCACCTCAGGAGGAGGTCTCCTCGAGAGTAAGGCTTGGGGATAATTGGCCACTCCCTTAGCCTATTTAAGGAGGAACGCCGACTGAAGCAATTTGTAGGGAACAACTTTAGTTCATTCTCCTTCGCGTCTGGATTCTCTGCAAATTGCTTCTGGGCTTTCTGCCAACCTTAGTAAGATTGTGGATTACTTTATCTTTGGTTTCTTGCAGGCTGTTAAGAAAGTTTATTAACAGCCTCCTCTCTGCACTCCCTCCTAGCACTGATGACATTACCTAGTATGGTAATGAAACATCTGCCAGAAAACAAGCAAGCTCAGAGAGCACCGAGGACCCCATAGTCCTCCTCCTCCTCCTCCTCTCTGCATACTCCACTCCCTTCTAACACTGATGAAGTTACCTAGTTTGGTAATGAAACGCCTGCAGGAAATCAAGCAAGCTCAGAGAGCACCGAGGACCCCCACAAAATTAACTGCCTCCCTCTACCTCACATGGCACCAAAGAGGTTACACTTTTGTTCACAAAAGTGAAAATGGACACATCAGAAATGAAATCCGACACACAAAGCAACTTACCTCTCAGATAGCTCCTATTTCCTAAGTAGCTTGTAGGACAAAAACAGCAAATATAAAAATACAGCAAACAGGCAGTTCAGGAGAGCTGTGTGTCATAACAGTGTGTTAAAGGAGATTGCTTTAGTTCACACCTAGCGTTTTTTTTTTTTTAAAAAAAGAAATCCTACAAATTTCAATAAGACAAAAGCTGGACGGGCTCAAAGGACTACAAAAGCCAGAGACAATTCCCCACTTTTTTTTTTAATCCTTTCTTCCTCTCTTCTAGGGACTAGGGGAGGCAGGATAGCAGCATTCCGATATCTCAGGGGCTGCCCCAAAGAAGAGAGGGTCAAGCTATTCTCCAAAGCACCTGAGGGGCAGGACAAGAAGCAATGGGTGGAAATTAATCAAGGAGAGAAGCAACCTAGAACTAAGGAAAAATTTCCTGACAGTGGGGACAATTAATCCGTGGAACAACTTGCCTCCAGAAGTTGTGAATGCTCCAACACTGGAAGTTTTTAAGAAGAGGTTGGATAACCATTTGCGTGAGGTGGTGTAGGGTTTCCTGCCTAAGCAGGGGGTTGGACTAGAAGACCTCCAAGGTCCCTTCCAACTCTATTCCATTCTATTCTATTCCTATTTCCTATTCCTAGTTCTAATCTATTCATTCCATTCCATATTTTCTATTCTATTCTTCTATTCTATTCTATTCTATTCTCTTCTATTCTATTCTATTCTATTCTAATTTTCTTCATTCCATTCCATATTTTCTCTTCTCCTCTTCTCTTCTCTTCTGTTCTATTCATTCCATATTTTCTATTCTATTCTGTTCTATTCTATTCTATTCTATTCTATTCTATTCTATTCTATTCTATTCTATTCTATTCTATTCTATTCTATTCTATTCTATTCTATTCTATTCCATTCCATTCTATTTTCTTCATTCCATTCCATATTTTCTATTCTATTCCTATTCTATTCTATTCTATTTTCTTCATTCCATTCCATATTTTCTATTCTATTCCTTTTCCTTTTCCTTTTCCTTTTCCTTTTCCTTTTCCTTTTCCTTTTCCTTTTCCTTTTCCTTTTCCTTTCCTTTCCATTCCATTCCATTCCATTCCATTCCATTCCATTCTATTCTGTTCTATTCTTTGGTTGCAGACAGCTTTCAAATAAAACAGGCAAGGAAGGGATTAACACATGGAGCTGTTTTAATCGTTTTCTTGTAACACGTGGCCAGGCGGAAGATGCCTTTGACTGCATTTGGCTTATTTCCCTTAGCTCTTGGTTGGAAAAAAAAAAAGAGTTCCAAATGGAAACATCTACGTTTCTTTTCCGTTTCCTTGGGGAAAAACCAGCTTTGAAACCCGGGAGAAAGGGAAGAAAAGGGATCCAGAGGAGAATGCCACCTTTCGCCCTTGAGATCCGAGTCCCTTTTTAAAAAGCAGCAACTCTTTTTATCTTCCCTGATTAGAATATCTGCAGAAACCAAATATTTAAAACACACCCATGTTTTCTTTTTCCCCTCCCCTAGCTGGACGGTATAGATTATTTTTGTGGCGGCCCCCAAAAAGCCAAGGTGAAACATACTCCGATTCCGCCTCTTTTCCCTCCTTCAGACATTCAAGGAGATAGTCCTCTGCGTCTTCCAGTTCTGCCAAGGGGATCTCCAACAACCCGGCCATGTGGGACAGAAGCACCCGCATGCGAGCATCGTAGTAGCCTAGACAAACAGGGCAAGAAGAGGGAACATTTAAGAAGCTTGTCCTAAGCAAAAAAAAAAAAAGTGGGCAAAAATACTAATCTTGCGAAGCGTCTTCTCCGGTAATATTGTATTGCAAACTAGGGCATACTAAAACCTTTGCTAGACCAATTCTTGCATACAGCTTGTCTGCCTGGAACCCGCATTGTATATCGGACATTAATACAATTGAGCGGGTCCAGAGGTATTTCATGAGAGTGAGTCCTCCACTCCTCTGCTCACAACAGAATCCCTGATGCCAACCAGGCTTCAAATTGTGGCCTTGGACAACCTAGAACCGTGATGGCGAACCTATGGCACGCGTGCCACAGGTGGCACACAGAGCCATATTAGTGGGCACGCCAGCTCAGCTCTGGGGCGCATGCGCGCGCCGGCCAGCTGATTTTCAGGCCTTCTGGGCCCACCAGAAATAGGGAAACAGGCTGTTTCCTGCCTCTGGAGGGCCTGGGGGTGGGTAGGGAAGGCCCGTTTTTTTTTCTTACCTGGCTCCAGATCCTCTCTGTGTATCTGGGAAGGGCGAAAACAGCCTTTCCCACTCCCTTGGAGGCTCTACGGAGGCTCAAAGGGCCCATTTCCCCACTCCCGGTGGGACAGGAAGTGACGTTTTTTCCTGTCCCCAGCTTCCAGGGACTCCTAGAGAGGCTCCTAGAGACTCCTAGAGAGGCTCCTAAAGACTCCTAGAGAGGTTCTGGAGGCTGGGGACAGCAAAAAAATGTCACTTCCTGTCCCACCGGGAGTTAGGAAATGGGCCCTTTCAGCCTCCGTAGGGCCTCCAAGGGAGTGGGAAAGGCTGTTTCCGCCGTTCCCAGATACACAGAGAGGATCTGGAACCAGGTAAGAAAGAAAAACGGGCCTACCAGGTCATCATGTGCCAGGAGCGGTGGGGGGAGGGGGAGGGGGTTGCGCACACATGCGCGTGGGCACGTGCGCGCGCAACCCTCCCCAGCCCCCCTTCCTGGCACGCGATGGCAAAAAGGTTAGCCATCACTGACCTAGAACTACGCCGCCTTCGGTCTGACCTAAGCGTAGTACACAAATTTATCTGCTACAACGTCCTACCTGTCAATGACTACTTCAGCTTCAACCGCAATAATACACGAGCACACAATAGATACAAACTCAAGGTAAGCTGCTCTAAAGTCGATTGCAGAAAATAGGACTTCAGCTACAGAGTGGTCAATGCCTGGAATGCACTACCTGACTCTGTGGTTACTTCCCCAAACCCCCAAAACTTTCACCTTAGACTGTCTACTGTTGATCTCACCCAGGGGTGGGTTCTAAATTTTTTTTTACTACCGGTTCTGTGGGCGTGGCTTATTTTGTGGGTGTGGCTTGGAGGTCATGTGACTAGGTGGGCGTGGCTAGCTGGTCAGAGTCATTTCTGGAAGGTCCTCGCACTTACGACCCGACTCATTTGTTTGCTTTTAACACTGATCAGCTGTAGGATGGCCCTTTGAAGCCCTGTGGCAAGAGTTTAAACAGTTTTTTTCCCTCTAGTCATCAGCTGGGGCTCAGGAGGCAGCAATAGATTGGGGGTGGGACCAAATAAAAGGTAAAATAACGTGGGGGGGTGGGGGGTGGGAGGGCGGGGGGGAGAACCGGTTCGGTGACGTCATATCATCACCGCTACCGGCTCAGCCGAACTGGACCAAACCGGGAGGAACCCACCATTGATCTCACCCCATTCCTAAGAGGTCTGTAAGGGAGCGCGCATAAGCGTACCAGCAGGCCTTCCGTCCCTGTCCTACTGTCCCCATTTATTCATATCCATTTCCTGTATTCATAATCACGTTTATACTTATACTTAGGTTAGGAGTCAAGGGAAGCATCCCTGGAAAACAGCTGAAAAGCTGTTATCCAGCCAAAAATAAACCTAGGCGTGAAGGAGAAAATGTTGGAAGCAGTTAAAACTAACTGTGATCCAGCCAATAAATAAGGTTAGGAGTGGAGGAAAGCATCCCTGGAAACCAGCTAACTAAACTGCAATCCAGCTAAAAATAAACTTAGGAGTGAAGGAGATACTTTTGAAGAATGGATATTGATTTTAAAATGTCTTTCAGAGAGGAATGAAATATTTTATATTGGTTATTAGATGTGTTCTAAAAGAAACATTGATTTGGGTCTTTGAAGTGCAGAAAATACATGAGATACTGATTGTTAAAATGATAAATGAATACTATAAAGTGCTGTTTGGATTTGAAGTTTAAGAGTTAGGGTGACTACATAATAAAAACTTAAATGTTAGAATAGACTGAATGATAAAAATTGGGTTTCGATTTGGGTTTGTTTGTTTGTTTTGGTCTTTTTTGTTTGTCTTAAGATGTTAATGGATGAAATTGGGAATTTATATCTATGTTATACCGGACCAAACTCTTGCTCCAAAAAGATGTTGTTTTATGTTTTATGTTTTAAAAATAAATTTAAAAAATTTTTCAAAAAAAAAAATCATGTTTATACTTGTATCTGTTATCTTACATGTGTTTGACAAATAAAATAAATAAATTAAATTAAAAAAACATAAGTGGCTAGAAAAGACGGTAAGGAAAACATGTAGATTTTAAACCCGAACTTTTTCTATTAGGTATAACACCAGAAAAAAATTGATAAACAAAAGTATATATGTAATATTGTGCGTATTAACAGCAGCGAAGATTATATTTGCACAATATTGGAAAAATTAAGAAACAGCATGAGTCGAAGAGATCATTAGGAAGATACCAGATTGCGCAGAAAGGGATAGACTTACATTGAAAAGTAAACAGAAAGAAGATACAGAATATTATCAAACATGGAACTTATTCTAAGAGTGGTTGGAAAAAAAGGGTGGAAAACAAGAACGTAATCTGTACTGCTAAGCAAATAAAATAACCCAGGCGACACGATGTTTCTTAAGTGCTAACAAAACGCAAACAATAAAAAAAAAATCAGTAAAACTTTTTTTTTTAAAAAAAATGAAGCCGCTAGTCCTCACCGACTTGTGGCAGAGGAAGGAGAAAACTTCCTAAAATCGCTCGCTGATTGTCGGGTTTCCTTCCCCCCCCCAAAAAATTTATCCTACATGAGCTCTTATGCTTTGTCTCCCTGGTTTAATGCTAATCAAAATAACTGGAGGAAGAAAGGAAAAAAAAAAAACAGGCCTTCAACATCACTTACCGTCCTTAAGAGAAAAGGAGACGAGGTCCTAAAACAAAAACAGAAAGACACGGGAGAAATGGTGAGGATTTTTTTTAAAAAAACAAGAAACAAGGGCATTTCCCCAGAAAGTCTGAAATTTGGGTCGATGGGTGAGAAGGCAGCCTTTTTCCCCTCTTGAGAAAGAGAAGAGGTTTCAGTGGTAGATTCAGCCACCACTGAATTGTCAGGTTTGGGCTAAATAGGACGACATTACGTCCGGGCGGTTAGGCCCCACCCGCCCGCTCAGACGTAGTGCCGTCCTATTTAGCCACATTTTGGAGGCCGTGTGCATACGCGGAAGGCATGAACCAGGGGTGAAATGCTCCCGGTTCGGACCGGATTGCCCGATCTGGTAGTGATGGAGGAGGGCGGTTCGGAGAACCGGTAGCAAAAATCCCTGCCCCCCCCCCCACCATACCCAGCTGAGCCGCACAATCATCAGAGGCTTTTTTTTAATTTTTAAAAGCATTTTTTCTACAACCTCTTTGGCCGAAAAAATGCTTTTACAAGTAAAAAAAAAGCCTCTAATGATCGTGCGGCTGAGCTGGGATCCTCAGAGGCTTTTAAAAGCATTTTTTCTACAACCTCTTTAGAGGTTGTAGAAAAAATGCTTTTAAAAGCCTCTGAGGATCCCAGCTGAGTTGCCTGATCAGCAGAGGCTTTTTTTCTTTTAAAAGCCTCTGACGATCCAAGCTGAGTTGCCTGATCAGCAGAGGCTTTTTTTCTTTTAAAAGCCTCTGACGATCCAAGCTGAGTTGCCTGATCAGCAGAGGCTTTTTTTCTTTTAAAAGCCTCTGACGATCCAAGCTGAGTTGCCTGATCAGCAGGGGCTTTTTTTCTTTTAAATGCCTCTGACGATCCAAGCTGAGTTGCCTGATCAGCAGAGGCTTTTTTTCTTTTAAAAGCCTCTGACGATCCAAGCTGAGTTGCTTGATCGTCAGAGGCATTTACTTTACTTTTACTTTTATTTGATTTGTATACCGCCCTACTCCCAAAGGACTCAGGGCGGTGAACAGCCAACAATAAAATACATACATACAAAATTTAAAAAAACAGAAATAAAATAGAATTAAATAGTTTGGCCCAGACAGATTAAAACCCCAATCAATTTAAAACAGATTTAAACTTTGAAGATTAAAAGATATGAAAAAATATTAAAATATTAAAATTGTTTAAAAAGAGGGAGAAAGTTAGGCCAGGCCTAATTTTGCTCATTTAAAATTTTCTCATTTAAAAGAAAAAAAAAGCCTCTGCCGATCAGGCAACTCAGCTGGGATCGTCAGAGCCTTCTGAAAGCATTTTTTTACAACCTCTTCGCCGAAAAAAATGGTTTTAAAAGAAAAACAAAATTGGCCATGCCTACCCAGTCACATTAACCCCCCCCCACCAAACCACACCAACAGAACCGGTAGTAACAAATTTTAGATTTCACCACTGGCGTGCACGCAAGCAAAGAGCATGCGTGGAAGGCCGAGCACGCGTGGACGGTGGGGCCTGCGCTCACATTTGCGAACCGGTAGGGAAGGTAAGTGAACCCCCACCTCTCGGAGATTTGTTCGTGGCACCTCTGTTCTCAGAGGGACTGTATTTCTGGGGAGCAAAACGAAGAGAAGGATGTACTATACTAGTCTCCTTTTATTTCTTGGTCGGTAAGTATAAATTTAACACGAAATCGTCTTGTCGGGAAAGCGGCTGCCTGCGATGGCTCCCGGATTGGGGCCGAAAGGCGAAGACTCACCAGCATAATGGCGCCGGGCTCATCCTTCAGAAGTGGCTCGCTCAGAAGGATCCGAGCGAAGGTCTCGGTCCCTTCAGCCCCCAGACCTCCAGCAAAGGCCAACATGGATGGCATCACGGTGTCCGACAACTCCAGCCACCTGACCAGGTTCTCCACCACTCCCGTCCTGTAGGCACTGCGGAACGAAGACCGAGAGAAACGAGTCACGGCGTGGCATTTGCGCACCCGGCCACGCTCATGCTCGCATCTACAGTAGCGGCCAAAATTATGGAAACCTTTTGGGGAAAAGTGTTATTTTTCTAAAACTAGCTAATAACACCACTTTTTTTTTTTTTGAGTAGTGGCATAACATTATATATCCATGGAAAGATGATTTAATTAAGAATGTAATGCAGTAACTTTTATGAAGGATTTGCTATTAGAATAGCAATTACAGTGTAAGGAAGAAAAACAGGTAGAAAAACAGGTAGAAAAATACAGGTAGAATACAAAGGTAGAAAAAACGAGATATACAAAAATGATCACCAGGTCAGTTAATCCTTAGTTGGGTAACCTTTAGCATGAATGACGGCCTTACAACGTCTTCCCATGGAGTGAACCAAGTCTTTTAGTTCTGCAGCTGTTCTAATATGAAACCAAGATTGAATGATGGCTTCTATTAACTGGGTTTTATTGCTGGGTCGCTTCTGACGAACAAGTTTCTTTAGTCGGCTCCCTAGATTTTCAATGGGTTTAAGGTCTGGGCTATTCCCAGGCCATTCCAGCAGTGGAATAGGATTCTCTTGAAACTCCCAAAAAAAGGCGGTGTTATTAGCCATCAAACCTCAAAAATACACTTTTCCCAAAAGGTTTCCACAATTTTGGCCACTACTGCATATGCTCATCAATCTGGGAGGGGTAGCGTTGCTTTGGGGCATACTGCAAAACTCGCTTAGCAACTGTTTAGCCTAGCAACAGAAAATGTTGGCTTCAATTGTGGTTGTACAGTTGATGATTACCTGTACAGGTGTATAAATTATGAGCCAGCCTATCCACCTATCCTTATTCTGCTTTAACGCACCTATAAAATCTTCCCTGCAGGCGTGAAGGGAGCCATTGTTTCCGTAAACAATGACGTCCTAACATTGTTTACCCTTAAACCGTCTGCCAATCGCCTTCCCTCTTCTGAAAAATGCCAAGCCAGCTCTGGCCTTTTCAGCTTTGGTAGAGGCCAACCTGACCTACCGTATTTTTGGGAGTATAAGACACACTTTTTTCCTTCCTAAGAGGTTGAAAATTTGGGTGTGTCTTATACTCCAAATGTCACCCCACCCAATCGCCGGCCCCCATCCGCCGGCCTCTGTGTATCCTCTTCCTGGCTGCAGAGATTGCCGCCGACAACGGCTTGAGTTTTTGGGCTCCGCGCTTTGCGTTTTCAGCCTCCAAATGCTCCGTTTGAAAGCCCTTCAAGGCTGCGGGGATCGCCAAAGCATGCTGCTAATCGCCGCCCCAAAACACGACGCGTTTGGAGGCTGAAAACACAATGCAAGGTGCCGAAAATGGCTACCTGGAACAGCTGCTGCCTTCTCTGACCCCTTCCACGCTTTGCCTGCTTTATTCACTGGATCTCCCTCTGACAATCAGCTGTGCTTTAGAAGCTGTTTTTCAGCCTCAATGCGAAGTGATCTTCCGTGCTTTGCCTGCTTTTCTAATTGCTGCTCCCTCCAACAGTCAGCTGTGCTTTAGAAGCTGTTTTTCAGCCCCAACGCAAGCGAAGCGATCTTCCGTGCTTTGCCTGCTTTTCTAATTGCTGCATCCTCCGACGATCAGCTGTGCTTTAGAAGCTGTTTTTCAGCCACAACGCGAGTGATCTTCCGTGCTTTGCCTGCTTTTCTAATTGCTGCTCCCTCCGACGATCAGCTGTGCTTTAGAAGCTGTTTTTCAGCCACAACGCGAGTGAAGCGATCTTCCGTGCTTTGCCTGCTTTTCTAATTGCTGCTCCCTCCGACGATCAGCTGTGCTTTAGAAGCTGTTTTTTCAGCTCCAACGCGAGCGAAGCGATCTTCCGTGCTTTGCCTGCTTTTCTAATTGCTGCATCCTCCGACGATCAGCTGTGCTTTAGAAGCTGTTTTTCAGCCACAACGCGAGTGATCTTCCATGCTTTGCCTGCTTTTCTAATTGCTGCTCCCTCCGACGATCAGCTGTGCTTTAGAAGCTGTTTTTCAGCCACAACGCGAGTGAAGCGATCTTCCGTGCTTTGCCTGCTTTTCTAATTGCTGCTCCCTCCGACGATCAGCTGTGCTTTAGAAGCTGTTTTTTCAGCTCCAACGCGAGCGAAGCGATCTTCCGTGCTTTGCCTGCTTTTCTAATTGCTGCATCCTCCGACGATCAGCTGTGCTTTAGAAGCTGTTTTTCAGCCACAACGCGAGTGAAGCGATCTTCCGTGCTTTGCCTGCTTTTCTAATTGCTGCTCCCTCCGACGATCAGCTGTGCTTTAGAAGCTGTTTTTTCAGCTCCAACGCGAGCGAAGCGATCTTCCGTGCTTTGCCTGCTTTTCTAATTGCTGCTCCCTCCGATGATCAGCTGTGCTTTAGAAGCTGTTTTTTAGCCCCAACCAGCCCCAACCTCAAAACCAGCGAGCGAACTAATGTGCTGAAGCTGACCAACCTAAGGACACTAGCCAGATGAATACCTGGTAGGCAGAATTTTTTTTTTCCTATTTTCCCCCCAAAAAACTAAGGTGCGTCTTATACTCCAAAAAATGCAGTAGGCATAAATCTCTCTTTTTCTATGCAAAACAGGCCCTCTCCTTTTGCCTCAATAATCCGAGCATTTTGATCCTTTGAATTTTCTCTTGTGGTGCTTTTTCAAGAGCTGGGAGGAAAAGCAGCAAGGAGGCCCGCTCACACCTTTCCTCCTGGTCCGGAAACAACGAGGCCAAGGAAACGGCGCAGAGAGCCGCGTAGGCATATTTCCCCGGGTCACCCAACTGTGCGCCAGGACCTGTCCTTGGTCCCGTGTCTTCTTCCTCCTTCGGCCGGCTTCTCCAGGGCCTCCCGCCTGGCTGGGGATCAGCAGACATGTCCGTCTATTCCTGCCAAAAGGACCACAAAAACACCAAAATAAGAACGCAAGAAGAACCTCTGCGTCTCTCAGCATCCTTGATTCAATAGGTGGGTCAGCAGCGGGCTGTAAAAGCATGCCTCCTTCCTAGAGATAGACTGCTTCTTTCTAGGGAGGCTTCCTGAGCTCTCCTGCAAGCGATTTGGATTCCAACTTTCCAGGGCAAGTCAAGGGACTTCTGGAAAAACGACACTGAAAAAGGCAAAGCAAGGAACATTGCTCTCTTCGCCACTGCAGAAATCCCAGGATAGACTGCCTCTGTACCTGAAGGCTCTATTGCCTTCTCATGGCAGTCCCCAGACCTCACTTGATTTTGTTTCTGTTCGCTGAGTGAATTAACCCGTTTTCTAGCTTCCCTCAGAGAGTGGTGGACAAATGGAGGAAGCAGATTATTAAAAGCAAACAAGAACCATTAAAATGAACCTAGTGAGTTTTTCATTGAGCTGTTTTAAACCTTTGGGGTGAACGTAGCCAACATCAAAGCCAGCTTGTTCCAAATCCAGGTAACCAACAGGAAATCCTCACAAAGGTCTCCCAGGCACAACCATCCACGAAAGAGCACACCCAGCCCAGCCCACTCTACCTTCCCCTCTTAGCAAAGGAGAAAGGTGACAAGGGAACCAGCCAAGGGAATTCCTTCCCTTTTCACACTGCCAATTCATCACACGATGGAAACTTTTGCCCTTTATGTTGGAATTACTTACAGGTCATAATCTGCTTTACGAGGAAAGCACTTTCCAGATCAGAGGCGTTGCTAACCAGCCGGTGTAGATAATAACCCTCGAAGCAGCTATTAAGAGATATAATAATAAAACAGTAAAATTCCAATTACTCGACCAGAGAATGAACTTTGTGGCACCAATTCTTCTGCGGGACGGCTAAGCTTTCAGGACCAGGATCTGCTTCACTTCGCTTCAGTCTAACTTCTCTTTCGTGTGTAACCTCAATCCAGGAAGTCAGAAATGTTTCCAATTTCCGTTTGGCGTCCTCACGCAAAGGGAGCATAAAATCTGCTTTAACAGATCCAGTGGGATCCCAGGGGAAGAACTCCTGATCATGAGAAAGCAGTTCCTCCTTATCATCAGCGGATTGTTTTGTTTTGAAAACAACTTTCCGCACAGGGGAAGTCCTACCCCCCCCCCCCCGCCTCCACTCCCCAAGCATGCAGTTGTTCCTTTCATTTCTTGCAAGCAATGGAATTTCAAATCAACTCGTGACACGCTTACACTTTTGACTTTTCCAGCTTGCTTAAGACCTGGTCGCCTGGAGGTGATTTTTTTTTTTTTTTTTGTGCGTTGTGTCAAAATGCAAGACGGGTCAAACCGATTAACATCCCACCTGGTTTCATTTCTCACTTCCTCCTGGCTTTGCAGGACCACACCTTTCCGTCGATGGGAATGCTGGTGTTTGGAGTCCCTAGGCAAGATTTGTGTTTCAAAAATTGTGTTTCTTGTCAACGCCTTTTGTGTTATCCACTTTCCTGGTTCTGGACACAAGACTAACGACCTTCTTACTTAACGCCCAAAAACTCAGCATTCTTTTTCCCTCCCCAACTCCATTTCAGTCTTGGAAGTATTACACAACCTTGGGATCCGAAACAATTTCTGCCAATCGCATTTCTGAACTTGTTTGATCTTGAGGACTAGTAACTCTAGAAAACGGCTACATCCTGATCTACGACTAGGACTGAATGGTTACCAGCAGCCTTTGCAAATCCGGATATCATAACTTAATATTTGCACCAGATTGTGCCAAAAAAAAACCCTTCTCCCCCCCCCCCCCCCAATCAAGGTCTTTCTGATTTGGGATTTTAAACCTCAGGTGCTCAGAATAGCCACATGATTCTTGATGAATGTATCTTTTATTTTATGTACACTGAGAGCATACGCACCAAGACAAATTCCTTGTGTGTCCAATCACACTTGGCTAATAAAAAATTCTACTCTACTCTACTCTACTCTACTCTATTCTAAATTTTTAAATTTAGTTTTAGTGTTTTAAATTTCTGGGGTTTTAAATTGAGCCGAATTATTTAATAATTTTAAATTATTTTAAATTGATGTTTGTTTTGTACACCGCCCTGAGTCCTTCGGGAGAAGGGCGGTATAGAAATAAAATTATTTATTTGTTTGTTTGTTTGTTTGTTTTACTCTACTCTACTCTACTTTACTCTACTCTACTCTACTCTATTCCCCAACCCCATCCCGCCACACTATTTTGGACATTTGTGTGATTATTGTTCATGCCAATCTGGGCGATTTTAATGATTCAAAATTTATTATTTTAAGCAATTTATTGGGGGATGCATCATTTAGGGGTCCCGGGAGGCCCCCAAACTCACCCTGGGAGCCATAGATTTTCTGCAGAGACATCACTGCCTGGGGTGCAAGTCTTACACCCCTCCCCAATATCTGGGGCTGGGGGGAGTATCCCCTTTACTGGGGCAATCTCTGGGGAAGCCCCCTCCCCAAGGCCAGGGGAGACCCCCAAATGGTTTACCCTAGAATTAAAGGGGCTTCTACACCCTCCAAGCCTCAGCCCAAGTGATGGAGGGTCTCCTTGAGCAACTTCAAGGGAAGGGGGGGTTCTGGAAGATGGTCTACCCCCTCCCCAGGCTAGAGACCCTCTTTGGCACCCGAAATTGGGGAGGGGGATTGAAACCCCCCCTTCTAAAACGAGGGGGGGCTTCCCCTGCTCCCCTTGTTTCACTCCCAGGTTATTTCTACCCTCTGGGCTATTTTTATAACCAGGGAAGGAAACCCCTCCCCCACTTCGAGGGCCCCAAAGCCCCCTCCCCTTATATTTCTTTTATTTTTTAAAAAAACACGTCCCACCCCACCTCCGAGACCCACTTAGCGCGTCCTGGAGCCTTGGAGAAAGGTCGCATCGGGCGGCGGAGCTTCCCCAGCCTTCCGGTGGGGAAGCTCCTTCAAGCGGGCTTGGCCGCTCACTCGAGTCCGAGGCTTCCAAAGGCCGCCTAGGCCCACCCTACGCCAAAGAGCGATTCCCGGAAGGAGTTACGCACAGGTGACTGCGTAAGACGCGCCTGGAAGGGGGAGGGCCACGCAACTTTCGCAAGCGGCTTTTAAAACAGGAAGGGGGAAGTGGCGTTGTTTGCATTTAATCAGCGGCTTTTAAAATGGGAGGGCCTTAAAATCCGAATTGCAATGGGTATGAATTGCAATGGATGTAAGGCCTCGGTGGAGAGCTGCTTCTGATGCATTTTGGGATGCTCTCCTTTGCAAGCAAAGCTCTGCAGATTTTTAAGTTTTTGGCTTAAGCAGATGACTTGGGGGAGAAAAAAAAAAACCCAACGGATTTGCTGTTTTGGCAAATGAAATTTTTCATGTCAAGGAAATGAATAGCTGATTTAGCAATCAGGCTGTGATTGCTGGATAATATGAACCAGGACTAAGCCATCAAAAACTACATAAAAAACTACATTAAAAAAAAACTTTCCTTAACTTTTGAACAAGGACAAATAGGCTGGAAATATAGGCTTCTATCCCAGGGCAATAACCATATTATAATAATAATAATAATAATAATAATAATAATAATAATAATAATAATAATAATAATAATAATAATAATAATAATAATGATGATGATGATGATGATGTATGGTTCATTGACATTGCAATACCTGGTGATGCACGGATTGAAGATAAGCAGCAAGAAAAAATCACAAAGTACCGGGACTTGCAAATTGAAGTTGAGCGACTGTGGAAAAAGAAATTGTGTGTTGCCCCGATTGTAATTGGAGCCCTTGGAGCAATACCCAAAGGGCTACCCCGCTATTTAGAAATTCTAAATTTGCCGGACTTGAACATTTTGACTCTATAAAAAACTCGGAACAGCTTACATCCTCGGACGATACCTTAACAGTTCCTAGGTCCTTGGTTAGGACTCGAGCTGCTGAGCTATTAACCAGCCTCAAAGGCTGTGAATCTCACTAAAGATTAAATAATAATAATAATAATAATAATAATAATAATAATAATAATAATATAATGATGATGATGATGATATCACAGTTGTCAAAAACCAAAAATTACAATTTATTGACATGGCGGTACCAGGAGATGCCAGAGTTGAAGAAAAAGAACTGGGGGAAAAAAATCATGAAATATCACGACCTAACCATCGAAACTACGTGATTATAGATGAAACATTTAACAGTGATACCCATTGTTATTGGGGCACTTGGTACCATGTCCAAGAATTTTATAAGATACATCAGCAAATTGCAGCTTCCTGCAATCACACCAGCGGAACTGTGCTACTCGGAACCTGGTACACCTTAAGAAGGTACTTGGTTGATACCTAGGACGCTGGCGGCAACCCGTATCAACCATTAGCACCAGTCAATGGTCTTTGTGATGCATTTTTGAATGTTTAGTTGACTGAGTTCCATATTTAATGAATAAAGATGATGATGATGATGATGATGATGATAATAATAATAATAATAATAATAATAATAATAGATGCAAACTTAAAGTGAACCGCTCCAAACTTGATTGCAGAAAATATGACTTCAGCAACAGAGTTGTTAATGCCTGGAATGCACTATCAGACTCTGTGGTCTCATCCCAAAACCCCCAAAACCTTAAACCTAAAACTGTCTACTGTTGACCTCACCCCATTCCTAAGAGGTCTATAAGGGGCGTGCATAAGCGCACCAGCGTGCCTACCGTCCCTGTCCTAATGTTCCCTTTAATTGTATTCATTTTATGCTTATACTTATATATATTATTTAATACATACTCGACAAATAAATAAAATAAAAATATTGCATTCTACAGTATAGTGCAATATCGGGTTTTCAATTTCAATTATATAGAATGTAAAGGATATATGTATGTGTTTTTATTTTTATAGTTATAATGTACACTGAAGACCACATTTAATTTTGTTGTACTATGTGCGATGACAATAAAGGAAACTAAACTAAACTATTTACTAAGTCTGCACTACTATTAATCTTCTCACCGTTCCCACCGCCCATCTCCTTCCACTTATGACTGTATGACTGTAACTTTCTTGCTTGTATCCTTACGATTTATATTGATATTGTTTCCTGATTGCTTATTTGTACCCTATGACTATCATTAAGTGTTGTACCTTATGATTCTTGATGAACGTATCTTTTCCTTTTATGTACACTGAGAGCGTAGGCACCAAGACAAATTCCTTGTGTGTCCAATCACACTTGGCCAATAATAAAAAAAATTCTATTCTAAAGACCCAAGTTGTCGATCTTTTGCAGACCTGCGTCTTTCTTTATAAAAAAAAATAATTGCAATTGTATGGCAAAGGAAAGTTTTTTCCTTTGTGTGGGAAAATTTCACCAACTGGAACCGCACTTAAGCTGTAAATGCAACTTTAATGTCACGCGAATGGGAATTTTCTAGCCTTTAGCTTGCGCAGGCAGAATAAAGCGAAAAAGCCATCAAGGCAAAATTATCTTTATATGAATCTTCACAGCATAAACATAAAACATTTCAACAATATGCTGCTTCGTTATGCTTGTTCCCACTTACTAAAGTGAATCTTGATTTCACAAAACAATTCCCTACAAACTATATATATATAAGAAATCCATCTATATCTCCCTTCAAATGTTTCCAGAAGAAATTTAAGTCCCTGACATAAATAGATTTAAATTCCCAGTTTACCAACAATGTGTGTGTACTGATTTTTTAAAAAAATATTTTAAAGCAGCATAACTACGTGTTTTAACAATGGAATTAAAGGGAAGCTTTGTTTTAAATGCTTATGGTTGTGCAACCTTTGAAGGAAACCTCAAAAATGGCTAAAATGAAAACCAAGATTACCATTAAACCCCTCAATAAACTAAACTCACATTTTTATCTCCTTAAAAAGGACCACCTTTAAGGAAGACATGAGGCTACCAGAGTTATCCCAGGTGTTAAGCTAGTTCTTTGGAGGTAGACTGCATCTCACGATGGAGTTTCCATCTAGATGTTACTCATTAATCTTTGTCTCTTTTTTTTTAAAAAAAAAAAAAAAGCCGGAAGCCACCTTTGGTTTGTTGTGGTGGAATAAAACCGGATGTATTTATTCAGACAAATAAATTTATTCAGATACCCTCCAAAATTTAAAAAAAACCCTATTATTTAAGGAAAAATCAGGATTGTGTTTGCGATTTTCGGACCAAAGTGACATGAAGCCAGATGCTACAAAACAGCTATGGATTCTCTGCCAAGATTTCCAGGTGCGTATGCCACATCTGAACCCACCCAGCCTCGACACTCGTTCAACCGCCCCTTTGGTCTTGTGTGCTCGAGCACCGAGAGGCTCGTGCCCCTTCCTAGAAGGGTCATTTCTCAGGCCACTTGATTGACCTTCTTTGTCCAGAGGGGCAGTGAAAAACTTGGGCGGCTCCAACTGGGGTCCCAGCAAAGCACAGCGCAGATTATGCCGCCTAAAACCACCACGAAGCAAAGGCACCATGTCAGCAGTCCGGTGTTGGTGAATGGGAGGATGAAGACAATCAGTAGAGAAACGAGCAGAAGCAGCAGAATCAATCTCTTGATGGCAGCCTGGTTGATCTCGTCCGAGTCCTGAGATTGCATTTCGGGACAAGGAGGCTCCTGGCTGTGCCACACCCCGACAGCACCCGGAATGCCAGCCATCTCTGCATCTGGATCTGGAGGGCCCAACAGCTCCGTGACATGCTGTAAGTTGCGGAGGCTGCAGATGAGACCCCCGAATACCACCGTGGCTTTTCGGCAGAGGGGACAGCTGACGATCCAGGTGCGATCTTCTTGCCGCAAGATCATCTTCAGGCACGGGGCGCAGAAGGTATGCTGGCACGCCAGGACTTTGGGCAGCCGGGTGAGGCTGAATTGGTGGAAACAGATGAGGCAGGTCATGTCACTGGCAGAGACTCTGAACGGGCACTGCTGGAGAGGCACCGGGGCTGACACCGTCACAGCAACGGGATGCAAAGATGCCAAGGTCGCCTTTTCTGGATTTCTGAGTCCTAGATCCACAAATTTATTGCAGGGCCTTTCCTCTTGAACGGAGCAGCTCTTGCTTCTTGGACTATCATCCGTTCCGGACGTCTCTTCAGAAATCTCCAATCGGTCCATCGCTTTGCCGGCTTCCTTCACAAGTTGCAAATCATCCATGGGGAATTTATTTATTTATTTTTTTTTTTGCAGAATTCGGCAGAGGGAGAAACGCGGCGCTGTCTCAGCAATCTGGACGAGCAGCCTGCCTCGAATTGCACATCTGTGGATTTGACAGCTGCTTTTATAAAAGTGCTTTGTCCTAGCAACAGAGTAATTGCTTTGTTTAAACTCTCCCAGAAAGTCCCACCCCTTAAGGAAAAAAAGAAAAAAAAAAGCCAACCGAAAACTCTTGCTCACGTGGGGTGAGTGGATGTGTTTGTTTTCGTTAAAACCAAATGGAGATTAAATTTAATCAGTAACTCCAATGACCGCAGGATCTTTTTTTTTTTACCGTGCCCGATAATGTAACAACGCTAGGCAATTCCGTGGGGAAAAGCAAACATATCTTTGCAATTGGCAAACAAAAACTCTCAAAACAGCCGCTTCAGGTTTGAGCCAAGGAGATGGAGGTTAAATGCTGCACTTTTGCTCAAAACAATGAGCCGTTTTAGGAGCAGAAGTGAATTCATCAGCCGGGGTTGTTCCAAAGTTTATTCCTTGGAGGACGTGTTTGAGTAAACCCAAAGAAAGAAAATGGCTTCCTAGTTCAGTGATGGCTAATCTTTTTGCCATCGCCTGCCAAAATGGGGGAAGTGGGGGGGGTCACCCACATGTGTGCCCACCCCCATAATTCAATATGCCCTGCTCTCCTGCGCACCCCCCCCCGCACTCCCTCCGCTTTTGGCACACGATGGCCTGGTGGGCCTATTTTTTTGCCTCCCCAGGCTCCAGAGCCTTTCTAGGAGCCTGGGGAGGGCGAAAACGGCCTTCCCCACCCCCAGAGGCCCTCCGGAGACCGGAAACAGCCTGTTTCCCAACTTCCAGTGGGCCCACAAGGCCCAAAAATCAGCTGGCTGGCACGCCGGAAATGAGCTAGGGCAATACTCGCGTGCTCACCGATATGGCTCTGCATGTCATCTGTGGCACACGTGCCAGAGGTTCGCCATCACGGGCCTAGTTTTTATCCTGGGTATTTTAGGGCTGACCCAGAAGCCGAGGATAAAGGCAAAAAGGAAAGGTTAGGAATTAACCATAACCAGGAGTGTTTCAACTGCAAGAAACTTTATTGCTGCCCAGTTTACAGAATAAACACGTTCTCATTTTTTGGTGTGTGTGGGGGGTGTCTGTGTCTGTCACGGCCTTGCCTGCCCTGCAAGCAATTGGCAAAGGATCATGGGTGTTGCAGTCCAGCCCCCATGGAGGAAAGCAAGCAGTGGGAAACGGAATGCTGGGCGATGGAAGTCAAGTCTTGCTTCGCGCCCTCCGAAGACATCCTACTCCCTGTCTTTGTCGTCCATGACGGGGAGGCTGTCGTAGGATGGGAAATCCAGATGGGGCGGAAGAGGGATCTTGACTTCATGGGGCCTGGGGGAAGAGAGGCTCTGAAACTGAGTGAGGAAGCCGGATCGAGCAACCTTGTCCGGACAGTCTTCCGACGCGCAAACGCGGCAGTCCTCAAAGGAGCAAGGTTTCTCCTGCCAAAACTCCGAGGTCTTCAGGTCGAGGGAGACGTTGGCACCCCAGACTACAAAGTGCCGTATGCGGGCCTGCTTGTGAAGCTCGCACATACACACCCAGGGCTGCCAGTTGTTCCAGTGGATGTTGGCGTCGCCTGCAAAGCAGCGAGAGAAAATGTTGCGGAGGACTGGGAGTCTAGCAACCGTCGGTTACTGAGAAACGGGGGAACTTGTTCAAAAACAAGATGGCAGATCCAGGGGCCACGCCGAAGAGCCAGAAAGATCTACCTCAAGGGTTAGAGTTTACTCTGTTGTGAGAGTAAAATGAGGGGAAGCTTATACCGTATATGAAAAAAGGGAGGGGAAGGGCTGCCTTAAGCAGCGTTTTAACAATAAACAGGATGTGCCTCTCAAGTAAATGCAATTATTTATTTAAAGTAAAGGCATTTTGAGAACATCGGGCATTCAAGGAATGAGCCTCGGGCACACATTAAGCAGAGGCTAAATTTAATTTTCTGGCTTGATGAGTGCGCTGCTTGTTTTCATTACAAGCTGTTTCAAGTTTATGAATCTTGGATCGTCCATCAAACATGGATTAATTCAAGGAGAATTAATTAAGTACTTGCAAATGCAGCCCGCCAAGGAAATAAGAGTGTTCCACCGAATGTGGCCTTGAAAAAGTGGGGAGATCTGCTGTTCCCTTCATTTCAGGAGCACTCTACCTGCATACAGGTAGGTGCTAAAGATGAACTGAATAGGTTTTTTTTTCCTCTTTCCTCTTTCTTCATATGAAGAACTGGGTATGTCTAGTTTAATGAAGAGAAGGACCAGGGGAGACAAGATAGCAGTGTTCCAATATCTCAGGGGCTGCCCCAAAGAAGAGGGAGTCAAGCTATTCTCCAAAGCACCTGAGGGTAGGACAAGAAGTAATGGGTGGAAACTAAGCAAGGAGAGAAACAACCTAAAACTAAGGAGAAATTTCCTGACAGTTAGAACAATTAATCAGTGGAACAACTTGCCTCCAGAAGTTGTGAATGCTCCAACACTGGAAGTTTTTAAGAAGATGTTGGATAACCATTTGTTTGAAATGGTATAGGAATAGAATAGAATAGAATAGAATAGAATAGAATAGAATAGAATAGAATAGAATAGAATAGGAATAATAAGAGTTGGAAGGGACCTTGGAGGTCTTCTACTCCAACCCCCTGCTTAGGCAGGAAACCCTACACCACTTCAGAGAAATGGTTAGCCAACCTCTTCTTAAAAACTGTCCAATGTTGGAGCATTCACAACTTCTGGAGGCAAGTTGTTCCACTGATGAATTGTTCTCACTGTTAGGAAATTTCTCCTTAGTTCTAAGTTGCTTCTCTCCTTGATTAGTTTCCACCCATTGCTTTTTGTCCTACCCTCAGGTGGTTTGGAGAATAGCTTGACTCCCTCTTCTTTGGGGCAGCCCCTGAGATATTGGAAGATTGTTATCATGTCTCCCCTGGTCCTTCTTTTCATTAAACTAGACATACCCAGTTCCTGCAACCGTTCTTCCTATGTTTTAACCTCCGATCCCCTAATCCTCTTTGTTGCTCTTCTCTGCACTCTTTCTAGAGTCTCCACATCTTTTTTACATCGTGGCGACCAAAACTGGATGCAGTATTTCAATTGTGGCCTTACCAAGGCATTATAAAGTGGTATAGGGGTTCCTGCCTAAGCGGGGGTTGGACTGGAAGATCTCCAAGGTACCTTTCAACTCTATTATTCACGTGGGAAATCAGCATTACAGCATTCTGGCAGGGCCTGGAAATCAACAGAAAGAAAAGCTCGCCTGCAGATGGGCTGCCAATGGCCAAAAGTACCATCTCTCTCTTCTGGAAAATGAATTGCAAAACACTGGAAAAAGTGTTTTGCAACCCATTTCTGGAAAAAGACAGAAATAAATAAATTAGAACGGAAGCTATAATCACTGTAACCCTTTACCAGCAGCCAGTGGGAGGCTAGCGCCGCTGACGTATCGGAGACGCCATAGCAATGAACAGAACAAAACCAGCATCTTCATTTTGATCTCACGAAGACGTGTCCGATTCTGGACCGCAGAGGAACGGATGCTGCGTTACGCATCACCGTGGCAACAAGGAAGGAGCCAATCCAACAACGGCAAACAGCCGGAATATCTTTGGAACATTCTTCCCTGGCTGGATGTCAAAACCTGTTTTATCTGCATTTTGAGGGTTTCAGGGGTGGGCGCCGACTCCACCAATCGGTTATCTCCGAGGTTAAATACTAAATATCTGTACTAGTTTTCTCCCTGATTTTTTAATACACTTTATGATCCGGTTCTCTGCGCTGATGTACCTGTTGTGGCCCGCTAGCGGCCAGTAGAGCTGGCAGCAGAGTCGGACAGTGAGGAGGTTGGGGAGGAACTTGGGCCAGTCCTGGGGGCTGGGGAAAGCTCGGATGAGGGCTCTGCATCAGAGGCAGAGAGGGAGCTAGACAGCAGTGAGGCAGAGGAACAGCTGGAGCCCGTTCCCAGTGTGTGCATATGCAGAGCTGCCAGAAGACAAGAACAATTCAGAAAGCAGGGTCAACTTGGGAGTAAAGCCACACCTTGGAGATGATTGGCTCCTCCCATAGGAAGCAAAAGAGGAGCGAACGGGGAGGGGGCTTTTTCAGGAAACAATTCGTTCGTTCCGTGACTCTGAGACACTCTGTGCCAAGTTTGGCCTTGTACTGCGCTTGGAAACAAGTTACGTGGCAGCTTGCCAAGCGAGATAAGGTCTGTGTTGATAAATATTCCTTTGAAAAACTGTTCGGACAGGCCTTGCTGACTGTGAATGAAAGTTAAGTCACAGCCGTGTAAATAAAAGAGGTTTTTGTCGGGACCAAAACTCTGCTTCCTGCTTTTTACGGGAGCCTAGGTCAGAACATGAAATATGCTTGCCGCTTCTCAAGATAACAGCTTTCAAAATAATATTTATTCTTTTTTAAAAAAGAGATATTTTTAAAAAATATTTTAATTTTCTAAAAAAAAAAAAAAAAAGGCATACAGCACATGTCAACCTTCCCCTCCATTTAACAGGTGTGTGGTCTTTTTTTAAAATCGTTGTTTTCCACCTCCCAAAAAAGGTGTTTGTGGCTGGGTGTTTTCATAAGCCATATGGTCTAAAAGACAATTTTAAAAATCTACCTTTTAGGTAGATTAAAAAAAAAATACAAATAAACGACTCACCCTGCTTTTCTTTAAACAATTTACAAAGCCTACCAGTGACTGGGGTACGCTCACACAAAACATCCTATGGCTTTGATGTTCCCCCTTCCCAGCAAAAAGAGGCGGTACCACCAGTACATATTGGATGTGGTTTTAATGGGAAATGGCTTTGTGGCGTGGCGGCTTTCGGTGCATCTGTTTCCAAGGGGCGCTGCCGAGTTCGAATTCCACCACCCGAGAGCGGTCAAGCAGTTTGTCCGTCCTCATCCCACCTGCCACCCTAGAGCCGGCATTCTGAAAAGCAAGATTTAGAGAGATCCCAGATTAAAAGGCACGATGGTATAATTTGGTTTGAAAATACCCTGCCAACCAACTTCAACCTGGAAATAAGGAGGAATTTTCTGACAACCGATGAAACAGAAGTTGCCTTCGGAAGTTGTGGGAGCTTCATCCCTGGAGGCTTTCAAGAAGAGACTGGACTGCCAACTGTCAGAAATGGTGTAGGGATGGCACGTGGAGCCATATCTGTGGGCACGTGAGCATTGACTTACTCACCTAGCTAATTTTTGGGCCTTCCGGGCCCACCTGAAGTCGGGAAATGGGCTGTTTCCGGCCTCCAGAGGGCCTCCCGCGGAAGGGGGGGAAGAGAAGGCTGTTTTTGCCCTCCCCAGGCTCCAAGAAAGCCTCTGGAGCCTGGGGAAGGCAAAAAATGGGCCTACCGGGCCCACCGGGCCATAAATAGGGGTAGTGCGGGGGCGGGGGGTCACGCATACATGTGCAGGGGGTGGGGCGCATTGAATTATGGGTATGGGCACACGTATGCGCGACCTCCCCGCATGATCCCCGCTTTTAGCACACGACAGCAAAAAGGTTAGCCATGACTGGTGTAGAGTCTCCTGCTTGCACGGGGGGTTGGACTAGATGACCTACAAGATCCCTTCCAACTGTTAATCTAACCTAATCTAACTGCAGTTTTAGCTAGCTGTGAAATGCCTTAATTACAAAAACGAGTTCAGTTCGTTTAACAGGCCGCAAAACAGGCCCAGAGAAAGGCTGGATTTAAGCTTTTTTTTCTTTTTTTTTGATTTTAAAACAAACTTTATTAAATTATCAAACAATTATAAAAACAATTTAAACCATAATAAGATATTCATATACATAGATCATATCATATATTTGACATTTCATTTCTATTCCTTTACCTATCTGTATATATTCTTCTCCTCTACGCATTATATATCTCATAACCTAGTCCCATATTCATTCTCCTGACGGTGAAGTCATTGTTGGTATTTATATGAAATAAGCATGGAAATACACTCTCAATTATCAGTTCTTAGTTTAAAATTCACTATTAGAGAAAAGTAAAATTTAATACTCATCAAAATTATCTATATGCTTTACTACGTATATCCTTATCCACTTTCTTTTCGCTTAATCCAGTCGTACCACTTGTCCCATACCTTAAAATACTTTGAGCTTTCCTTATCCTTTAATTTCAGTGTTAGTTGATCTGATTCCACACATGCATATATTTTTTGTATTATCTGCTGGTCAGTTGGCAAATGATCGGTCTTCCAAACTTGTGCAATTGCTATTGTGGCCGCCGTAATTATATGATGTATCAAATATGTCATTTCTTTTCTGACATATTTCTTTTTTTGTTTATATATTCCTAATAAAAAAATATCTGGGTCTAATTCTATTTCTTCTCCTATAATCTGTAATATCCAAGTACTGATTTTCCCCCAGTATACCTTGATTTTGGGACATAACCACCATATGTGATAGAAAGTTCCTCGGGCCTGTTTACATTTCCAACAATTCTGGTCCAAATTAGGGTACATTTGTACTAGTCTCGCAGGGGCAAGCTGCCAAGGATTTAAGCTTTGTTTTAATGCCATAATCCCTACTTTTTCCTGCCACACACAGATCCGCAATACAACCACAATAGCAGTTTGGCTAATACAGGTTGTCCTCAGCTTACAACTGTACCCTTATTGGCCATCTGAAGTGACAACGGCACTGAAAAAAGCGATTTATTTATTATTTAAATATAAATTTTATTATTTATGACTGATTTATGACTGTTTCGCACACTTATGACCATTGCTGCATCCCCAGGGTCACATGATTAAAAGTCAGATGCTTGGCTCATATTTATGACTGTTTTAGCATCCTGGGATCATATGATTCCCCCCTTTTGTGACCTCCTGGCCAGCAAAATTAATGGGGAAGCCAGATTCACTTCACAACCGCTTTACTTCCTTAACAACCGCAGAGATTTACTTGGTGAAATTGTGGCAAATGGGACAAATCTCACTTAACAACGGTCTCGCATAGCCACAGAACATTTGGGCTCAGCTGTGGGTTATAAGTCGAGGATTACGTATAGAGCCCTGGTGATGCAGCAGACTAAAGCACTGTTATTACATCAGCTGCCTGCAATTACTGCAAGTTCAAATCTCACCAGGCTCAAGGTTGACTCAGCCTTCCATCCTGTCTAAGGTAGGTAAAATGAGGACCCGGATTATGGGGGCAGTAAGATGATTTTGTATAAATATACAAAAGTATGAAGGCTATTGCTTAACGCATTGTAAGCCGCCCTGAGTCTCCGGAGAAGGGCGGCATATAAATCAAATCCAAAAAAAAAAAGTGTTAGAGAACCGAAGTGTGTATGTTCCCGACAGTCAGTTCTACCTGATGTGGATACCGAGAATCCAGGGATGAATGTAGATCCAGGCTGCTGACGACGGGGGTGGAAACTCGGACGGGGTTCTCCCAACCAGCAAGGCAGTGCTGTGGGAACAAAGACAGAAAGTGTCCGGGAAATACTTTTAAGAGCTGACCAACTGCTACGATGATATAAGGCAGGGAATGAGTCAGCAAAGTTTTGGGGCTGATACGACTTTAAGAGGCTGTATATATAAGAGAGGCCCTGTGAGGGCATTGCTCTCTCCGTGGGTGCTTCTGTGCTGTAGTTGACAATTGATTGCCTGACTTTGCCTAGTATGTGTATGTATATGTTCCTTGTAGATAAACCACTATTTGAAAGATAAACCTCTTGTTTACTGTATTTTGCTCCTGGGTTGTCTCAAAATAGTCACAGAGGCTCAGAGTTCTGGCTGAGTTTTGTAGGCCCTGTTCCGATGCTCAGGCCCCATCAGACTTATAGCCACTGGTAGTTTTCTCTCTCTTATATATCCCCCCTTTTTAAAAAAAAGCCACCAAGCCTGATGTCCCTCATTATTAACTTTACGGCAGAGTTCCCCGTTTTTTTAAGCCACATACTAGGCAGGCTGTCTTTACAAGCCCTGTAAATTTATAAGGACTCAAATTCCACTGAAGGGGGAAAAAAACAACAACCCAGTGCTTTGAAACTTTCAGAGTTACTGAGTCCTTTTTCCAGGATTGCATATAGCAGTCTTAGAGCTTTTGCAACCGAATCCAAAGTACGAAGTGGCCTTAGTATTTACTTAAGTCAAAGGTATTTCTCCCCCCCCCCAATTAATTTACTTTTGAAACAGAAGCAGCGTCTTATACACACTGAGAATTTAGATACTGGGTTTTTTTCTGTCTCATCTTTTCTTTTGGAAATACAAAGCCATCTGCCTTCCACTGTGTAAACACTGTTTTTATGTCTGTGTGTCTATCCATCCATCCATCCATCTATCATCTATCTATCTATCTATCATCTATCTATCTATCTATCTATCTATCTATCTATATCATCTATCTATCTATCTATCTATCTATCTATCTATCTATCTATATCATCTATCTATCTATCTATCTATCTATCATCTATCTATCTATATCATCTATCTATCTATCTCATCTATCATCTATCTATCTATCATCTATCTATCTATATCATCTATCTATCTATCTATCTATCTATCTATCTCATCTATCATCTATCTATCTATCTATCATCTATCTATCTATATCATCTATCTATATCATCTATCTATCTATATCATCTATCATCTATCTATCTATATCATCTATCTATCTATCTATCTATCTATCTATCTATCTATCTATCTATCTATCTATCCATCTATCTATCTATATCATCTATCGTCTATCTATCTATCATCTATCTATCTATATCATCTATCTATCTATCTATCTATCTATCTATCTATCTATCTATCTATCTATCTAATCATTTATCTATCTATCTAATCTGAATTCTTTTCTGAAGCTTTGTTTCTGATGCTTTTTTCAGCTTCTGAAACCTCAATTTGAGAAGCTGGGCGGGGCTACATTCGGAGAATAAGACGCACCCAGATTTTCACCCTCTTTTTTTGGGGGAAAAAGAGGGATGGATAGATGATAGAGAGATGGATGGATGGATAAATGGATAAACAGATACCGTATTTTTCGGATTCTAAAACGCACCTTTTTCCCCCAAAAAAGAGGGTGAAAATCTGGGTGGATGGATGGATAGATGATAGAGAGATGGATGGATGGATAGATAGATAGATAGAGGGATGGATAGATGATAGAGAGATGGATGGATGGATGAACAGATACCGTATTTTTCGGATTATAAAATGCACCTATCCATCCATCCATCTCTCTATCATCCATCCATCCATCCATCCAACCATCCATCCATCCATCATCTATCTATCTCTATCCATCCACCCATCCATCTATCTATCATCCATCCATCCATCCATCATCTATCATCCATCCATCCATCTCTCTATCATCTATCATCTATCTATCATCCATCTATCTATCATCTATCTATCTATCTATCTATCTATCTATCTATCTATTATCTATCTATCTATCTATCTATCTATCTATCTATCTATCTATCTCTATCCATCCATCCACCCATCCACCGACCTACCCATCCATCCATCTTTTAATGCCATCCCTGAATTCTAGCAGTCCAAGAGATGCTACTGTAGAATCTGTTTCAATTTCTCCCTCCCCAAGCACAATTCGGTCTTTCCCTTTCTGTTCCTTCACATGGCACTCACCGAGGGGAGGGCCAAATTGTCCTCCATTTCGTAGCTTTTCCGTCGGTGGATTTTGTGTTTATACGTGGGGAGGAAGGTAGATCTCGGGAAGCTGACTCTGCAAAATAGATCCCTGCGACATCAGAACATCTAAAAGGAGCAGGTAAGGTATCTAAAAAACCCCCGTTTATTAAGAAACTGGTTAAAACCACCCATTCTAACCATTGGGAGGGAGGGAGGGAAGGAAGGAAGGAAAATAGCAATAACACTTAGGCTTATATACCGCTTCACAGTGTTTTTACAGCCCTCTCTAAGCAATTTAAAGAGTCAGCCTCTTGCCCCCAAATAATCTGGGTCCTCATTTTACTGACCTCGGAAGGATGGAAGGCTGAGTCCACTTTGAGCCGGTCAGGATCGAACTGCTGGCAGTGGCAGTCAGCCTGAAATACTGCCTTCTAACCGCTGAACTACCAATGCTCTTATATAGAAATAGCACTTAGACTTATATACCGCTTTACAGACCCTCTCTAAGCGGTTTACAGAGTCAGCCTCTTGCCCCCAAACAATCTGGGTCCTCATTTTACCCACCTGGGAAGGACTGAAGGCTGAGTCAACCTTGAGCCTGGTGAGATTCGAACTGCCAGCAGTCAGCAGAAGTAGCCTGCAGTACCGCACTCTAACCACTGCGCAAACGCGGCTCTTGCCACGCAAAAAACGTGACACCGACTGTGACTCACTTCACAGCTGCATCGCTCGGCGTTGAAAAAGTTCCGACTGTGGTTATTGGGGAACACGCCCTAAAAGGCGGTACGTACGGGACCGCCTTCTGCCACCAATAGCCTCCCACCGGCCAGTTCGCTCCCACAGAGAGGGTCTCCTCAGGGTGCCGTCGGCTAGACAATGCCGGCTGGCGACCCCCAGGACGAGAGCCTTCTCTGTGGTGGCACCTACCCTTTGGAACAATCTACCCCCAGAGATACGAGTGATCTCCGACCTCCGGACTTTTCGTCGGGCCCTAAAAACTCATCTCTTTCAGTTAGCCGGTCTCTCTTGATTTTATGATTTTATGGTTGGTTTTAAATTTTGATATGGATTTTAAATTGATAAATTTTAAACTATGGGCCAAATTTAATTATTTTAAATCTATTTTTAATCGTACTTTATGTATAAATGCTTTTATTTTGGCTGTTCACCGCCCTGAGTCCGAAAGGAGAAGGGCGGTATAGAAATTTGAATAATAATAATAATAATTATTTAATAATAATAATAAAAAAAAATCGGGAGTGAAACTGATCTGCCTCCAAAGAGTGATGAACGGAGCAAAAACTCACCTAACGAAAGCTGGTTCCACCAGGGTCTCAGGAGGTTTTTCAGCTCGAGGGGTTTTGCAAACGGGGCAGGCCGATTCTGGATCCGTTGGCACGGTAAAAAGGCGTTTATTCAACCGATAGCAGAAGACACCTGCAAGGCATTACCAGGAAAAATTACGACAGGGCTCTTTCCATAGAAACCGGTGCCAGGTTTCTAGCCCTCATGAGGCAAAGTGACGCTCAGAAATGAATGGCTTGAAACTCTTCATGGGATGGGGGGGGGGAACCTTCACCATGCCTCTAAACCAGGGGGGGGCTCCTAACTTGGCAACCCAATAAGACTTGTGGACTTCAACTCCCAGAATTCCTCAGCCAGCCATAGAATTCGCTGACTGAGGAATTCTGGGAGTTGAAGTCCACAAGTCTCTCTTTTTTTTAAAAAAAATGTTTTTTATTAGATTATAGAATAAAATACAAAAATATGAAAGCAAATACCCTGTTTCCTCAAAAATAAGACATCCCCGATAATAAGCCCAATCAGGCTTTTGAGTGCATGCGCTAAAATAAGCCCCCCATCCCCCAAAATGAGCCCTCCCTGAAAATACAGATCTGGAAATTAATTAATTAATTGATAGATTGATTGGATTTATATGCCGCCCTTTTCCGGAGACTCAGGGCGGCTTACAATGCGTTAAGCAATATCCTTCATACTTTTGTATATACCTGCTTAGTAGGGCTTTCGCCCCCCCCCCCACAAGCAGTGTTCTTTTTTAAACAAAGTCAGCTTATTGCCCCCACAAACCAGGTCCTCATTTTACCTACCTCGAAAGGATGGAAGGCTGAGTCAACCTTGAGCCTGGTGAGATTTGAACTTGCAGTAATTGCAGGCAGCTGGTGTTATTTAACAGCGCTTTAGTCTGCTGCGCCACCAAGGCTCTTAGTTGAAATCAGGTAAGATGGCAGGAGGAGCCCCGTATTGCTCCATGCACCCCAAAATAATAAGAGCCAAGCGCTTATTTCGGGGTTCAAAAAATATAAGACAGGGTCTTATTTTCGGGGAAACATGTTAATGGGACACAAGGGGGGAGGAAGAAAAGGGAGGAAGGGAGGAAGAAGAGAAAAAGTAAAAAGCGTTGACGTCCAACTCTATCTGTTGCAGTAATAAAAC
Source organism: Arizona elegans (assembly GCA_022577455.1). Taxonomy (NCBI): domain Eukaryota; kingdom Metazoa; phylum Chordata; class Lepidosauria; order Squamata; family Colubridae; genus Arizona; species Arizona elegans. The sequence continues at coordinate 9,877,385 of JAKOOJ010000023.1, forward strand.
ATTAAAATCACACCTCTACTTTTTACTTTTCCAAAATAGTATAAACTAGCCTTTTCTATAACAGCAACTCAATCTAATCAGTGAAACCCAAAATCAGCGTTTCGTTTTTTTTCCACCTCAAGCACAAAATCTTTCCACGTCAAACAAAAAGTCTTAAAGTTGCCAAATTTCAAGACGCATCCCCCCCCCCCCCCACACACACACCGTGGTTTAAATCCTGCCAGGGCTGTTATTCCCACTCACAAAATTCCTGCTGAATTTCCACACACACACACACACACACACACACACCCCACCAAAATGCGCTGGCTACAGAAACGTGAGAACATACATTGGTGGGAATCCGCCTCTGTTTCCATCTCCTGATGCAGGGCCGAAGAATTCACATCTTCCAACCTGTTTAAAAGAAGGCAAAAATCCCGAATTTACAGCCTGAGAAGGGAACTGGGCAGAGTCATTCAATTAATCGAGGCAGGGAAACGTTGTGTATTGCCAGCGGGTTGGGCTAGAGGATCTCTAACATCTTTTCCCGCTCTTTGGTTTGGAGGCCGAGTTAGCCCTGCCAGAACCGTGATGAAACAAAGGGTAATTTTGTGGGATCCCACAGAAAAGTCAGCTTTAAACTAACAACCCGGAGTTTTACCCCTTGCAAAGCTTAATTTGTCGTGCGAAATGAGCGGCTGGCGGGTTTTAACCAGCGGTGAAATTCAAAAAATTTTCCGTACCAGTTCTGTAGGGTGGGCGTAGCTTGGTCATGTGATTGGGTGGACACAGCCAACTTTTCCCCCCCACTTTTTTTTTAAAGCATTTTTTAACTAAAAAGTTAAAAAAAACATTCCGACCATCAGTTGTGACAATCAGCTGTGAACCTTTTTAAAAAACTTTTTTAAAGCATTTTATTTTTTACTACTGGTTCAGGCGAATAGGTAGTAAAAAAATGCTTTAAAAAAGTAAAAAAAAAAAAAAGGTTCCGACGATCAGCTGTGAAAATCAGCGATCGGTTTTTTTTAAAAAAAACTTTTTAAAAGCATTTTTTACTACCGGTTCGGTTGAACCGGTCCGAACCGGTAGCATTTCACCCCTGGTTTGAACTATCCGATTGAAGCATGTTGGGTGAATCTCTGCTTCAAAAATGGCACTTTTCGGGTTTGAGGAGATCTCAAGGCACGCTCCCACGGCCACCCCCTTTTTCCAACCTTCCACCCGCCCCCCCCTCCAGCCGGGTCGTACTCGAAGCCGTGGTCGCGGATGCAAGCCTCTTTGTTCACCTGACGAAACTTCTGGAGCTCAGCAAAATATTCCTCGGGTTTTTCAGACAGGGAGGTATCCGTCTCCAGCAGCCCTAACAGAAGGAAGGAAAGCTCCAGTCCCAAGAGAGCAGGGGAAACCCACCACACGAGCAAAACGGCGGGATCAGAAATTCATTGTCAAGCCCTCAGAATACACAGGTAAACTATTCCTGTGCAGGGAGGGTCTATGTCCGTGATGGCGAAGCTATGGCACGCGGGTCACAGGTGGCACGCAGAGACCTCTCTGCAGGCACGCAAACCCAGTCCAGCTCCACCACACATATGTGCGTGCCTCCCACTGGCCAGCGGATTTTTGGGACTCTCCCATGCATCGCGGGGGTGGGGGGTGGGGATCACATTTGCATGCCCGTTTTTGGTCCCAGGAGGCTGCAGGGTGGCCTGCTAGGCCCAAAATGGGACACGGGGGGTGGTGGAGGCGCGTGCACTTGTGCGGGCGGGAGCACAGGGCGGGGTTGGGAGGAGCCGGGGGTTCACACCAGAGGTGGGTTCTAAAATTTTTTACTACCAGTTCTGTGGGCATGGCTTATTTTGTGGGCGTGGCTTGATGGTCACATGACAATTATTTAGGATTTAGCAGAGGTACCAGGCTTTTAACTGCTTGCAGAGCTGTACAGATCTACCCATTTATTTTTGCAGGCACTAGTCTACTCATGTATTTTTGCAGGCACTGATCTACTCATGTATTTTTGCAGGCACTGGTCTACCCATTTATTTTTGCAGGCACTGATCTACTCATGTCTTTTTGCAGGCACTGGTCTACTCGTGTATTTTTGCAGGCACTGATCTACTCATGTATTTTTGCAGGCACTGATCTACTCATGTATTTTTGCAGGCACTAGTCTACCCATTTATTTTTGCAGGCACTGATCTACTCATGTATTTTTGCAGGCACTGATCTACTCATGTATTTTTGCAGGCACTGATCTACTCATGTATTTTTGCAGGCACTGGTCTACTCATTTGTTTTCTTTTAACACTGATCAGCTGTAGGGCGGCCCTTTGAAGCCCCGAGGCAAGAGTTTTAACAGTTTTTTTTCCCTCTAGCCATCAGCTGGGACTCAGGAGGCAGCAATAGATTGGGGGTGGGGCCAAATAAAAGGCAAGAATAACTTGGGGGCTGGGGGAGGGCGCGGGGGGGGGGCAGAACCGGTTCAGTTGATGGCATATTACCACTGCTACCGGCTTGGGAAAACTGGGCCGAACCAGGAGGAACCCACCACTGGTTCACACGCACATGAGCGGGGGTGGGAGGAGCGCAGGGGGTCATACGCGCATGGCAGGAGCCTGAGTGGCGTAGGAGGCTAATGCCTCCTACTAAGGCAGCATTTAACATCCAGCTGCCTGCAATTACTGCGAGTTCAATTCTCACCAGGCTCAAAGTCGACTCAGCCTTTCATCCTTTCTAAGGTGGGTAAAATGAGGACCCGGTTTGTGGGGGCAATAAGATGACTTTGTATAAAATATACAAAAGTATGAAGGCTATTGCTTAACGCATTGTAAGCCACCCTGAGTCTCCGGAGAAGGGCGGCATATAAAAATAAATAAATAAATAAATTTTTTAAAAAAACAACTCTGGAAGAGAGAGCCACAGCTGCCCTCTGGGACATGCCAAAGAATATAAATACAGCTGGGTTTTTTTACTTTAAAAAAAAAAGAGAGAGAGAGAGAGAGAGCCACACCAATAGAAGGGAGGCTTCAATTCAATGGGATTTGCAAAAGCTCCTCCATCCCCCCCACCCCGGTGTGCAGATAGACTGCATCGGACCACGGAGGCTCTGCGTGCAGAGACGTCGTGGGAAACAGCCCCAGAAACGACGACTTCTTCCCACCTGCGATCCAGTCGTAGCCCAGGAAAGGCTGCGCTGACATGCTGTCCCCTGGGATCAAATGCTCCTCCGTGTTGGAGACGAAGGTCACGTGCCCGGCTTCCTTCTGGAAAAAAAGAGATAACAGTGCCAATGACCAAGTCATGCCCATGAAATGCCCGACGTTGCATTGAAAACCGGCGGAGCGTCGCCTCCTTTTAAAAGTGCGATGAGATTCTAGTCCCCGTTGCTCAAACCACTAGTCTCCCAGGCTTAAATCCGTATCGCCACCCTGCCAGCTGTTTTGCAGGTGCCAGAGATCGCGTCTGCCCGCCAAGCAGACTCAGTGTCAGCACTTCAAGCTGCATTTACTCTAGTGCTGACATAAGGAGAAGCGGAGGCGTATGGAAAGGGATGTTTGACTTTTCACCTACTTATTTTCCCTACTTATTTTCCCTGGAGATAATATCCCCTAGGAGATGGGATGGGAGGGGGGAAATTCCTTTGAGCTGGAGCAGTAGATTAGGGATAGAGTGACTTGGAAGATGGCCAATGAGTGCAGAGGAATGGGGAAAGGAAAGGAAAGGGTTTTGGGTCAGGAAGTCAGTGTTGGCTACGACGGAGTCGGACTTAGAATGTCGTGCTTAATAAATGGGAGTTTTTCATCAAAGACTTTGTTTGAAATGCAATTTATTTGAGACGACCTTGAAACCTGACACTCAGTTTATGTTTCAAACCTGCCAACTTTTTCCAGCACCCACCTTCTTCCTTGTCCTGCCATGCTTGCCCCCCGGTGTAAGCAGAATCGACTTGGGGGTCTGCGGCATCCGAGCCGATGTCCCCTGCCTCCTCTCTTCTTCCGCTGGGCTTTGGGTCAGCTCCTCTCGGCCCCCCGTTCTCTCCTTCGCCTCGGGGAAGGAAGGCGCAGGAGGTGGCTTTGGGGGGGCATCCTCCTTGGCTGTTTCCAAGTTTCCGTTTCCAGCGTCGCCCAACGGCACAACGACCATGCAGGGGGAACGGGGCGGCCCCCAGTTAGGGGAGCATCCCCCTTTCCATCTCTCACTCGGCAGAGAGTCGAGACCCAGTTGGGAATTCCTTGTCTCTGAAATGTTCAAAATGGCCTCCTCCACATCCGGATGAAACGGTGGTGATTGGATCTGGAAGGGAAGACAGCGATAGGTTATGCTACCCTGCGGATCACACGGCAAAATTAGCAGGCAATCTGGAGACTCAATCAGGGACTGTCAACTTCGAAATGACTACGGTGGCCGAGGCCATATTAACGTTTGCATCGTTTCTTTTTCTTTTTCTTTTTTTTTTTTTTCAAGATTTTTTATTTTATAACATACTAGCTATGCACCAAGACAAATTCCTTGTGTAACCTTGTGGCTGGTATCCTTAAGATTTATATTGACTGTTTCCTAATATGAGTTGATTGCTTATTTGTACCCTATGACTATCATTAAGTGTTGTACCTTATGATCCTTGACGAATGTGTCTTTTCTTTTATGTATACTGAGAGCGTATGAACCAAAGGTAAATTCATTGTGCGTCCAATCACACTTGGCCAATAAAGAATTCTTTCTAGCTATCTATCTATCTATCTATCTATGTATCTATCTATCTATCTATCTATCTATTTATCTATCTATCTATCTATCTATCTATCTATCTATCTATTTATCTATCTATCTATCTATCTATTTATCTATGTATCTATCTATCTATCTATCTATCTATCTATCTATCTATCTATCTATCTATTTATCTATCTATCTATCTATCTATCTATCATCTATCTATCTATCTATTTATCTATGTATGTATCTATCTATCTATCTATCTATCTATCTATCTCTCTATCATCTATCTATCTATCTATCTATCTATCTATCTATCTATCTATCTATCTGATTGTTTCCTAACATGATTTGATTGCTTATTTGTTCCCTATGACTCAAGAATCACCTTATGATTCTTTTTTTTTTTTATTGAAAAAGTTTTAAAACAAACACAATTTCCCCACAACCCTCCCTCCCAACCCCCTCCCCCTCCCCGACTTCCCAGAGCAGAACACAAGGTATTTCTATTAACCTTTAACAATGAACTAAATTGCATAACCATTCATCAAACTAACACCCCCTAAAAAAAAATTCTTAACCCCCCATATATAAAATCTTATTTCTTAAACATAATACTTCTAATGTCACTTATATAGCGCTTATACAAATAAAAGAAATCATTCATAAGCTATTTGATATTTTTTGGTCTGATACTTATTTTGTATATAATCAATCCATCTTCTCCAGTCCTGTATATACCTTTCTTGTGTGTGATCCTTCAGATATGCTGAAATTTTAGCCATTTCAGCTAAATTAGTTACTTTCAATATCCAATCATCAATAGTAGGCAAATAGTCCTTCTTCCAGTGTTGTGCTACCAACAATCTTGCTGCTGTTATCAAGTTCAAAATCAATTTAGTCTCTGCAACTGTACAGTCCGTAGTTATACCCATTAAGAACAACTGTGGAGTAAATTTCAGTCTCTTTTAAAAATATTCTGCATCACCCACCAAATCTTTATCCAAAATGCTTTGATTTTTCTACAAGTCCACCATATATGATAATAAGTTGCATCATCACAATCACATCTCCAACATTTAGCTTGCACATTAGGATACATACATGATAATTTTTTGGGATCTAAGTGCCATCTATAGAACATTTTATAAAAATTTTCTCTTAAATTTTGTGCTTGTGTAAATTTCACATTTCTAATCCAAATCTTTTCCCAAGTCTCCATCATTACTGGCTCTTGAAAATTTTGTGCCCATTTAATCATACAATCTTTAACCAATTCCGTCTCAGAATCTATTTCCAATAAAGCATTATACAACCTTTTAATATGCATTTGTTTTTGATCTCTAATTTGTTTTACCAAATTCTCCTCATTTTGCACAAAGCCAGTTTTTTGATCTTCCTTCCATCTAGCTTGAAGTTGACCGTACTGAAACCATGTGTAAATTATACCTTCTTCTCTCAGTGTATCTAAAGATTTCAAATACATTACCCCCCTTTCAATAATAAGAAGCTCTTTATAGTTAATCACCTCCTGTTTTTGTTCTATACTTATATTTTCTATTGCATGTCTAGGATTTGCCCATACAGGTATCTTATAATTTAACTTATATTGATATTTTTTCCAAACCCTCAACAAAGCATTTCTTAATATATGAGCCTTAAATACTTTATCCACTTTTTTGTCATATAACAAATAGGCATGCCATCCATATAACAAATCATGACCTTCTAAATTCAAAATTCTCCCCTCAGTTAAATTAAACCAATCACTAATTTGTGATAAAACCGCTGCTTCATAATATAATCTTAAATTAGGCATTTTGAGACCCCCTCTTTCACGTGTATCTTGCATAATTTTCATTTTTATTCTGGGTTTTTCCCAGCCCAAATAAAAGTATTAACACCTTTCTGCCATTCTCTCAAATTCTCATCTTTCTTAAGCACAGGTAACATTTGGAACAAAAATAAAAATCTAGGTAAGACATTCATTTTAATTGCTGCAATTCTTCCCAATAAAGACAACTGTAATTTTTTCCAATTTTCCATATCCTTCTGTACCTTCTGCCAAAGGACCTCATAATTGTTTTTGTATAATTTTGTATTTGAAGCTGCTATGTATACCCCTAGATATTTAACCTTTTTAACTATTTCAAAATCTGTTAATCTCGCCAGTTTATCTCTTTCCAGTATAGTCATATTTTTAACTATCATCTTTGTCTTATGTGGGTTAACTTTAAATCCTGATACTTTCCCGTATTGATCGATTATATCCAATATATATGGAACCGACTCTATAGGTTGGGATAAGGTAATAACCAAATCATCTGCAAATGCTCTTAATCTATAATCTTGTTGTCTAATTACAATACCCTTCAGTTTTTCTGAGTCCCGTATCTTGTTCAATAATACCTCCAAAGTCAAAATAAATAATAGTGGGGACAGAGGACACCCCTGCCTTGTTCCTCTCTCAATTTTAAAGGCCTCTGTTAAACCTCCATTAACTATAATTTGTGCTGTTTGCTGCTGATATATCGCTCTAATTGATTGTGTAAAATATTCCCCAAAATGCATTTTCTCTATTATTTTAAACAAAAATTGCCAGTTCAAACGATCAAATGCCTTCTCTGCATCCAAAAATATAAACGCTGCAGGGACTTGATTATTTTTTTCCAAGTATTCCAGTAAGTTTACGATTTGTCTAACATTATATCTCATTTGTCTCCCTTTTATAAACCCTGATTGATCATTATGAATTATTTGTTGCATAACTGGCATTAATCTATTAGCCAATATCTTAGCAAAAATCTTATAATCGGTATTCAGAAGTGAAATTGGCCTGAAGTTCTCAGGTTTAATGGAGTTTTGGTCCTCTTTTGGAATTAGTGAGACAAAGAATCACCTTATGATTCTTGACGAATGTATATTTTCTTTTATGTACACTGAGAGCGTATGCACCAAAGACAAATTCCTTGTGTGTCCAATCCCGCTTGGCCAATAAAGAATTCTCTTCTATCCTAATCTTCTCACAAGTGAAGTCAATGGGGAAACCAAATTCACTTAACGACGGCGGCGAGAGAGCTTGTCAAATGGGGTTTCAAAATTCGCTTAACCAATGTCTCACTGAACAACAGAAATGTTGGGCTCAATATTGAGTCGTAAGTCGAGGACTACCTGTCCCTTATCTACCTCTGGATCAAATCTGGACCTTCGGATGTAGACCTGTCCATGTTGCACAAACTATCCGCTTACCCTGGAACTGAGCATCCGTTTGCGCTCAGGGTTCCCCGAGGAAGAAGCCAGCACGAAGGGAAGGCGTTTCCTGAACTCTTCTTGGTTGGCTTTCAACCTTTGCAGGAGGTCTTGGTTTAAATGGCGGAGCTGTTGAAGATCCATCTCGGGGGGGCTTCCAAAATCTGCGCTGCCGGAGCCGAAGTAACGTCTCCCTTTCGAGAGCTGGGGAGTAGTAAATATCTGAATATTTTTGATCTTTTTTTTTTTTTTTGCTTTGACCTTTTGAGGCCGAGATGACTTCTTCTGCCTGCCCCGGGCTCTAGAGAGGCGGTGGGGGAACTCTGCACATGCCCAGAGGTAGTCTTTTCTCATCACCCTCCCCCACAGGCCAGACTAAAAGTCTCAGATCTTATTGACTCCCAAGTTCCCATGCAAGAATTTTTTTTTTGGGGGGGGGAAGGAAAGAGGAAGGGAGGGGGGGTTAATTCCTGGTTGATTTGATTTGATCTCTGATAGGTTTTATTAGATCAGCCACCAAAGATCAGCCTCCATCCTCCAAGAGTGATCAAGGGGCTTCCTCCCCTCCCACTACCTGCCCCAAAATTAACCCTGCAGATCTAAGCCCACCACCACCACCCCATAGAGGGGAAAGCAACAGCCCCCTCCCCTATTTCAATAAGAGGAGGAGATGCACTACAACTCCCATCAGCCACAGCCTGGGGAAGGGAAGGCTGCCCTGGCTGCTCAGCCCCCCCCCCACACTCTTCTGACTGCCCCCCCCAAAACAAAAGGACGCTGTTTTACGCACTCATTCACTCCCGCGTCCGTTGCTTTACAATGTAGCAAAGGCCAAGCTTCCGAACGCCTCATGATTGGCCACGCTCCGCTTTCGTCACCAGGCAACCAGCGTCACCCGGAAGCCGGGCGGTTTTTGCTCTTAAAGGGACCTCGCTCTATTTCTACTTTTGGGTGGTTTTTTTTTTAAAGGCATAGTCCGCTTTATTATTATTATTATTATTATTATTATTATTATTATTATTATTATTATGGATCTTTGTGGCCCGGTGACACCTCCCCCTCCCCCTCTCCCCGACTGGATTACAGTCCCTATCATCCGCAGCCAGCGAGATGATAAACCCAATGGATTTATGAATGAAGTCAAGTAGTCGATTTAAATCAAATGAATGAAAATGAATAATTAACACCCCCACCCCACCCCCGGGAACTCACATTCTCAGTAAGAAGCTGGAAAGCTTACTGTGGTGTTTTTTTAAAAAAAAATAAAAGAAAAATACAACAAATGTTTTTTTTTTTAAATTTATTATTTACTATTTTATTTCTTATTTACTTATATTACTTATAAGTAAATAATATTAATATTATTAATTATAAATTAATAATATTTATAAATATAAATTAATATTATATTACTTATTATAATTTATTATTTACTTTATTATTTGCTACTAATTAATTATTTGGATTAAATTATATTTTTATAGTACTTGTTTCTTAATTTGTGTTCGCCACCCTGAGTCCTTCAGGAGAATGGCGGCATATAAATATATACATGCAATAAATAAATAAATAAATAAATAAATAAATAAATAAATAAATAAATAAATAAATAAAACGAACAGAGTTGGAAGGGACTTCTGGAGGCCATCTAGCCCAACCCGCTTGCTCACACAGGAGACCTACTACTAGGGATTTGAACCACCGAACTGCCGACCGTGTTCTGGAGCAGTGTGACTCAAGAGTTTTAGGGGTAAGTGTGGGGGAACCTGCTGTTTTACAAGCCTTAGAGCAGAGGTCTTCAAACTTGGCCGCTTTAAGACGTGTGGACTTCAACTCCCAGAATTCTCCAGCCTGGCTGGAGAATTCTGGGAGTTGAAGTCCTCACGTCTTAAAGCGACCAAGTTTGGGGACCCCCTGCCTTAAGAGAAACTCCAGACTGTTGGCAGTGTGAAAGTCAAGAAAAATAATACACACACACACACACACAAAAAAATATCCCTCACTAAAATGTAGGGCTCTCTGCACATGGCCAGAGATGTCATTATTTTCACAAAACTGAGACAGGGTTACTGAGATTAAAAACAACCCCAAAACAATATAAAATCCAGAAAAAGACATGCTAATAAAGATCAAACGCTCTGAAATAGCTCTGGAAAATTAACAACTGTCTGTACATGCTTGCAGTAGTGGCCAAAATTGTGGAAAAGTTTTGGGGAAAAGTTATTTTTGAGGTTTGATGGCTAATAACATCCCTTTTTTGGGGGGAATTTCAAGATAACTATATTCCACTCCTGGAATGGCTTGGGAATAGCCCAGACCTTCACCCAAGTGAAAATCTAGGGAGCTGACTAAAGAAACTGGTTAGTCAGAAGCGACCCAGCAATAAAACCCAGTTAATAGAAGCCATCATTCGATCTTGGTTTCACGTTATAACAGCTGCAGAACTAAAAGACTTGGTTCACTTCTTGGGAAGACGTTGTAAGGCCGTCATTCGTGCTAAATGTTACCCAACTAAGTACTAACCGACGTGGTAATCATTTTTGTATATCTCATTTTTTTCTACGTGTTTTGACTTTTCTTCTTTATACTGCAACTGCTATTCTAACAGCAAATCCTTCATAAAAGTTATTATTATTATTATTATTATTATTATTATTGATTAGATTTATATGGCGCCCTTCTCCGGAGACTCAGGGCGGCTTACAATGCGTTAAGCAATAGCCTTCATACTTTTGTATATTTATACAAAGTCAGCTTATTGCCCCCACAAACTGGGTCCTCAATTTACCTACCTTAGAAAGGATGGAAGGCTGAGTTGACCCTGAGCCTGGTGAGATTCGAACTCACAGTAATTGCAGACAACTGGTGTTAATCACAATGCTTTAGTCATTACAGGCATTACATTCTTGATTAAATTATCTTTCCCTTGATATAATTTTATGGTACTACTACTCCAAAAAAATAAATAAAATGGTGATATTAGCTAGTTTTATAAAATATACTTTTCCCCGAAAGGTTTCCACAATTTTGGTCACTACTGTAGAGGCGCTGTGCCCAAGCCTTGCCAGCTCACTTGAGAGCAGAATAAAAGGCAGATGTCAAGTTTCGAGGTCGTCTCAAATAAATTGCATTTCAAACAAAGTCTTTGAAGAAAAATTCCCATTTATTAAGCACGACATTCTACCTGACTCATCGAAGCCAACACTGACTTCCAGACCCAAAACCCTCCCTTTCCGTTCCCCACTCCCCTGCACTCATTGGCCATCTTCCAAGTCATTCTACCCCTAATCTACTGCTCCAGATCAAAGGAATTTCCCCCCTCCCATCCCATCTCCTAGGGGATATTATCTCCAGGGAAAATAAGTAGGTGAAAGTCAAACGTCCCTTTCCAGATGCCTCCACTTCTCCTTCTTATGTCAGCACTAGAGTAAATGCAGATTGAAGTGCTGACAGCAGAAAGTGTCTTTCCCCTTGCCTCCCTCTCTCCCCAGTTGCGGCCATCCTATGCACAACGATCCAGACCAGTGGTAGATTTCAAAAATTTTTATTACCGGTTCTGTGGGTGTGGCATGGCTTGGTGGACGTGGCAGGAAAAGGATACTGTAAAATCTCCATTCCCACCCCACTCCGGGGAAGGATACTGTAAAATCCCCATTTCTTCCCGATCAGCTAGGACTCAGGAGGCAGAGAATAGATGGGGGAGAGACCAGTCAGAATTTTTACTACCGGTTCTCCGAACGACTCAAAAATTTCTGCTACCGGTTCTCCAGAACTGATCAGAACCTGCTGAAACCCACCTCTGATCCAGACACAAAAGAAACCTTCCCGGAGGCGAAAAGAAACATTTGCACAGCAGAGATTTACCAAAGAAAAGCATTTTTTTTTTAATCCAAGAAAACAAAAGACAGAAGAAGCTTCCGTCCATGTGTTCCGTTTTAATTCTGGTTTTTTTGGTTATTAACAGCACTGATGCAGCTAGAAACAGTATCAGGTCAAAATAGTTAATAATAGCAACATTATTCCCAAATCCTTACAGCCCCCTACCCTCAAAAAATAAAACAAAACAGAGAAAATACCATCAGGAGGATTTTGAAGGCCCGGCTAGAAATTAAAATTAACACTAGCAGCATTAAAAAACGAAAGGTAAAGTGCATTTTGGGGGAAATCTTGTGAACCCTCAGCGTTTTTAGGGACCCAGGCTTACAACCGATTGGTGGCCGAACCCCAAATTGTCAGATTCTCAAAAATTTGGCTGAGCTGGCTGGAAAGAGAATTAAGTGTCCCCAACGGTGAGGAAAAGGAAGGAGATAGACCCCAGACCCCCAATGGGAAGACACTTCAAAATCACAGAGGAGGCCTGAAGAGGAAGCTTGAAGATGTCTGGACTTCAACTCCCAGAATTCTCTAGCCAGCTGACTGAGGAATTCTGGGAGTTGAAGTCCACATATCTTCAAGGTGCCAAGGTTGAAAACTATGGTACTGGAGTGTCTTTCGGTCCAAAAAAAAAAGCCCTGGAATAATCCCAATTGTGACCTCTGCACAGATTAGACTGGCACAAGCTACCCCCAGTGCGTGCCCCCTCCCCAAACTGACGCCTCCTAAGTGGGCCTCAATTGACCCAGGAGGAAATATATACATATATGCCAATTTAGGCGTATTTTGGAAACTGAATTTTGAAAGGGATGGGGCTGGATTGAAATGGGAGCAATGTCCTTAAAAAAATAATAATGAAAAGGTAGAAGAGACAATTGCAGAAGTCGTGAAAAGGTTCATAAACAAAGGAAGAGCAAGGAAAAAAAAATAGAGAAACAATCAAAGGGGTCAAAATCCATTACAGCTGATTAATTCTATCTACCCTCGCTTGAAGGAGAGAGACACAAAATGCAATTGACTAAATTTTCCCTCCGAATCTTTTCTTACATTTCATCCGTCTATAACTTCGTGCATCACTCTCAGCCCACCTGCACATACCCTCTAATAAATTCATTAAATGTTTGAAGTTAACTCGGTTAACTTCATAAGGACTGGCCCCTTTAGGAGGCGCTGTTTTTAGGGCAAAAGCCGCAGGGAAAGACACGGTGATCATCGGTAATAAGATCATCGTAGAAATCTGAGGATCAGGACAGAAAGACCGAAGATTTAGCCCACTCGCTAATGTCACAACCGCGTAAAAGGAGAGGATGGGACTTCAAGGTTGAAGAAACCCAACCGGACTTGTTCCTTGCTTTCCAAAATTCAGACGCCAAGCTCAGCCAACCTCGGAATTGGTCTGGGATGCACCCAATTTTGTCCTATAAATTATGACAGGATTCCCTTCGGGAGTCATTCATTTGTGGCAAGCAGGCATCGCGGGCTTAATTTCATTCTACACCCACTAAAAAAAATGCAAATTAAGTTTGCTATTTCATCGAGGAGTAAAGGGGATTAGATGCAGGACGTTGGATATCCCCGGCCCTAATCATCGGGATTGTCAACGTTCTTCTTACTAAGCCCAAAACTGCTAAGATTGCAAAGGCTGGCTACGAGGATAGAAGGGCCCACGTGCGGAGAAAGGAAAAGGGGTTTCAAAGTAACTGTGTGCACGGAAGGGACGGGTGCAAAGAGGAACAAGACTTTCCACTTCCCCACTCCCAAAAGTTCCCATCATCTGGAATTATTTTCCCAGTTCTGTAACTGGGAAGGAGGAGGGGAAACAGACAGCCTCCCCGTGGACTCTCATTTCGGAGGCTTATCTGCTCTGCTGCAAATACTGATGTGTGAACATGTTCAGTTCGCTGTCCAGCCATCCTGCTTTATTCCTGCAGAGGGAGAGAACCGAAGAGAGACCCGTATTAAAATAAATAAATAAAATAAAATAACCTTACAGCCTTTTAACTGCTAGGTTAAATCCTTTTTTTAAAAGCCAGTTTTGCTTTAAACTGAGCCTCAAAACCTGAGTGGACCAAACCGAGTGTCAGATTTCGGTGTCGTCTCAAATAAATTGCATTTCCAAACAAATAGTCTTTGATGAAATCTTTCATTTATTAAGCACGACAATCTGTCCCCGACTACGTCGTAGCCAACACTGACTTCCTGACCCCAAACCTTCCCTTTCCGTTCCCCAATTCTTTGCGTCTCATTGGCCATCTTCCAAATCACTCTCCCCATATCTACTACTTCAGCTCCCAGGAATGTCCCCCCCTCCCATCCCATCTCCTAGGGGATATTATTTTCAGGGAAAATAAGTAGGTGAAAAGTCAAGCGTTCTCTTGCCAGCTGCCCCCTCTTCTCCTCCTTATGTCAGCACTGGAACGAATGTAGTTTGGAGTGCTGACACCGAGTCATTTCTAAAATTAATAAAACGCCAAGGACTTTTTTAAAAATGTAGAATACCGCAGAATAGAGTACAGCTGGAAGGGACTTGGAGGTCTTCTAGTCCAGCCCTCTGCTCAAGCAGGAGACCCTAGACCAGTGATGGCTAACCTTTTTGCCATCGCGTGCCAGGAGTGGAGGGGAATGGGCTGTTTTCAGCCTGTGGAGGGCTTCCCAGGGGGGGGGGAGCAGTTTTTGCCCTCCCCAGACTCCTAGAAAGGCTCTTGAGGCTGAGGAGAGCAAAAAACGGGCCTTCCCTACCACTACCCCCCGAGGCTCTCCAGAGGCAGGAAACAGCCTGTTTCCCTACTTCTGGGGGGCCCAAAAGGCCCGAAAATCAGTTAGCCAGTGTGCACATGTGCACTGGAGCTGAGCTCGCGTGCCTACCAATATGGCTACACGTGCCACCTGTGGCACGCATGCCATAGGTTCATCATCACGGCCCTAGACCATATAAAGCATTTGTATTTTGGTTCCCATAGGAAAAGGTTTTTTTTAAAAAAAGCTTTTCAAAACAGGCACACTCACAGCTATGGATATAATTATCTGCCCATTTGATTAGGCTTGAAAATATGTTATCAAGGGATGGCTCGAGTATGGTCCTCCTTGATTTACGAAGGTTTTTAAATGGGATTCTAGATTTAAATCATCTCAACGTAGGTTTGAAAAAGGAAGCGGCTGAAAGATGACGTTCCCTTGCAAAGAATGTCTGCAGGGTTTTAATGCAGATGTAATTGCAAGAATAAATGTAATTGCAAGAATAAATTTGTGAATGAATGGGAACGCCCTAACATAACAACGACAACAAAAAAAAAATACATTTTTCTATTCTTGCCCAGATCATCAAAAATGTGTTGGAAAGGAATGGATCTTATTTACAGGCAGAGTGCAAGATGATGCGTCAATTTTATGTAAAGTTAATATCCGCCACGCCAGAGGTGTCAAACTCAAGGGTGCCTTGAGTTTGGCCCACAGTGCCTCTGGTAGTGAAAACGGAATTCGGGTGGGGGGGGGCATGTGCGTCCCCCCAGCTCTGTTTTCGCTGGCGGAGGACTGCAGAAGGCTATCCAGGCCAAAAACGTGGCCGGGGGGGGATGCACGGGCCCCCCAGGCTCCGTTTTCGCTGGCAGAGAACTATCAAAACAAATGTTTCCCGTTTTGCATTTGAGCATGTAAAAAGGGACAGGAAAGGAGAAAGGGAAAGAGGGAAGATAATGAAAAAGAAGGAAAGATGGGAAGAGAGCAAAGAAGGAAAAATAAGAGGGGAAGAAGAAAGAAAAACAAAGAGGGAAGGGAAAAGAAGAAAAGGAAGGAAGGAAGGAAGGAAGGAAGGAAGGAAGGATGGATATAAGGAGAGTGAAGGTCGGTCTCAGGGAAGTCCAGCATTAGCACTTGGCCACGCCCCTTGCCACCACCCCTAGCCCTCCACGGTCAAACACAAGCCTGATGCGGCCCTCAATGAAACTGAGTTTAACACCCCTGCGCCACCCCGTTCAGCTGTGGACGAGCATGAAAATGGCAGCTCCTCACCTAAGCAACTTGGCTTTACTCTGTAAAGTATCCAAAATCTCAATCTTTTGATTCAGGCCTGCAATTTCTTTCTCCAGGTCTTCTCTCGTCACGTCCACCTGCTGGCACAGCTGAGCAAAGGTTCCCGCCAGTTCCCTTCGACGAGATGTTTTTAAAGTGAAAAAAAAAGAAAAAGAAAAAGAAAAAAGGACAGTCAAAAAAAGGGGACAAGACATATACCTCAATGCAAGAAAAGCCTTCCACGCCCCCCCCATAAATCTAATACAGGTAGTCCTTGAGTTACGACCAAGATTGAGCCCAAAATTTATATCGCTAAGTGAAACATTTGTTAAGTGACTTTGCCTCCTTTTTCCGACTTTTTTTGTTAAGTGAATCATTGCGTTTGTGAAGTTAGTGGCACGGTGGTTAAAGTGAATCTGGAATTTCCATTGATTTGGCTTGTCAGGTGGTCGCAAAAGTGGACCAGGCAAGAACCATTCCAGACAAAATATTTATTTGTCTAATATTCAGACAAATCGTAACACAGCTGTTAAATGAATCTGCCTTCCCCACTGCCTTTTGTGAGTAAGTCACAAAAGATGACCATTTGACCTGCAACTGTCATAGCAATAGCGATAGCACTTAGACTTATATATTGCTTCACAGCCTTCTCTAAGCGGTTGACAGAGTCAGCCTCTTGCCCCCAACAATCTGGGTCCTCATTTTACACACCTCGGAAGGATGGAAGGCTGAGTCAGTCTGGAGCCGGTGAGATTTGAACTGCCGAACTGCAGCTAGCAGTCAGCTGAAGTAGCCTGCAGTGCTGCACTCTAACCACTGCGCCACCTCGGCTCTTGATAAATATCAACTGGCTGCTAAATCATCTGAATTTTGATGCTGCGATGGCCATGTGAGAAATGGTCGTAAGTCACTTTTTTTAGTGCTTTGGTCACTAAACGAACAGTCGTAGATCGAGGACTTCCTCTATTCTGCAAAAACCACCAGCCTGGAACTCAGGCTGCATTGGCAGGAGTTGGACGAAAAGGGGGGAAGGAGGGAGGACGGGCTTAACTCACTGCTGCACTTGGTGGCTGCAGTTGGAGCCGGTGTAGCTGACGATCAGCTGAAGTTTCTCCCCGGCGTAGTCCACGAATTGGCGCTTGAAGGCCCTCTCCTTCGCCTTGGTGGTCCAGGTGAGGCGCTCGTAGACGTAGAGGAGTCCGTAGAGGCCCAGGGAAAGGGCGATCAGCCTCCAGCCCACCGCCTTCCAGACCTGGGGGTTGGGGATGCAGACAGAAAACGGGCTTGACCTCGGAAAGAACGGCAGTTTTTAACGGAATACCGTATTTTTCGGACTATAAAACGCACCGGAGTATAAGATGCACCAAGATTTCGAAGAAGAAAACAAGATAAAAAAAAAAAATTTTTTTTGCCCTCCCCGGTCCCCAGGAGCACTCTGCAGGCCTCCCAAACCCTCTGCAGGCCCCCTTTCCGTGAAAGTTTTTGGGTGCTCCAACACTGGAGGTTTTTAAGAAGAGACTGGACAGGCATTACTAGAAGACATTCAAGGTCCCTTCCCAACTGTGTTATTCTCTTCTATTCTGTCAACCGTCTTTCGCAGTTCATTCAGCAAATAAAGACTCCTGGGGCATTTTCACTTTCCAAGAGTACAATTTATTCAGCTATTTCCCTATCCATGCCAGCTCCCAGTTGAAATGACCTTGGTTCCCACAGGAACACTTTTCGTTTTGACTACAAAACCCCCAGCTAACTATTTTCCCTCCCCCTCCCACCTAGTGCCAACCCTTTTAATAATAATAATTAAAAGAGCAAAGGAGAGCACCTCGGAAAAAGCAGGAAAGATGAAGAAACACAGAACTAGAGGGAGCTACGGACTACAGCACCCATCGGCCTTAGCTAACAGGGTCCACTAACTTTGGAGTGGCTGAATTATGCTTCCACGTCTGCCTGGAAGGGCTGGAGAGAAATCAGGAAGCTGGCCTCCATCACCCCACACCAACGCTCCCCAAAAACCTACCACTCCACCGATCACAAGGATGCCCATCGAAGTCCTGGACGTGAGGGAGGCCAGGCCGGTTACCATGGAGACCATCAGCTCCTCCTGAGTCAAGGACCCCTGTGGCATGGGGGGCAGGCTTGGGTTCGCCGGGGTCAGGGGCAACGGACGCTGGACCTAGTGGGCAAAAATTGGACAGTTAGGGGCAGGAAAGACAAGAAAGGATGACCGCCTCTGGGGGAATTCCAGCCTCCGGTGCCCATTCTGCAGATTGAAGCAACTGAGGCCAGGGGAAAGGACACCAGGGGAGTAAAACTCCACGCCAGCAAAGGTGAGTTTGGAAGGATAACGAAGACGACACAGCTTGGTCTCCCTGTTGTGGCCCGCCAGCGGCCAGCAGAGCTGGCAGCAGATTTGGACAGTGAGGAGGTTGGGGAGGAACATGGGCCAGTCCTGGAGTCTGGGGGAGGCTCTGATGAGGGCTCTGCGTCGGAGGCAGAGAGGAGTCCAGGGCCGTCCGACAGTTATCAGCTGCCTTTGGAGTCGGACATCAGTGAGGCAGAGGAACAGCTGGAGCCTGTTCTCAGTGTCCGCATGCACAGAGCTGCCAGACGAAGGGAACAGCTGAAGAACAAGGGGCGACTCAGGAGTAAAGCCATAGGTGGACAGTGAATGGCCCCTCCCAGAGGGAATCAAAGAGGAGCGAAAGGAGAGGGAATGACAATTAGTTCATTCCTGCATTCTTGCCAATGAAAGATATCCGCCTGGCCACTCTCCAAGCCTGATAAAGGTCGGTCATTGTGAACAATCTCGAAAGACGGTGGGAGAGGAGAGACTTGGCTCGAGAGGAATTCACTGTCAATTAAATAAAAGAGGTTTATCGGGACAAGGACTCGGCTTCATGCTGCTGGGGAAGCCTACGTCAGAACACTCCCTCGGTGGGTTTTCACAGGATGTACTGAAGGCCTCGGGCGAAGCCGAGCCTCCATGCGCAGGGGGAAATCTACCTCGCATTATCAAACCTCAATCTCACCTGGTCGCTGTAGCCCATCAAGGCCCGACGTGTATTTTTGGGCCCCAGAAACCGGTTCACCAACATGGTCCAGCCGAGGGAGAAATGGAACTGGACGTCTTCCTGGAAGTCGGCGCAGAGTTTGTCGCAGTTCAGGTCGTAGCTGAGGGTGAAGCACTGCCTTGGGACCAGCAGCTCGATCTGGCCCCTCAGGGAAACGGGGAGGAGGGGCTTCAGCCCATCTGAAAGGCAAGAGCGGCGAGGGAGAAGAGGGAGGGGTGGGGGTGTTAGGATGATCCATGCCCTGCATTGCAGCACAACTTGGGGAGGAAACCCAAGAGCTAAGTCCTGGGCCTGGGGGTGGGACTAGTCCAGGGGTCACCAACCTTTCGGATCTCAGGGACCACTAAATTCATAATTTTTAATTTTTTTTTTTTAATTTTGATTTATATGCCGCCCTTCTCCAGAGACTCAGGGCAGCTTACAATGCGTTAAGCAACAGCCTTCATCCTTTTGTATATTCATACAAAGTCAGCTTATTGCCCCCACAACTGGGTCCTCAATTTATCTACCTTAGAAAGGATGGAAGGCTGAGTCAACCTTGAGCCTGGCGAGATTTGAACTTGCAGTAATTGCAGGCAGCTGGTCTTAATAGCCAGCTTAATAACAGGGTTCCTTAGACCACTGTATTACCAAGGCTCTTTTAAATCCCGTGGACTACTAATACGATCTGCCTAATGACTGGGTGGGTTGGGTGTGGCTAGGTGGTCATGTGACTGGGTGGGCGTGGCCAACTCAATGTCATTCATGTTGAGGGACACCTCGACGGCCTCTACTCGCCCCTCCCCTCCCAACCACTCCTTGCCTGCCCGCCTGGGCTCCTTAGGGCCCCAACAGTTAGCCGGGCTGTCCTGATTTTATGGTTGCTTTTAAAATTTGATATTGATTTTAATTGAAATGTTTTAACTTATGGGCCAAATTTTATTTAATTGTTTTAAATCTATTTTAACTTTTGTGTACGAATGTTTTATATTTGGCTGATCACCGCCCTGAGTCCGAAAGGAGAAGGGCGGTATAGAAATCTGATGAATAAATAAATAAATAATAAACAGGAAGCAGTTGTTGGAGCTAAGCAGCCACCGTGAGAAAAGAGTTGGCAAAACAGCTCAGTTCAAATTGGATCTGACCGAGGAGGAGGCTCAGCAGAAGCACCTCACTGAGGACTACGAGCATAGGAAGACCTGAGGGAGTGCAAGGCCAGGTACTGGCGCCTGGAGGCTCAGTGGGCTGAGATGGTCAGCCGGTTCCAGTCCCACTGGAACGAGGCTCTCCGGCTCTTCGCCACCAGCGGTGCTTCCCTCCAGCCTTCGCCCAAAGCCCCACACCGGGAGGCTGGAGCAGACCCCGAGTCAGAATTTCTTCCCCCCTCTGATCCGCACAAAAAGGCCCCAAAGGGGGAGACACTTTGCAGCAACACAAACATTCATTGCATGTATCTGTCCCAAAGGCCGTAGTTTGAGGACCCCTGATTTAGCGCAATATTAAAAAATGAAAATAACTTTTGTGCTGGCCACCAAAATTTTCTCAGTTGGTGACTGCTGGACCAGAGGATATCCGGGCTCTCCTTCCCATCCTCCCAAGGGATGCTCACCAATCATATCTTGCTGTATGATCTGCAAAGAGGCGGCGATGGAACCGGAGCAGCGATCAGACATGTTTCGGCCCAGGCCTTCCTCGATGTGCCGATGCAACTCCTAGGAAAGGCAGGGAAAAAAAAAAACACGAGGGAATTCTGGGAGTTGAAGTCCACTTTTCTTAAAGTCCTTCGGTGCCAAGATTGGGGGGGAAGAGGGGGCGGAATCTGGGAAGAGAGACTCAAAACATCACTCAACCCACCGAGACAGGGACGGTTACTAAAACAATTTATTTCATTATTTCATTTTATTTATTTCAATGTAACTGGACAGGGGGAGGTAACTAGGGGGAAGGAGGAGACAGGGAAAGGAGTTTTCATGGGCAAAAACTTCGGTTCCAGCCTTGCCTTCCTGTAACCACTTACTAAAAGAATTCCAATGGAGTTGGGAGCCTTTCTTTTGCTAGAAGGCCAAGCATGGGCAGGGCCGACTCTCAGCTTGATTGTTTTCTTGCAGGCTTTTCATTAGGCCCACACCCATAATTCTATGCATCCCGCCCTCCCACGCATGACCTCCCTGTGCTCCCCCCGCTTTTGGCCCGCGATGGCCCGGTGGGCCCGGTAGGCCTGTTTTTTGCTCTCCCCAGGCTCCAGAACCTTTCTAGGATAGTTCTCCTCCTCTTCCTCCCTGCACATCCCAAACTTCCTAGCACTGATGATGTTACCTAGTTAGGGTCATGAAATGTCTGCGAGAAAATCACCCAGCTCAGAGAGCACCAAGGACCCGTCATATGTCAACTCTGAGCTACAGATATTCATTCCCCTTTATTGATGCCTCTTGAAAGTCATCGAGGTTACTGTGTTACCCAGCTTGATGGGCTTGGGGTTAAGAGGAGGAGATGGCAAAATTGTGACAGGCAAAGGATTAAACTTCTGGAATGTGGATTTTGCATCGAGGGGGGACAAAACCACAGCGGCGGAATCGGGCACCCAATACTTCCCAGGGAATGATCCCGTCTGCGTTATAAGTGGCTTACGTTCTTATAAACCTTCAGGACCACGGGGGAAGGATGGAAATCCAGCTGGAACTCATCCACTAACACCGAGAGCTTCCTGATCTCTTCTGCCATCGCATTTGAGACCTGGAAGGAAAAATGACAAGGGGTGTGACCCGGGCTGTGTTTCCTTTTCTTTCCAGGAAAGCAAACACACACATACAGACACCCTTCTACCAGAGGAAAACCAAGTTTGCAAAATATTTGTCTCAATGAATCTCAAGCCAGGGTGCTGAACGTGGCAGAGACTGGCAATGATGAAGACGCTCTTGAATCCAGCTTTTCGTTTTCTTTTTTTGCCAGAAAGGCACGGTTGGGGGGATTCCTGCTGGGATCGTCTTTGCTCCAAGGGATCCAGCAGCATAAAACCAGGCTTTGAATTTGGCGGGGGGGGGGGGGGGGGGGCTCACCTGGCGCTCAACCTCTTCTGTGATCTCCTTGATTTTCAGCTTGTAGCTCTGACTGAGCAGGTCCAGCTGTTTTTCGATGAATCCCAGGCGCTCCTGGCGGTCATCCCATTTCTCCAGGCAGTAAACCCTGCAAGACACAAGGAAGGAAGGGAGGGAGGGAGGGAAGGAAGGAAGGAGAATGGGAGGGAGGGAGGGAAGGAAGAGGGAGGGTGAGAGGAAGGGAAGGAATAGGGAGGGAGGGAGAAAGGGTGGGAAGAAAGGAAGGAATAGGAAGGGTGGGAGGGAAGGAAGGAAGGAGAATGGGAGGGAGGAAAGAATAGGAAGGGAGGGAATAGGGAGGAAAGAAGGGAATGAATAGGGAGGGTGGGAGGGAAGGAAGGAAGGAGGAGAAAGAGGAAGGAATAGGGAGGGTGAGAGGAAGGGAAGGAATAGGGAGGGAGGGAGGAAGGAAGGATTAGCAAGGGAGGGAATAGGGAGGGTGGGAGGAAGAGAGGGAAGGAAGGAATAGGGATTGAGGGAAGGAAGGGAGGAGAATGGCAGGGAGGAAGGAATAGGAAGGGAGGGAATAGGGAGGAAGGAATACAGAGGGTGGGAGGAAGGGAGGAAAGGAAGGAAGGAAGGAGGAGGAGGGAGGGAAGAAGGAAGGAATAGGGAGGGAGGGTGGAAGAGAGGGAAGGAAGGAGGAGAAGGAGGGAGGAAGGAATAGGGAGGGTGGGAGGGAAGAAGGCAGGAAGGAATAGGGAGGAAGGGAGGGAAGAAATAGAGAGGGAGGGAGGGAGGAGGAGAGGGAAGGAATAGGGAGGGAGAGAAGGAATACGGAGGGTGGGAGGAAGGAATAGGCATGGAGGGAGGGAAGAAATAGGGAGGGAGGGAGGGAAGAAGGAATAGGGAGGGGGGGAGGGAAGAAGGAAGAAATAGGGAGGGGGGGAGGAAGAGAGGGAGGGAAGGAAGGAGAAGGAGGGAGGAAAGAATAGGGATGGTGGGAGGGAGAGAAGGAAGGAAGGAATAGGGAGGGAAGGAAGGAATGGGCAGGGAGGGAGGGAGGGAGGGAGGGAGGGAGAAAAAAAGGAAAGAGGAAAGAAAAGCACCCGGTTTCTAAACTGGCTGAAATCCTGCGAAGGCCTCCTTGCTCTGCTCTTCGATTTCAACTTTCACAAATTCTCTTAGGAAAGCCCAAACGAGGCACCTCTGTTCCTGCGCGGCCACATGCACGGAATCCATGATGTGCCGGACCTCCTCCGCAATCTGCTTGGCTCTGACCGTGTGCTGCTCAAACTTGGTCTTGACCGCGGACTGCGAGATGCACTCCTGCAAGGAAGACAAACCTCAGCTCCCTCCCGACAAAATCCGGCATCCTTCCCCCAGCCTTAGGCAGCGAAGGAGGCCGTGAATCCAATCCCTCGGGCTAATTTATATAAGGTTTCCAATCCAGACCCTGAAAATTCCACTCGGGACGCAGAGTGTCCTTGAGGACTAGCGACTTAAATCGCACACAAAATAGGCAAACCGAGATCTTTAGGGTTCTGCATTTGGAATCTATTTCACAATATTGGAACAACGCAGGATGATCTGCTTAATAGTATTATTTGCTTCTGGGTCCTGGAACCAGATCGATGGTTTTTGTAGTTCAAAAAGAAGGGTTTATAGAAAAGAGGTATATATTGATGGAAGGACAACCGTAAAATGCTCGGGATAGTATTGTTCACACTGTCTGCTGTTTGATTTATCTATCTATCTATCTATCTATCTATCTATCTATCTATCTATCTATCTATCATCTATCTATCTATATCTATCTATTTATCTAGCTATATCTATCTATCTATCTATCTATCTATCTATCTATCTATCTATCTATCTATCTATGGCTGTTATTAATTACAAAAAAAAAATCCACTGCTTGCTAAAATATGCAGGCCTTATCTATTAAAAGAATTAGATCTATAGGACATCTAGCCACGTAATATAAATTTAACCCCATCCCGATGGTTAAACGTCGTGGGTAAATTAAAGAAAACGTGTTGGAATTGGCCACCGTGCTCCTCAGTGAGCAGCGAAACTCACAAACATTCGACCGACTTAAAAAAATGCACTTGCCTCAAACCTTCGCTCGAAATTCTGGAATTCGAACATCCTCACTTGGAAACCCTCGGCCAGCGCCCCGCCTACAGAGAAAGAAAAAAACAAACAAAACCCAAGCACCATCAGATTTGAACAGCAAAATATAGGCCCGTGCTTTTTTTTTTTCCTTTTCTTTTCCAAGTTTCTAGTCCTGGAACGAGACAGGAGCGTAATTTTTAAAGGAGGAAAGAGGGTTGCGGATTTAGAAACAGGGAGAGCTTAGAGCAGTGTTTTTCAATGTTGGGAACTTTTAAGACGTGTGGACTTCAACTCCCAGGATTCCTGCGCTGGCTGGGGGAATCCTGGGAGTTGAAGTCCACACGTCTTAAAAGTTCCCAACATTGAAAAACACTGGTTTAAGAGGGTCTCTCACCTCCTTCGGGCATACCCTGAGCCTTCTGGATGCGGGCATTCAGGACCTCTTTCGCAGAGACAAAAAAGATGCGGTCGCCAGCCTGGGCACGATCCACCACACCCAACTCGTCCACCAGGAAGCTGGTGCAACGTTCCATGTGCTGTCGGCGAACCTGCAGGAGAGGAGAGCAGAGGAGAGCGCGAAAAAATAAATAAATAAATAAATAAATAAAAAGGGGGGGGGGGGGGTTAGATTAAAAAAAAAGAGAAAGGCCAATCTTCCTTCTGGGCTGCTCTCTCCCCTTTGAGCCGCAACACACCAAAGGAAGCCTCACCTCCTCCATGTATTCCGGTTCGGATGCCGAAGCGTCCCAGCGGTTATTCAAAATGAAGATGTTGGGCCGAGAGAGGCGAGCGTTGACTTTGTGGAAGAACTGCTTCTCCTGGATGGGCAGAAAAGGGACGACAAAAATAAAAATAAAAATAAATAAATAAAACGCCTTCTGTAAACAGGAACGATCGTAAAATTAAGCTTGAAAAAAAATCAGAATCGGAATAAGGGGTGGAAGGGAATTTGAAGGCCTTCTAGTCCAGCCCTCTGCTCAAGCAGGAGATCCTATACCAGTGATTGTTTAACCTTTAGCCGTCGCGTGCCGAAAGCAGGGGTCGCGCGCGTGCCCACACCCATAATTCAATTCCCCACACACATGCGCGCACGCCCCCCTGCTTTTGGCATGTGTTGGCACAATGGGGCAGGTAGGCCCATTTTTCGCTCTCCCCAGGCTCCAGAGCCTTTCTAGGAGCCTGGGGAGGGCGAAAATGGCCTTCCCCACCACTCCAGAGGCTCTCCGGAGCCGGAAACGGCCCATTTCCCGACTTCCGGTGGGCCCGGAAGGCCCGTCTTTTGCCCTCCCCAGGCTCCAGAGGCTTTCTAGGCTCCAGAGCCATTCTAGGAGCCTGGGGAGGGCGAAAATGGCCTTCCCCACCACTCCAGAGGCTCTCCGGAGCCGGAAACAGACAATTTCCTGACTTCCGGTGGGCCCGGAAGGCCCGTCTTTTGCCCTCTCCAGGCTCCAGAGGCTTTCTAGGCTCCAGAGACTTTCTAGAAGCCTGGGGAGGGCGAAAATGGCCTTCCCCACCCCTCCAGAGGCCCTCCGGAGCCAGAAATGGCCCATTTCCCGACTTCCAGTGGGCCCAGAAGGCCCGTCTTTTGCCCTCCCCAGGCTCCAGAGGCTTTCTAGTCTCCAGAGACTTTGTAGGAGCCTGGGGAATGCGAAAACAGCCTTCCCCACCACTCCCTGGAGGCCTGAAAATTAGCTGCCCGGCGCACGCATGCACGCTGGAGCTGAGCTAGGGCAATACTCGCATGCCCACAGATATGGCTCCGTGTGCCACCTGTGGTACGCGTGCCATAGGTTTGCCATCACGGTCCTATTCCATTTCAGAGAAGTGACTATCCAGTCTCTTCTTAAAAACCTCCAGTGATAAAGCATCTACAATTTCTGGAGGCAAGCTGTTCCACTGGTTAATTGTTCTCACTCTAAGGAAGTTTCTCCTTAATTCTAGGTTGCTTCTCTCCTTGATTAATTCACATCCAGTGTCTTTTGTCTTGTCTGCTTTGGAAAATAAAGTGATCCCCTCCTTTTCTTTGTGGCAGTCCCTCAAATACTGGAATACTGCTATCATGTCTCTCCTAGTTCTTGGGGAGGAGTGAGTAGAGGCTGGCGAGGCACCCCTTGACGTGAGTGACACCGAGTTGGCCACACCCACCCAGTCACATGACCACCTAGCCACACCCAACCACCCGGTCATTAGGAAGATCATATTAGTGGTCCGTGGAATTTAAAATTATGAATTTAGTGGTCCCTGAGGTCCGAAAGGTTGGTGACTCCTGCTCTAAGCATCCTTAGAGCCGAGGTGGCACAGTGGTTAGAGTGCAGTACTGCAGGCTACTTCTGCTGACTGCCAGAAGATTGGCAGCTCAAATCTCACCAGGCTCAAGGTAGACTCAGCCTTCCATCCTTCCGAGGTGGGTAAAATGAGGACCCAGATTGTTGGGGGCAAGAGGCTGACTCTGTAAACCGCTTAGAGAGGGCTGTAAAGCACTGTGAAGCGGTATATAAGACCTAAGGGCTATTGCTATCCTGGAACTTGTGTGATTCTTGCAAAAGTTTAACTAAAAACAAAGGCAGGGAAGGAAAGAGATCGACGTTTTTACCGTCTGCATCAGCGTCGACTCAGAGTTGGCCACCAACACAAAGACATCAGCATCCAAGCAGAATTTATCAATCCAGCTATCCAGCTCGGTGGTGACGTCGATTCCGGGGCTAAACGTATTAACAAGAAACGCAGAAATGATGTCATAATTTACACGCTGGAATAGTGTTCTCTCTTCCAACACACCTCCCCCGCCTTGTAGGAGCTTTAAAAACGTTGATCTTAGTTTTAAAATAAGAGGCAGTCCTCGACTTACAACGGTTCATTTAGTGACAGTTACAACCGCACCGAGAAAAGGGATTTAAGGACTATTTTTCACACGACCATCCCAGCATCCCAGCGGTTACATGACCAAAATTTGGATACTTGGCAATTGACTCATGACGATTGCAGTGTCCCAGAGTCACCTGATACCCCTTTTGCGTTTTCTTTCTTTTTTAACAATATTCTTCATATTTAATACAGTTGACAATCTCATAAAATTTTAGTAAGAGTGCACATATTTTGTTGAATTATAATCTTTCATTCTTTGATTATTTGATATTTCAATGTTATTATATATATAATATATATATATAATATATATATATAATAAATTTATTATTTATTAGTTAATTTGGTTTAAAATGGGATTTTGTTGTACATGTTTTTAACTTTTGTTTGCCGCCCTGAGTCCTTCTGGAGAAGGGAGGCATATAAATACATGAAATAAATAAATAAATAAATTATACCAATCTACAAATTCTGAATGTCACTCCTTTTACTAGTAATAAAATATTAATAATCGTATTTGTTGTGTTTAACAAACATATAATTCTAATAGTAATACACAGATTTATATTAAATTACAATTTTTAATTATATTAAATTATAATCTTTTTTAGCTCTTTTTAGCTTTTTAAGTGTAAATTGGGTTTTAATTGGATTGTTTTAAATTGTGGGCGAAAGCTGTATAATTCTTTTAATTGATTTTAAATTTTGTATTGGTATATTTTTTATCCTTGGCTGTGCACCGCCCTGAGTCCAATAGGAGAAGGGCGGTATATAAATTGAATAAATAATAATAATAATAATAATAATAATAATAATAATAATCATAATCATAATCTTCCGTTGTTTATCCCCTTTCTAATTTTTAGTTATGACACTGTTATGTTTAAAAAGTATCCCCCTTCTAATCACATTTTAGTACCGATAAAATAATATTCATTGTATTTAGGTTTGACAAGTTCTATAATTCTAAAAATACAGATGTTTAAGCAAAGTCAAGGGGGAAGCCAGATTCATTTAACGACCAAACTTGACAGCTGCAGCGATTCACTTAACAACGGTAGCAAGAAAGGTCGTAAAATGGAGCAAAACTCACTGAACAAATGTCTCACTTAAGAACATAAATTGTGGCCTCAATTGTGGTCATAAGTCAAGGACTCCCTGTAAGAACGGACCTAATTTACGCACTGAAATGATGGTCTTTCTTCCAACATCTCCCCCAACCTGTCTGTTTCTCAAATTTAAACTTTGCTTTCCAGTTCTAAAAGATAGGACCAGAAGGGCTATGCTGGATTAATAAAAATAAATTCCTCCATTCCAGTTTTTTTAATCGACTTCGGTAAAAGTCCACCTGCCTCACATTTGCCTCACAGGCTGTACTTCCTGAGAACGCTCAGGAAAATCAATCTATCTCAGCATCTACTTCTGTCCTACTATCGCAGCACCATTGAGAGTGTCCTGACATACGGCATTCTTGCATGGTATGGGAGCAGCTCTGTAGCGGACAAAAAATGCTCTATAGAGAACCATTAAAACTGCCCAGAATATCATCGGACTCCAGCTACCAGCCCTGGACGACATCTTTGAATCTCGCTGTTTGAGAAAACTGTATAACGTTCTCAGAGACTCTTCCCATCCTGCTTCCAATCTTTTTGGACTGTTGCCTTCTGGCAGAAGATACAGAACCATTAAAACTCGGACCACACGTTTTCTGAATAGTTTTTATCTCAGAGCTATAATGGCACTCAACGATGAACTAAAGGACCACCATCAATGAGCTGTTGGAGAGTATTATTTGGTCTGTTGTGTG
Organism: Arizona elegans; assembly: GCA_022577455.1. Taxonomy (NCBI): domain Eukaryota; kingdom Metazoa; phylum Chordata; class Lepidosauria; order Squamata; family Colubridae; genus Arizona; species Arizona elegans. The sequence goes on from JAKOOJ010000023.1 coordinate 9,906,088, forward strand.
GATGTTTGGGTGGTTTAGGGGTGGGGAATTTGTGGTGGGTGGGAACGTATTTGGGGATTGTTATGTGTGTTGGACCTGGTCTTTGGGTGTTAAGTGAATTTCGTTGTATGGGTATATTGTGTATACACGTACAATAATTATATTATTTATTCACGTGATAAAGGCACAACAGCTACAATTTTAAAAAAGCTTATAAGAGCATGCCATTTTCCTGGCTGGGTGTAACAGAGGGACCGTTTTTATTTGGGGGGAAGGGGGGGGGGGGAAACAGCCACTCACCTGTCCATCAAAACAAGATCATCCTTGAGCAAAGGGCACTTGGAATTCGGCCACATGACGCTGACCAGACCCCCGGCTGTCAGCAATTCATCCTGGTGGAGGGCGTGAGCCAACTGGTTGACTGTCTGATGCAGGAAAAGAAAGGAAGACGGCCCGAGAAAATAATTACAAAGAGGTTTCAAAAATGGAAGAATTTAATAATACTCCACTGGAGAAGGTAGGTGATGGCTGGATTTAAACAAACAAACAAACACTAGTTTTGAAATAATGGGGCCACCATCTATTCCAGGACTCCCCAACCGTGGCAACTTTAAGACTTGTGGACTTGTGATAGAAATAAGAGAAGGGGGGAATATTAGTGTACACACTTCTATATAATAAAATAAAAGTAATAACAGGAGAAAACATGGAATAATTGAATAATGACAGACGGCAACTTAATATATGTATCATTATTAGAAATATCTAAGTTGATTGAATGTAATAACTATGATTAATTCTATTAGTTTTATTTGTATTAGTGCCACACTGTTCACGCATTGATTTGATATGTTTGTAGAAAATAAAATAAAAAATAAAAAACTGGGGGGGGAGGGGGGGAAGACTTGTGGACTTCAATTCCCAGAATTCCTCAGGATGTCTGGGGAATTCTGGGAGTTGAAGTTCACAAGTCTTAAAGTTGCCAAGATTGGGGAGTCCTGATTATGTCGACCAGCATCCTCCAGGAGAACTTTACAGGTTCACGGAATATAATTCCCTTCCATCAGTTTCTCCAATCCTCAATTTTGGGGTTGTTCCCACGTTGTACCTTGACGCTCTTCTTCTCCTCGGACCCCTCGGTGAGCAGGAAGGCATCCTGTCCGTCCGTCCCCTCCACTCTCAGGAAGCAGTTGGTGGTGTGGCCGATCCCAGAGGGAAGGACTTTATCCCAGAGCATGGCGTTAATCACAGTACTTTTCCCATTACTGGTCCTAAAAATCGCAAAAACACAGACAGCCACTTCCTCCCATTTTATCCTGGCAACCAGAGGTGGGATTCAGCCGGTTCGGGCGAAGCGGATGCTCATTTTATATCTGGTTCGCCGAAACGGTAGTTGCAAGGACTGGCTGGCCTCGCCCTGCCCACCCCGCCCCTCACCTCCAAGGAGTCTCCATGTGGCCCATTTTGGATGCCAGGTAAGTGCAGGGCCTGCAAGAAGGCTCTGGGAGGGCCTCTTGGAAGTTCTGGAAGTCTGGAAACGGGCCCATTTCCAGCCTCCGGAGCCCAGGGGAGGCTGTTTTTGCCCTCCCAGAGGCTCAAGGAAAGCCTCCGGAGCCTGGGGAGGGCGAAAAACGGGCCTCCGGAAAGTTCCGGAAGTCTGGAAACGGGCCCATTTCTGGCCTTTGGAGGGCTTCTGGAGTGTGAGGGAGGGCGGTTTCGTCCTCCTGCAGGCTTGAGGAAAGCCTCCAGAGCCTGGGGTGGGTGAAAACGCCCACCCCCCCCCCCGGCCATGGTGCAGCAGGCTGAGTAGGCCACGCCTACCATGGTCACGCCCACCCAGCAACCGGGCAGGGAACCGGTTGCTAAAATTTTGGAATCCCATCCCTGCTCACAACAACCCTGCAAGGTAACCGATATCTACATGCCTCGCAGGGTCATTTTGGGACTGCGCAGAGTTCTGAACTCCAGGGAACCAAAACACGCCCACTGCTGCAGTTGAAACAACTTATGGACACCTTAAGCTGGAATCGTTCCAGCAAGCTTTGCAGGATGGACATTTGCAGAATGATGGGCGATGTAGTCCAGGCCACTTGGAGAGCCTCCGATTCAAGCAAAGCTTTCTAATACCAGCAAACTGACTCACCGCCCAAAGAAAGCCACCTTCATGTGCCGCCTTGCCAGGACCTCGCTGATCCCGCTGACCTTGGACAGGTAGCCCTTGACCTCTGACACCTGCTCTTCCGTGGTGACGGGGTCAAGCTCACCATTTTTGTGTGTTTCTGGAAAAAAAACAGCATATGTCATGTGGGAGGCGAGTGGTCTGAACGCTGCAATCTCCGCTTCCAGACAGCTCCTCTTATAGAAGAAATACAGGAAAAGGACTTTCGCGAGGCTTTTCCCCAGGAAAAAAAATAAGATGCCAAGCTAAAACAAGAACGGGCAAACTCTCTCTTCCTGCTTCGGAACTACAAGTCCCAGCATCCCTCTGCATTGCCTTGGTTGGTTAAAGTGGCCACATTTAAACCATGCGGAAAACCTTGACCAAAATATAGCTGGCTCACTCTCACTGGCCCGACACTCAGCACATGAATATGGAGGATGGGAAGACTGGAGGCAGGCGACTGAGACTGAATTTAGGAAAGAAAGGCAGAACTTGAGCAATAGGGATAACAGATTCCACTCTTTCCTTCTGTTGTTTCTTCCCTGACAGCCCAATTGAAGATTATAAACCCCTTGGGGTAGGGACTTGTATTTGCTATCAATAAAGGAGAATATTTGTAAGCTCAGGGTTGAAATGAGGGGTCCTTGGTGCTCTCTGAGCTTGTTTTTTTACAGATGTTTCATTAGCATAACTACCATGTTTTTTGGAATATAAGACACAGCTTTTTCCCACCTAAAAGGGCCTCTGCCTCCCAGCAATTTACCTCCTTGCAGCAAGAAGAAACAGCCCATTTCAGCTTCAGCACAGCCTAATTAGTACAAGTTGATTGTCCCCCAGCTGTTTTAGGCTACAGGGACTGGTATTGCCTATTGCTGCGGGAGCCTCTGCTGCTTGCTGCAAGGAAGTAAATTGCTGGGAGCAGATTTTTTTTTTCTTGTGCTACTCAAGCTATGCTGAAAACGAAAATGAAAGCAAAGCAGGCAGTTTGCTGCAACGAGGCAAAATTTCTGGGAGGCAGAGGCAGATTTCTTTTTCTTGTTTTCCTCACCAAAAAAAGGTAGGTGCGTCTTATAGTCCGGAGCATCTATAGTCCGAAAAGTACGGTAGGTAACATCATCAGTCCTAGCGCTAGCACTGATGATGTTACCTAGTTATGCTAATGAAACATCTCCAAGAAAACAAGCAAGCGCAGAGAGCACCAAGGACCCCTCACTCAGCAGGCAGAATTATGTAAACAAGGAAATAAACCCTAGAAATGGCAGCCAATTTTAAAAACAGCAGAATTAAAGCTAACCAACAAGCGCCATCAAGACAAGGATAGTTTAAGAAAAACCCAACACAAAAGAACTGAACCAAAAGTCAGAAACAAAGAAATTAGAAGTGCAGAAGGCCCCCGATTCAAATCCTAACCTCAACTAGCAAAATAATTCCTTTTAAAAAATTCCTGTTTCCTAATATGATTTGATTGCTTAATTGTTCCCTATGACTATCATTAAGTGTTGTACCTTATGATTCTTGACGAATGTGTCTTTTCTTTTATGTACACTGAGAGCATATGCACCAAGACAAATTCCTTGTATGTCCAATCATGCTTGGCCAATAAAGAATTCTTTCTATCTATCTATCTATCTATCTATCTATCTATCTATCTATCTATCATCTACCTACCTACCTACTACCTACCTATCTGATTGTTTCCTAATATGAGTTGATTGCTTATTTGTTCCCTATGACTATCATTAAGTGTTGTACCTTATGACTCTTGATGAATGTATCTTGTCTTTTTATGTACACTGAGAGCGTATGCACCAAAGACAAATTCCTTGTGGGTCCAATCATGCTTGGCCAATAAAGAATTGAATTGAATTGGTGGTGCAGCAGACTAAAGTGCTGTTAAGTAGCACTTAGCTGCCAGCTGCCTGCAATTACTGCGAGTTCAAATCTCACCAGGCTCAAGGTTGACTCGGCCTTCCATCCTTCCGAGGTAGGTAAAATGAGGACCCGGATTGTGGGGGCAATAAGCTGACTTTGTATTAAAAAGAACACTGCTTAGGGGGGGCCAAAAGCCCTACTAAGCAGGTATATACAAAAGTATGAAGGCTATTGCTTAATGCACTGTAAGCCGCCCTGAGTCTCCGGAGAAGGGCAGCATATAAATCGAACCAATAAATAAATAAATAAATAAATATTCTATTCTATTCTATTCTATTCTATTCTATTCTATTCTATTCTATTCTATTCTATTCTATTCTATTCTATTCTATTCTGAGATGCTGATGCTTCTCATCTCCTTGAGCTGCAGGCATTCACTCACTCACTCGTGTGCACAAGTCAGCAAGCTATGTGAAACATAAGGCCAACTCACCCTCCAGAAACACGGAGCTCTCCTGGATGTAAGCTGCCAACTGTTCAAAGATGCCATTTATTTTTTTCTTGGCAGTGACAAAATGCTTAAGGGGGGAGGCACTGACGTCCGCCATGTGTCTCTTGTCCTTTTTGCTAGTGATGATGGACTTAGAGCGAATGAACAGCAGGGACATTGTGCTACAAGGGGGAAAAATGCATGGATTATAAGCAGGAAAGAGGAAAAGGGCTTAGTTTACAACTCACCACTGTTCTAGTTAAATGCTCCAGGTAAACAAGCAGCCATATTTTCCCCCCCGCCATCCTCCCTACTGTGAACGTCTTGTTCTCACAGCATGCTAAAGTAATCACCCTATTTTCTACAACGTGCTTAAATCCCACGCAAATGCCAAATCTCCTAACTCTATTAAAGAGGTCACGGAATAGCTCTATATTATGAACTCAAGAGATTTCCCAAACGGAAGGAGCAAAAAGGCTGGATTTCTGGGAGAACGCTAGAAGGAAGCTGATGTTTATTTTTAATTGCTCCGAAAGCTCGAGGCCCGCGACGGCGAACCTATAGCACGCGTGCCAGAGGTGGCACACAGAACCCTCTCTGTGGGCACGCGCACCGTCGCCAGCTGCTCGTCTGGTTTCCAGCGCGCATGGTCTTCTCGGGTGCGCTTTTTTGGCCTGAAAAGTGGCCAAATAACAGGCCATGCGCCAGAAATGCGGAGACCAGTTGGCTGCTATGCGCATGCCTGTTTTTTGGCTGGGTTTTTTGGCTGTTTTTGGGGCGTTTTTCAGAAAACAGCCTGAAAAAGACCAAATACCAGGCATGTGCACGCCGGCCAGCTGGTCTTTGCATTTCTAATGCTCCGGCGCATGTGTGCACGTTCCGGTTTGGGCACTTGACGCCGCAAAGGTTTGCCATCACTGCTCTAGGCCTTTCTCGCCAAAATTACCCTGTTGCGGATTGGAGTCAAGAGTTAGCAGCACCCAAAGCAGAGTCAAACTAGTTCCAATTCTGAAATGCCTCTCGAATGCACTTACTATTAAGATGCAAGCAGGAGTTTTCATAAGCTAAGCATGGTTACCATCTTCTTTCCTGAACCGGAAAGAACAAGCAGAGGCCTAAGGAAAGGCAAATAGACAAAGATTAGAAAATGCAGGGGGTGGAATCGACCATGAACAAGCAAATGGCCATCAATCGCCCTAATATAAAAACCCTTTTTTAGGTTTCTTCTTCACGGAATGTATATTTTATTAACTACAAGACACCTATAAAGAAAAGTTTATTGGTGGGTTACCCACCAAGAGACATTTTCACCTCTGACAAGATTTTTCCACCGTTGAATCAACCTGGATGGCTCAGTTTAGGAGAGGCTTTCCTACCAATCTTGAAATGCTCCATCATGCACTGCCTGGGGGGTGTTGGGGGTCCCTCAAGCACTGCTGGGGGATGAGTGGAAGTCCATCATGCACTGCCTGGGGAGTGTTGGAGTCCCTCATGAATTGCCCAGGGATGTGGAGGTCCATCATGCACTGCCCAGGATTGTGTGTGTGGAAGTCCATCATACACTGCCTGGGGAATGCTGGAGGTCCATCATGCACTGCCCAGAAGAATGCTAGAGCTCCATCATACACTGCCCAGGAGAGTGCTAGAGCTCCATCATGCACTGCCCAGCAGAGTGTGTGTAGGTCCATCATGCACTGCCCAGGAATGTGTGCGGAGGTCCATCATACACTGTTCAGGGGAATGCTGGAGGTCCATCATGCACTGCCTAGGAGTGTGTATGTGGAGCTCCATCATGCACTGCCCAGGATTGTGTGTGTGGAAGTCCATCATACACTGCCTGGGGAATGCTGGAGGTCCATCATGCACTGCCCAGAAGAATGCTAGAGCTCCATCATACACTGCCCAGGAGAGTGCTAGAGCTCCATCATGCACTGCCCAGCAGAGTGTGTGTAGGTCCATCATGCACTGCCCAGGAATGTGTGCGGAGGTCCATCATACACTGTTCAGGGGAATGCTGGAGGTCCATCATGCACTGCCTAGGAGTGTGTATGTGGAGCTCCATCATGCACTGCCCAGGATTGTGTGTGTGGAAGTCCATCATACACTGCCTGGGGAATGCTGGAGGTCCATCATGCACTGCCCAGAAGAATGCTAGAGCTCCATCATACACTGCCCAGGAGAGTGCTAGAGCTCCATCATGCACTGCCCAGCAGAGTGTGTGTAGGTCCATCATGCACTGCCCAGGAATGTGTGCGGAGGTCCATCATACACTGTTCAGGGGAATGCTGGAGGTCCATCATGCACTGCCTAGGAGTGTGTATGTGGAGCTCCATCATGCACTGCCCAGGATTGTGTGTGTGGAAGTCCATCATACACTGCCTGGGGAATGCTGGAGGTCCATCATGCACTGCCCAGAAGAATGCTAGAGCTCCATCATACACTGCCCAGGAGAGTGCTAGAGCTCCATCATGCACTGCCCAGCAGAGTGTGTGTAGGTCCATCATGCACTGCCCAGGAATGTGTGCGGAGGTCCATCATACACTGTTCAGGGGAATGCTGGAGGTCCATCATGCACTGCCTAGGAGTGTGTATGTGGAGCTCCATCATGCACTGCCCAGGATTGTGTGTGTGGAAGTCCATCATACACTGCCTGGGGAATGCTGGAGGTCCATCATGCACTGCCCAGAAGAATGCTAGAGCTCCATCATGCACTGCCCAGCGGAGTGTGTGTAGGTCCATCATGCACTGCCCAGCGGAGTGTGTGTAGGTCCATCATGCACTGCCCAGAGGAATGCTGGAGGTCCATCATGCGCTGCCCCCCCACCAGCCCATCCTCCTTCCTGTCACGAGGGGCCCACAAAACCCCCCCCAAAAGCAACCCCCCCTTCTCACCCGACTCAGACACGTGTCTTCCTTGCACACGTGACGCCCACCCCCACCCCCCGGGCACGTCTCCCTCGGGCCGAAAGGAGCCCAAAGCGGTGTGGTGGGTGGGGAGCCCTTAAACGAAGCCCAGCCTTCTCCGCGACAACCCCGCTTCTCTAATTCCCGGAGGAGGGCCGAATTAAACCCCCCCCCGAACCCGCGTGTAACGTCTACACCCGCCGACACGCGTCCCAGCCCCTCGCGCCTCACCTTCACCTGCCTTCTGCCTCAGCCGCTCCGCCTGAAGCGCCTCCGGGAAACGTCAGAAGGAGCGACGGGAGGTGACGTCACGCCGGCCGCGACGGCCGCGCCCCGCTTCCTCCTGGGAATTGAAGTCCAGCAGCTGTTTATATTCCATTTTTTTTTCCCTCCCTTTTTCTTTATAATTTGGGGATAAAGGCAAAGAATAGGGAAAGGGGGCTGGAGACCTGTTTGAAGGGCCGTGTGGTTCCTTCTCCTTGGCTGGGGTTTTGCAGGGGATGGAACTCTACTCTGCACATGCTCTGGAGCACTGAGTTTATTAGTTCAATTTATATTTATTAGTTCAATTTATATTTATTAGTTCAATTTATATGCCGCCCTTCTCCGGAGACTAAGGGTGGCTTACAATGCATAAAGCAATAGCCTTCATACTTTTGTATATACTTGCTTAGTAGGGATTTTGCCCCACCCCCCCAAGCGGTGTTCTTTTTTATACAAAATCACCTTATTGCCCCCATAATCCGGGTCCTCATTTTACCTACCTCGGGAGGGATGGAAGGCTGAGTCAACCTTGAGCCTGGTGAGATTTGAACTTGCAGTAATTTTGCAGGCAGCTGGTGCTAGTTAACAGCAATTTAGTCTGCTGCGCCACCAAGGCTCTTTTCTAATAACTCAGCATCCCCCCCCCCAATCTCCATTTAGGGCTCCCAATTTCTTCCATTCAATTCGCTGGGGATAATGGGGGAGAGGAGTCCAACTCTTATGGAAGCTGTCTTCTTAATTTTGATTAAAGCGAACATTTTAAGGACAGCTACTGCATTCGTTTAAAACAAAAACAAAAAACTTCTCCTCTGCACAGAATATTTCCTGGTGGTATCCAAGTTGGTACAGTCCTACATTAAGTCCCAAAGGCGCTTTTTCCAATTGGACTTTCTGAAGGTTTTTTTTTCTTTTGAAGACATTTCGCTTCCCATCCAAGGAGCTTCTTCAGCTCTGATGGGGTGGTGGGGAAGGGAAGGGTAGATATTCCTTGCAGACAGCTGGGCATCCTTTTAGGCACAGATAAAACCTCCAGGTGGCCTCAACAGCTGTCTGAAAGGATGCCAATGACCAGCTGCCTGCAAGGAGAATTGGTACAGTACAGTAACAAAGAATTGGAAGGGGCCTTGAAGGTCATCTAGTCGAACCCCCTGCTCACACAGACCTATACTAGGGAGTCGAACCGCCAACCTTTCTGATCGACAAGCTCAGCGTCTTAACCATTGAGCCACCTAGCCAGTCCTGAATATAAATATAAATCAATAAAATAAAATAAAATAAAACAAAGGGATATAAATCCTTCCATTCCCCGCCATCCAGTCAGAGCTGAAGAAACTTCTTGGATGAGAAGTGAAATCACAGCATCTGTAGTCCAGCTTTGGCTTTTCAGCAAGACACCATTTTATCGTGGGGGCAGGATGATTCTTCGAAGACACAATTTCAGAAATATTTCTTACGGTCATCGCTTAATGACCTTCTACCACACTTCAGGCTGAGGGGAAAAAAAAAAACAGGCAGGCGTTTGCCTTTTTAAAATAAAACTCTTTTTAATGTCAACATTTAATGTAAAAAAAAAAAAATCTCCTAGCAAAATCTGTACAACTTGGGCAGAAGAAGTGGGCGCCTGAAGAAAAGGGGTTTTTTCTTTTTCTTTTTGGATTTTTAAATAAATACACAGGTAGAAAGCTGTCTGCTCTGGCATCGGGATCTGAGGCGCCTTTGGCATTCCTGAAAAAAATTTCCAACCGTTTTTCTTTGCTTTTCTCCTCTTGCCCGGCATCCCGAGAAATATAAAGCTAGGGTGAACAAGGGATGCGATGAATTTTCTTCATTGTCCTCCTGAGGGAGTGTTGTTGTCTGTCGGCCGCCAGAAGCCAAATCAGAGGCGGAGGAGGTGGTGTGGGAGTCGGGGTCAGCGTCCAGGCAACCTGAGAGCTCTGAGGGGGAAGAGGGACTAGAACTGGCAGAGAGAGAGACAGAAGGGGAGCCTGGACCGTCCGTCAGCCCTCTGATGGAGAGTCAACAGCCCCCAGGTCTGGAGGTGGCTCATGAGGAAGAGGAGGAACAGCTGGGTCCAGTGCCTGACACGCAGATGCACAGAAGGCAGAGGAGAGGAGAGCAGTGGGAATCTATGGGCCAGTCTTTGGGATGGAAGAGCCACTGCTGCTAGCGAGGCCCCATCCTAGTTCTGGGGATAAAAGGCAGGGGCTGGAGATGAATAGATATGGCAGACAACTATTCATCTTCCGGCCAGACAGACTTGTTAGAGCCTGCGGTGAGAGAGAACCTTTTTGCCGGCGCTCCTAATTAAAGGAATCTTTTGAGTTCACTTCAGAGGGTTTGTCGTGTTTGAGGAGCTGGGTCAGAACAGGGATCCTATTTCCAAGTCTTTTGTAGCAACCAACCCCGTGTGCCATGTAAAAATTCCAGTGATGGTTTTAAGAGGCTCTCAGGAACAGGAAATTCTGTGTGATTCTGACACGCCTTGGCCACCTCCATTGGAAGGAAAAATGTGGAAATGGAGGACTTCTTCCCACGAGGAGGCAGGGAGAGAGAAAGCGGGCGCTCTTACCTCATGGAAAGCAGGGGGTCAGATGGCTCTGGCTGGCTGGGGTTGGACAGAATCCCGTGGAACCCGAGGGATCCTCAAGGGATCCTACTAAATCTTGGCCTGTGATGGCGAACCCATGGCATGCGTGCCACAGGTGGCACGCATAGCCATATCAGTGGGCACGCCAGCTCAGCTCTGGTGCGCATGTGCGTGCCGGTCACCTGATTTTCAGGCCTTTTGGGACCACCAGAAGTAGGGAAACATGCTGTCTTCTGCCTCCGGAGGGCCTGGGGGTAGGTGGGGAAGGCTATTTTCGCCCTCCCCAGATGCATAGAGAGGATCTGGAGCCAGGTGACAAAGAAAAACAGACCAGGAGCAAGGGGGGAGGGGAGGTTGGGCGCGCATGCGCAGGGCGGGGTGCATAAAATTATGGGTGTGGGCACGTGCGTGCGCAAACCTCCCCCGCCCCCCTCCTTCCTGGCACGTGATGGCAAAAAGATTAGCCATCACTGATCTAGGCAATCTCTCTTGCAACCAAGCGGTGTCCAATCAAATCATCTGTTCTGGAAGTCTCTCTCCCCCCCCCACTTCTTCCTTGGGGGAATGTGCAGCCAATGGGGGAGGGGGCTGAAATGGGTTGGCAAAAAAAAAAAATTCTACCCCCACCCCCAGGTTTTTTTTCTTGGTGGCAGCTCTAGGGATCGAGGAAGGAGACGGCAATGTAGCGGGTCCCTTTGGTGGTAGGGAGGCCCTCGTGGTAATGCGTCAGGCGGCCCGGGTGCAGGAGGGTCCACCCCTTCCGGGGGGCTTGGATGGAGCAATTGTAACGGATGAAGCGGCAGCCCCCACCCTGCAGGGGGAAGAAAAGACGATGGGGCTATTTTGAGCCTCCCAGCCAAGGTTGCCGTCACCTTGAGGTCTGTTTGACGGCTGCTGCCTGCCTGCCTGCCAGGGGATCGAGTTGCCAAATTGCAAAAGGCACTTGGCAGTTGTTTCAACCAAGCCTCGGTTGAAACAACTTCCAACTTCCATGCTGAATTTCTGCAGTGGCATCTTCTATTATGAACTACTCTTTCTCTCTTTCCTTCCTTCCTTCCTTCCTTTCTTCCTTCCTTCCTTCCTTCCCTCACTCCCTCCCTCCTGGCACCTTCTGTGATAAACTTTTCTTCTCTTTCTCTTTTTTCTTCCTTCCTTCCTCTCTCCCTTCCTTCTCCCTTTCTCATCTCCTTCCTCCCTCCCTCCTGGCACCTTCTGTGACAAACTTTTCTTCTTTTTCTCTCCTTCCTTCCTTCCTTTCTTCTCTCCCTCCCTCCCTCCCAGCACCCTCTCTGATAAATCTTTCTTCTCTTTCTCTCCTTCCTTCCTTCCTTCCTTCCTTCCTTCCTTCCTTCCTTCCTTCCTTCCTTCCTCCTTTCTCACCTTCTTCCTGGCACTCTCTGTGATAAAACTGTTCTTCTTTTTCTCTTCTTTCTTCCTTCCTCTCTTCCTTCTTCCTCCCTTTCTCATCTCCCATCTCCCTCCCTGTCCAGCTTTGATTTAATAAGCTTTGGCTTAGGGGACTGGAAGCTAAAACATATAAAGAACGGTTGCAGGAACTGGGGATGTCTAGTTTAATGAAAAGGAGCACTAGGGATGACACGATAGCAGTGTTCCAATATCTCAGGGGCTGCCCCAAAGAAGAGGGAGCCAAGCTATTCTCCAAAGCACCTGAGGGCAGGACAAGAAGCAATGGGTGGAAACTAATCAAGGAGAGAAGCAACTTAGAACTAAGGAGAAATTTCCTGACAGTTAGAACAATTAACCAGTGGAACAACTTCGCCTCCAGAAGTTGTAAATGCTCCAACACTGGAAGTTTTTAAGAAGAGGTTGGATAACCATTTGCCTGAAGTGGTGTAGGGTTTCTTGCCTAGACGGGGTTGTACTAGAAGACCTCCAAGGTCCCCTCTCCATTCTATTCTATTCTATTCTATTCTATTCTATTCTATTCTATTCTATTCTATTCTATTCTATTCTATTCCATTCCATTCCATTCCATTCCATTCCATTCCATTCTGCCTTAGTGCCTTCTAATACTTAGCCAAAATCAAATATTCCTTGCTAATATTCCCCCCCTCCACACCCTTTCACAGTTCTGGCCTTGCCCACTGAGCACAGAGATAAAAAAACAAAAAAACCCTGTTATTTCGCCATCTCCCTCCTACATGGACTCAGCCATTTTGTTCTCTCTTCAGGGCGGCCCAAAAGGCCTTACACTCACTTCATAATCGATCCCCACGCGATTCAAGGCGATGTTGATGGTGAACGTGGAAGCGTCGTGATGCGGCATCAGGGACGGCTGCTCGTCCGGCTTGTACCGGACGACAAAGGCGAGCTCAAACTGGGTCTGTAAAAAAGAAAAACAAACAAACAAAAAAGAAATGGCTGGGCCAAACCATGGCCTGTGAAATCTTTAGCAAGCCATCATCAGTTGCAAAGGAGCTAGAGAAAGAGAAATGCTTACAAGGGTTTATCGTATTTTTTGGAGTATAAGACGTACCTGCCTTTTTTTGGGGAGGAAAACAAGCGGGAAAAAAAATCTGCCTCTGCCTTCCAACTATTTGCCTCCTTGCAGCAAACAGCCCGTTTCAATTTCAGCTTCAGCACAGCCTGATTAGCACAAGCAGCTGATTGTCGGCTGAATTGGCCTCCCGAAGATCACCTGTTTCAGGCTGCAGGGATTGCCATAGCTTATTGCTGCTTCCACGCGTCCCATTTTACAGATGGGCAGGGCTACATTTGGTATATAAGATGCACCCAAATTTTCATCCTCTTTTATGGGGGAAAAAAGTATGTCTTATACTCCGAAAAATACGGTATTCAGGAGTGATTGCTGCTTTTTGGGGGTTCGCATGGCCTCGTATTTTCTTCTTTCTCCCGGCCTGCCCCATAAGGCCCCTCGAAGAGCTTCCTTTCGGGATCCCAGAGCCACCAGTTCGAATTGTCCCGTGACTTTCCAATCCCAGCACGTATAAATTGAACTCACCTGGGTATAATAACCGGGGTAGAACTTCTCCGTGATGGGTGCGATGTAATCCAGGAGAAATCTGTACCACTCTCGCTCGAAGTTGACTTGGTTCATGTGGATGTCAATGGTCGGGACATTCTCGTAGCCACCCAAAATCCTCTGATCCTTTTAAAAACGGTGAGCAAAATTAGCCGGTAGCCGCTCTAAAAAAAAACCCTCAACAGTTCAGTTCGTTTTTAAAGCCGCTTTGCCTGGCAAACTTTCCTCGGCAGGCAACTCGGCTAAGGAAGCGACATCCGTTGGAAAGGACAGATCCAGACCCTGTTCTGACCTAGGCATTCCCAAACCACGAAGCAGATTCCTCGCCCCGATAAAACCCTTTATTTAATTGACAGTGAATTCCTCTCCAGCCAAGTCTTTCCTCTCCCACAGTCTTCCAAGATAGTTCATAATTACAGACCTTTATAAGGCTTGGAGAGTGGCCAGGCCGATATCTTTCATTGGCAAGAATGCAGGAAGGAACTAATTGTCTCCTGCAAACTCCACTCCCCTGTTGCTCCTCTTTTATTCCCTCTGGGAGGGGCCCTTCATCGTCCACCTGTGGCTTTACTCCTGAGTCGCCCCTTGTTCTTCAGCTGTTCCCTTCGTCTGGCAACTCTGCACATGCGCACACAGGGAACAGGATCCAGCTGTTCCTCTGCCTCACTGATCTCTGACTCCGAAGGCAGCTGATAACTGTCAGACGGCCCTGTCCCCCTCTCTGCCTCAGATGCAGAGCCCTCATCAGAGCCTTCCCCAGACTCCAGGACTGGCCCATGTTCCTCCCCAACCTCCTCACTGTCCAGATCTGCTGCCAGCTCTGCTGGCAGGCCATAACAGACCCTCCTAAGATGAGCCACACCTGTGAGGGTCGCCTTACCTTGTTGTCTCCCTTGGACCACTGGCCAAAGTGCTCCATCTCTTCAACCAGCTCGTCGCAAGCTGTGTCGGTGAAGAGCGGGAACCAGTAGACATCTGGGCAGGGCTGGCCAAAGAAAGGACAAGGGGTAAAAGTCCAGAGCTGTCTAGGATACTTTGCATCACTCTGCAGCAATTTCTATGTTTTTGTTTTGTTTATTTTATTTATTTTTAATTTATTTTACTTTTCATTTCATTTTATTTCATTTCATTACTTTTATTTTTATTTTACTTCACTTTTCATTTCATTTTATTAATTTTATTTTTAATTTATTTGATTTCATTTCACTTTTCACTGTATTTTAATTTTACTTCACTTTTCATTTTATTTCATTTTTAGTTTATTTGATTTCATTTCACTTTTCATTCTATTTTAATTTTACTTCACTTTTCATTTCATTTTATTTTTATTTTTAATTTAATTTATTTCATTTCACCTTTCATTGTATTTTATTTTACTTCACTTTTCATTTTATTTTATTTTTATTTTTAGTTTATTTGATTTCATTTCACTTTTCATTCTATTTTAATTTTACTTCACTTTTCATTTCATTTTATTAATTTTATTTTTAATTTATTTGATTTCATTTCACTTTTCACTGTATTTTAATTTTACTTCACTTTTCATTTTATTTCATTTTTAGTTTATTTGATTTCATTTCACTTTTCATTCTATTTTAATTTTACTTCACTTTTCATTTCATTTTATTTTTATTTTTAATTTAATTTATTTCATTTCACCTTTCATTGTATTTTATTTTACTTCACTTTTCATTTTATTTCATTTTTAGTTTATTTGATTTCATTTCACTTTTCATTCTATTTTAATTTTACTTCACTTTTCATTTCATTTTATTTTTATTTTTAATTTATTTGATTTCATTTCACTTTTCACTGTATTTTAATTTTACTTCACTTTTCATTTTATTTCATTTTTAGTTTATTTGATTTCATTTCACTTTTCATTCTATTTTAATTTTACTTCACTTTTCATTTCATTTTATTTTTATTTTTAATTTAATTTATTTCATTTCACCTTTCATTGTATTTTATTTTACTTCACTTTTCATTTTATTTTATTTTTATTTTTAGTTTATTTGATTTCATTTCACTTTTCATTCTATTTTAATTTTACTTCACTTTTCATTTTATTTTATTTTTATTTTATTTTATTTTATTTCATTTCACCTTTCATTGTATTTTATTTTACTTCACTTTTCATTTCATTTTATTAATTTTATTTTTAATTTAATTTATTTTATTTTACTTCACCAAATTTTATTTTATTTTACTCCACCATATTTTATTTCACTTCACATTTTATTTTATTCTAATTTTATATATATATAGCTGCCATCCCAGTAAACAATTATGGGTAACTCAGAATCTAAAACATAACATTACAATTAAAATTCTGAAAAGATTTTAAAACAATGAAAAAAAAAACAAACCATTAAAACATCCAAGTACGACTAGTCCTCGACTTAACAACCACAATTGAGCCCAAAATTTTTTGCCGCTAAGCGGGTGTTGCCCCATATTACGGCCTTTCTTTGCCACCGTTGTTAAGTGAATCGCTTTAAGTTAGTGACACGGTTGTTAAACGATTTGGGCTTCCCCACTGATTTTGCTTATCAGAAGGTTGCAAAAGGAATTAATAGCTGTTGTAAGTTGAGGACTACATATAGATTACAAAGCAATCAGTACCTGATTAAATGGTACAAAATAAAAGCTTAAATGAATAAAACAGCCAATTTTTCAGGAAGGTGAAGGGGGATTTGAGCCCTCCTCTCTTCTCCTTTCTGCCGACCTCCCACACACCCAATTCTACGGCAACAGAGAAAAATGATTTACCGTTTCTACCAATTTCCCTTTTAAGGCGTCGGTGTAGTTTGGGTGAATGTACTTCTCATTCCAGTCCTGTTTTGTATGGGAGATAGTGAAAAAAAATAAAGAAAAATGCGCAGGGTGCTTGATTTATTGGGTTTTTTCTCCCCCTAAAAGACTCTTAGGAGTATCGCCTTTCTTGCAAATCCACCCTCTTTTGAGACTTTGGGAGCTGGGTTCAAAACCGGAAGTCGTAAACGCACATTTGTCCTTAAGAAAGCTGCTCATTCTTATCTTTCCCAGCTGTTCTTTGCTCCAATTCCTTCCGACTCCTTCTTACCAAAACCTGCTGTGCTGACCCAGCTCCCCAAACACGACCAACCCTCAATGATTCCTTTATTAGGAGCGCCAGCAGCCCCGGCAAAACGTTTCTCTCTCACTGCAGGCTAACAAGTCCGTCCATCCGGAAGATGAATACTTGTCTGCCACATCTATTCATCTCCGCCCCCTGCCTTTTATCCCCAGAGCTAGGGTGGGGGCTTCATTAGCAGCGGTGGCTCTTCCGTCCCAAGGACCGGCCCATAGATTTCCACTGCTCTCCTCTCCTCTGCCTTCTGCGCATCTGCACGTCAGGCACTGGACGCAGCTGTTCCTCCTCTTCCTCATCAGCCACCTCCAGACCTGGGGGCTGTTGACTCTCCATCTGAGGGCTGATGGACGGCCCAGGCTCCACCTCCGTCTCTCTCTCTGCCAGCTCCGTTCCCTCTTCCCCCTCAGAGCTCTCAGGTTGCCTTGACCCTGACTCCCACACCTCTTCCTCCTGATTCGGCTGCTGGAGAGGCCACAATACCTGCTTTGAGAGACAGCGTCGCCTCATGTCTATAATTCCTGGATTTTCAACCTACTGCCCCCCGTTTCTGCGTGAGCCCTTGTTCTCAAATTCTCTCCCCCTAAGAAGCACAAACCAAAAAAAAATCCTTTCAAACTGGCCTCTACTTTCACCCCACACCTGTCTCATTCTCAGGTTCCAGAGAAAGAAAGGAAGCCTGCTCACCTCCAGGTTGCTGAAGATTTGCCAGAGATCGTTATGCAGGTGGCTCGTCTGATAATTCTCCAAGGATAGGATGTGCCCAAACGGCTGCTGGTTTGTCAAAAACATGAACACCCCCTGCAGGAAAAACAAACAAACAAACAAATAACCCCCTTCCGTTGCATGGATCCACCGCAGGGGTGAAATGCTCCTGGTTTGGACCGGATCGCCTGATCCGGTAGCGATGGCGGTGGGTGGTTCGGAGAACTGGTAGCAAAAATCCCTGCGGCCCCCACCCAGCCACCGTGCGGCTGTGCGGGTGATTACGGGAGCGACATGGCGCTCCCATATAACACCTCTCCTGCGCGAGCTGCACTGGCTCCCGGTGGTCTTCCGGGTGCGCTTCAAGGTGTTGGTTCTCAGCTTTAAAGCGCTCCATGGCTTAGGGCCAGGGTATTTACGAGACCGCCTTCTGCTACCGATAACCTCCCACCGGCCAATACGGTCTCACAGAGAGGGCCTCCTCAGGGTGCCGTCGGTTAAGCAATGTCGGCTGGCGGCTCCCAGGGGGAGAGCCTTCTCTTGGGAGCACTCGCCCTCTGGAACGAGCTATCTCCCGGAATACGGCTGATTCTGGATCTCCGCACTTTCCGTAAGGCCCTGAAGACGTTTTTATTTCAGCAAGCCAGCCTGGCCTGAATAGGTTTTATGGGTTAGTTTTTTAATTGTATAGTTAGGGGTTTTAAATTGGGGCAGCCGTTTAATTTAATTTATTTTTAATTATCTTAACTTTTATATTGTATGTTATTTTAATTCTCGGCTGTTCACCGCCCTGAGTCCCTTCGGGGAGAAGGGCGGGATATAAATTTAATAAATAAATAAATAAATAAATAAAATGCCCAGCTGAGCCGCCCGATCATCAGAGGCTTTTATTTTTACTTTTAAAAGGTTGGTACTTTTACAACCTCTTCCGACGAAAAAATGCTTTTAAAAATAAAAAAAAAAAAAAGTCTCTGATGATTGTGCAGCTCAGCTGGGATCGTCAGAGGCTTTTCAAAGCATTTTTTTAAAAAGCCTCTCTGACGATCCCAGCTGAGTTGCCTGATCGGCAGAGAGGCTTTTCAAAGCATTAGAAAAAATGCTTTTAAAAGTTTTTTTTTTAAAGTTGGCCACGCCCACCCAGTCACATTACACCCCCTCCCACTAAGCCACGCCCACAGAACCGGTAGTAACAAATTTTACATTTCACCCGATCCACCCCATAACTAGCCTTACAACCAAAAGGTGGTAACCTCCCCACTCCACAACTATTATTAAACAGATTGTTAATTGAAAGGGACTTGGAGGTCTTCTAGTCCAGCCCCCTCCCCCCCCACTGCCTAAGCAGGAGACCGTACACCGGGTGTCAGCAACCTGCGGCTCTGGAGCCGCATGTGGCTCTTTGGGCCCTCTGCTGTGGCTCCCTGTCAGGTGATTCCACCGCTGGCTGGCCCCGCCCCTTGCCCTCCCTTCCCAGTTACTCCTCGCCTGGCCTGAGAAGTTAAGGGCGACAGTGGGGGATGGAGAAGTGGCCAGGGCAGAGACAGAGAGATACAGAGAGAGAGGGAGAGAGAAAGAGACATAGAGAGATACAGAGAAAGGGGGAGAGAGAGGGAGGGAGGGGAGAGAGAGAGATGTCAAAAGGATTTTGTGGTTCCGGGTGTTTTTTAACAACTGGTTCTCTATCCTAATGACCGGCTGGGTAGGCATGGCTGGGGGGGAGTGTCATGTGACTGGTGGAAGTGAGTGACATCGAGTTGGCCACGCCCACTCAGCTTTTGTGGCTCCCGGTGTTTTCTTTTCTGTGGGAAACGGGTCCAAATGGCTCTTTGAGTATTTAAGGTTGCAGCCCCCTGGCCTATACCATTTCAGACAAAATGGTTATCCAATCTCTTCTTAAAAACTTCTAGTGATGAAGCTCCCACAACATCCGAAGGCAACTTCTGTTCCATGGGTTGATTGCTCTCACTGTTAGAAAATTCCTCCTCATTTCTAGGTTGAATCTCTCCTTGGTCAGTTTCCATCCATTATTATTCCTTGTCTGGCTTTCAGGTGCTTTGGAAAATAGCTGGAACCCCCTCCTCTCTGTGGCAGCCCCTCAAATATTGGAAGACTGCTATCATGTCTCCCCTGGTCCTTCTCTTCACTAGACCAGCCATGCCCAGTTCCCAAGTGTGGGGAGGAAGGGAGGGAGGCAGGCCTCCTCCTCCTCCTCCTCCCTCTGGTCCTCTCTCAGCCAACTCAGGAAGCTCAAACAACAAAGGAGCTGCTAATCCAGTTCTACAGAGGAATTATTGAGTCTGTCATCTGCACCTCCATAACTGTCTAGTTTGGTTCTGCAACCCAACGAGACAGACAGAGACTTCAGAGGATCATTAGAATGGCAGAAAAAAGGCAATTACTACCAACCTGCCTTCCATGGAGGACCTGTTTACTGGACGAGTCAAAAAGAGGGCTGGGAAAATATCTACAGACCCCTCACATCCTGGACATCAACTGTTTCAACTCCTACCCTCAAAATGATACTATAGGGCACTGCACACCAGAACAACTAGACACAAGGACAGTTTTTTTTCCTAAACACTATCACTCTGCTAAACAAATCATTCCCTCAACACTGTGAAACTATTCACATTAGGCTGCATTACTATTAATCTTCTCATTGTTCCCATCACCCATCTTCTCCCACTTATGATGCATAACTGTAACTTGTTGCTTGTATCCTTACGATTTATATTGATTGTTTCCTAGTAAGATTTGATTGCTTATTTGTTCCCTATGACTGTCATTAAGTGTTGTACCTTATGATCCTTGCCGAATGTGTCTTTTCTTTTTATATACACTGAGAGTGTATGCACCAAAGACAAATTCCTTGTGTGTCCAATCACACTTGGCCAATAAAGAATTGTCTGTCTGTCTGTCTCTATCTATCTGATTGTTTCCTAGTATGATTTGATTGCTTATTTGTACCCTATGACTATTATTAAGTGTTGCACCTTATGATTCTTGATGAACGTATCTTGTCTTTTTATGTACCCTGAGAGCGTATGCACCAAAGACAAATTCCTTGTGTGTCCAATCACACTTGGCCAATAAAGAATTCTTTCTTTCTTTCTTTCTTTCTTTCTTTCTTTCTTTCTTTCTTTCTTTCTTTCTTTCTATCTATCCATCTACCTATCTACCTACCTACCTACCTATCTATCTGATTGTTTCCTAGTATGATTTGATTGCTTATTTGTACCCTATGACTATTATTAAGTGTTGCACCTTATGATTCTTGATGAACGTATCTTGTCTTTTTATGTACCCTGAGAGCGTATGCACCAAAGACAAATTCCTTGTGTGTCCAATCACACTTGGCCAATAAAGAATTCTTTCTTTCTTTCTTTCTTTCTTTCTTTCTTTCTTTCTTTCTTTCTATCTATCCATCTACCTATCTACCTACCTACCTACCTATCTATCTGATTGTTTCCTAGTATGATTTGATTGCTTATTTGTACCCTATGACTATTATTAAGTGTTGCACCTTATGACTCTTGATGAATGTATCTTGTCTTTTTATGTACACTGAGAGCGTATGCACCAAAGACAAATTCCTTGTGTGTCCAATCACACTTGGCCAATAAAGAATTGTCTGTCTGTCTGTCTCTATCTATCTGATTGTTTCCTAGTATGATTTGATTGCTTATTTGTACCCTATGACTATTATTAAGTGTTGCACCTTATGATTCTTGATGAACGTATCTTGTCTTTTTATGTACCCTGAGAGCATATGCACCAAAGACAAATTCCTTGTGTGTCCAATCACACTTGGCCAATAAAGAATTCTTTCTTTCTTTCTTTCTTTCTTTCTTTCTTTCTTTCTTTCTTTCTTTCTTTCTTTCTATCTATCCATCTACCTATCTACCTACCTACCTACCTATCTATCTGATTGTTTCCTAGTATGATTTGATTGCTTATTTGTACCCTATGACTATTATTAAGTGTTGCACCTTATGATTCTTGATGAACGTATCTTGTCTTTTTATGTACCCTGAGAGCGTATGCACCAAAGACAAATTCCTTGTGTGTCCAATCACACTTGGCCAATAAAGAATTCTTTCTTTCTTTCTTTCTTTCTTTCTTTCTTTCTTTCTTTCTTTCTTTCTTTCTATCTATCCATCTACCTATCTACCTACCTACCTACCTATCTATCTGATTGTTTCCTAGTATGATTTGATTGCTTATTTGTACCCTATGACTATTATTAAGTGTTGCACCTTATGATTCTTGATGAACGTATCTTGTCTTTTTATGTACCCTGAGAGCGTATGCACCAAAGACAAATTCCTTGTGTGTCCAATCACACTTGGCCAATAAAGAATTCTTTCTTTCTTTCTTTCTTTCTTTCTTTCTTTCTTTCTTTCTATCTATCCATCTACCTATCTACCTACCTACCTACCTATCTATCTGATTGTTTCCTAGTATGATTTGATTGCTTATTTGTACCCTATGACTATTATTAAGTGTTGCACCTTATGACTCTTGATGAATGTATCTTGTCTTTTTATGTACACTGAGAGCGTATGCACCAAAGACAAATTCCTTGTGTGTCCAATCACACTTGGCCAATAAAGAATTCTTTCTTTCTTTCTTTCTTTCTTTCTTTCTTTCTTTCTTTCTTTCTTTCTACCTACCTACCTACCTACCTACCTATCTATCTATCTATCTATCTATCTAATTGTTTCCTAGTATGAGTTGATTGCTTATTGGTACCCTATGATTATCATTAAGTGTTGCACCTTTTGATTCTTGACAAATGTTATCTTGTCTTTTTATGTACACTGAGAGCGTATGCACCAAAGACAAATTCCTTGTGTGTCCAATCACACTTGGCCAATAAAGAATTCTATCTATTCTATAAAAGCAGAGAGCTTCTTGCTTTCCCGCACCAACCTGCTCACGAATATTATGGCACAGAGCCATATCAGCGTCTTGTTTGCCGCTGCGGAAAAGATCCAGCTGGGCGAGTTGCGACCTCAGGATGCTGCCCTTGATCAGGTAGACACTAGAAATGTACGGGACATTCCAGAGGCCACTGAGACAAAGAGAGAGAAAGAGAGAATGAAAGAGAGAGAGCCAATCAGGCCTAAAAAGAACCAGGACGGATAATAGAAGGATGAAGCAAACTGAAAAAGAAACTGTTTTTTTCCTTTTTTGTCACAGAGGCTTACTTTCAACAGGGCTCGAGTAAAACTCTGCATAAAAATGCAACTTGATGCGCAAGGCTTAGCGTCGTATTAAGCTGACGATACTTCAGTGTCCAAGACAAAGCATATTGGAACCGAATGCAAAGAAAACAGCTTCTGAAACCACCTCGACTGTTTTCAGCCATGAGATTCACAGCCCTTAAACCTCCGGAGAAAAACAGTTTCAAGGGGAATTCTGGAAGCCTTTCGCCCGAGTCCGCCACTCTACTCACATCCTCCGCCTCTGGACAATGTCCCTATAATCCTCTGAGCGGGCATAATAGCCGTCGGGACTCAAGGCCCCCCAGAAGTTCGACCACAGCTTCCCGATGCGGCTCACGAGAGGGGCAATCACAAACCTGGCATGGAGAGAGAGAGAGAGAGAAAGAGAGAGAGAGAGAGAGAGAGAGGGAGAAAGAGAGAGAGAAAAAGGAAGGAAGGAAAGGGGAGAGAGAGAGAGACATAGAGGGACACATAGAGAAAAAGAAAGGGAGAGAGAAAGAGAGGGAGAGGGAGGGGGAGAGAAAGAAAGAAAGAAAGAAAGAAAGAAAGAAAGAAAGAAAGAAAGAAAGAAAGAGGGAGCGAAAGAGGGACACACAGAGAGAATTAGAGAGAAAGAAAGGGAGAAAAAAGAGGGAGAGGAAGGAGGAGAGAGAGAGAAAGAGAAAGAAAGAGTGAAAGAGAGAGACAGGGAGAGAGAGAAAGAAAGAAAGAGGAAGGGGGAGAGAAAGAGGGACACAGGGACACACAGAAAGAAAGGGAGAGAGAAAGTGAGGGAGGGGGAGAGAGAAAGAGAGAAATGGAGAAAGAGAGAGAAAGAAAGAAAGAAAGAAGAAGAGGGAGAGAAAAAGAGGGACACAGGGACACACAGAGAGAAATAGAAAGAAAGAAAGGGAGAGAGAAAGAGAGGGAGAGAGAGAAAGAAAGAAAAAGAGAATGAAAGAGAGAAACGGAGAAAGAGAGAAGGGAAGAGGAAGGAGGAGAGAAAGAGAGGGACACATGGACACATAGAGAAATAGAGAGAAAGAAAGAAAGGGAAAGAGAGGGAGGGAGAGAGAGAAAGAGTGAAAGAGAGACAGGGAGAAAGAGAGAGAAAGAAAGAAAGAGAGGAAGGGGGAGAGAAAGAGAATGACACAGAGGGACAGAAAGAGTGAAAGAGAGGGAGGGGGAGGGAGGAAGAGAGAGAAAGAAAGAGAGTGAGTGAGTGAATGAGAGAGAGAGAAGAAATTAAAAACACTTCCAAGAATAAGAAGGCCTGTTCTTTTTTTGATTATATAGTCGTAGAAATGAGTGAGGCTATTTGTCCACTCCATCTTTTAAAAATACCCCAGAGAGCCAAGGTAATTCTTACTCTCTCTACAAGTAGTCCTCGACTTACAACCACAATTGAGCGCAAAACTTCTGCTGCTTCGAACAGTTAAACGAACTGTTGTAAGCTGAGGACTACCTGTATAGAGATGCAAAACATATTTACAGGCCCTTAGGGATTCAGCCTTCAAATCCCAAATTAATTAAACTTCCACGGCAGGTGCAGACAATAGGATCTGTTTTGAGCTAGCGGATCCCTGGGTGATCTGGAGAAAGGAACGGCTGGGGTCCCGAAGGTGCTTTTTCGGAAGGCAAACTGGACTTTCTGGTTTTTCTTTTGAAGACGTTTCGCTTCTCCTCCAAGAAGCTTCTTCAGCTCTGATTGGATGGTGGGGAAAGGAAGGGTTGATACTCCTCGCAGACAGCTGGTCATTTGCATCCTTGTTGAGGGTTGTTGAGGCCACTTGGAGGTTTGTCTGCATCCTCAGAATCACCTGAGTGATGCAAATGGGTGTGGAGCCTTCTCGGAACTGCTGAAAGGACTGTATTGTAGACTGGAGATAGGTGGTGTCGTATCCCTCCCCCTCTGTTGAGAGAGGAATGTTCAATTTTGACATAGACGGCCTCCTTCACCCCTCTTTCAAACCAGCCGTCCTCTCTCTCCAAAATGTGGACTTTGCTGTCTTCAAAAGAGTGGCCTTTGTCTTTTAAATGCACTGATGGACTGCTGAATCTTGTCCTGATGGGTTTGTTCTGCTATGTTGAGCCATGCATTTGTGAAGTGGTTGTTTTGTTTCCCCAAATGACCAGCTTGTCTGCAAGGAGTAGAAATCCTTCCCTTCCCCACAGTCCAAGCAGAGCTGAAGAAGCTTCTCGGATGAGAAGCAAAACGTCTTCAAAGAAAAACCAAGAAAGTCCAGTTGCCTCCTGAAAAAAAATAAAATAAAAGCACCTTTGAGACAACCGATGACCTGGATGACTGAGAATCTCCATAGACTTGAAATGGCTGGGGTCTTCCCTTCACCCTGTCAATCCCAGGGAGGCCACCTCCAACTCACTTATTCTGCTCCATCAGGATCTGCAGGGTCTCCGGGTTCCTGAGCACCACTTCGGCATCCAGGCTGAAGTAATATTCGCACGCAGGGTTCTGCTTGCACAGATTCCTAGAAGGGCAGGAAGCAAACGAGTCAGGCCCTTGGCCACTGAAGGCGACAAGGACTGTGTTTGGGGAAACCTCTCCACTTTTCTTACATGCTCAGGTTGCGAGCATCGGCGTTCTCCAGGTTATCCTCCGGCCCCATCACTTTCAGGGAGCGATATTCCTGGCCGTGCTTGTCCACAAAGGAGCTCACCTGGGACAGGTGATGTTCCTCCTGCACGTGACGAGAAGCACATTCACCGGTTGTCCTTGTGAGTTACTGTAGTTTTTGGACTACAAGATGCCCTTTTTTCTCTCCCAAAAGGAGGCGAAAATGTCTGTGCATCTTATAGACCGAATATTGCCGAAGCCCTGCCCACCCGCCAGCCATTTTTTTGGCCTCCGCACCCCCTGTTTTGGGCCTTTTTTCCGGGCTTTTTCCGGGCTTTTTTTTTGGCCCATTTTCTAGGCTATTTTTGGCCCGTTTTCGGGGCTTTTTCAGCCCGTTTTTGAGGTTTTTTTCAGCCTGTTTTTTTTTTTTTTTTTTGTTGGCTTTTTGGGTCCATTTTCGAGGCTTTTTTTGGCCTATTTTAGAGGCTTTTTGGCCCACTTTGGGGGCTTTCTTTGGCCTGTTTTGGAGGCTTTTTGGGCCCGTTTTAGAGGATTTTTGGGCCCGTTTTTGGGGCTTTCTTTGACCCATTTTAGAGGCTTTTTTGGCCCGTTTTGGGGCTTTCTTTGGCCTGTTTTGGAGGCTTTTTGGGCCCGTTTTTGGGGTTTTCTTTGGCCCGTTTTGGAGGCTTTTTTCAGCCTGTTTAGAGGCTTTTTTTGGCCCATTTTAGAGGCTTTTGGGGCCCATTTTTGGGGATTTCTTTGGCCCATTTTGGAGGCTTGTTTGGGCCCATTTTCGGGGCTTTTTCAGCCCTTTTTTGAGGTTTTTTTCAGCCTGGTTTTTTTTGGCTTTTGGGGTCCATTTTCAGGGCTTTTTTGGCCTATTTTAGAGGCTTTTTGGCCCATTTTGGGGGCTTTCTTTGGCCTGTTTTGGAGGCTTTTGGGGCCCGTTTTAGAGGATTTTTGGGCCCATTTTGGGGGCTTTTTTGGCCCATTTTAGAGGCTTTTTTGGCCTGTTTTGGGGGCTTTCTTTGGCCTGTTTTGGAGGCTTTTTGGGCCCGTTTTTGGGGCTTTCTTTGGCCCGTTTTGGAGGCTTTTTTCAGCCTGTTTTGAGGCTTTTTTGGCCCGTTTTAGAGGCTTTTTTCAGCCTGTTTTGGGGATTTCTTTGGCCCATTTTTTGGGCTTTTTTGGGCCCATTTTTTGGGCTTTTTTCGGCCCATTTTTTCGGCTTTTTGGGGCCCTTTTTTTCGTAAAACCCTTGAAAACGGGCCAAAAAAAAGCCCCTAAAACGGTCCAAATATAGCCTCAAAAATGGGCCAAAAAAAGCCTCAAAAGTGGGCCAAATAAAGCCTCAAAAATGGGCCAAAAAAAAGCCTTGGAAACAGGCCGAAAAAAAGACTGGAAAAGGCCCGACAAAAGGCCTGAAAAAAGGCAGGCCAAAAACTTTCTTTTGTTATTTTCCTCTTCTAAATTTAGGTGCGTCTTATTCCGAATAATACGGTATGAATCAAGAGGCCAAGCTGCCAGGAGGAGGGGCTGAGTGGGGAGGTAGACGGGGATACCTTCTCAGCCAGATAACTCTCTCTACTCACGTGATTGTGGATGAACAGGTGGATTTTCTTTTTCGGATAGCGGAGAAGCTGGAGCCTTTTGAAGAACTGGTCCAGGAAAGGGGTGGGCTGCTCAATAAAGACGCCAATCACGGTCAGAGGAAGTGAGTCTTCCTGCAAGGGGGCAGAGTGGGGAGGGGGTGGGTGGGAAAAAGATGATCAGGCTCAAAAGTTCACAGAGCTGCCCTCTGGATTTGATTCAATTTGGTGAGTTGAAGAGAGCCACTTTTGTTCTGATCGAGGCTCCCTTAAAAAGCAAGAAGCAGGAATTGGTCCCGGCAAAACCTCTTTTATTTACACGACTGTGAATTCCTTTCATTCACAGTCAACAAGGCTTGTCCAAACAGTTTTTCAAAGGAATATTTATCAACACAGACCTTATCTCGCTTGGCAAGCTGCCACGTAATTTGTTTCCAAACGCAGTACAAGGCCAAACTTGGCACAGAGTCTCTTAGAGACACGAATAGAACTTTTCACTCTTGAAACTACCGAACGAACGAATTGTTTCCTGCAAAAGCCCCCTCCCCGTTCGCTCCTCTTTTGTTTCCTATGGGAGGGGCCAATCATCTCCAAGGTGTGGCTTTACTCCTGAGTCGACCCTGCTTTCTGAGTTGTTCTTGTCTTCTGGCAGCTCTGTACATGCGCACACTGGGAACAGGCTCCAGCTGTTCCTCTGCCTCACTGCTGTCTAGCTCCCTCTCTGCCTCCGATGTACAGCCCTCGTCCGAGCTTTCCCCAGCCCCCAGGACTCGCCCATGTTCCTCCTCAACCTCCTCACTGTCCGACTCTGCTGCCAGCTCCGCTGGTCGCCAGCGGGCCACAACAATTTTATAGCAGAGGTGTCAAACTGGATTTCTTCAAGGGCAGGATCAGCATTGTAGTTCTCTGAACTGTTCTCTCGGGGGCGGGGAGATACGAGACACGCGCCCCCACCCCCCATGCCCTGTTTTGGCAGGCAGAGTGCTGGAGGCCACACCCTGTTTTGGGTGCCAGTCCTTTGCTATTTCCAGGCCAGCCTGTGGACCAGATCTAAGCACCCCTTGAGTTTAACACCCCTGCTTTATAGCAATTGTACTTCACAGTACTTCACAGCCTTCTCTAAGCGATTGACAGAGTCAGCCTATTGCCCCCAACAATCTGGGTCCTCATTTTATGGACTTCGGAAGGATGGAAGTCCGAGTCCACTATGAGCCACAGTCAGGATCGAACTTCTGGCAGTGGGCAGAGTCAGCCTGCAATACCGCATTCTACAGTAACCACCATGGCTCTTACAGCAATAGCACTTAAGACTTGTATACCGCTTCACAGTACTTTTACAGCCCCCTCTAAGCAGTTTACAGAGTCAGCCTATTGCCCCCCAACAATCTGGGTCCTCATTTTACCCACCTCGGAAGGATGGAAGGCTGAGTCAACAGGCAGCCGATCAGGATCGAACTGCGGACAGTGGGCAGAGTTAGCCTGCAATACTGCATTGTAACCACTGTCCCACTATGGCTCTTTTTAATTTTTTATTTTTTTTAAAAAAAGGGCAATCAGTTTGTAAGAGGGGTTATAATTTTTTTTTTTAAATCCAACCTGAAATTCCCACTTCCTGACTGCATCATCTCATCTTAGGCAATGCAAAAAATCCACGCAGTCAAATTTTCTTGCTAAACCACCATGGAAATTCAGCCTTGGCCATCTGGCAAATGTAAAATTGATTTAAATGCATCTTCCTTCCAACTTCCACATAGGGAAGTGTTGGGGTTTTCAAACCTACAAATGATTCAGAACCTCTAATAGCAATTTCCTATCTTTGAGAAGTTCAGGATTCTTTGCACAGTGCCAAGAAAAAGCAACGAAACCATGCAAAGGGCAGAGTTGGGTGTTTTTTTTTTTAAACCTTCCCCAATCCTGCCCAGCGTTGCGTGAACTCTTACCTTCAAGCCACTGAGATTCTTCAGGCCTTCTTTGCAAACGGTGCAGCCTGTCTCGAAGGTCCAGGACTGAGGGATGTAGTTCCCCAGGTAATTTAGTTGCAGCTTTGGGGAGAGAAAGAGGCTGTGCTCAAAATGCTGAAGCAGAAAACTTCCTTCATCAATCTGATTCCACCAGAATAGAATAGAATAGAATAGAATAGAATAGAAAAGAAAAGAAAAGAAAAGAAAAGAAAAGAAAAGAAAAGAAAAGAAAATATGGAATGCAATGCAATGGAATGGGATGTTAATAGAATAGAATAGAATAGAATAGAATAGAATAGAATAGAATAGAATAGAATAGAAAATACGGAATGCAATGCAATGGAATGGAATGTTAGAATAGAATAGAATAGAATAGAATAGAATAGAGTAGAATAGAATAGAATAGAAAATGCAGAATAGAATAGAATAAAATAGAATAGATTAGAATAGAATAGAAAATGCAGAATAGAGTAGAATAGAATAGAATAGAATAGAAAATGCAGAATAGAGTAGAATAGAATAAAATAGATTAGAATAGAAAAGAAAATGCAGAATAGAGTAGAGTAGAGTAGAGTAGAATAGAATAGAATAGAATAGAATAGAATAGAATAGAATAGAATAGAATAGAATAGAATAAAAAATACGGAATGCAATGCAATGGAATGGAATGTTAGAATAGAATAGAATAGAATAGAATAGAATAGAATAGAATAGAATAGAGTAGAATAGAATAGAATAGATTAGAATAGAATAGAAAATGCGGAATAGAATAGAATAGAATAAATAGAATAGAATAGAAAATGCAGAATAGAATAGATTAGAATAGAATAGAAAATGCAGAATAGAGTAGAATAGAATATAATAGAGTAGAATAGAGTAGAATAGAATAGAATAGAATAGAATAGAATAGAATAGAAAATGCAGAATAGAGTAGAATAGAACAGAGTAGAGTAGAGTAGAGTAGAGTAGAGTAGAGTAGAATAGAATAGAATAGAATAGAATAGAATAGAATAGAAAATGCAGAATAGAGTAGAATAGAATAAAATAGATTAGAATAGAAAAGAAAATGCAGAATAGAGTAGAGTAGAGTAGAGTAGAATAGAATAGAATAGAATAGAATAGAATAGAATAGAATAGAATAGAATAGAATAGAATAGAATAAAAAATACGGAATGCAATGCAATGGAATGGAATGTTAGAATAGAATAGAATAGAATAGAGTAGAATAGAATAGAATAGAATAGATTAGAATAGAATAGAAAATGCGGAATAGAATAGAATAAATAGAATAGAATAGAAAATGCAGAATAGAATAGAATAGATTAGAATAGAATAGAAAATGCAGAATAGAGTAGAATAGAATATAATTGAGTAGAATAGAGTAGAATAGAATAGAATAGAATAGAATAGAATAGAATAGAATAGAATAGAATAGAAAATGCAGAATAGAGTAGAATAGAACAGAGTAGAGTAGAGTAGAGTAGAGTAGAGTAGAGTAGAGTAGAGTAGAGTAGAGTAGAATAGAGTAGAATAGAGTAGAACAGAACAGAATAGAAAGGAAGTCGGGATTTGGCATACCTTGGTGGGTCCGTTTCCATGAATCACAACAGGGAGGGTATCAAAGGCCAGATTCCGCACTCTCACCTGGCCGTTTTCGAATTTGAGAGCCACCTCGTCTTCGGAAGCAAAAAAGCAGAGGAAAAAGAATGAAACAACAACAACAACAACAACAAAAGGTTCTTTCACATATATGCCAGGGGAGATAATGGTTTGGGGGGTCATGAATAAAGCAGATAGACCAGCTTATCATGTCTGCCATTCAGCTTGCTTCGCCTCACCAGCTGCCAGCCTGACACCGGCACCTAAGGGGGAGGGAGGAAGAATAGGAATGCGGGAAGATGAAAGCGGGGACGGTCTGGGATCGGCACTGTGCTGGGCAAGAAAGGGGAGCTCAAGGCCGTGAATATAATGCAGAGATGGAGAAGGCACGACCAATCTCCCTTCCCAAAACAAATCAGCATTGCTAATTGGACGCCGGCCAATAGTAAGGAGGCTGCCAGGGGGAAAAAGAATACTTAAGCGTAAAGTTTTTTTGCGCCGATTCGCCCAGATTCCGCTTCCTTTTGTCTCTGACCATTTATTGCTCTAGTAAAGTATGGTCTTGGTGAAATCGCAGGCCAGGAGTCTTCTTTGGCTAGCTAACTAAGTAGGATGGATGCCATTCAGCTTTTCAAAGTAGCCCTGACTTTAGCAAAAAACCCCAATCCAATCCAAGATATAACCTTATGAGCCACAGTGGTGCAGTGGTTAGAGTGCAATACTGCACTCTAGAATTTCCTTTGCACGGATTCTCACCTAGAGCGCCGTTAAGGTTTTGGAAGATCCGGCACCTGTGATCCAAAGTGATGTTGATGGCCTTCTGCAGAGGAAGAAGTAGAAGGGGGGGGGGGGGGGAAACAGCAAGCGTGATAAGGGCTGGAAGAGGTAAACGCAGGGGTGGGTTGCTGCTGGTTGTAACAACAGGCCCAAAACGGGATGTGAGGGGCCTCGCACTGTGCCCCCTTGCCCCGTTTTGGCTTCCAGGTTGGTGCAGGAGGCTTTCCAGGCCCAAAACGGGATGTGAGGGGCCTCGCACTGTGCCCCCTTGCCCCGTTTTGGCTTCTAGGTTGATGCAGGAGGCTTTCCAGGCCCAAAACGGGATGTGAGGGGCCTCGCACTGTGCCCCCTTGCCCCGTTTTGGCTTCCAGGTTGGTGCAGGAGGCTTTCCAGGCCCAAAACGGGATGTGAGAGGCCTCACACAGCGCCCCCCTTGCCCCGTTTTGGCTTCCAGGTGAGGCTTTCTGGGCCCAAAACGGGATGTGAGGGGCCCGCACAATGCCCCCTTCCCCGTTTTGGCTTCTAGGTTGATGCAGGAGGCTTTCCAGGCCCAAAACGGGATGTGAGGGGCCTCACACTGTGCCCCCTTGCCCCGTTTTGGCTTCTAGGTTGATGCAGGAGGCTTTCCAGGCCCAAAACGGGATGTGAGGGGCCTCGCACTGTGCCCCCTTGCCCCGTTTTGGCTTCTAGGTTGATGCAGGAGGCTTTCCAGGCCCAAAACGGGATGTGAGGGGCCTCGCACTGTGCCCCCTTGCCCCGTTTTGGCTTCTAGGTTGATGCAGGAGGCTTTCCAGGCCCAAAACGGGATGTGAGGGGCCTCGCACTGTGCCCCCTTGCCCCGTTTTGGCTTCCAGGTTGGTGCAGGAGGCTTTCCAGGCCCAAAACGGGATGTGAGAGGCCTCACACAGCGCCCCCTTGCCCCGTTTTGGCTTCCAGGTGAGGCTTTCTGGGCCCAAAACGGGATGTGAGGGGCCCGCACAATGCCCCCTTCCCCGTTTTGGCTTCTAGGTTGATGCAGGAGGCTTTCCAAGCCCAAAACGGGATGTGAGGGGCCTCGCACTGTGCCCCCTTGCCCCGTTTTGGCTTCTAGGTTGATGCAGGAGGCTTTCCAGGCCCAAAACGGGATGTGAGGGGCCTCGCACTGTGCCCCCTTGCCCCGTTTTGGCTTCTAGGTTGATGCAGGAGGCTTTCCAGGCCCAAAACGGGATGTGAGGGGCCTCGCACTGTGCCCCCTTGCCCCGTTTTGGCTTCCAGGTTGGTGCAGGAGGCTTTCCAGGCCCAAAACGGGATGTGAGGGGCCTCGCACTGTGCCCCCTTGTCCCGTTTTGGCTTCCAGGTTGGTGCAGGAGGCTTTCCAGGCCCAAAACGGGATGTGAGAGGCCTCACACAGCGCCCCCTTGCCCCGTTTTGGCTTCCAGGTGAGGCTTTCTGGGCCCAAAACGGGATGTGAGGGGCCCGCACAATGCCCCCTTCCCCGTTTTGGCTTCTAGGTTGATGCAGGAGGCTTTCCAAGCCCAAAACGGGATGTGAGGGGCCTCGCACTGTGCCCCCTTGCCCCGTTTTGGCTTCTAGGTTGATGCAGGAGGCTTTCCAGGCCCAAAACGGGATGGGAGGGGCCTCGCACTGTGCCCCCTTGCCCCGTTTTGGCTTCTAGGTTGATGCAGGAGGCTTTCCAGGCCCAAAACGGGATGTGAGGGGCCTCGCACTGTGCCCCCTTGCCCCGTTTTGGCTTCCAGGTTGGTGCAGGAGGCTTTCCAGGCCCAAAACGGGATGTGAGGGGCCTCGCACTGTGCCCCCTTGTCCCGTTTTGGCTTCCAGGTTGGTGCAGGAGGCTTTCCAGGCCCAAAACGGGATGTGAGAGGCCTCACACAGCGCCCCCTTGCCCCGTTTTGGCTTCCAGGTGAGGCTTTCTGGGCCCAAAACGGGATGTGAGGGGCCCGCACAATGCCCCCTTCCCCGTTTTGGCTTCTAGGTTGATGCAGGAGGCTTTCCAGGCCCAAAACGGGATGTGAGGGGCCTCGCACTGTGCCCCCTTGCCCCGTTTTGGCTTCTAGGTTGATGCAGGAGGCTTTCCAGGCCCAAAACGGGATGTGAGGGGCCTCGCACTGTGCCCCCTTGCCCCGTTTTGGCTTCTAGGTTGATGCAGGAGGCTTTCCAGGCCCAAAACGGGATGTGAGGGGCCTCGCACTGTGCCCCCTTGCCCCGTTTTGGCTTCCAGGTTGGTGCAGGAGGCTTTCCAGGCCCAAAACGGGATGTGAGGGGCCTCGCACTGTGCCCCCTTGTCCCGTTTTGGCTTCCAGGTTGGTGCAGGAGGCTTTCCAGGCCCAAAACGGGATGTGAGAGGCCTCACACAGCGCCCCCTTGCCCCGTTTTGGCTTCCAGGTGAGGCTTTCTGGGCCCAAAACGGGATGTGAGGGGCCCGCACAATGCCCCCTTCCCCGTTTTGGCTTCTAGGTTGATGCAGGAGGCTTTCCAGGCCCAAAACGGGATGTGAGGGGCCTCGCACTGTGCCCCCTTGCCCCGTTTTGGCTTCTAGGTTGATGCAGGAGGCTTTCCAGGCCCAAAACGGGATGTGAGGGGCCTCGCACTGTGCCCCCTTGCCCCGTTTTGGCTTCCAGGTTGGTGCAGGAGGCTTTCCAGGCCCAAAACGGGATGTGAGAGGCCTCACACAGCGCCCCCTTGCCCCGTTTTGGCTTCCAGGTGAGGCTTTCTGGGCCCAAAACGGGATGTGAGGGGCCCGCACAATGCCCCCTTCCCCGTTTTGGCTTCTAGGTTGATGCAGGAGGCTTTCCAGGCCCAAAACGGGATGTGAGGGGCCTCACACTGTGCCCCCTTGCCCCGTTTTGGCTTCTAGGTTGATGCAGGAGGCTTTCCAGGCCCAAAACGGGATGTGAGGGGCCTCGCACTGTGCCCCCTTGCCCCGTTTTGGCTTCTAGGTTGATGCAGGAGGCTTTCCAGGCCCAAAACGGGATGTGAGGGGCCTCGCACTGTGCCCCCTTGCCCCGTTTTGGCTTCTAGGTTGATGCAGGAGGCTTTCCAGGCCCAAAACGGGATGTGAGGGGCCTCGCACTGTGCCCCCTTGCCCCGTTTTGGCTTCCAGGTTGGTGCAGGAGGCTTTCCAGGCCCAAAACGGGATGTGAGAGGCCTCACACAGCGCCCCCTTGCCCCGTTTTGGCTTCCAGGTGAGGCTTTCTGGGCCCAAAACGGGATGTGAGGGGCCCGCACAATGCCCCCTTCCCCGTTTTGGCTTCTAGGTTGATGCAGGAGGCTTTCCAAGCCCAAAACGGGATGTGAGGGGCCTCGCACTGTGCCCCCTTGCCCCGTTTTGGCTTCTAGGTTGATGCAGGAGGCTTTCCAGGCCCAAAACGGGATGTGAGGGGCCTCGCACTGTGCCCCCTTGCCCCGTTTTGGCTTCTAGGTTGATGCAGGAGGCTTTCCAGGCCCAAAACGGGATGTGAGGGGCCTCGCACTGTGCCCCCTTGCCCCGTTTTGGCTTCCAGGTTGGTGCAGGAGGCTTTCCAGGCCCAAAACGGGATGTGAGGGGCCTCGCACTGTGCCCCCTTGTCCCGTTTTGGCTTCCAGGTTGGTGCAGGAGGCTTTCCAGGCCCAAAACGGGATGTGAGGCCTCACACAGCGCCCCCTTGCCCCGTTTTGGCTTCCAGGTGAGGCTTTCTGGGCCCAAAACGGGATGTGAGGGGCCCGCACAATGCCCCCTTCCCCGTTTTGGCTTCTAGGTTGATGCAGGAGGCTTTCCAAGCCCAAAACGGGATGTGAGGGGCCTCGCACTGTGCCCCCTTGCCCCGTTTTGGCTTCTAGGTTGATGCAGGAGGCTTTCCAGGCCCAAAACGGGATGGGAGGGGCCTCGCACTGTGCCCCCTTGCCCCGTTTTGGCTTCTAGGTTGATGCAGGAGGCTTTCCAGGCCCAAAACGGGATGTGAGGGGCCTCGCACTGTGCCCCCTTGCCCCGTTTTGGCTTCCAGGTTGGTGCAGGAGGCTTTCCAGGCCCAAAACGGGATGTGAGGGGCCTCGCACTGTGCCCCCTTGTCCCGTTTTGGCTTCCAGGTTGGTGCAGGAGGCTTTCCAGGCCCAAAACGGGATGTGAGAGGCCTCACACAGCGCCCCCTTGCCCCGTTTTGGCTTCCAGGTGAGGCTTTCTGGGCCCAAAACGGGATGTGAGGGGCCCGCACAATGCCCCCTTCCCCGTTTTGGCTTCTAGGTTGATGCAGGAGGCTTTCCAGGCCCAAAACGGGATGTGAGGGGCCTCGCACTGTGCCCCCTTGCCCCGTTTTGGCTTCTAGGTTGATGCAGGAGGCTTTCCAGGCCCAAAACGGGATGTGAGGGGCCTCGCACTGTGCCCCCTTGCCCCGTTTTGGCTTCTAGGTTGATGCAGGAGGCTTTCCAGGCCCAAAACGGGATGTGAGGGGCCTCGCACTGTGCCCCCTTGCCCCGTTTTGGCTTCCAGGTTGGTGCAGGAGGCTTTCCAGGCCCAAAACGGGATGTGAGGGGCCTCGCACTGTGCCCCCTTGTCCCGTTTTGGCTTCCAGGTTGGTGCAGGAGGCTTTCCAGGCCCAAAACGGGATGTGAGAGGCCTCACACAGCGCCCCCTTGCCCCGTTTTGGCTTCCAGGTGAGGCTTTCTGGGCCCAAAACGGGATGTGAGGGGCCCGCACAATGCCCCCTTCCCCGTTTTGGCTTCTAGGTTGATGCAGGAGGCTTTCCAGGCCCAAAACGGGATGTGAGGGGCCTCGCACTGTGCCCCCTTGCCCCGTTTTGGCTTCTAGGTTGATGCAGGAGGCTTTCCAGGCCCAAAACGGGATGTGAGGGGCCTCGCACTGTGCCCCCTTGTCCCATTTTGGCTTCCAGGTTGATGCAGGAGGCTTTCCAGGCCCAAAACAGGATGTGAGGGGCCTCGCACTGTGCCCCCTTGCCCCGTTTTGGCTTCCAGGTTGGTGCAGGAGGCTTTCCAGGCCCAAAACGGGATGTGGGGGGCCTCGCATTGTGCCCCCTTGTCCCGTTTTGGCTTCCAGGTTGGTGCAGGAGGCTTTCCAGGCCCAAAACGGGATGTGAGGGGCCTCGCACTGTGCCCCCTTGCCTCATTTTGGCTTCCAGGTGAGGCTTTCCGGGCCCAAAACGGGATGTGAGGGGCCCGCACAATGCCCCCTTGCCCCGTTTTGGCTTCTAGGTTGGTGCAGGAAGCTTTCCAGGCCCAAAACGGGATGTGGGGGGCCTCGCACTGTGCCCCCTTGTCCCATTTTGGCTTCCAGGTTGGTGCAGGAGGCTTTCCAGGCCCAAAACGGGCACGGGGGCACCTCAAGTGGCACCCCTATGCCCCATTTTGGCTTCCAGGTTGGTGCAGGAGGCTTTCCAGGCCCAAAACGGGTGCGGGGGGCACACATCTAGACCCCCAAAATGCAATGTGAGTGCCCCCCACATATGCGCCCCTCCCCCCCGCACATGTGCCCCACTACTGTGCATGCACGGCAGGAACCCGAAGACCAGCTGGCCGGCGGGAGGAGCGCACGTATGCACGGTGCAGCTGGGCTGAGGCGATGGCTCTGTGTGCCATAGGTTCGCCATCCCAGCTCTACAGAAAAGCAGGAGGATTCTGATAGCGCTTTTTCTGACTAACAGCTTTTACGAAAAGGCAGAATCTGCGGGAGTTGCTCTTTGCGGACTCCTTCTGATTAAGCGTGGTTACAGAGAAGTGAAAAGGCCGCTGTCTAAATTTCTAAAAGGAGAAAGAGGGAGACGCTGATCAACATTAGGGGACAACACAAAGCAGATTCCTAGCACCTGCTAAGAGTTTAGACCAGGAGTCGGCAACCTTAAACACTCAAAGAGCCACAAAGGTCCTAACCGGAAGCTTCCCGTTCAATTCTGGAGCCGGCTGGAAGTCTGGTTCCCCCACCATAGAGTCTCCTCCTACCTTGGCATCCTTTTTCCGCTACCTGTCCTAACCGAAAGCCCTAACAATTGTGGAGCCAATCAACAACAGGGAGCCGCAGCAGAGGGATGAAAGAGCCACATGTGGCTCTTTCACCCCTCTGCTAAAATATGCATTACAACCACCAATGTGTGATACCCGCCTGCACGCGATTTATTG
Organism: Arizona elegans; assembly: GCA_022577455.1. Taxonomy (NCBI): domain Eukaryota; kingdom Metazoa; phylum Chordata; class Lepidosauria; order Squamata; family Colubridae; genus Arizona; species Arizona elegans. Next base: position 9,942,973 of record JAKOOJ010000023.1, read on the forward strand.
AGCTTTTCAACCCCCGGTAGGCCATCCATGGGTAAATCCAAGAAAAGAAAAGTTTCAGAAGAAAACAGAACCTTTAACTCAACTACATATGCTAGTTCTGTGGCCTCTCAGGAAATCGTCAGGCACGGGAAGGGTTTTTGTGGCTCCCGGTGTTTTCTTTTCTGTGGGAAAGGGGTCCAAATGGCTCTTTGAGTGTTTAAGGTTGCAGACCCCTGCCTTAGACCAGGGGTCCCCAGCCTTTCTGGGATGGCGGCTCGGAGCAGGGGGAGGGGGGAAAGAGGGGAGGGTTTTGTGGGAGGGGCAAGCGCATATGCGCATGTGTACCTGCGACGTTCATGCCGACGCTTGCGCAAGTGGGGCTGCGGGCACCCAGGACGAGGCTCGGGTGAGTGGGGCTGTTCACTGGCCAGCCACTCAGGCGACCCGGTGGCAATTAGCCCGTGACCCGGTAATGGGCTGTGGCTTACAGGTTGGGGACCTCTGCCCTAGACCATTCCAGTGGCTCTCCAGTCTCTTCTTAAAAACCTCCAGGGATGGAGCCCCACAACTTCTGGAGGCCAGCTGTTCCACTGGTTAAATTGTTTACACGCATAGAGACCTGTCATGTCCTCAGTTGATTCAATTTATTAGGGGGAAACTATGCAAGATCAAAATGAGGTCCCCGAACGGATTTATACCATCTGGGCCTGCCAGATTCCACATATCTGCTGCATTTCTTGGTCACCCACCGATACTCTCTGCTTTTAGGGCTCACCCGCTTTTCAGGGTCCAGGAACACGTTGGTATAAAACAGCTGGTCGCTCTCACTGTCCAGGCCTTGCCAGTCGGCCACAAGCTGGCTGAGATACGGAGCGTAACCTATGAATCCTACAAGAAGAGAGAATGCAGGTGTCAAGTTTCGAGGTCGTCTCAAATAAATTGCACTTCAAACAAAGTCTTTGAAGAAAAACTCCTATTTATTAAGCACGAAGTTCTAAAACCCGACTCCATCGAAGCCAACATGGACTTCCAGACCCAAAACCCTCCCTTTCCGTTCCCCACTCCCCTGCACTCATTGGCCATCTTCCAAGTCATTCTACCCCTAATCTACCGCTCCAGCTCAAAGGAATTTCCCCCCTCCCATCCCATCTCCTAGGGGATATTATCTCCAGGGAAAATAAGTAGGTGAAAAGTCAAACGTCCCTTTCCAGACGCCTCCGCTTCTCCTTCTTATGTCAGCACTAGAGTAAATGCAACTTGAAGTGCTGACATCAGGCAGTCCTTGACTTACGACCACAATTGCGTCCAACATTTCCATTGCTATGTGAGACAATTGTTAAATGAACCACGGCAGTTGTTAAGTTAGAAACATGGTTGTTAAATGAACCTGGCTGTTGTGGCCTGTCAGTCACCGGATCAGAGGAGGAGGAGGAGGGGTGGGAGTCAGAGCCAGCATCAAGGCAACCTGGGAGCTCCGAGGGGGAAGAGGGAATGGAGCTGGCAGAGAGAGAGAGACAGAGGCGGAGCCTAGGCCATCTGTCAGCCCTCAGATGAAGAGTCAACAGCCCCAGGTCTGGAGGTGGCTGATGAGGAGGAGGAGGAACAGCTGGGTCCAGTGCCTGACACACGGATGCACAGAAGGGAGAGGAGAGCAGTGGAAATCAATGGGCCGGTCCTCGGGACGGAAGAGCCACTGCTGCTAACAAAGCCCCTCCCTAGCTCTGGGGATAAAAGGCAGGGGACGGAGATGAATAGATATGGCAGACAACTATTCATCTCCCTGCCGGACAGACTTATTAGCCTACGGTGAGAGAGAAACTTTTTGCCGGAGCTGCTGACGCTCCTTATAAAGGAATCATTGCTTCAACTTCAGAGGGTTTCTCGTGTTTGGGGAGCTGGGTCAGAACAATCTGCTTCCCTATTGACTTTGCCGGTCAGAAGGTTGCCAAAGGGGATGCTGCGACCATCATAAATATGAACAATTGCTAAGCATCTGAATTTTGATCACGTGCTGCAATGGTCATTAAGCGTGGAAAAACGGTCATAAGTCACTTTTTTTTCCAGCCCCATTGTAACTTGAAACGGTCCGTCGATGGCTGCAAATGTTCCCCCTCTCTCTTTCTTGAGCTGAAATGGGCAGCTTAGCCCACTGATCGGTGCTGACACCAAAGAAAAATGTGTATTTTTGAAGGTAAAACTTCCTCCCGGCTCCCCTTTCCTTCCCGCTCGCTCGAGTTCCTGTTCTGCCCCAGCTACGGACCCCAAAGAACACAGCAGACACAAACTCTATACAAAGCTTATTTTACTCAAATAACTCAGTCTTTATCAACCAAAGGCTGTTAATAAACTGTCTTAACAGCCTACAAGAATTCTAAGATAAGGTAATCACAGTCTTACTAGAGTTGGCAGAAAGCCCAGAAGCAATTTTGCAGAGAATCCAGACGCGAAGGAGAATGAACTAAAGTTGTTCCCTACAGTTTGCTTCAGTTGGTGTTCTTCCTTAAATAGGCTAAGGGAGTGGCCAATTAGGCCCAAGTCTTACTCTCGAGGAGACCTCCCACTCCTGCCTTTTGGCACCTCTGCGCACCCGTGCATTGAGAAGAGGCCCCTCCTCTTCGTCCTCTTCACTTATGGGAGCTTCTGGAGGCCCTGGCTGAATCCCTGTCTCTGGCACCACATCTTCTCCAGCCTCCTCACTGTCCGACTCAAGCGCTAGCTGCACAGGCTGCTGGCATAGCACCACACCAGCCTCCTTGTTGTCGGAATCAGCTACAATCTCCCCAGGCCGCTGACGGGCCACAACAATTCCTCCCGAGAGCTTCTGCCTTCCCCTTTTTCCTTACCTCCGGATCCCAGGAATCGTTTCCCTTCTTGGACCACCGGGTACTTGGCTTCCAATCTCCGGTCCGGATAGATGAGCGTCTCCGATGAAAAGACAACTTTGGACTTGGCCTGCTTGAACTTCTTCAGGACTTCTGCGGGCCCTGAAGCAAAGATGACGTCATAGCTGCAAGAGGAGAAGAAGAGACATCCAAAGCAGTGGTGAAATCTGAACACAGTACACACCAAAAGCAGGCTTGGGAAGGTAAGTAGAACAGCAGGGGCAGGAGGGGGAAAATCAGCTGTGGCGCGCAATCTTGGGAACCTTTTAAAAAATAGGTGGCATTTACCCCCTTCGAGATTAGCGAAAATGTACCCTAAAATGAGCCCCATATGTTGGAAATGTAAAAAGAAATAGGGAACATACTACCATATGTGGTGGTCCTGTCCTGAGGCTCAAAAATATTGGCTAAAAATTAAAGATTGGCTACAGGAAATTACTAACGAACAATTAGACTTAGAACCGGAACTCTTCCTATTGGGGATCTTCCAAATATATATATATATATATATGTGAAGAGCACAAAATATCTAGTACTACACATATTAACCACTGCCAGGATTGCCTATGCTCAATGTTGGAAACAGCCATGTACATCCGCAGAGAAACTAGTCATACAAAAGGTCATGAATTGCGCAGAAATGGACAAATTAACGCTGAGTTTAAAAGATAAAGAGACATCGATATTTTACAACGTGTGGGAACAGTGGTATAACTGGATAGAACGGAGATAGATTGAAGATAGATAGTTATTAAGTACAAGTAATTGATAAAATAAGAATGTAAATACGCACAATTTAATTTTTGTAAATAATGCACGAATTAATGTCACAAGAAAAACACCACAATTAACTGTGGTTGAGTGAAATATTTTTTTTATGTTTTTAATGTAATAAAAGTTTAATAAAGTGTTTAAAAAACAAACTTTTCTAAAGCATTTTTAACTACCGGTTTGGGCAAATAGGTAGTAAAAAAAATGCATTTAAAAAGTAAAAAAAAAAAAAATGCTTCCAACGATCACAGCTGTGCCACGCGATTGTCTGAGACTTTTTTTAAAAAACTTTTTTAAAGCATTTTTTTATTATTTATTCGCCCGAACCGGTAGTAAAAAAATGCTTTAAAAAAGTTTTTTAAAAATGTTCCGACGATCAGCTGAGCGACGCATGATCGTGGAAACTTTTTTTTAAAAACTTTTTAAAGCATTTTTTTTACTACCGGTTCGGGTGAATAGGTAGTAAAAAAAATGCTTAGAAAGTTAAAAAAAAAAAAAAAGTTCCCACGATTGTGAGACACTCAGCTGATCGTCGGAACTTTTTTTTTTTACATTTTTTTACTACCGGTTCAGGCAAACCGGCCCTAACCAGTAGCATTTTACCCCTGATCTGAAGGGAAATTTACCATGCAAAGAAAGAAACAGGAATAATCAAGAAATGGCAAATGAAACCTCTCAATTTTAAGATCGTTAGCCTTTTGCATTCCATTTTTTTTTCTTCTCCCCAAGATGGAGATTCTCTGGTTGAACTGCCATCATTACCATCACTGAAATGAACTTGTTTCAAACACGTCATTGGGACAATTGTCCGCAGTGTGGAACGAAGTTAACACAAAAAAACCATAGTTAAGCAGTAACCAAAATACAGGTTTTCCTCGACTTAACAACCATTCATTTAGTGACTGTTCAAAGTTACGACAGCACTGAGAAAAATGACTTATGACCGTTTTTCATACTGGCGACCTTTGTAGCCATCCCCATGATCGTGTGATCAAAATTCAGACAGAACAGAACAGAATAAAATTACAGAGTTGGAAGGGACCTTGGAGGTCTTCTAGTCCAACCCCCTGCTTAGGCAGGAAACCCGACAAATGGTTATCCAATCTCTTCTTAAAAACTTCCAGTGTTGGAGCATTCACAACTTCTAGAGGCAAGTTGTTCCACTGATTAATTGTTCTAACTTTCAGGAATTTTCTCCTTAGTTCTAGGTTGCTTCTCCCCTTGATTAGTTTCCACCCATTGCTTCTTGTCCTGCCCTCAGGTGCTTTGGAGAATAGCTTGACTCCCTCTTCTTTGTGGAAGCCCCTGAGATACTGGAACACTGCTATCATGACGCTTGTCCCCTGGTTCATATTTATGACCGTCGCTGCTGTTAGGAAATGGCTATTGTCTAACCAGTTGGTCAGGCAATATATAAACTATCAATACATGTTTCTCAAAAAGATATTATATTGCTTTAAGACTGTATTGCATCATCCTGTATCCTGATTGGCTAAACTCTGTAGCCAATGTACGTAAGGGGAAGCCTGAATCATGGCTAGAGAACACTACACCACTTTATCTGCTTATTTGCTGCTACTCTCTACTTGGTCTCTCTGCATGATCACTGTTTGATCATTGCTACTTGTAGTTTTCTACTATTTATTGAATGTTTTAATACTGAACTTGTTCCTGTTTGAAACTCAAGAAGAACTGTTTTATCGTGTAATGACAACAACTGGTAAGAAGACTTTGTACTTGGAATATCCCTGAATTGATATTTTAACTATCGCCTTTTCTGTGACTTGGATTGTTTTTGGATTTTGCTTTACTTTTTCCTAAAAGTAAAAAGACTACCACAACTCAGTGTTTCAGTATGTTAACTGTGATTATTCATATACACTCTCAGCTGTTTTCATGTGCATACTCAAGGGGTACTCTGCTCAATAACCCATAACATCAGTTATGAGCCAAGAATATCCTTAACAACTACGTCCCAAGGTCATGCAATCCCCTTTTGTGACCTTCTGACGAGCAAAATCAACAGAGAAGCCAGCTTCACTTAACAGCTATGCTACTGACTTATCAACCGCCGTGATTCACTTAACAATGGCGGCAGAAAAGGTCTTTAAAAAAGGACAAAACGCACTTAGCAAATGTCTCACTTCACGAACAGTTATTTTGGGCTCAGTTGTGGTCGTAAGTAGAGGACTATCTGTATTCAGCTCCTCTGAATACAGATAGGAATCTCCCAGCTCATGTTTGTTCTGCTTAGCCGGGAATTACCTCTCGGTGAAAAGAACCACCAAATCTTCTTTATCTGCATACGCTTCCAAAGCCGATTTCAAAAGACGGATCTTCTGTCCACCTGCTGTTCTCTGGTCCTCTCGGTCATGCCATTCTTCGCCGAGTCCCAGAACCTGGACGGATCAAAGGCGATTTTGACTTTGACAAAGTTTTAAACCACTTTGTTCCCTCTAAACTGAACTGAAGGGAACAACTATAGAATAGAATAGAATAGAATAGAATAGAATAGAATAGAATAGAATAGAATAGAATAGAATAGAATAGAGCCTTGGTAGTACACCAGCTGCCTGCAATTACTGCAGGTTCGAATCTCGCCAGGCTCAAGGTTGACTCAGCCTTCCATCCTTTCTAAGGTAGGTAAATTGAGGACCCAGTTTGTGGGGGCAATAAGCTGACTTTGTATAAATATACAAAAGGATGAAGGCTATTGCTTAGCGCATTGTAAGCTGCCCTGAGTCTCCGGAGAAGGGCGGCATATAAATCAAATTTTTAAAAAAAATAGAATAGAATAGAATAAATGGAATGGAATGGAATGGAATAGAAAATACGGAATGGAATGGAATGGAATGGAATAGAATAGAATAGTGGAATGAAGAATAGAACAGAACAGAATGGAACCAAACGGAACAGAATGGAATAGAATAGAAAATACGGAATGGAATGGAATGGAATGGAATGGAATGGAATAGAATAGAACAGAACAGAACAGAACAGAACAGAATAGAATAGTGGAATGAAGAATAGAATAGAATAGAATAGAATAGAATAGAATAGAATAGAATAGTGGAATGAAGAATAGAATAGAATAGAATAGAATAGAATAGAATAGAATAGAATAGAATAGAATAGAATAGAATAGAATAGAAAATACGGAATGGACTGGACTGGACTGGACTAGAATAGAAAATACGGAATGGAATGGACTGGAATGGATTGGAATAGAATAGAATAGAATAGAATAGAATAGAATAGAATAGAATAGAATAGAATAGAAAATATGGAATGGAATGGAATGGAATGGAATGGAATAAAATAGGATAGGATAGGATAGGATAGGATAGGATAGGATAGGATAGGATAGGATAGGATAGGATAGGATAGGATAACAGAGTTGGAAGGGACCTTGGAGGTCTTCTAGTCCAACCCCCTGCTTAGGCAGGAAACCCTACACCACTTCAGACAAATGGTTATCCAACCTCTTCTTAAAAACTTCCAGTGTTGGAGCATTCACAGTTTCTGAAGTTCTGTTCCACTGATTGATTGTTCTCCCTGTCAGGAAATTTCTCCTTAGTTCTAAATTGCTTCTCTCCTTGATTAGTTTCCACCCATTGCTTCTTGTCCTGCCTTCAGGTGCTTTGGAGAATAGCTTGACTCCCTCTTCTTTGGGGCAGCCCCTGAGATACTGGAAGGCTGCTATCATGTCTCCCCTAATCCTTGTTTTCATTAAACTAGCCATGCCCAGTTCCTGCAACCGTTCTTCCTATGTTTTGGCCTCCAGTCCCCTAATCCTCTTTCTTGCTCTTCTCTGCACTCTTTCTAGAGTCTCCACATCTTTTTTACATCGTGGCGACCAAAACTGGATGCAGGATTCCAAGTGTGGCCTTACAACTAACAACATCTTGTTTAGCGAATGACTTTCACCATGCTGGGAGGGGATTTTTTTACACAGACATTTACAGTCTGAACTATAAGATTCCCAAATATTATATTAACCCACTTAATAAGTTTGTGCTTTGAGGTACAATAAAAAAAAGAAAAATAATTAGCAGCTAGAGCTGTAGAAACAACTAACATTATGACAAACTCATGGACCGACATTAAGAAATTATGCAGTATATTCTGCCTGGTTTTTGCCCGATGCTTTTCCAAAGGGTGGGTTTTAAAATTCGACGAAATGCAGGAAGTTCTGAATTAAGAATTGGGATTTTTGTCTCGAAACAACCTGGGATCTTTTTTGAAATTAGTCATTTGCACTACCTTGAGATTATAGTTAAAAACCTGGGCTGAACTTCTGAAACGTTTGAAGCCTTCCGTCTCCTTGGTGGCCACAGCGAAGACCAATAAATTATCTGGATGGATGAAAAAAAAAGAATCAGACATACATCCCCCCAATTATCCTCAATTGCTACAAATTTCCACATTCCCCAATCATTGCAACTTTTTTTTTTTAAACACATTCTCAAGAGACGCAATTTAGTTCTAAAACCCAGGCTGCGAATGGAAAGATTCCCAGATTTATTTCGTAGACTTTTCCCATTTCAAGGGTGGGGGAAAAAATCTCTTATTTGTGAACTGGGAAAGAGACAGTCTAGGGACAAAATAAATAAATCTCGCCTCTTTTTTTAATGAACAAATTGCTCAGCCTTCAAACAATATTTCCCCGCTCCCCCACTCCCTAAATATTGACATTTTTCCAACACCCACGTACGTGTGGGACGTGAGTTTAAATGAGTCGGAAATGGGTGCCCGAATTTCGCCTGAATCCTTCTCTCCCAGCATGTTCACATGTCACAAAACCGGCCTGGGATTGATAAGCAAATAAGCAAAGCAGCTGAAATGTAATTTATTATAATCCCTCTCGGGTTTTTGCTGGCATGGCAGGGGAAAATGGCATACCGAAAACTTTACAGAAATATGGGAGGGCAAGCCTTCATTCACAAGAGCTTGTTCGGATGCCTTCAGGCCTGTATGAAATACACACACTGCTGGGAAACTTCTTGCAAACTTCACATCAAAAGCATGCCAGAAGGGCAATTCCTAACCCTGTTTGAGAAAGGGAAAGTTTATATCCTGATTTATATCCAGAGAAGGGAAGGAATTAGATCCTGATTTATATCGTGCTGCTTGCAGAAGATTTCCCCCCACGTAAACGATTAAAGGATCGAGGCTATTTGATTTGCCATGATCCACCGCAATCGAGCAAGACAGATTGGACCGGAAAAATTCATCTGGACCTCAGGAAAAGGTTGACACTTTTGAATAAAATCTGCTTGTCTGAAAAGAGGCTCCCCCGATTTCTTGCTACTAGAGATTTAAGAAAGACGCCCCATCTTGCCAAACTGAGCAAGAACGCACAACTTAGGATAGTTTTTTTAAAAAGAACTTTTTTTTGAGAGAGAGAGAAAAAGAAGGGGGGAAAAAAAGCAGAAAGGGGGATTTAAAAAAAAAAACAACACACAAGATTGGGATGTGCCAAGCGAGCCAATTATGACGATCACAAACCAGCCCAAATGAAATTGGACCAGTAAGGCATCCTGATTCTCATCCTTTCTCCTTCCCAAGGGAAAAAAAGCTCCCTCGGAGGATTTTGGAGAAAGAAAAACTTCCAAGCCAGTTTTCCCCCAAACTTTTCAAAACCACCAACCAGTGATGGGGATGGCTGCCGAGAGCGCACTGCAAGAAACTTGGTTGTGCACAAACACAACGGCTCACAAACACACACACACACACACACATTCCTTAGCTTACCATCCTCTGCTGTGTGACTCTCACCCTCCAGGGATGTTAGGAAAAGTAAAAGGAGCAGGAGGGATGATGGGGACATGGCGTGGGTAGACTTCGAGGAGGGGATCCCACTTTGCGAAGCCAGCTGTTGGGAGAAAGGCTTGGAGGCTTTGCTTGGGAAGGAAGCCCCTCCTTGCCAGCCGGTGGGGGGGGGTTTGATGTGCCACGCAATGAACACGCCTCCCCCCCACCCCAAGTTTGGGGAGGAAGGGAGGGAAGCAGGCTTCCTCCTCCTCTTCCCTCTACTCCTCTCTCAGCCAACTCGGGAAGCTCAAACTGCCCCAGGAGCTGCTGATCCAGTTCTACAGAGGAACGATTGAGTTTTGCCATCTGCACCTCCATAACTGTCTGGTTTGGCTCTGCAACCCAACAAGACAGACAGAGACTTCAGAGGATGATTAGAACTGCAGAAAAAACCATGGCTACCAACCTGCCTTCCATGGAGGACCTGTCTGCTGCACGAGTCAAAAAGCAGCCTGGGAAAATATCTACGGACCCCTCGCATCCTGGACATCAACTGTTTCAACTCCTACCCTCAAAACGACGCTATAGAGCACTGCACACCAGAACAACTAGACACAAGGACAGTTTTTCCCCAAACGCCATTAGCCTGCTAAACAAATCATTCCCTCAACACTGTCAAACTATTCACTAACTCTGCACTACTATTAATCTTCTCATCGTTCCCACCACCCATCTCCTTCCACTTATGACTGTATGACTGTAACTTTGATGCTTGCATCCTTACAATTTATATTGATACTGTTTGTTTCCTGATTGCTTATTTGTACCCTATGACTATCATTAAGTGTTGTATCTTTTTATTCTTGGTGAATGTATTTTATTCTCCTTATGTACACCGAGAGCATATGCACCAAAGACAAATCCCTTGTGTGTCCAATCACACTTGGCCAATAAAGAATTCTATTCTATTCTATTCTAATTCTATTCTTCTTATTCTATTCTGTTCCCTATTCTTCTTATTCTATTCTATTCTATTCTATTCTTATTCTATTCCCTATTCTTATTCTATTCTATTCTTATTCTATTCTGTTCCCTATTCTTCTTATCCTATTCTATTCTATTCTTATTCTATTCCCTATTCTTATTCTAATTCTGTTCTATTCTATTCTAATTCTATTCCCTATTCTTATTCTATTCTATTCTTATTCTATTCTATTCTATTCTTATTCTAGTCTGTTCCCTATTCTTATTCTATTCTATTCTATTCTATTCTTATTCTATTCCCTATTCTTATTCTATTCTATTCTTATTCTATTCTGTTCCCTATTCTTCTTATTCTATTCTATTCTATTCTATTCTTATTCTATTCCCTATTCTTATTCTAATTCTGTTCTATTCTATTCTTATTCTATTCCCTATTCTTATTCTATTCTATTCTATTCTTATTCTATTCTGTTCCCTATTCTTCTTATCCTATTCTATTCTATTCTTATTCTATTCCCTATTCTTATTCTAATTCTGTTCTATTCTATTCTAATTCTATTCCCTATTCTTATTCTATTCTATTCTTATTCTATTCTATTCTATTCTTATTCTAGTCTGTTCCCTATTCTTATTCTATTCTATTCTATTCTATTCTTATTCTATTCCCTATTCTTATTCTATTCTATTCTTATTCTATTCTGTTCCCTATTCTTCTTATTCTATTCTATTCTATTCTATTCTTATTCTATTCCCTATTCTTATTCTAATTCTGTTCTATTCTATTCTAATTCTATTCCCTATTCTTATTCTATTCTATTCTTATTCTATTCTATTCTATTCTTATTCTAGTCTGTTCCCTATTCTTATTCTATTCTATTCTTATTCTATTCTGTTCCCTATTCTTCTTATCCTATTCTATTCTTATTCTATTCTTATTCTATTCCCTATTCTTATTCTAATTCTGTTCTATTCTATTCTAATTCTATTCCCTATTCTTATTCTATTCTATTCTTATTCTATTCTATTCTAATTCTAGTCTGTTCCCTATTCTTATTCTATTCTATTCTATTCTATTCTTATTCTATTCCCTATTCTTATTCTATTCTATTCTTATTCTATTCTATTCTATTCTTATTCTAGTCTGTTCCCTATTCTTATTCTATTCTATTCTATTCTATTCTTATTCTATTCCCTATTCTTATTCTATTCTATTCTTATTCTATTCTGTTCCCTATTCTTCTTATTCTATTCTATTCTATTCTATTCTTATTCTATTCCCTATTCTTATTCTAATTCTGTTCTATTCTATTCTTATTCTATTCCCTATTCTTATTCTATTCTATTCTATTCTTATTCTATTCTGTTCCCTATTCTTCTTATCCTATTCTATTCTATTCTTATTCTATTCCCTATTCTTATTCTAATTCTGTTCTATTCTATTCTAATTCTATTCCCTATTCTTATTCTATTCTATTCTTATTCTATTCTATTCTATTCTTATTCTAGTCTGTTCCCTATTCTTATTCTATTCTATTCTATTCTATTCTTATTCTATTCCCTATTCTTATTCTATTCTATTCTTATTCTATTCTGTTCCCTATTCTTCTTATTCTATTCTATTCTATTCTATTCTTATTCTATTCCCTATTCTTATTCTAATTCTGTTCTATTCTATTCTAATTCTATTCCCTATTCTTATTCTATTCTATTCTTATTCTATTCTATTCTATTCTTATTCTAGTCTGTTCCCTATTCTTATTCTATTCTATTCTTATTCTATTCTGTTCCCTATTCTTCTTATCCTATTCTATTCTTATTCTATTCTTATTCTATTCCCTATTCTTATTCTAATTCTGTTCTATTCTATTCTAATTCTATTCCCTATTCTTATTCTATTCTATTCTTATTCTATTCTATTCTAATTCTAGTCTGTTCCCTATTCTTATTCTATTCTATTCTATTCTATTCTTATTCTATTCCCTATTCTTATTCTATTCTATTCTTATTCTATTCTATTCTATTCTTATTCTAGTCTGTTCCCTATTCTTATTCTATTCTATTCTTATTCTATTCTGTTCCCTATTCTTCTTATTCTATTCTATTCTATTCTATTCTTATTCTATTCCCTATTCTTATTCTAATTCTGTTCTATTCTATTCTAATTCTATTCCCTATTCTTATTCTATTCTATTCTTATTCTATTCTATTCTATTCTTATTCTAGTCTGTTCCCTATTCTTATTCTATTCTATTCTTATTCTATTCTGTTCCCTATTCTTCTTATCCTATTCTATTCTTATTCTATTCTGTTCCCTATTCTTCTTATTCTATTCTATTCTTATTCTATTCCCTATTCTTATTCTATTCTATTCTATTCTTATTCTATTCTGTTCCCTATTCTTCTTATCCTATTCTATTCTATTCTTATTCTATTCCCTATTCTTATTCTAATTCTGTTCTATTCTATTCTAATTCTATTCCCTATTCTTATTCTATTCTATTCTTATTCTATTCTATTCTATTCTTATTCTAGTCTGTTCCCTATTCTTATTCTATTCTATTCTATTCTTATTCTAGTCTGTTCCCTATTCTTATTCTATTCTATTCTTATTCTATTCTGTTCCCTATTCTTCTTATCCTATTCTATTCTATTCTTATTCTATTCCCTATTCTTATTCTTATTCTGTTCTATTCTATTCTAATTCTATTCCCTATTCTTATTCTATTCTATTCTTATTCTATTCTATTCTTATTCTAGTCTGTTCCCTATTCTTATTCTATTCTATTCTATTCTATTCTTATTCTAGTCTGTTCCCTATTCTTATTCTATTCTATTCTATTCTTATTCTGTTCTGTTCCCTATTCTTCTTATTCTATTCTATTCTATTTTTATTCTATTCTTATTCTGTTCTGTTCCCTATTCTTCTTATTCTATTCTATTCTATTATTCTATTCTATTCCCTATTCTTCTTATTCTATTCTATTCTATTCTATTCTATTCTATTCTATTCTATTCTATTCTATTCTACCCCTGCAGAAAGGAAGGCAGAGAAAAAAAAGAGAGGAACAAAATCAGCACAGGTTACCACAATTGCAGGTGGGACTCACTTTATCCTTTCCAAAGAGGCCCCAAAGCCCAAATCCACCACCAACTTCCTGCACCATACAGAGCACTCTGCACAGGCTCAGAGACCCCGTGTGCCTAAGACGAAAGCCCTTACGAGCAGCTCTCTGCAGAGGCTCAGAGATCTCCTGCTGATGATAAAGAGCTCTCTACATAAGCTCAGAGACCCTGTGCCTTCAAGGAAAGCCTTGGGAGAAGAGGAGCGCCCTGCAGAGGCTCAGAGATCTTTTGCTACCAATAAAAAAAGCACTCTGTAGAATCTCAGAGACCCTGTATGCCTAGACAAAAGCCCTTTAAGAGCAGCTCTCTGCACAGGCTCAGAGATCTCTTACTGCCTATAAAGAGCACTCTGCACAGGCTCAGAGATCTGCTGCCGCCAATAAAAAGCGCTCTGTAGAATCTCAGAGACACTATGAATCTAGACAAAAGCCCTTAAGAGCAGCTCTCTGCAGGGGCTCAGAGATCTCCTACTGCCGATAAAGAGCACTCTGCACAGGCTCAGGAACCCTGTGAGCCAATAAAGAGCACTCTGCACAGGCTCAGAGATCTCTTACTGCCTATAAAGAGCACTCTGCACAGGCTCAGATATCTCCTGCCGCCAATAAAAAGCGCTCTGTAGAATGTCAGAGACACTATGAATCTAGACAAAAGCCCTTAAGAGCAGCTCTCTGCAGGGGCTCAGAGATCTCCTACTGCCGATAAAGAGCACTCTGCACAGGCTCAGGAACCCTGTGAGCCAATAAAGAGCACTCTGCACAGGCTCAGAGATCTCTTACTGCCTATAAAGTACACTCTGCACAGGCTCAGAGATCTGCTGCTGCCAATAAAAAGCACTCTGTAGAATCTCAGAGACACTATGTACCTAGACAAAAGCCCTTAATGGCAGCTCTCTGCACAGGCTCAGAGATCTCTTACTGCCTATAAAGAGCTCTCTGCACAGGCTCAGAGATCTCCTGCCGCCAATAAAAAGCACTCTGTAGAATCTCAGAGACCCTGCGTACCTAGACAAAAGCCCTTAAGAGCAGCTCTCTGCACAGGCTCAGAGATCTCCCTCTGCCAATAAAGAGCACTCTGCACAGGCTCAGGAACCCTGTGAGCCAATAAAGAGCACTCTGCACAGGCTCAGAGATCTCTTACTGCCTATAAAGAGCACTCTGCACAGGCTCAGAGATCTCCTGCCGCCAATAAAAAGCACTCTGTAGAATCTCAGAGACACTATGAATCTAGACAAAAGCCCTTAAGAGCAGCTCTCTGCAGGGGCTCAGAGATCTCCTACTGCCTATAAAGAGCACTCTGCACAGGCTCAGGAACCCTGTGAGCCAATAAAGAGCACTCTGCACAGGCTCAGAGATCTCTTACTGCCTATAAAGTGCACTCTGCACAGGCTCAGAGATCTGCTGCTGCCAATAAAAAGCACTCTGTAGAATCTCAGAGACACTATGTACCTAGACAAAAGCCCTTAATGGCAGCTCTCTGCACAGGCTCAGAGATCTCTTACTGCCTATAAAGAGCTCTCTGCACAGGCTCAGAGATCTCCTGCCGCCAATAAAAAGCACTCTGTAGAATCTCAGAGACCCTGCGTACCTAGACAAAAGCCCTTAAGAGCAGCTCTCTGCACAGGCTCAGAGATCTCCCTCTGCCAATAAAGAGCACTCTGCACAGGCTCAGGAACCCTGTGAGCCAATAAAGAGCACTCTGCACAGGCTCAGAGATCTCTTACTGCCTATAAAGAGCACTCTGCACAGGCTCAGAGATCTCCTGCCGCCAATAAAAAGCACTCTGTAGAATCTCAGAGACACTATGAATCTAGACAAAAGCCCTTAAGAGCAGCTCTCTGCAGGGGCTCAGAGATCTCCTACTGCCTATAAAGAGCACTCTGCACAGGCTCAGGAACCCTGTGAGCCAATAAAGAGCACTCTGCACAGGCTCAGAGATCTCTTACTGCCTATAAAGTACACTCTGCACAGGCTCAGAGATCTGCTGCTGCCAATAAAAAGCACTCTGTAGAATCTCAGAGACACTATGTACCTAGACAAAAGCCCTTAATGGCAGCTCTCTGCACAGGCTCAGAGATCTCTTACTGCCTATAAAGAGCTCTCTGCACAGGCTCAGAGATCTCCTGCCGCCAATAAAAAGCACTCTGCAGAATCTCAGAGACCCTGCGTACCTAGACAAAAGCCCTTAAGAGCAGCTCTCTGCACAGGCTCAGAGATCTCCCTCTGCCAATAAAGAGCACTCTGCACAGGCTCAGGAACCCTGTGAGCCAATAAAGAGCACTCTGCACAGGCTCAGAGATCTCTTACTGCCTATAAAGAGCACTCTGCACAGGCTCAGAGATCTCCTGCCGCCAATAAAAAGCACTCTGTAGAATCTCAGAGACACTATGAATCTAGACAAAAGCCCTTAAGAGCAGCTCTCTGCAGGGGCTCAGAGATCTCCTACTGCCTATAAAGAGCACTCTGCACAGGCTCAGGAACCCTGTGAGCCAATAAAGAGCACTCTGCACAGGCTCAGAGATCTCTTACTGCCTATAAAGTGCACTCTGCACAGGCTCAGAGATCTGCTGCTGCCAATAAAAAGCACTCTGTAGAATCTCAGAGACACTATGTACCTAGACAAAAGCCCTTAATGGCAGCTCTCTGCACAGGCTCAGAGATCTCTTACTGCCTATAAAGAGCTCTCTGCACAGGCTCAGAGATCTCCTGCCGCCAATAAAAAGCACTCTGCAGAATCTCAGAGACCCTGCGTACCTAGACAAAAGCCCTTAAGAGCAGCTCTCTGCACAGGCTCAGAGATCTCCCTCTGCCAATAAAGAGCACTCTGCACAGGCTCAGGAACCCTGTGAGCCAATAAAGAGCACTCTGCACAGGCTCAGAGATCTCTTACTGCCTATAAAGAGCACTCTGCACAGGCTCAGAGATCTCCTGCCGCCAATAAAAAGCACTCTGTAGAATCTCAGAGACACTATGAATCTAGACAAAAGCCCTTAAGAGCAGCTCTCTGCAGGGGCTCCGAGATCTCCTACTGCCTATAAAGAGCACTCTGCACAGGCTCAGGAACCCTGTGAGCCAATAAAGAGCACTCTGCACAGGCTCAGAGATCTCTTACTGCCTATAAAGTGCACTCTGCACAGGCTCAGAGATCTGCTGCTGCCAATAAAAAGCACTCTGTAGAATCTCAGAGACACTATGTACCTAGACAAAAGCCCTTAATGGCAGCTCTCTGCACAGGCTCAGAGATCTCTTACTGCCTATAAAGAGCTCTCTGCACAGGCTCAGAGATCTCCTGCCGCCAATAAAAAGCACTCTGTAGAATCTCAGAGACCCTGCGTACCTAGACAAAAGCCCTTAAGAGCAGCTCTCTGCACAGGCTCAGAGATCTCCCTCTGCCAATAAAGAGCACTCTGCACAGGCTCAGGAACCCTGTGAGCCAATAAAGAGCACTCTGCACAGGCTCAGAGATCTCTTACTGCCTATAAAGAGCTCTCTGCACAGGCTCAGAGACTCCGTGTGCCTAAGACGAAAGCCCTGAAGAGAAGGCGCGCTCTCTTGCCTAGGCCCAGAGCCTTCTCTTCCCAGCGGGGGCGCTCTGCGGATGCTCAGAGGCCGCCTTGCCCGCCGCCAGGGGAGCCCCTCGGCCTCGGGACGCTCCGAGCCGGCAAGAAGAGCAGCAGAAGCAGCAGCAGCAGGAGAAGGAGGAGCCGCCGCCGCCAACGCCCCGCCCGGGACCGCCCCAGACGGGGGGGAAGAGAAGAAGAAGCCGAAGCGCCGGAAGGAGAAGCGGAAGGCCGGGCAAACTAGGCCGCAACGAAGCCGGGGACTCGCGTAGCCGCCGCCGCCGCCATCATGAGCTAGCGCGCCCGCCCCGATGTGGCTGCAGCAGCGGCTGAAGGGCCTGCCGGGGCTGCTGTCCAGCAGCTGGGCGCGGCGCCTGCTGGCCTTGCTGGCTTTCCTACTGGCCGTCTCCTGGTACTTGGGAGGCGCCTGGCCTGGCCTCCTGCTCCGCCTGAGGCCCGGGGGAGCCTCGGGAGGAGCTGCGGGGCTTTGCCTGCAGGCCGAAACCCGGGCTTGGAGGAAAGGAGAAGCCCGGCTGCTGGGGGAAGGCCCTGGCCAGGGTCCCCCGGGGCTGGTGGGCAACGGGCACCTGCTGCTGGATGCCCAGGCCAACCGCCTTTGGGTGGCCCCCAAGGGGGGCCCGGCTTGGCCCACCGACTACGGACCCTTGGCCCAGCTGCGGGGTCCGGCCGGGGCCGAGAGCGAGGCGTCGGCGACCGCTTTGCTGCCCAAGGAAGGAAGCTGGCGGAAAGTCCGTTGCATCCAATCCGGGATTTCCGCCGGGTCATGCGTGACCATCCGAGAGGAGCTGCTGGCCCACCGTGGACGCCCCCACCTCTACTTGCAACGCCTGTCGGTGGACAACCCCACCGACCGTCTGGTGGCATTAGAAGTGACCGGTCCGGCTTCATCATCATCGTCATCCTCTTCTTCTTCTTTCTCCGGCCGTTCTTTCGCCACCAGTTTAGAGAAAGCGGGCGACCGTCAGTTCTTCCTGTCATCGGGCCGGGCGTTGCAACCTGCCGGAGAGAAGCTGGTGTTGGTCGTGGTGGCGGCTAAGAAGCTGGTCAGCCGGGTGCAGGTGGCACCCAAGTCGCGCTTCGAGGAGACGTTGGTGTCGGTGGTGCTGAGCTCGGAGCCCATCGAGGCCACCCAGCTGGACGAGACCTTCGGGCGGCTGCGGGAAGCGGCCAAGAGGGAGATGATGGAGGTGCTGCCCTTGCGGACCGAGGAGCTGGTCCAGGAACACCGGCGGGCGTGGGACGAACTCTTCATCTCAGGTGCGGGGACACACCACACCGGCTTGGAGTCTGCGAGCGACCGGCCGTAGGGCGATGCCAGCTTCGGACATGGACAGTGCCATTGAGTGTGGTGTTCTGAGAAATGTGCTTTTTGGTGCTTGGTACCAACCAGGTGCTACAAAAATGGACGTTTCAAAGCTAGACAGGTATCCTCTGGCATAGGGGTCTCCAACCTTGGCAGCTTTTAAGACTTAGGGACTTCAACTCCTAGTATTCTTCAGTCAGCTCCGAAGTCCACAAGTTGCCAAAGTTGGAGAACCCCACCCCCCCACCCCCCGCTCCGGTGGGCCTACAAGCTAGATAGAGGGGCCTGAAATGTACCACAAAACCTGTAATTGACTCGGGATTTCTTAATTCAAATTAGAATAGAGCTGGAGAATGGAGCTGAAGCAAGAGACGCTTGTTCCAAAGGGCCCCCCTTTTTTTTAAATTTTATTTTACAAAAGGCAATTGGACTTTCTTGTGTTTTTTTCTTGAAAACATTTCGCTTCTCACCTAAGAAGCTTCTTTGGTTCTGAAGAAGAACCGAAGAAGCTTCTTGGGTGAGAAGCAAAACATTTTCAAGGAAAAAAAAAAAAGACAAGATAAAAAGTCCAGTTGCCTTTTGTAAAAAAAAAAGCCCTTTTGGGACTTAATCAGATTATAGCTGGAAGGGATCTTGGAGGTCTTCTAATCCAACCCCTTGCTCAAGCAAGAGTCTCTATACCAGATCAGACGAGTGACTGTCCAGTCTCTTCTTTAAAAAAACAACAACCCAGTGTTGGAGCACCCACAACTTCTGGTGGCAAGCTGTTCCACTGGTTAATTGTCCTCACTGTCATGACATTTCTGCTTTAATTCCAGGTTGCTTCTCTTCTGGATTAGTTTCCCTCCACTGTTTCTTGCCTGGCCTTCTGGTGCTTTGGAAAATAAATCCATGACACCTCTTCCTATGAGATGGTTTCTTGGTAGAGGCAATATTTAGGAAGTGTGCAAAAATCAGCAAGTTCTGCCTGCCTTAGCAGCCGTTGGAGTGATGGAGATTTTTTGTTTCTGGGGATAGAAATCATGACATTTTCTCCCCCCCCCCCCTCCCAAAATAGTAGTATCTGGACTACGGTATCTTCTTCTTCCTCTTCTTCTCCATCTTCTTCTTCTTCTTTATTTATTTATTATTATAACATAAAATGACATTACAAGACATATAATATATATATATATATATATATATATATATATATATATATATATATATATATATATATACTCTCTTAACAGCTATTTCATGATGATATTCTAATATTTACATTTTCTCCCTTTTCCCTTTATATTATTCCAGTTTCTTCTTATCCCCTTTCTTTTAATTACAGTGTATTTATGAAGACCCCTATTAACTTTATATTTTCTATACATTGACATATTCATTCTTTCCTTTTTTACATTTCACCCCTATTTTTCTTCTCTGTTATTCCTATTTCTATTCTCCAGCCACTTATACCATTTGTGCCAGATTATATAACATTCCATATCCTCTTTTTCTTCAAGCTCGTTTGTTAATTTATCCATCTCGGCGCACTCTTAAGATTTTTTTTATCAACTCTTCTTCTGTTGGTATATTTTCTTTTTTTCAATTGTGTGTGTTATACTATACGGACAGCTGTTATGATGTGTAAGATCAAATATTTTATTTCCTTGGTGTATTTTTCCGTAAATATCCCTAATAAGAATGTCCCTGGTTTTCCGCTCATAGGTGGTTCTGTTATTTTCTCTAGCCATTCTTTAATTTTAGCCCAGAACTTCTTTGCAGATGGACATGTCCACCAGAGGTGGTAGTATGTTCCGTTGGGCTACGGTATCTTCTACTTGTGTTCCTGGGAAATTGGCACAGATTGGAGAAATATGCGTCTCCAGGGCCAGAATGTAGAAATTGCGTATATATATTATTCTCCAAACAGATTCACTTCATCCCCTGCCCAAAAATCCCAACAGCTAAGGCATTAGCTAAAATGTTCCTGTTTCATATCTACCGCCTCTATTATCCCCACAGAATAAATCCCCATAGATTATAATTTTTTTTCTTTATATACCTCTTCTTTTCAACATTTTCACATCAGTAATCCATATTTATACATGTTCTCTTTCTTATCTTAATATATCTTTTATACATACATTTCTAGTATATCATATATATACCATTATAATATATTCTATTAATCTAAATATTTTATTTACATTTAACATAAACAGGTACCTCATTTCCTTTCCACAATTTTTATATCTTCCCATTTGTTTCCATATTCCTCCACCTAATTTAACCATTGTTTAGTTTTCTTTTGTCCCCCCCCCTTTTTCCCCCTTTCTCCTCCAACCATTTATACCATTTCTCCCAGACTACGTAATATTCTGTTTCATCTTTTTCTTGTATCTCCTTTGTGAGTTTATCCATTTCCGCACACTCCATAATTTTTCTAATCACCTTGTCTTCTGATGGTATGTCATTGTTTTTCCAGTATTGGGCGAAAACTATTCGTGCTGCTGTCCTTATGTGAATGATTAAGTATCTTATTTCTTTTTCATATGACCCGGTAATTTATTCCCAGTAGGAAAGTTTCTGGCCTCATTTCTATTTGTTGATTTATAATTTCTTTTATCTGTGTTTTAATTATTTGCCAAAATTGTTTTGCCTTATGGCAGGACCACCACATGTGAGAATAAGTTCCTTTTTGGTGTTTACATTTCCAACATAGCGGGGAGGTATTTGGGAACATCTTTGCCAATCTGGCAGGTGGGAGATGCCACCTATAAAACATTTTATATATATTTTCTTATAATTATAATTTCTTATAATCGGAAGATTATAATTTCTTATAATCGGAATTACTCATGGAAAAATATGACGGTGGTTGTAAAGGGCCTGAGCAAGCGTGGCGTATACAGCTGGTCTTCAACTTACAAGTTAACAACTGAGCTAAAATTTCTGTTGCTCAGTGAGACAGTTGTTAAGTTTGAGTTTGGCCCTGTTTTACACCCTTTCTTGCCGTAGCTGCTAAGCGAATTGCTGCAGTTGTTAAGTGAGCAACAGGTTGGGTTAAGTGAATCCGGCTTTCCCCGTTGACTTCGCTTGTCCAAAGGTCGCAAAATGTGATACACACACACACGGGATATAGCAACCGTCATAAATATGAGCCCATTCCCAAGCAACTTTGGTTTGACCAGGTGACCATGGGGATGCTGCAATCGTGAATAGAATAGAATAGAATAGAATAGAATAGAATAGAATAGAATAGAAAATACGAAATGGAATGGATTGAAGACAAATTAGAATAGAATAGAATAGAATAGAATAGAATAGAATAGAATAGAATAGAATAGAATAGAATAGAATAGAATATACGGAATAGAGTAGAATGGAATGGAATGGAATAAAATTCTTTATTGGCCAAGTGTGATTGGACACACAAGGAATTTGTCTTTGGTACATACGCTCTCAGTGTACATAAATGTGGGAAATGGTCATATTTCGCTTCTTTTCAGTGCCGTTGTTAACTTTGAACGGTCGCTAAACAAACTGTCATAAGTTGAGGAACTAACTGGTACAGGTCATGTGAAGGTTTCTCGCTTCTCGGAGAAGTAGGGAGAAGGTAGAGAAACCCCCTTGCTATATAGCTGTACATGAGAATTTAATGGTGGGCTTTTATTATTATCCAAGATTTATTATCTTATTGATGGGACGCGGTGGCTCAGTGGCTAAGATGCTGAGCTTGTCGATCGAAAGGTCGGCAGTTCGGCGGTTCAAATCCCTAATGCTGCGAAATGGGGTGAGCTCCCGTGACTTGTCCCAGCTTCTGCCAACCTAACAGTTCGAAAGCATGTAAAAAAGGAAAGTAGAAAAAATAGGGACCACCTTTGGTGGGAAGGGAACAGCGTTCCGTGCGCCTTTGGCGTTGAGTCATGCCAGCCACCTGACCACGGAGACGTCTTCGGACAGCGCTGGCTCTTCGGCTTTGAAACGGAGATGAGCATCGCCCCCTAGAATCGGGAATGACTAGCACACATGCGCGAGGGGAACCTTTACCTTTTTATTATCTTATTATCCAAAGCCGTTTATTCCAGGAGAGGGCAGAGCTCTTAAAAAGCCTTCCTTTTGCCTTTCAGGTGTGGAAATGCGCAAGATCACCGACGCTCACACCCCCTCCAGCGACACCGTCAACCTGACGCTCTACTTCGTCCTGTCCACCACCCCAGCTCCCCTCCTGGACCCCCACCACAGCCCCGAAGAGAAGGAGAAAATGGAAGCCACTCTGAACTATGCTGACCACTGCTTCAGCGGCCACGCCACCATGCACGCCGAGAACCTGTGGCCCGGGCAACTGTCCACCGTCCTGCAAGTCTTGCAGCTTTCCAACCTGTGGAAGCTGACGTTGCAGAAACGCGGTTGCAAAGGGCTGGTCGCCGCCGGGGCTCACGGCCTCATGCAGGGGATGGTGCTCAGCTTCGGCGGGCTGCAGTTCACCGAAAACCACCTGCAGTTCCAATCCGACCCAGAAGTCCTTCAGAACAGCTACGCCTTGCGGGGGATCCATTACAACAAGGACCTGATCAACCTCGCGGTGTTGCTGGACGCCGACGGCAAGCCCTTCCTGCACGTCTCCGTCAAGTTCCAGGACAAGCCGGTGAAGCTGTACGCCTGCGAGGGCGGCTGCTCCAACGACCCCGTGGAGCTGACCTCCCAGGTGCACGGCCACACCTTCCCCGTCATGGTGACCCAGCCCATCACGCCTCTGCTGTACATCTCCACCGATCTGGTGCACCTGCAGGACCTACGCCACACCCTTCACCTCAAGGCCATCTTGGCTCACGAAGAGCACATGGCCAAGCGGTACCCGGGCCTCCCCTTCCTCTTCTGGTTCAGCGTGGCCTCTCTCATCACCCTCTTCCATCTCTTCCTCTTCAAGCTCATTTACAACGAGTACTGCGGGCCCGGGGCCAAACCTCTCTTCCGGAGCAAGGTCTAGGGACGGCGGAAGCAGGGCCCCGGTTTCCTGGGATGGAGGAGTGGGGGGCTCGGCTTCTTCTCCCTGACATCAGCCCTGGACGCGGGGAACACCTGTAGGAGCCGAGAGCATCTTTGGAAGAAGGCGGCCTTTTTGCATTGTGTGTGTGTGTGTTTCTGTTTGCACACCTATGCCCCCCCCCGTCTCTACTTAACATGTTTGCCTTTATGGAAGATGAGCTCTCGAGGGAGGGAGCGTTGTGGGGTAAGGGGTAGAGGCTGACGAAAAGGCAGGTTTAAAAATAAAGGTTCTTCTCCCAAATGATTCGGGGTTCTGTAAATTGTAGTCATCTCGGGTCTGTTGGGGTGCTTGCTCCCCAAAAGGGTTGATGGGGAAGCCTCGTTTAGGGGGTGCCAGGGCTGGCGCACCCCAAGGGTTAAGCAGTGTGTTCCCTCACTTGGACGAGTACCCCCGAAATGAACCAGGATGAAGGCGTGTGGGGGGGGAATGCTCCCGGGGAGGGTTGGGAAGCTTGTCACAAGCGATCTGACGGGGCCCCAAAATGCAGTTTTATGCGGAGTAAAAATCAAACCTTAGCTGGCATCTATCTCTCTCCCTCTCTCTTTCCCTCCCTCTCTCCCCCTCCCTCTCTTTCTTCCCCTCCCCCTCTCTCTCTTCCCCTCCCTCCCTCCCCCTCCCCCTCCCTCCCCTTCCCTCTTTCTCCCCCTCCCTCCCTCTCTCTCCTCCCTCCCTCTCTCCCCCTCTCTCTTCCCTCCCTCTCCCTCCCTCTCTCTCCCCTCCCTCCTCTTTCCCCTTCCCTCCCCTCCCTCTCTCTCTCCCCTCCCTCCCTCGCTCTCTCCCTCCAGTATATCTAGGCTTAGCTATTCAGCTGAAGAGCAGAGATGGGAGAAACGCAAAGATTACCCAGCCCAACTGGAATGGACGCAGAGACAGAATTCTGGGCCTTCGGTCACAGGTGGGGGAACGGCCTCCCCTCTGACCTGGGGGAAAAAAAAGTTTTAAAAACAGGGCAGGGAGTCCGTCGGAGCTGCTTTGCACTAAAACTTTGGCAAAACCAAGAAAATGAGAACAGTGTGGACATTTTGTGGGAAAAGAGACCCCTGGTCTATATAATGCGTGCATATTTACTGGAATCCGTTTTTTTTCCCCCTGGCTCCTTTTGGCTTTTCCCCTCCCTTAAATTTGGCTGCTGCCTATTCAGTTATTCAGAATATATATATATAAACCTTGCGGGCTCCTGGATTGGAGCTGAAAGGCAAAAGGGATGCAGTATGCTCCCTCCCACATGCTGGGGTAGACCAGGTGCCTCGATAGAAAATCACTTTATATGTGTGTGTGTGTGTGTGTGTGTGTGTCTTTGGTTATTCGGGTTTTCTCCCGTGTAAAATTGGAGGTGTCTTGGCAACGTTTCGACGAAGTCTCATTCGTCATCTTCAGGCTGGTGTTTTTGGTTTCGTGCTTCTAGGAACAATGTTGCTCCTAGAAGCACGAAGAAGCTCCTAGTTGCTCACATTGCTCCTAGCAGCACAAAGCCGAAAACACCAGCCTGGAGATGACGAATGAGACTTTGTCGAAACGTTGCCAAGACACCTCCAATTTTACGCGGGAAAAAACCCGAATAACCAATATATATATATATATATATATATATATATATATATATATATATATATATATATATATATATATATATATATATTTATTTTAAGAGGGACTGACGGGCTACACAACCCCTCTTGAAATCTTCCCCCTTCCTTGCCAATGTCAGGGAATTATTAGAAATAAGCACCACAGATAACTCTTTAAGATACTCATTTCTCGCCCCCCCCCTTTGTATTCCTAAACTTTCTGTGGATTTGGAGAGCAATTTGCTCTCATCGTTAAAGCAATTCAAGAGATCCCTGCCTGCAGAATGGGTGTTTGTGTGTGTGTGTGTGTGTTTGTTTGTTTGTGTACGTTTGCAGGTGCCTTTTTCAAAGACGGCCTAGCAAAAAGCAAAAGGAAGCTGAAGACCGGTCAAGAAAAACACTCCAGAATCAGTTGCTGTTTTGAGCAAATAAAATGACTCTCGCCTCCAATCTCGGGTCTTTCTATCTAAGACAAGCCTTCCCTAGAGAAGGGGAAAAGCCCCATTTGTGTGTGTGTCTCTGCACATTTGTGGCGGCCCCTGAGTGTCCTAGCTGTGTCTCTACATCAGGGGGTCTCTCTCCTTGGCAACTTTCAGACTTGTGGACTTCAATTCTCAGAATTCTGGGAGTTGAAGTCCACAAGTCTGAAAGTTGCCAAGGTGGGAGACCCCTGCTCTACATCCCTCCCGACCCCAAAGACCCCCCCTCCCCACCGCTTCTTAATTCCGTTGGCTTTCGTTACCGATTTTGTTCTTCGTTGGGGAAAAAAAAATACTTGAAAAAAAAAACGTGCATTAAGGATTTTTTTAACGTCGATGGGAAGTGATAAGGAGGCACCTTGGCTTTGAATGTTCTTGCTTAACTCGGGTTGAAAAAGTGGTGACGGCGGGGATTTCTCTCCCCCCCCCGCTCCTCCCGAAACCCCTAAATTTGAGCGTTGCTCTCGTTTCTTAACTTATTGTTGGTGGTGGGTTTGAGAGGCGTCCCGTTTTGTTCCAGCGTTTCAGGCCGAAGGGGAGCCAAACGTAGAATGTACCTGTAGCTTTAATCATTTTGACTTTTCATCTTTTAACACTGATCAACAGGAGTTCTCAGTCTTTTCCCTTGGAAGGCAGCGTACAAAATACAATTTTTTTTTCACGATTTTTATTGGGTGTTTTTTTGTTGTTGTTGATTTAGTCTTTCACCAGGTTTGTTGCAGTGACCTGATTTTTGTTTGTTTGTTTGTTTGTTATTCTAGAGAGACTTAACAGATTTTTTTTTTTTTCTGGTGATTTGAAAACAATTGTGATTATTTTAAGATACCAAAGGTGGTGGGTTTTGGGGGTTTTTTGTTTTGTTTTGTTTTGTAAGAAATAAAAATCTTTCAAATCTCTACTTGTCTCTCGCTGGCTTTTGTTCTTTCTTTAAGTCCCGCTTTTGCTCTGGAACCGATTTTTTCGGTAAAATGAGAAAGGATCTTGAACTGCATTCTCAGGAGGGAGCAGAGAGCCTGTTTAATATCTCCTAATTCCCTTCACCTTTTTATCCCGAGCTTCGACACGATGTTGAGGAATTTGCAGAGCAACCCTTGAGTAGCAAGGGTGTGCACATGAAAAGCGATTGAGAGTAGTTAGGAAAATAACACAGCCAACACACAGATACACTGAGTTGTGTTTTACTTTCAGGAAATAGTAATAAGGCCCAGTCCAATAAACAGTCCAGGTCATTCATATATAAAGCAGTAGATGGTTAAACAATAGTCCAGGGATAATCCAATAACAAAGTCTTCTTACCAGTCGTTGTTGTCATACACGATAAAACAGTTCTTCTGTATTTGCAAAAGTAGCAAACAGAGAGATCAGAGAGCAAAACCAGCAAAGATATCAGCAAAAAGAAGCAAAGAGAAATAAACCAGGTTTCTAGCTCCCTTTAAGGACATTGGCTACAGAGCTAACCAATCAGGACACAGTATGATGCAATACAGCAATATAGTAGTCTTAAAGCTATATCTATGGTTTATATATTGCCAATCCAACAAGTTAGGTAAAATCATTTCCTAACAAATGCTATCGGCGGGAAAGGATGTGTGGCGAAAAAGGGAAAAGAGGGAGAGAAATTCACACAGTGAAATCTTTTACCTGTAAAAAAAAAACAACAACAGGTGCCTGGGGACTTCAGGTGCTCTGTCCTTGCAGGTAAATCTTCCTAGAGAAAAGATGTAATATTTTCGGAATAAGATTGCTCTCTGGTGAAAAAAAAAAACAAAAAACGGTCCAGCTAACCTCCCCTTTCACTATCTCAAGACAGACTTACCCGCTTACCCTTTTCAACGGACAGGGAGTCCTCGATTTGCGACCACAATTAAGCCCAAAACTCAGCCCAAACAAACAAAACAAAACAAAACAAAAAAACATTGCTAAGGGAAACATTTCTTAAGTGGGTTTTAACCAGGGGTGAAATCCAGCAGGTTCTGACGAACTGGCAGTGGAGGTTTTGAGCAGTTCAGAGAATCGGCAAATACCACCTCTGGCTGGCCCCAGAGTGGAGTGGGAATGGAGATTTTGCAGTATCCTTCCCCCAGGAGTGGGGAGGGAATGGGGATTTTGGAGTATCCTTCCCTGGAGTGGGATGGGAATGGAGATTTTGCAGTATCCTTCCCCCAGAAGTGGGGAGGGAATGGGGATTTTGCAGTATCCTTCCCCTGGAGTGGGGAGGGAATGGGGATTTTGCAGTATCCTTCCCTTGCCATGCCTACCAAGCCACGCCCACAGAACCAGCAGTAAAAAAAATTTGGATTTCACCACTGGTTTTAACCCCATTTTTATGACCTTTCTTGCCATGGTTGTTAAGTGAATCGGTTGCAAGTTATTAAATTAGTGAGACAGTTGCTAAGTGAATCCGGCTTTCCCCCATTGACTTCGCTTGTCCAGAGATTGTGTGACCCCCGGAGGACCTTGCAACCATCGTAAATACGAGTCAGTTGCCAAGCATCTGAATTTTGTTAGGGGATTAACCATAACAGAGTGGGAAGGGACCTTCTAGGTCATCTAGTCCAACCCCACCTATCCAAACAGGAGACTCTACACCATTTCACAACGTTGGTGTGAAAAATGATCGTAAGTCACTTTTTCAGTGCCGTCGTATCTTTGAACACTCACTAAACAGTTATAGGGCTACCTAGATTCGAACACTGGGCCCTATCTAACAAAATAGGGAGCCTGGATAGCTCAACAGACAGAGCTCTGTAATTTAACACCAGCTGTCTGCAATTAAAGTAAGATCGAATCTCGCCAGGCTCAAGGTTGACTCAGCCTTCCATCCTTTCTAAGGTGGGTAAAATGAGGACCCAGTTTGTGGGGGCAATAAGCTGACTTTGTATAAATATACAAAAGGATGAAGGCTATTGCTTAACGCATTGTAAGACGCCCTGAGTCTCCGGAGAAGGGCGGCATATAAATCAAATATTTTTAAAAAATTAAAAAAAATTAAATTCAACGTAGAGAAAAGTAAAGTCTTACACTTAGGCAAGAAAAACCCAAAAGTACCCATATAGACTGGGTGAAAGCAGGCTTAATAGCAGTAACTGTGAGAGGGATCTTGGAGTCATAGTGGACAACCAGCTAAATATGAGCCAGCAGCTAAAAAAAGCCAACGCAATCCTATATTGCATTAACAGAGGGATACAATCAAAATCAAGAGAGGTATTAATACCACCCTATAAAGCCTTAGTAAGACCACACCTAGAATCCTGCATCCAGTTTTGGTCACCACACTATAAAAAAGATGTTGAGAGTCTAGAAAAAGTGCAGAGAAGAGCAACCAAGAGGATTAGGGGACTGGAGGCTAAAACATATGATGAATGGTTGCAGGAACTGGGCATGGCTGGTCTAGTGAAGAGAAGGACCAGGGGAGACAGGATAGCAGTCTTCCAATATTTGAGGGGCTGCCCCAGAGAGGAGGAAGGGGGTCAAGCTATTCTCCAAAGCACCCAAAGGCCAGACAAGGAACAATGGATGGAAACTGATCAAGGAGAATTTCAACCTAGAAATAAGGAGAAATTTTCTGACAGCGAGAACAATCAACCCATGGAACAGAAGTTGCCTTCAGAAGTTGTGGGAGCTTCATCCCTGGAAGCTTTCAAGAAAAGATTAGAAACTGAGAGATTCAACCTTTATTAAAGAGATTCAATAATTAGCAATTTTATGATGTTTGTGTATTTATATTTTTCTTGACTGTACACCGCCTTGAGTCCTATGGGATAAAGGCGGTATAGAAATATAATAAATAAATAAATAAACCTAAAAATAAGGAGAAATTTTCTGACAGCGAGAACAAGAGACCAATGGAACAGAAGTTGCCTTCAGAAATTGTGGGAGCTTCATCACCGGAAGCTTTCAAGAAGAGACCGGACTGTCATCTGTCAGAAATGGTGTAGGATCTCTTGCTTGGATGGGGTGGGGAGGTTGGACTAGATGACCTCTAAGTTCCCTTCCAACTCTGGTTAATCTGTATCTATATTTCCTTCCCACTTCCAATGCCCTGTAGTGGGAGAGCATCCATGTTTCTTCGCTACGTAATTCCCCCCCAAAAAAAAGAGAGAGAGAGAGAGAGAGAGAGAGAGAGAGAGAGAGAGAGAGAGAGAGAGAGAGAGAGAGAGAGAGAGAGCTAGAACAGCTCCCTGAATAGGGAGAGAACCGTTCAAACAGATGTGCCAATTTTTACCGTGCTGCTCTCTTCCCAGCGGAAGCTCGGATCAAAGGGCCCCAAAGCCATCGCCTTGCCCCAAAGTCTGGGCCGCTGGAGATCCCTAGACCATGTCAGGGACAGAAAGCCTGCGTTACCTTACTCCCTCGTCTTCCTGCAAGGTGAAACTAGGCCCGGGCAAAAAGGAAAGCAAAAACAGGAGTCCAAATTCGCTTCGCTCCCGGAACAGGTTCTCTACTTGCAGGTGAGTGTTTTGTTTTATTTTTAAGATGGAGAAGCTGGCAACTAAGCCGCTTTTACATTTTCAACCGAAGAAAGCTCGTCCGACGCTTTTTAGGGAAAAACAGCTTGCAGAATCCTAAAGCAAAATTTATTTTCTTCTAAGATTTCCACCCATTTGAGTAGCCTCCAACGAAGCATTTTTAATCATAATAAATAAATAAATCACGACTTGGGGGACGGGCTGGAATTTTGCTCTAGTTGAAGGTCGAGAAAGCATCTTCGGTTTAAATGGCTTTTATGTTGCTGTCTGCTTAAGAGGCGGTGGGCTTCCCTCTTCGGATGGGGGTCTTTAATTGGGACCAAGATTCAAACAAACAAGCCTAATGGAAGAAGTCATTTTGTCCATCAACTGGAAGGAGAAGGGGAAAAAAAGGCAGCAAAAATTAATGATGGATTCTGACAAAGCAGATGGGACTTTTAAGAAGGGATGGGTATAAAGATATCGCTACTAGCCTTTTTTTAAAAAAAAAATTACAATATTTTTTTAAAAAATAATTTTTATTAAACAGGTTTTTTTTAAAAACGGGAAAAAAATAAATTTTTACAATTTTCTTCTTTGCAACATTTTCCCATCGGTAATCATTTCTTATATCTCCATTTTTCTCCCTTAACTTCAATTTACTGTTTATACATAGGATTCTAATATTGATTTATATGTACAAAAATAACCATTTACTCAATTTCAATCGTGCATTCTGTGTCACTTCCACTTCCATTTGTTTGTTGCTACATTTCAACTCCTGTATCTTCCTCATTTAATCTTTCCTTGCCCTTTATACCTCTCCTCTAACCATTCATAATAATTTTTTTTAAGCAGTTGGTAAGAACTGCATTTTGGGATGGTCTGAAACCCAAACGATATAAAAAGAACTGTCTACATTTAAAAAAAAAAGTTTGGAGGTTTTGCAGCTATTAAATTCACCATTCAATGCATTTTTTTCCCCTAGCTTCTCTGCTACTTTCCCTAATCCATCCATCTTGTTTTCACCACCTTTCAGGAACCTAGCTTCTATCTTTCTTTCAAGATACTAAATTCAAGCTTTTTTCTAACCTCCATCGTGGGGCAAGTGCCAAACTGAAGTGTTGCTAATTCAGAATTATCTATCTATCTATCTATCTATCTATCTATCTATCTATCTATCTATCGATGATAAATAGATAAATATATATATAGAGAGAGATGATAGATAGATAGATAGATAGATAGATAGATAGATAGATAGATAAATAGATAATGGGTGGATAGAGAGAGAGATGATAGATAGATAGATAGATAGATAGATAGATAGATAGATAGATAGATATAGATAGATAGATAGATAATGGATGGATAGAGAGAGATGATAGATAGATAATAAATAGATAGATAGATGGATGGATGGATGGATAGAGAGAGATGATAGATAGATATAGATAGATAGATGGATGGATGGGTGAATGGATAGAGAGAGAGATGATAGATAGATATGGATAGATGGATGGATGGATGGATGGATGGATGGATAGAGAGATGATAGATAGATAGATAGATAGAGAGAGAGATGGATGGATGGATGGATGGATGGATGGATGGATGGATGGATAGAGAGATAGACAGACAGACAGACAGACAGAGATGGAGATAGAGAATAGCTATTTCCTGGCTCTTCTTTCCATAGTTTACAAAATAAAATAACGCCAATTTCATATGATTTAAAGCTATTCTCCAGAGGAAGGGAAGGTGCCCTCATGAGCCATATGTAAATCAGAATATGCTTATGAGCCTAAGACTAATTTTTGAGCATTGTAGGAAAAAATAGAGAAAAGAACTACGAGAAAAGAATGAGTATGACCCTAGGCGTGTATTTTTTTCCTTTAAATGCCCACAATTGGGGAATTTCCTGCATATAACTCATATGGGTGCGTGGTATATATTAGTACACCAAGTGTTAACCCGCCTTCGCATGGAGCATCAAACACGGCTGAAAGAAACAGATCAATTCACTTTTGCTACCCTCGTTCTGCAGCCCTGTCAAAATATTAGGAGGAGGATCCAGGCTAACTGCAAGAGGAAGAAGATGGGAAGCTTACTTACTGGTACTTAACGGGTTTCCTTCGCCTTCCTTCCAGATGTTCTTCCCCTCCGTTGGACTGCCACGCCAGCAAGACGGTGAGACGGGTCTTGGCTCTCTGCTCCATCTCCTTATTCGCCTTGCTGGGACACACCGCTCTGGATCTAAGCCAACTTCTGGAGTCCTGGAGGCACGTTGAGAAGGCCGCCAGCAATCTCTCTTCGTGCCGGAGTTTCCTGGCGTTCTCGGTGTTCAACCTCCTTGTTGTCCAAGAAGCGCATTGGCAAGGAGGAGGAAGAGGAGGAGGAGGAGGAAGAGACATGGTGGTGGAGAACATCTCTTGGCCAGGAGACACGCTGGAAAGCTTGGTTGCTCTCTGCAAAGAATCCTGGTGCAAGGACAACGATCATTTCAGCTGTCCAACTTACGTCGCCTCGATCAGGGAGAGGATAAATGGTACCGAGGCAGCTGGGATGGCTTTCCTGCAGCTCAAAAGGATTGCAGGAATCTTGGAGATCCTTCAGACGCTTGAGGAGGGAGATGACCCAAAGATGAGGTCAAATCCAGACTGGTTAGATGTGGTCTTTCTCAGACTTCTCCTGAGAACCAAACGGGCCGTGTTGCGAGCTTCAGAAATGTCCCGCTACCCTGAAGAAGTCCAAGATTTGTGGCACCGGTTGTCTGCTCTTCTTACTTCTTCTGTTTTTACCTCAGAAAACATCCAAGAATGTTGGGCTGAGCATCCTAACTTCTCCATCCTGGCCACCCATCACGAAGGACTCCACACGGTCGCTCCTTCTTCGGGATTTCGGTCGTTGCCCCGTCCTTGGATGGACGAACTTGACGTCCTCCAGAGATGTTTGCTTCAGAAAAGGCGGGAGCAGCTTCAGAAGAAGTCTAAAGATATCATCTCCCTGGTTAGCCTCAAAATCAGCCTCTTGGTGATCGCCGGGCTTATTTACCCGGCCGTCCTTTTTTCCTTCAAAGAGATGACCGAATGGATCCAGAATTACGCCAGGACCCTCAAGGAACGAACTGAGGATCTGAAAGAGGAGAGGCACCTGGTTGAAGACCTCCTGCATCAAATGTTGCCCAAATCCGTGGTCAAACAACTACGGAAACACAAGCATGTAGAGGCAGAAAATTATGACCAGGTAAGATAACGGTTGTCTGAAGGGATCAGACGACTTTAAGGTTCCCGATTGATTGCTGCACAATTCTGTTGTACAAAAAAGCACGATCGGTGAGGCCCAAATAAAACCCCACAAATATTTCCCTGATGTGGGTCTGGGGGTTATACCTCAACCCCGCTTGCCCCCTCCATCCCCAATTCTGCCTAGGAAAGCATACAAAATAATGATGCTCTTCATATCCGATTGGCCCATAATCAAAGAACATTCAAATTGTGACATAATTATTGACTCTTTGTTGCTCACTTTGATTTTTTTTTTGCATTTGGTTGTCGGTCCTCAGACATCGAGAGGGACATTCCCCCCCTTAATTAATCCCCCCCAGTCTAATAAGTCTGCATTTCCTTGAGTGCTCTTTCATCATTACTCTAATTGGTCAATTATGGTATGTACAGCCAGAGGAGGTATATGATATCCTCCGGTCAGGATCGAACTCTTGGCTGTGGGAAGAGTTAGCCTGCAATACTGGATTCTAACTATTGGGAAGGGAGGGAGGAAGGAAGGAAGGAAGGAAGGAAGGTGAATAAGAGGGAGGGAGGGAGGGAGGGAGGGAGGGAGGAAGGAAGGAAGGAAGGAAGGAAGGAAGGAAGGAAGGAAGGAAGGTGGGTAAATGAGAGGGAGGAAGGAAGGAAGGAAGGAAGGAAGATGGGTGGGTGGGTGGGTGAATGAGAGGGAGGGAGGAAGGAAGGAAGGAAGGTAGGTGAATGAGAGGGAGGGAGGAAGGAAGGAAGGTGGGTGAATGAGAGGGAGGGAGGGAGGAAGGAAGGAAGGAAGGTGGGTGAATGAGAGGAAGAAAGGAAGGAAGAAAGGAAGGAAGGTGGGTGAATGAGAGGGAGGAAGTAAGTAAGAAAGATGGGTGGGTGGGTGAATGAGAGGGAGGGAGGAAGGAAGGAAGGAAGGTAGGTGAATGAGAGGGAGGGAGGAAGGAAGGAAGGTGGGTGAATGAGAGGGAGGGAGGGAGGAAGGAAGGAAGGAAGGTGGGTGAATGAGAGGAAGAAAGGAAGGAAGAAAGGAAGGAAGGTGGGTGAATGAGAGGGAGGAAGTAAGTAAGAAAGATGGGTGGGTGGGTGAATGAGAGGGAGGGAGTGGGGGAGGAAGGAAGGAAGCTGTTCCCCTCACACATCGAGAGGGACATTCCCCCCTTAATTAATCCCCCCCCCCCCAGTCTAATAAGTCTGCATTTCCTTGAGTGCTCTTTCATCATTACCCTAATTGGCCAATTACGGTATGAACGGCCAGAGGAGGTATACGGTATCAGAAACCATCTGGAAATAATGGGGAAATTAAAAAAAGAACATCAAGCTACGGGCAAAATCCGGCTAGGGTCTCGGAGCAGAAGCACGAGCATGAGAAGAAAATTAAGGTTTCTGTGATATGAGCCAGCCGGGTACAGCAGCTGCCAAAAAAGCCAACACAGTTCTAGGCTGCATCAACAGAGGGATAGAATCAAGATCACGGGAAGTGTTAATACCGTTTTATAAGGCCTTGGTAAGGCCACACTTGGAATCCTGCATCCAGTTTTGGTCGCCACGATGTAAAAAAGATGTGGAGACTCTAGAAAGAGTGCAGAGAAGAGCAAGAAAGAGGATTAGGGGACTGGAGGCTAAAACATACGAAGGACGGTTGCAGGAACTGGGTATGTCTAGTCTGATGAAGAGAAGGACCAGGGGAGACATGATAGCAGTCTTCCAGTATCTCAGGGGCTGCCCCAAAGAAGAGGGAGTCAAGCTATTCTCCAAAGCACCTGAGGGCAGGACAAGAAGCAACGGGTGGAAACTCATCAAGGAGAGAAGCAACCTAGAACTAAGGAGAAATTCCCTGACAGGGAGAACAATTAACCAGGGGAACAGAAACCTTCATCACTGGAGGTTTTTAAGAAGAGATTGGACAGCCATTTGTCTGAAATGGTTTAGGGTCTCGTTGCTTGAGCAGGGGGTTGGACTAGAAGACCTCTAAGGTCCCTCCCAGCTCTATTATTCTGTTAAATAGTCACTCCTGTTTGGAGGGGCTAAAAAATAGCAATGGCAATAATAGCTCTTAGACTTATATACCGCTTCAAAGTGCTTTACAGCCCTCTTTAAGCATATTTACAGAGTCAGCTTCTTGCCCCCCAACAATCTGGGTCCTCATTTTACTCACCTCGGAAGGATGGAAGGCTGAGTCAACCTTGAGCCGGTCAGGATCGAACTCCTGACTGTGGGCAGAGTTAGCCTGCAATACTGGATTCTAACTATTGGGAAGGAAGGAAGGAAGGAAGGAAGGAAGGAAGGAAGGAAGGAAGGAAGGAAGGAAGGTAGCAATAGCTCTCAAACATTTATTTATTTGTTTGTTTGTTTATTTGTTTGCTTTAATTTATATGCCACCCTTCTCAGGAGACTCAGGGCGGCTTACAATGCGTTAAGCAATAACCTTCATACTTTTGTATATTTATACAAAGTCAGCTTATTGCCCCCATAATCCGAGTCCTCATTTCACCTACCTTTGAAAGGATGGAAGGCTGAGTCAACCCTGAGCCTGGTGAGATTCGAACTTGCAGTAATTGCAAGCAGCAGATGTTAATGACAGTGCTTTAGTCCACTGTACTACAGGCTCTTATTTATTAGTTTGATTTATATGCCGCCCTTTTCCGGAGACTCAGGGCGGCTTACAATGCGTTAAGCAATAGCCTTCATACTTTTGTATATACCTGCTTAGTAGGGCTTTCGCGCCCCCCTAAGTGGTGTTCTTTTTTATACAAAGTCAGTTTATTGCCCCCACAATCCAGGTCCTCATTTTACCTACCTCGAAAGGATGGAAGGCTGAGTCAACCTTGAGCCTGGTGAGATTTGAACTTGCAGTAATTGCAGGCAGCTGATGTTACTTAACAGTGCTTTAGTCTGCTGCGCCACCAAGGCTCTTATATACCGCTTCATTGTGCTTCACAGCCCCCTCTAAGCGGTTTACAGAGTCAGCCTCTTGCCCCCCAACAATCTGGGTCCTCAGTCAACCTTGAGCCGGTCAGGATTGAACTCCTGGCTGTGGGCAGAGTTAGCCTGCAATACCACATTCTAACTATTGGGAAGGAAGGAAGGAAGGAAGGAAGGAAGGAAGGAAGGAAGGAAGGAAGGAAGGAAGGAAGGAATAGCACTTAGACTTATATACCGCTTCACAGTGATTCACAGCCCTCTCTGAGCGGTTTACAGAGTCAGCTTCTTGCCCCCCAACAATCTGGGTCTTCATATTACTGACCTCGGAAGGATGAAAGGCTGAGTCAACTTTGCGTCAGTCAGGATCGAACTGCTGGCAGTGGGCAGAGTTCGCCTGGGATGCTGCATTCTAACCACTGCATCATCATGGCTTCTGCCTCCTCCTCCTCTTCCTCCTCCCAGGTGACCATCTTCTTTTCAGACATTGTGGGTTTCACCACCATCTCTGCTTCGTGCACCCCGCTGCAGGTGGTGGAAATGCTCAACAATCTCTACGTGTGTTTCGACACCAGGATCGACTCGTACGACGTCTACAAGGTCAGCCCAACTTCTTCTGCCTGGGGGGACAGCAAGGAAATGGGCACAGGTTTTGCTCCCTGTTGGCAGGGCAGCTCATTCTGGTCCCAAGAACCGTGGTCCCCGTAAAAGAAAAAAACAAAATCATATCAAGATAGTCCTTGTCTTACAACCACAATGGAGCTCCAAATTTCCATTGCTAAGCGAGACAGTTGTTAAGTGAGTTTTACCCCACTTTACGGCCTCTCTTGGCACAGTCGTTAAATGAATCACTGCAGTCGTTAAGTTGGTGACATGGTGAATCTGGTTTCCTCACTGACTCTGTTTGTCAGAAGTCACAAAAGGGGATCACATGATTTCGGGACACTGCAACCGTCATAAGTGTGGGTCAGTTGCCAAGCATCCAAATTTTGATCCTGTGACCCTGGGGAGGGCGCAACGGTCATGTGAAAAAACAGTCATAAGTCACTTTTTTCAGTGCCAATACGGACAGTCCACTTACTGAAATGTTGTAAGTCGAGAACCACTTGCAATTAAATCCTTAAAAAGAGGATTTGTGTTACAAAAATCTCCCCCCTGCACTTCCAACTTCCTTAACCGGGAAGAAACTATTCTTCCCAAAACGAAATTTAGAAATCCGTAACTGAAGATGATAACGTAAGAGGCGGGATCAATAAAACTACCGTATTTTTCGGAGTATAAGACGCACCTTTGTTTTTGGGGAAGAAAATAAGGATAGAGGTGATTGGTGGGTAGATCGGCCTCCCGGAATACCTCCAATCAGCTGTTCTCAGAGGTGAATTTTAGCAACAGGTTCCTTGGTTGTGAGCTCTGTGCCTTGCTTTTTTTTTTCTGCCTCTGAAACTTCTGAAACTCTGTTTCAGAAAAAACTTTTTTTTCTGTCTCTGAAAGCCTCCGAAACAGCTTCAGAAAAAAAGGCTTTTTTTTCCCCTAAAGCTCTGTTTGGAGGCTTTTTTTCTCAAGCTTCTTTCAGAGGCTTTTATTCTGAAGGACTACCTGTACTCTGTTCAATCTCCTTTCTTTGGCATTGGTATGTAGATTAACCTCTTCCGATCTGTTGGTTATTGTGTCATTCTCCAGATTTGTTAGCATCATTTGGTTAGAACCTTTACCGATTCTTCTTTTGATGCTTGCCATATTATTTTAGATAAAAGCCTTTCAGAGCTTCTTTCAGCCTCTGAAATCTCCGTTTGCGAGGCCAGGCAGGGCTACATTTGGAGTATAAGACGCACCCAGATTTCCACCCTCTTTTTTGGGGGTAAAAGGTGCATTTTATACTCCAAAAAATATGGTAATTTACGTTTGGAAGACCCATCCCCAAGGTTGTCAGAATTGGCCCCATTTTTCTCGGGTCATGGGAAGGTTTATTGGGAATAGGCTGTTCGCCCTTCCTGAATCCGAAGGGACTTCGTCCCGAGGGGTACTGTCAACCGCCCGACTGGTTAGACAGCAAAATAAAATCCTAAGACATTATTTCTTACCAAAGAGGAGAACTTTACTGGAAAAACTCTGCTGGTAGAGAAGTAGAAAAGCCAGTTCTAACAATTTCGCGCGCAAACAGCATACATAGGGAAACGTTCCCTTTCTCCCCATGGATCTCCTATTGTCCAATGTCCACCAGTTCATTTGCACTCGCTTTGTTTTGGGAATGGTCTGTCTGTCAAGGTTCAAACAGTGGTGGGTTGCCCCTGGTTCGGACCGGTTTGTAAGAACCGGTAGTAAAACCAGCGGGAGGCTCCGCCCACTGGCCCAGATGTCATAAGAAGTGATCTGCGCATGCGCAGAAGAGCGTGCGTGCGAGCGAAACAAGCACGCGCGCGTAGGCACGATGCGATCCGGTAGTAAAGGTAAGTGGAACCCACCCCTGGGTTCCAAGTAATACGTCCCAGTCAATAAGAACTCCGAGGTAGCCGTATTCCTCAAAGAACATTTTATTGGACCATATCAAATTGGCATTTTCTTGGTGAAAAACTGGCTCTTAGATTCCCACTGGTTTTACACCCAATTAAAAGTAAAACTTTGTAATTTCCCCCCCAGAGTCACCCGTCACATAGTCCAATCAGCTGATCTGTCCCCGTTCCCACACACACACAAACACAGCCAGCCGAGGGTTAAGGAAACACTTTGGAACGCACCCAGGTCTTATCTCCCACTTGGCAGCGATAGACACACCGTCTGCCAAATGCCTTTATTTTCACAAACAGAAAGATAAGATACTAACGTACAAAAAAGTCCAAGCAGAAATAATATTCCTCCCAGCAGTTCCGGACGAGGCTTTAGTGACTATCCAAGGTTTGCTTTTGTTCGTCACAAGGATCCCTGACCACTACCCTCTATTATATAGTCTCTGGGGTGTGGTCCAGTGACTCAGTTCTAATCCCTAGCACACCTCCTAAACTGCTGCAATCGTTTATCACGCCTTCGGAGGCGTGCGTCCAGGAATGATGTTTCATTGTCACTCTGAGACGAACCAGCTGTTTCCCTGCTGATCTCCTCTCCCTCGGCCGGCACCTGAGACAATGCCAGAGGGGAGGTGCCTGGAGAGGGAGGCCTGGCTGACTCCTCTTCCTCATGCTCGGAGCTTTCTTCCTCCGATGGGACAGGCTCAGAGGGCGGGGCCACAACATCAGCATGGTTATCACCTTTAGAGCGCTCCATGGCTTAGAACCTGGTTATTTACGGGACGCCTGCTACCACCAATAGCCTCCCACCGACCAGTACGCTCCCATAGAGAGGGGCTCCTCCGGGTGCCGTCGGCCAAACAATGTCGACTGGAGGCCCCCAGGGGGAGAGCCTTCTCTGTGGGGGCACCTACTATCTGGAACGAGCTCCCCCCGGAGATACGGAGGATCCCGGATCTGCGTACCTTCCGTCGCGCGCTCAAGACTTTCCTATTTCATCAAGCCGGCCTGACCTAAGTCTTTCCCCTTTTTAATGGAAATTTTAAATTTGGTTTTAAATTATTGGGGGTTTTAAATTTGTTCAGCCAAATTATTTAATTCGTTTTAATCTATTTTAAATTTTGTATTTATATGTTTTATTCTATGGCTGTTCACCGCCCTGAGTCCTTCGGGAGTAGGGCGGTATACAAATTCAAATAAAATAAATAAATAAATAAAATAAATGTAGCCCAGTTGCTTGGTGATCTCAGTCTCCACCTTTCGAACACCTGCACCAATGTCCTTGATTCCCAGGGGAAAGAATTTTGTTTTGGCTACCACACCCTAGCTTTCTCTATGCCCCTCCCTCTCCCTGGCCCCTTTGCTCCAGGCTGTGTCAGCTGTGAGAAGGGGAACTTCTCTAGAGAAAAACTACAAAAGAAAATAGCCACAGTTTGGCCAACTTCAGGCTTGACACTGTCTGCCTCGGACAGCCGGTGACCTTGGGATGTTGGGTCTGTGTTGACCAACTGGCATTCCAAATTTCCCTCCCAAAGGGGGGCCCACTCCCCCTTTCCCGTTACTGTTGCGAGCATAGCGAATCAACCATGACGGCTCCCGATTTTCCTTGGGGCCACAAGGTGGAAACCATCGGGGACGCCTACATGGTCGTGAGCGGTCTGCCCGAGAGGAACGGCACCAGGCACGCTCACGAGATCGCCAAGATGGCCCTGGATCTGGTAGCTGCGGTCCGACAGGTTGCGATTCCCCACCTGCCAACTAGCAAGCTGCAGTTACGGGCCGGGATTCACACAGGTGAGCCAACCGCTGTTTTACACCTTGGAGTGGGGTCCATCGGCTGCGTGTGGGTCTCTCAACCTGTCTCTTTTCCACTTTTCCTGCAGGGCCCTGCGTGGCTGGCATTGTCGGGCATAAAATGCCCCGGTACTGTCTCTTTGGTGACACGGTGAACACGGCCTCTCGCATGGAGTCAAGCAGTCTACGTGAGTTTTATTGATTTTCTATTGTTTACATTTTGTTAGTGCTTAATACACATTGTGTCGCCTGGGTTATTTTATTTGCTTAGCAGTACAGATTACGTTCTTATTCTCCACCCCTTTTTTCCCAACTACTGGTAGAATAAGTTCCATGTTTGATAATATTCTGTCTCTTCTTTCTGTTTAATCTTCAATGCGAGTCTGTCCATTTTTTCCTAATCTTCCTAATGATCTCGTCGTCTCGTGGTATTTCTTAATTTTTCCAATATTGTGCAAATACAATCCTCACTGCTGTTAATACATGCAATATTAAATATATATATTTTGTTTATCAATTTTTTCTGGTGCTATATACCTAATAGAAAAAGTTCAGGTTTGAAATCTACATGTTTTCCTTACCGTCTTTTCTAGCCACTTATGTATTTTTGCCCCCTTTTTTTTTTTTTGCTTTTAACGCAGGTCCACCACATATGGGTATATGTGCCCAGTTTTTTTTTATCCCATTTCCAACATTTGCTAGACATATTTTTAAACATTTTAATTAACCTAGCAGGTGGTAAGTGCCGTCTATAAAACATTTTATATAAGTTTTCTTTATATAAAAGTTTTATATTTATTTATTTGTTTCTTTGTTAAATTTATATACCGCCCTTCTCCCGAAGGACTCAGGGCGGTGAACAGCCAAAAGTAAAAACACAGAATACAAAATTTAAGAACAATTTAAAATAAATTAAATAATTTGGCCCAACAATTTAAATACCACATTAAAATTCAGGTTACAATTAACCAATTTAAAAATTAAAAAATTTAGAAATTAGGCCAGCCCGGCTTGGTGAAATAAAAACATCTTTAGGGACCGGCGAAAAGTTCGTAAGTCAGGGATTGTCTGTAACTCTGGGGGAGCTCATTCCAGAGGGCGAGTGCTCCCAAAGAGAAAGCTCTCCTCCTGGGGGCCGTCAGCCGACATTGTTTGGCTGACGGCACCCTGAGGAGGCCCTCTCTGTGCAAGCGTACTGGCCGGTGGGAGGCTATTGGCAGCAGAAGGCGGTCTCGTAGATATCTCGGCCCTAAGCCATGGAGCGCTTTAAAGGTGGTCACCAACACCTTGAAGCACACCCGGAAGACCATAGGAAGCCAGTGCAGCTCGCGCAGGCGAGGTGTCACATGGGAGTGCCCCGTCGCTCCCATAATCCCCCGCGCGGCCGCATTCTGGACCAACTGGAGCCTCCGGGTGCTTATATAAGTTTTCTTTGTTTTCTTTTCATTGCCATTGTTAATTTATAGTTTCTTTCCCATAAGTTTTGCAATTTCTCTAATTCAATATTGAGTAGATTATACCAGTGGTGAAATTTAAAATTTGTTACTACCGGTTCGGTGGGCATGGCTTGGGGGGGTAATGTGACTGGATGGGTGTGGCCATATTTTTTTTTTTTTTTACTTTTAAAACCATTTTTTCTACAACTTCTTCGGGAAGATGTTGTAAAAAAATGCTTTCAAAAGGCTCTGACGAACCCCGCTGAGTCGCCTGATCGGCAGAGGCTTTTTAAAAAACTCAGCTGGGATCATCAGAGACATTTAAAAGAAAAATAGGGTTTTTTTCTTTTAAATGCCTCTGACGATCCAAACTGAGTTTTTAAAAAACCCTCTTCCGATCAGGCAACTCAGCTTGGATCGTCAGAGGCATTTAAAAAAAAAAAGCCTCTGATGATCGTGTGGCTCAGCTGGCCATGGGGGGGGAGCAGAGTTTTTTGCTACCGGTTCTCCGAACCACCCGCCTCCATCGCTACCGGATCGGGCGATCCGGTCCAAACCGGGAGCATTTCACCCCTGGATTATACCTTGAAGGTACCTTCAGTCAAACCTATAAATCTGTCTTATTTAACGTCAATAGAGCTGGGGTACCTGGAACCAGAGATCTAACTCAGCAGCTGCTAGATTTCTCTTTATAGGTGGTCCTTGACTTACAACAGTTAATTTAGTGACCATTTGAAATGACAACGGCATTGAACAAAGTGGTCGTTTTACACACTTACGACCGTTACAGCATCCTCATGCTCGTTTGAACAAAATTCAGATGCTTGGCAACCGATTCATACTTATGACGGCTGCTTTGTCCCAAGGTCA
Source organism: Arizona elegans (assembly GCA_022577455.1). Lineage (NCBI taxonomy): Eukaryota > Metazoa > Chordata > Lepidosauria > Squamata > Colubridae > Arizona > Arizona elegans. Next base: position 9,985,656 of record JAKOOJ010000023.1, read on the forward strand.
CGTGATCCCTTTTTGTGACCTTCTGACAAGCAAAACCAATGGGGAAGGCGGATTCACTTAAAAACCATCTACTGACTTAACTGGTTCACTGGTTCACTTAATGACTGTGGCAAGGAAGGTTGCAACATGGGGCAAAATTCATTTGACAAATGTCTCCATTGGCAACAGAAATGTTGGGGGAAGATTGTGGTTGTAAGTCGAGGACTACCTGTATTCAGAATTACGAGGACTAGAAGTTTAACTTATTTTAAAGAAAGAGACAATGACTGATGGACAAAATTCCTGGTGGGTTTTTTTTTTAATGTAAGTCTCAGACTTGGGGTCTAAATTTATAGTGGATTACGGGCAGGGGTGAAATCTACTTACCTTCCCAACCGGTTCGGAAATCCACATGTTGCGTGTGAGCAGACGGTAAAAAACAGGTTACTTCCTGATTAAAACCAGGACGTAAGGACGACCAGGTGGGTGGGCGGAGCCTCGCGCTGCCATCGCTACTGGTTCTCCGAACCACCAGCCGCCATCGCTACCGATTCGGCCGAACCGGGAGCATTTCACCCCCGATTACGTGCAACTGCTTGCATTCTCCTGTGTTGACGTGGAGGCAGAAAGTGTTGTGGCTCTCTTGCCTGAGCCTGGGCTATCGACAGATGCAGACTCTGAGAGTGAGGAAGAGGAGTTGGCAAGGCCTCCCTCTCCAGGACCCTCCTCTCTGGCAATGCCTCCGGAGGACACCGAAGGCCAAACGATAGGCTCAGAGCCAAGCACGTACCCGCAGCCACAGGTGGACAGTGACGAAGGAGATAAGTGCTGGCTGGACCCTCGCCAGAGGCGCAGGGAGAAGCGTGCGCAGCAGAGGGGAAGGCGTGCCAGAGATTAGCTGAGTCACTGGATCACACCCCACAGGGTATAAATGTGGGTGCGGTGGCTGGTTCAGTTTATGACGAGCAAAAACTAGAAATAATCCATACTGGACTTTGCCTGGTTATCGGACCGCATTTGGATTAATCCTTGTATTGTTGAAAACTCTGCCTGTTTTATCGGAATGCTGGCAGTCTAATCTTTGTTTTGTGTGAGTAAAGTCTGAATTGGCAGCTAGCCACTGGGTTGCTGCCAGCTTTATTTTCAAAGAATTTTGTTGTGTGGCTTATTAACTCCGGGCCGTCTGTGGGGGTATGTGAGTGGAACAGGGACAGAACAGAAAGACAGATTTTTTCAAAAAAGTATTTTTGATGATCCCTCCTCAGCCCAGAAAATACACATCAGCTCAGCCACCTACCAGGCTCTCCTTGAAGATGATGCCTACGAAATTGAGCCCAGAGGAGAAATTGAGGTGAAGGTTTGTATTTTGGTTATTATTATTTGGGGTTCCCTTAAGAGAAAATTATTCTCTCTCACCACAGGCTACCAAGTCCGTCCGGCAGGGAGATGAATAGTTGTCTGCCATATCTATTCATCTCCGCCCCCTGCCTTTTATCCCCAGAGCTAGGGTGGGGCTTTGCTAGCAGTGGTGGTTCTTCCATCCCGAGGACCGGCCCATTGATTTCCACTGCTCTCCTCTCCTCTGCCTTCTGTGCATCCACACATCAGGCACTGGACCCAGCTGTTCCTCCTCTTCCTCATCAGCCACCTCCAGACCTGGGGGCTGTTGACTCTCCATTCTGAGGGCTGACTGACGACCCAGGCTCCGCCTCTGTCTCTCTCTCTGACGGCTCCATTCCCTCTTCCCCCTCGGAGCTCTCAGGTTGCTGACCCTGACTCCCACGCCTCCTCCTCCTCCTCTGATTCGGCTGCTGGAGGGGCCGGCGGCCGATAGGCCACAACATTTCTGTTCTGAGCAGCTCACAGGAAGAAGCACAGCAAGAGGAAACTTCCCTGCCCCAAACAGCTTACAACTAGTCCTCAGCTTACAACAGTTCGTTTACTGAGTGTTGAACTTTCCAACGGCACTCAAAAAAAGTGATTTAGGACCAGTGGTGAAATTAAATAATTTTCCCTACTGGTTCCCTACCGAGCCGGCCCTCTGCTCTTCTGTTATTTATAGAAAGAACCAGCCGCCCAAAGCCAAGAAGGAAATGATTGACCCGTCGCCTGTCCTAAAATTGCTGGGGTCCTGCTTAGTTTAGCGGGACGTGTCGCGTGGCCCCTAAACTCAATTTAGATTCTCCGCTGGCTGAAACAAAACAGGAGATTTGGTGGCTGCAGGCAGTCCTCGACGTACGACCGCGTAAGAATAGAATAGAATAGAATAGAAGAGAAGAGAAGAGAAGAGAAGAGAAGAGAAGAGAAGAGAAGAGAAGAGAAGAAAAGAGAAAATTCGGAATGGAATGGAATGGAATGGAATGGAATGGAATGGAATAGAATAGAATAGAATAGAATAGAATAGAATAGAATAGAATAGAATAGAATAGAATAGAATAGAAAATACGGAATGGAATGGAATGGAATAGAATAGGATAGGATAGAAAATACGGAATGGAATGGAATAGAATAGAGTAGAATAGAAAATATGGAATGGAATGGAATGGAATGGAATGGAATGGAATAGACTGGAATAGACTAGACTAGAAAAGAATAGAATAGAATAGAATAGAATAGAATAGAATAGAATAGAATAGAATAGAATAGAATAGAATAGAAAAGAAAATACAGAATGGAATGCAATGCAATGCAATGCAGTGCAGTGCAATGCAATGCAATGCAATGCAATGCAATGCAATGCAATGGAATGGAATGGAATAGAATAGAATAGAATAGAATAGAATAGAATAGAATAGAATAGAAAAGAAAATACGGAATGGAATGGAATGGAATAGAATAGAATAGGATAGAAAATACGGAATGGAATGGAATAGAATAGAGTAGAATAGAAAATATGGAATGGAATGGAATAGACTAGACTGGAATAGACTAGACTAGACTAGACTAGAAAAGAATAGAATAGAATAGAATAGAATAGAATAGAATAGAATAGAATAGAATAGAATAGAATAGAAAAGAAAATACGGAATGGAATGGAATGGAATGGAATAGAAAATATGGAATGGAATGGAATAGAATAGAGTAGAATAGAAAATACGGAATGGAATCGAATCGAATCGAATCGAATAGAAAATACGGAATGGAATGGAATAGAATAGAGTAGAGTAGAAAATACGGAATGGAATGGAATGGAATGGAATGGAATGGACTAGACTAGACTAGACTAGACTAGACTAGAAATAGACTAGACTAGACTAGACTAGACTAGACTAGACTAGACTAGACTAGACTAGAATAGAATAGATGGAATGGAATAGAATAGAATAGAATAGAATAGAATAGAATAGAATAGTGGAATGAAGAATAGAATAGAATAGACTTCAACATCTTCAGCTTCTTAGATAAGAAGCGAAACATTTTCAAGAAAAACAACAACACGAGGCCAGTTGCCTTTTGAAAAAAACACCTTTGGGCCTTCCTGCCCAATACCAATACCACTTCCAAATTAATAACAATAACTTACATGCGGCCTAACCAGTGGTGGAATTCAAATAATTTAACAACCGGTTCTCTGTCCTAATGACCAGGGCATTAGGGTAGGTGTGGCTCAGTGGTCATGTGACTGTGTGGGCATGGCTAATTCAACATCACTCACGTCTATGGGCGAAGCGCCTTAGCTGTTACAATGTGATAAGGGTTAACCCGAGAGGCAGTTTCTGTAAGCAGGGCAATAAGGACTAGGCTAGAGACACCACCAGAATGTTTCCTTCCTGCCTTCCTTACAGGATTAGCCCTGTAAAGTGGAAAAAAACCAAAATAAGATTTCTTTTAACAACCGGTTCTCCCGAATAGGTGCGAACTGGCTGAATCCCACCACAGGGCCTGACTTTCCACCATTTTGGGCAGCTTAAAATGAAACGAAAGTTAATCCTTTTAACATATTGAAAAAGGAAAGCAGGGGAACAGTTTGTAGCCGAAATGGAGTCCTAATCCTTAAAACAACTCCAGCATATAAGAATAAAATATCTCATCTTTGGAAAAAACAACAACAAAAAAAACAGAGTAGCACTTTTGTTCGTTCCCTCGAAATCTCCTAACCCGTGGCTTCTCGGTTTTTACATTTTTAAACGCTGCTTCGTCCCAGGGTGTTTTAAAACTAAACCCATTTTCTGCTGTGTCTTTGGCTGAATACCTCTCTCTCTCTTTCTCTCTCCCTCTCTCTCTCTCTCTTTCTCTCCTTCCCTTTGGAGGGCAAAGGGAAAATGAAAACTTACTGGTTGCTGGGAAATAAGAACTACAGCGTCCAAAATGACAGCCTCGTTTGCCACTGGAACCCGGGGATGTCTCAAAGAAAGAAGGCAGGACAGAGCTCGGCTTCCGGGCAGGAGGTAGGCCGCTGAAAAAAAAAAACTCAAAAAGGAAAGGGATGGGACCTTCGAGGTCATCCAGCCTGACCTCGACAAAGCCAGGACTCTTCTAACCCCACTGTCCCAAATTGCCGGTCCAGGTTTTGCAGAAATATCTATAAGCGTAACAGAGTTGGAAGGGATCTTGGAGGTCATTTAGTCCAAGCCCCTGCTCATGCACGAGACCTATTCTAGGGATTCGAACTGCCGACCGTTCTGATCGACAAGCTCAGTGTCTTAGCCACTGAGCCACCTAGTCAGGTTAACTGTCACCCCAATGATGCCCTTGAAGGGATGTCCCGGTGCCTGGAGACTGTGCGGATCTGGATGGGGAGAAACAGGCTGAGACTCAAACCCTCCAAGACTGAGTGGCTGTGGTTTCCGGCGTCCTGATATAGCCAGCTGGTGCCATCACTGACTATTGGGGGTGAGATCTTGGCCCCCTCAAAGAGGGCTCACAATTTGGGTGTCCCCCTGGATGCCAGGGGGGCTTTTTATCAGGTTCGCCTGATTCACCAGTTGCGTCCCTTTTTGGACCGGGACTCCTTGCGCACGGTCACTCATGCCCTCGTCACTTCCCGTCTGGACTACTGTAATGCTCTCTACATGGGGCTCCCCTTGAAGAGCACTCGGAGGCTCCAACTGGTCCAGAATGCGGCTGTGCGGGTGATTATGGGAGCAACACGGCGCACCCATGTAACACCTCTCCTGCGTGAACTGCACTGGTTCCCGGTGGTCTTCCGGGTGCAATTCAAGGTGTTGGTTACCACCTTTAAAGCGCTCCATGGCTTAGGACCTGGGTACTTACGAATTGCCTTCTGGTACCGATAGCCTCCCACCGGCCAGTACGCTCCCACAGAGAGGGACTCCTCAGGTTGCCGTCGGTCAAACAATGTCGACTGGCGACCCCCAGGGGGAGAGCTTTCTCTGTGGGGGCACTTGCCTTCTGGAATGAATTGCCCCCGGAGATATGGCTGGTCCCTGACCTACGCGCCTTTCGCCGTGCCTTCAAGACGTTATTGTTCCAACAAGCTGGGCTGGCCTAAACATGAATTTTAATGGTTGTTTTAGTTTTTTGATAATATTGGGGCCAAAGTATTTAATACGTTTTAAATTGTTTTTACATTTTATGTATATGTGTGTTTTATTGTTGGCTGTGCACTGCCCTGAGTCCCTCGGGAGAAGGACGGTATAAAAATTTAAATAATAAAATTCGTTCGCTCTCACAGAGAGGGCCTCCTCAGGGTGCCGTCAGCCAGACAATGTCGGCTGGCGACCCCCAGGGGGGAGAGCCTTCTCTGTGATGGCGCCTACCCTCTGGAACAATCTACCCCCAGAGATACGAGTGATCCCAGACCTCCGGACTTTTCATCGGGCCCTTAAAACCTATTTCTTTCAGTTAGCCGGGCTGGCCTGATTTTATATCGGTTTTTAAAATTGATACTGATTTTAATTGAAATGTTTTAAATTATGGGCCAAACTTTATTTAATTATTTTAAAACTATTTCAACATTTTGTGTAGAAATGTTTTGTTTTTGGCTGTTCACTGCCCTGAGTCCGAAAGGAGAAGGGCGGTATAGAAATGTAAATAATAAAATAAATAAATAAATACATAAACAAACAAACAAACAAACAAACAAACAAACAAACTATCACCCCCATCCGCCCTCCCAAGAAATGAGGGGCTTACTCCAGCCCATTTTTTCTTCTTCTTTGGCCTGGGAGAAGGGGGAAAGGCGGAAATGGTTTGAAACTCTTAAGGCATAGTTCATTTTTCTCTTCCATCCCAACAGCTCAGCGCTGGTACCCAGAGGAGTCCGGGCAGCGAGAAACTCATCATCGCTTCTCCAATGCTACATCCTCTAGCCGTCGGCCAAATTATGTCGGCCGGTGATACCCAGGGCGAGAGCCTACTCTGTGGGAGCCCCTGCCCTTTGGAATGAACTGCCCCCCGGACATACGCAAGATCTCTGACCTCCGAGTTTTCCGCTGTGCTCTTAAGACCCTGCTCTTCCGACAGGCAGGGCTAGCTTCATAAATTGAGTTTTAAATTTGGAATTCTTAAATTTTGGGGGTTTTTTTTAGTTAATTGGCCTTAAATGTAATACCTTTAATAATTTTTAAATTTAAATTGTGATATTCGTATTGTGTTTTTACCTGGCTGTACACCGCCCCGAGTCCTTCGGGAGAGGAGCGGTATAGAAATAAAATTATCCTTATCCTTATCCTCCTGCTATCCAAGCTGGGGTGCAGCCGGGGTCACCCGCTAGACGGGAGCAAGGCTCCCCGGGGTCCCTAGAGAGGCTCAAGACCTTCCCGCTTCATCCAGCCGACCCCTTGCGATTCCATTCAGGTTGTGAGAAGCCTTCGCTGCTGGGGTGGATGAAGGAAGCCTGGGGAATTTTCCCACGACACCCCAAATTTTTAGGCTCTCTCTCTCTCTCACCATCAGAAGGCAGCCTGCGCTTAGACGGGATGACCACCAGGGGTCAGCCAAGGCCCAGCTGTCACGGCCTCGCCAGGATTATTTTAAACCTCTGCATTGGATTTGTTTTGAAGGCTGCATCCGAGCTGGGCAGGGAGACGTTGGCAAGCAAAACTTTATTTGGGAATTGGGGATGACGGGCCTGGCGGTTTGGTGAAATCTGAAGGGCTCCAGGTTGGGAGGAACCGCGAGGATTGCAAGCCAAAGCTTTTTTTTTTTTTTTTTTTTGTGCCTCCAAGCACAAAATTACACCGAAAAACTTTCCCTGGTTTCTCCTGCCTTGGGAAAGGGGGCTGGACTAGAAGATCTCCAGGATCCCTTCCAGCCCTAGGATTTTATTTCTATTCTGTTCTGTTCTGCTCGAATCTAGTCTAGTCTAATCTGTTGTTCTGTTCTATTCATTGTGTTCTATCCTATTCTACTCTAATTCTGCTTTAATTCTATACTTATTCTAGTCTATTCTGTTCTACTCTACTCTACTCTATTTTTCATTCTATTCTATTCTATTCCATTCCATTCCTAATTCTTGTTCCAATTCTTAATTCTTAATTCTATTCCTAATTCTTATTCCTAATTCCTTATTCCATTCCAAATTCTTATTCCTAATTCTTAATTCTATTCTATTCCTAACTCATATTCCTAATTCCTTATTCTCTTCTCTTCTCTTCCATTCCATTCCTAATTCTTGTTCCTAATTCTTAATTGTATTCTATTCCTAATTCTTATTCCTTATTCCTTATTCTATTCTATTCTATTCTATTCTATTCCATTCCTAATTCTTATTCCCAATTCTTAATTCTATTCTATTCTTAATTCCTAATTTCTAATTCCTAGTTCCTAATTCTATTCTATTCTATTCCACTCTACTCTACTCTACTCTACTCCACTCCACTCCATTCCATTCCTAATTCTTGTTCCTAATTCTTAATTCTATACTATTCCTAATTCTTATTCCTAATTCCTTATTCTATTCTATTCTATTCCATTCCATTCCTAATTCTTATTCCCAATTCTTAATTCTATTCTATTCTTAATTCCTAATTCCTAATTCCTAATTTCTAATTCCTAGTTCCTAATTCTATTCTATTCCACTCTACTCTACTCTATTCTACTCTACTCCACTCCACTCCATTCCATTCCTAATTCTTGTTCCTAATTCTTAATTCTATTCTATTCCTAATTCTTATTCCTAATTCCTTATTCTATTCTATTCTGTTCTGTTTTTTTAAATTTGATTTATATGCCGCCCTTCTCCAAAGACTCAGGGCGGCTTACAATGTGCTCAGCAATAGCCTTCATCCTTTTGTATATTTATACAAAGTCAGCTTATTGCCCCCACAACTGGGTCCTCATTTCACCTACCTTAGAAAGGATGGAAGGCTGAGTCAACCTTGAGCCTTGGCGAGATTCGAACCCTGCAATAATTGCAGGCAGCTGGTCTTAATAACCAGCTTAATAACAGGGTGCCTTAAACCCCTGTACTACCAAGGCTCTTGTTCTTATTCTATTCTACTTCATATTTTCCTTTCCTTTCCATTCCATTCCATTCCAAATTCTTATTCCTAATTCTTAATTCTATTCTATTCCTAATTCATATTCCTAATTCCTTATTCTCTTCTCTTCTCTTCCATTCCATTCCATTCCATGTATTTTTGCAGCCACTGATCTACACATGTATTTTTGCAGCCACTGATCTACTCATGTATTTTTGCACTGATCTACACATGTATTTTTGCACTGATCTACACATGTATTTTTGCAGCCACTGATCTACTCATGTATTTTTGCAGCCACTGATCTACTCATGTATTTTTGCACTGATCTACCCATGTATTTTTGCAGGCACTGATCTACTCATGTATTTTTGAACTGATCTACACATGTATTTTTGCAGACACTGATCTACTCATGTATTTTTGCAGCCACTGATCTACTCATGTATTTTTGCACTGATCTACCCATGTATTTTTGCAGGCACTGATCTACTCATGTATTTTTGCAGCCACTGATCTACCCATGTATTTTTGTAGACACTGATCTACTCATGTATTTTTGCAGGCACTGGTCTACTCATTTGTTTTCTTTTAACACTGATCAGCTGTAGGGCGGCCCTTTGAAGCCCTGAGGCAAGAGTTTAAACAGTTTTTTTCCCTCTAGCCATCAGCTGGGACTCAGGAGGCAGCAATAGATTGGGGGTGGGGCCAAATAAAAGGCAAGAATAACGTGGGGGGTGGGGGGTGCAGAACGGGTTCGGTGACCTGATATCGTTACTGCTACCGGCTCGGGAGAACCGGGCCGAACCAGGAGGAACCCACCACTGTTCTGGGGGCCAGGGAGGGTGAAAATGTGATGCACGGAGGCCTTGGGAGCCCAAAAACAGGCCCATTTTCGGCAAAAACGGACCATGCGGAGCACTGTAGAGTGCTTCTGGGTGCCGGGAAGGGCGGAAATGCGACGCACGGAGGTTTCCGGAGGCCAAAAAACGCCCGTATTCAGTCTATAAGATGCACCTAAATTTTCACCCACTTTTGGGTGGGAAAAAGATGCATCTTATACTCCGAAAAATACGGTATAACTCCTTCCATTCCCCACCATCCAGTCAGAGCTGAAGAAGCTGCTGGGATGAGACGCGAAACGTCTTCAACGAAAAGCAAAGAAAACTCGGTTGCGTCTTAGGAAAAAAAAGCACCTTTAGGCCCACCAAGTTGAAAATCATGACAGTTAGAACAATGTAGATGGTGGCCAGCTCAGCTCCCTTGCAAAGGCTCTGCGCTAGAGGATGGCACCCGACGCCTGAGATCAGCCACAACCCAGGAATTTTCAGAAGTCTCCAAGCCTTACGAGGGCCAAACATGGGAAGAGCCGAAATGTCTCGTCCCGTCTTCGTGTCAGGTGATGCCGCCACAGGGACAGATCCCGTGGTGGGGCTTCTGCGGGGAAGGCCTGGCTGAGGAATTTGTCCGTCCAGTCTTTGTGTGAGCCCCGGCACGTCCGCCTGAACCTGAGCCAGGCATAGCCGGCGGGAGGTTGCAAAATAAGGATGGGAATCTGCCAACCGAGACTGCTCTCCTAATTTGGCGGTTTGTGGACTATCTTACACACAGGCCGAAGCTTCTCCTAGGCCCGGCCTTCTCCGCATTTCACATCCCACAAAAAATAGGAGAGATGGGGAGGTCTGCGGCTGTGCCTTCAAATTAAAACCGGCTTTAAAGAGGATCAGACAACTGATCCCAGTGGAAGAAGTGGATCAAACGGGTAAAGCTAACGAATCCTCCCACCTCTGCTCGCCTTCCCATAGTTGGATTTTGTGCCTCGATTTGGATCCTGGGTTAGGCGGCACATTGGGGGGCTCCATCCCGCAGTTTTAATTCCCGTTTACGCCCTTCTCCTAGGGGACCTTGTTCTAAGATGCCATTAACATGCTTTTAACCAGGATAAACAGGCGTTTAGCAAGGAACTCCAAGCAATTTTTTTTTTAAAATTTGATTTATATGCCGCCCTTCTCCGGAGACTCAGGGCGGCTTACAATGCGTTAAGCAATAGCCTTCATACCTTTGTATATTTATACAAAGTCAGATTATTGCCCCCACAAACTGGGTCCTCATTTCACCTACCTTAGAAAGGATGGAAGGCTGAGTCAACCTTGAGCCTTGGAGAGATTCGAACCAGCAGAAATTGCAGGCAGCTGTGTTAATAACAGGGTGCACTAAACCACTGTACTACCAAGGCTCCTGAGTTGTTCTATGCTCTGGCTGGTGTAGTTTTGATGATGTTTGGCCTCCATGTTCTTCTGCTCCCTGGTCGAGCAGGAAACCCTATACCATTTAGAATAGAATACAATAACAGAGTCGGAAGGGACCTTGGAGGTCTTCTAGTCCAACCCCCTGACATGCCCACCAAGCCACACCACGTCCACCAAGCCACCATGTCCACAGAAATGGTCGTAAAAAAATTTGGATTTCACCATTGCTCCCAAACCCTCTGTGTGTTCCGTTTTGTGAAAAACTGGCCCGTTTTCAAGAAAAACAGGGCTGTTTTTGGCCTCCTGAACCCCCCCAAGCGTCCCATTTTTGCCCTCCCTGGGCCCCAGGAGTATTCTGCAGGCCTCCCAAACCCTCTGGGCATCTTCTTTTTGCCAAAAATGGGCCCATTTTTGGCCAAAATGGGACGTGCAGGGTGTGTGTTTCGGGATGCCAAAAACAGGGCCGTATTCAGTCTATAAGACTCACCGACATTTCCACCCACTTTTTTTTTGGGGGGGGGCAGGGGAAGTGCGTCTTATAGTCTGGAAAATACGGTAATTACAGGTGCTGGGAGAAGAAAAACAGTAGAAAAAGTGCAGAACGATGGATGGTCAGTTAAGAGATGCTACACATGGCTTCAAAAGATGGGGGTTTTTTTTGCCTCATTCAATAGTCTGGCTTGAAGCAATCTCCGCAATGGTGACAGGAAGGGCATCCGGCCACTAAACACTCAGCTCCATTCAGTTGCCCAAGATTCCATCCTGCAAGGGTGGTGAATTGTTCTCACTGTCAGGAAATTTCTCCTTAATTCCAGGTTGCTTCTCTCCTTGATTAGTTTCCACCCATTGCTTCTTGTCCTGCCTTCAGGGGCTTTGGAGAATAGGGTGTTTTATATACATCATATTTGGAAAATACATATGTATGAATGTATTGGTTGTTTTAACAGGCTGGGTTGGGGAATTATATATTATATGTTGGAATTATTCACCGTGCATGGAATCCATGGAGCGTTCGATATTTTTCCTAGTTTTGCTTTGCTTTGGATTTTAATTTTTCTGGGGCAATTGACTCTCTGCGGATAGAGATGGAGAGCAACGGGAGGGAGGGCCCCTATTTACTGGAGAGAGATAGGTCGTATCATGACCAAGTCTATTCTAAGAAGGTGTCGGCTTGTTTCTGTAGAGAGGTGGCTAAATTTAGAGGGCCCCCCCACCCTTGGTGGCTTTAAAGACACCTTGGAGAGACACCCACCCCCACAACCCCAAAACAGTTGTGGAAAGGGAGTCTCATCGGTCAGGAATGTGCCCCCAGGAAATGCTTATATGGGCCCTGACAGAGTTGTTATGGGCTAATAGGGAGAGCTAAAGATAGAAATAAAAATAGAAATAGAAGGAAGAAAGGAAGAAAGGAAGAAAGAGAAAGAAAGAAAGAGAAAGGAAGGAAGGAAGGAAGGAAAAGAAAGAAAGAAAGGAAAGAAAGAAAGAGGAAGGAAGAGAAAGGAAGGAAGGAAGGAAGAAAGAAAGAGAAAGGAGGGAAGGAAGAGAAAGAAAGGAAAGAAAGAAAGAAAAGGAAAGGAAAGAGAAAGAAAGAGAAAGAGAAAGAAAGAAAAGGAAGGAAGGAAGGAAGAAAGAAAGAAAAGAAAGAAGGGAAAGAAAGAAGGAGAAAGGAAGGAAGAAATAAAAGAAAGAGAAAGGAAGAAAGGAAGGAAGGAAGAAAGAAAGAGAAAGAAAGAAAGGAAGAAAGAAAGAAAAAGAAAAGGAAGGAAGAAAAAGAGAAAGAAAGGAAAGAAAGGAAAGGAAAGAAAGGAAGGAAGAAGAAAGAAAGAAAAGAAAGAAGGGAAAGAAAGAAAGAAAAGAAAGAAGGAAAAGAAAGAAAGAGAAAAAGAGAAAGAAAGGAAGAAAGAAAGAGAAAGGAAGGAAGGAAGAAATAAAAGAAAGAAATAAAGAATAAAAAGAAAGGAAGGAAGGAAGGAAGAAAGAAAGAAAGAGGAAGGAAGAGAAAGAAAGAAAGAAAGAAAGGAAAGAAAAGGAAAGAGAAAGAAACAAAGAGAAAGAAAAGAAAGGAAGGAAGAAGAAAGAAAGAAGGGAAAGAAAGAAGGAGAAAGGAAGGAAAAAATAAAAGACAGAAGGAGAAAGGAAGGAAGGAAGGAAGAAAGAGAAAGAAAGGAAGGAAGAAATAAAAGAAAGAAGGAGAAAGGAAGGAAGGAAGGAAGAAAGAGAAAGAAAGGAAGGAAGAAATAAAAGAAAGAAGGAGAAAGGAAGGAAGGAAGGAAGAAAGAGAAAGAAAGGAAGGAAGAAATAAAAGAAAGAGAAAGAAAGGAAGGAAGGAAGAAAAAGAAAGAGAGAAAGAAAGAAAGAAAGAAAGAAAGAAAGAAAGAAAGAAAGAAGGCAGAGAGTTGGAATGCAGTCAAACTACTGTGTCCCGGCAGGCGGCAAAGCGTCGTGTCAGGTGTGAGATTGGGATGTCGACTGGACAAGCTCTTAGTTCAGCCAGATAGTAGAAACCAGCTAGATAGCTGGGAAAGTTGGCTGGCGGGTGAGCAGGACCGCCAACCTGGGCGTGAAAACACGCCGTTCCAGCATTATTTTGCCCTGGGAGGAGAGAAGGAAAAGCATTGAAGAATCCTGAATGATTATGGAGATGTACAGAAAAATGATTCACTTGAATGGAGATCAGAGGGGGTTATTCAGCCGGTTCGGGCGAATCGGTTGCGGCGACTGCTGGTGGACCGGCCCACCCACCCTGGCGTAATGCCGTCCTATTTAGTCACATTTTCAAGGCCGGGCGCGTACACGGAAGGCGGCACTCGCGCAAAGCGAGCGTACGATGCGCGGCAAACCGGTGGTATGAATATGTGAAACGCACCGCTGATGGGGATGCACCCGCTAGGCCACGGATGGGTGTTGAAACCCACATGGCAGAAGGCTGCTGAGGTTGGCATCCCTGCCTGTGGCGGGCATGATCCAGGCTGCCAGGGTAGAATTCAGCCCTGGGGCAGGGGGGTTAAAAATCCAAAAGCAGGAATCCTGTGAAGCTCCGCAAAGAGAATTACGTTGAGAATGCGAATTCTCGGTCATTTACTAAACCCACTGCCCTAGGCGGCCTTGGGGGAAATACTCCTCTGGAAGGAAGGGGCTCTGTTTCCTTGTGGGAAGAGGAATTAATCTTTCTTTCTTTCTTTCTTTCTTTCTTTCTTTCTTTCTTTCTTTCTTTCTTTCTTTCTTCTTTTCTTTCTTCTCTTTCTTTCTTCCTTCCCTTCCATGAATCTTTTCCTCCCTTCCTCCCTCCTTCCCTGAATCTTTTTTCCTTCCTTCTTCCCTTCCCTTCCATGAATCTTTTCCTCCCTTCCTCCCTCCTTCCCTGAATCTTTTTCCTTCCTTCCTTCCTTCCTTCCTTCCTTCCCTTCCATGAATCTTTTCCTCCCTTCCTCCCTCCTTCCCTGAATCTTTTTCCTTCCTTCCTTCCTTCCCTGAATCTTTTCCTCCCTCCTTGCCTGAATCTTCCTTCTTCCTTCTTCCTTCCTTCCTTCCCTGAATCTTTTCATCCCTTCCTCCCTCCTTGCCTGAATCTTCCTTCCTTCCTTCCTTCCTTCCTTCCTTCCCTGAATCTTTTCCTCCCTTCCTCCCTCCTTGCCTGAATCTTCCTTCCTTCCTTCCTTCCCTGAATCTTTTCCTCCCTTCCTCCCTCCTTGCCTGAATCTTCCTTCTTCCTTCCTTCCTTCCTTCCTTCCTTCCTTCCCTGAATCTTTTCATCCCTTCCTCCCTCCTTGCCTGAATCTTCCTTCCTTCCTCCTTCCTTCCTTCCTTCCTTCCTTCCTTGAATCTTTTCCTCCCTTCCTCCCTCCTTGCCTGAATTTTCTTTCCTTCCTTCCTTCCTTCCTTCCTTCCTTCCTTCCTTCCTTCCTTGAATCTTTTCCTCCCTTCCTCCCTCCTTGCCTGAATTTTCTTTCCTTCCTTCCTTCCTTCCTTCCTTCCTTCCTTCCTTCCTTCCTTCCTTCCTTCCTTCCTTCCTTCCTTCTTTCCTTCCTTCCTTCCCTGAATCTTTTCCTCCCTTCCTCCCTCCTTGCCTGAACCTACCTTCCTTCCTTCCTTCCTTCCTTCCTTCCTTCCTTCCTTCCTTCCTTCCTTCTTTCGGAAGTTAGCACCCACCCCTCTCCTAAGAAAATAAGATATTTTAAGAAATATTAAAAGGGCAGAATATTTCCCCTAAAAGGGAGGCAGAAACTCATTAAGGTTTGGGCCAGTCTATTCTACGTAACAAAGATCTACCTCCTTCAGGCAGAGCCATAATAGGAATTGCCCAAAGCCCTTTCGCTACATCATCACCCAGCAAGAGTCAACCAAGCTTGGGACACAGGACAGCCTACATTGTTGTACCTGCATGGCCTCATGGGAATCTGACAACCAATCAGAATACAAGCTCAAATTCAAAAGCCCTGACGGGGTATAAAACTCAGGCACTCTCAGCATCTCTTCCCTTTTTTTTTCTTCACCCAAGATCTTCAAGGCATGTGATCCTGTCCACCATTAAAACCATATTTCCAAGCAGTCTCCATGTTTCTAGTGTCTTTCTTCCCCACTTGGAACTGAACCCAGAAGGACCTTCCTTCCTTCTCTCCCTCCCTCCCTCCTTCCTTCCTTCCTTCCTTCCTTCCTTCCTTCCTTCCTTCCTTCCTGGGTGACTTTAAGATTTGTGGACTTCAACTCCCAGAATTCCATTCTGGGAATGAGTAATTTTAACACTCGTGGATTTCAACTCCCAGAATTCCTCAGCCAACTGGCTGAGGAATTCTGGGAGTCGAAGTCCACAAGTCTTAAAGTCACCAAGTTTGCAGATCCTTGCAGACCAAACTGGTTTTTGTTTTTGTTTTTTCCCTCCCTGAATTTTGGAGGCAGCCTTCATTTAAAAAAAAAGAAGAAGAAAAAGAAAAATCAATTTTAAATATATTGAGGAAGAGGGAGAGCCCACTCAGGTCCCTGCCAGCAAAGAGCTGAACACAGCTGGATGAGATATATGATCTGTATTAAACACTCCCGAGGCTGGAGAGCATCTCCATTCTTGGTGCAAAACCAAAGGACTCAGCCACTCCCCGGTTTTTTCAGGATGAGGAGGGTGTTAAGTCAGAGACTTCCGCACATTCTCACACCTCAACACCCAACTGGAATGCAACGTTATCCCTGAGATATGCATGTGTGAGATCACCAGACAATCCTCGCTGCACGGAAGCTAACAGCCAACCACGCCAGGCATTTGAGGAGGGAACTGAAAACTTTGGAAAACCTTCGGATGCTTCGGAGAAGAAGTTGGCTGGCGTCAGCGCAAAGGAGACAAAATGAACCTTGTGTCCTCCTCTGCTCAGCCAAGAGCCTTGGTGGTGCAGCAGACTAAAGTGCTGTTAAGTAGCACTTAGCTGCCAGCTGCCTGCAATTACTGCGAGTTCAAATCTCACCAGGCTCAAGGTTGACTCAGCCTTCCATCCTTCCGAGATAGGTCAAATGAGGACCCGCATTGTGGGGGCAATAAGATGACTTTGTATAAAAAAGAACACTGCTTGGGAGGAGGGGGGGCGAAAGCCCTACTAAACAGGTATATACAAAAGTTAAGCTTAACGCATTGTAAGCCGCCCTGAGTCTCCGGAGAAGGGCTGCATATAAATGGAACCAATAAATAAATAAATAAATAAACAAACAAACAAACAAACAAACAAACAAACAAATAAATAAAATGGCCTTTTGGGGAAGCACGCTTTCAAATTGCATTAACAGAGGGATACAATCAAAATCAAGAGAGGTATTAATACCACCCTATAAAGCCTTAGTAAGACCACACCTAGAATCCTGCACCCAGTTTTGGTCACCACACTATAAAAAAGATGTTGAGACTCTAGAAAAAGTGCAGAGAAGAGCAACCAGGATGATGAGGGGACTGGAGGCTCAAACAGACGATGAACGGTTGCAGGAACTGGGCATGGCTGGTCTAGTGAAGAGAAGGACCAGGGGAGACAGGATAGCATCTTCCAATATTTGAGGGGCTGCCCCAGAGAGGAGGAAGGGGGTCAAGCTATTCTCCAAAGCACCCGAAAGCCACACAAGGAACAATGGATGGAAACTGAACAAGGAGAGATTCAACCTGGAAATAAGGAGGAATTTTCTGACAGTGATTGGCATCGATCCATGGAACAGAAGTTGCCTTCAGAAGTTGTGGGAGCTTCATCCCTGGATGCTTTCAAGAAGAGACTGGACTGCCATCTGTCAGAAATGGTGTAGGGTCTCCTGCTTGAGTGGGTGGGGGGTTGGACTAGATGACCTCCAAGGTCCCTTCCAGCTCTGTTAATCTATTCTGAATTTCAACTGGTTGGATAGATGATAATCTACCCTTTGCTGAACGCAAAACCCTGCAGGCCCTTTCCTGGCATTTTTAATTAGAGTAGAATAGAATGACAGAGTTGGAAGGGACCTTGGAGGTCTTCTAGTCCAACCCCCTGCTTAGGCAAGAAACCCTACACCCAGTCGTGGGATTCAAATAATTGAACAACCGGTTCTCTGCACTAATGATTTCTTCCAACAACCAGTTCACTAAACTGCTCAGAAAGTTAACAACCGGTTCTCCCGAAGTGGTGCGAACTGGCTGAATCCCACTACACCGCTTCAGACAATTGGTTGTCCAACATCTTAAAAACTTCCAGTGTTGGAGCATTCACAACTTCTGGTGGCAAGTTGTTCCACTGGTTAATTGTTCTCACTGTCAGGAAATTTCTCCTGAGTTCCAAGTTGCTTCTCTCCTTGATTAGTTTCCATCCATTGCTTCTTCTCCTGCCTTCAGGTGCTTTGGAGAATAGCTTGACTCCCTCTTCTTTAGGGCAGCCCCTGAGAGATTGGAAGACTGCTATCATGTCTCCCTTAGTTCTTCTTTTCATTAAACTAGACATACCCAATTCCTGCAATCGTTCTTCCTATGTTTTAGCCTCCAGTCCCCTAATCTTCTTTCTTTCTTTCTTCCTGTCTTTCTTTCTTTTTCTTTCTTTCTTTCTTTTCTTTCTTTCTTTCTTTCTTTCTTTCTTTCTTTTTAAATTTGATTTATATGCCGCCCTTCTCCAGAGACTCAGGGCAGCTTACAATGCGTTAAGCAATAGCCTTCATACTTTTGTATATTTATACAAAGTCAGCTTATTGCCCCCACAAACTGGGTCTTCAATTTACCTACCTTAGAAAGAATGGAAGGCTGAGTCAACCTTGAGCCTGGCGAGATTCGAACCAGCAGTAATTGCAGGCAGCTGTGTTAATAACAGGGTGCTTAGACCACTGTACTATTAAGGCTCTTTCTTTCTTTCTTTCTTTCTTTCTTTCTTTCTTTCTTTCTTTCTTTCTTTCTCTCTCTTTCTTTCTTGGTTCGATTTATATGCCGCTCTTCTCCAGAGACTCAGGGCGGCTTACAATGCGTTAAGCAATAGCCTTCATACTTTTGTATATTTATACAAAGTCAGCTTATTGCCCCCACAAACTGGGTCTTCAATTTACCTACCTTAGAAAGAATGGAAGGCTGAGTCAACCTTGAGCCTGGCGAGATTCGAACCAGCAGTAATTGCAGGCAGCTGTGTTAATAACAGGGTGCTTAGACCACTGTACTATTAAGGCTCTTTCTTTCTTTCTTTCTTTCTTTCTTTCTTTCTTTCTTTCTTTCTTTCTTTCTTTCTTTCTCTTTCTTTCTTGGTTCGATTTATATGCCGCTCTTCTCCAGAGACTCAGGGCGGCTTACAATGCGTTAAGCAATAGCCTTCATACTTTTGTATATACCTGCTTAGTAGGGCCTTTGGCCCCCCTTTAAGCGGTCTTCTTTTTTATACAAAGTCAGTTTATTGCCCCCACAATCCGGGTCCTCATTTTCATTATCGTTGCTCTTCTCTGCACTCTTTCTAGAGTCCCAACATTTTTTTTTTTTTTTACATTGTGGCGACCAAAACTGGATGCAGGATTCCAAGTGTGGCCTTACCAAGGCCTTATAAAGTGGTATTAACACTTCACGTGACTTTCCCATGTAATTACAGAGACCGCCCCCCACTTGGAAAATCCCTCAAAATAATTTCATTTTAAAGCGTAACACTTTCTTTGACCCAAGGGAGCCTCTCTTTTTTTTACTCTGCTTTCATTGGACTCTGTTTTCATCGAAGGCTCGTTTGCACGATTCCCCAGGACAGGAAGCAAAGACCGGACTCCCTTTTAAGCTGATGGCTCTCCAAAACTTCGGTGGCAGCAGGGTCCTTCTGGAAAGAAGAGGGGGTGGGAGTGGAGTAGAGCATCAAACCACAGAAGTGCGAACAATGAGATGACAGCTAGACTTATCGGCTACCCTCGCTCAGACTCCGGGCCTGCAGCCCCCGAGGACGGCTTATCGAGAGCTTCCAAAGTGTGAAGTTTCAAAACTCCTGGCTTCTAATCAGCAGTGATGACAAGTGACTGTACTGAAATCTACACATACCAATACAAACACACCAACACACACAGATACTGCTGCGGTCCTATAGCACACAGGCACATCACTACTTCCAGGAAGTGGGGTTTTTAAAGGGGGGGGGATTCCTCTGTCTAGGACAACTTTAAACACTCCAAGAACCATTTGGACCCGTTTCCCACAGAAAAGAAAACACCGGGAGCCACAAAAACCCTTCCCATGCCTGACGATTTCTTGAGTAGCAGCATAACTAGCGTATGTAGTTGAATTAAATGTTCTGAAACTTTTCTTTTCTTGTAATGTAGATAAAAGAAATAATGTGGATAAAAGAAAGGAATCATACAGAGTCAGATATATGGGCTCTGGGGGACCCTCTCTATTCACATTGTTATTTATTTATTTTATTGATTTGATTTGATTTGATTTCTATACCGCCCTACTCCCGAAGGACTCAGGGCGGTGCACAGCCAAACAATAAAACACATACATACAAAATTTAAAAGTGGAATTAAAATCAAATTAAATAATTTTGGCCCCGACAAATTTAAAACCCCAAACTATGTAAAACCAATTTTAAAATTGAATGTATAAAATACTAAAAGATATTTAAAAATTAAAAATCTTTTATGGAAGAGGGAGAAAATTAGGCCAGGCCCGCCTGGTGAAATAATAAGATCTTTAAAGCGCGGCGGAAGGTACGCAGATCCGGGATCCTCCGTATCTCCGGGGGGAGCTCGTTCCAGATAGTAGGTGCCCCCACAGAGAAGGCTCTCCCCCTGTGGGCCGCCAGTCGGCATTGTTTGGCCGACGGCACCCGGAGGAGCCCCTCTCTATGGGAACGTACTGGTCGGTGGGAGGCTATTGGTGGTAGTAGGCGGTCCCGCAAGTACCCAGGGGAAGACGTGCTTAGATACATGAACTCTGAGAGAACCTCTCTATTCACATTATTATAAGAGAGGAAAGTGCTTGTTGGAAATTATATTAACAAACAGTTAAACCCCATTAAGTGGTAATATATCTTCTGAGACCTAGATGTCACGAAAGGACCGCCATATGGAAAACATCTGAGTGACCTCACTGTGAATGACACAAAGACATATATGTTACAAAGAGTTACTTAATCCAATAAATTTACCCAAGGACAGCAGTAACTCTCCCATTAACAACTACAAGCGCTTAAGAAAAGTTGTGTGGCTAAAATAATTTTATAAACTAAAATTATTGGTTTAAGTAATTAGATGAACACATTATCCAATGTATGTAACCATATAGGGAAAATCGGATGTATGATCTCATGATTAACCATATATGGCAAATGTATGATCTCACTGAATCCTTTGTCTTAGAAATGTATAAAACCAGTTGTATCAGGGTTCTTCCCTTGTTCAAAGCTTCAGGTAAAAAACTGGCTCTGAACCTTGCGCAATAAAACTGTCTCTGGCTGACCTAGGAATGTTGCTTGGTCCTTCCATTCCACAACACTTGGATTTATCCATGGTTAGCCTACCGGGGGTCGAAAAGCTCAATAAATCGTGTGCCGGTGGGTATCACACATTGGCGATTGTGATGTATATTTTGAGCGACAAATATATATATCTCTCTCTCTCATATCTATCTATCTATCTATCTATCTATCTATCTATCTATCTAATCTCTCTATATATATCTCTCTATATATATCTATATATATCATATCTTTCTCTCTCATATCTATCTATCTAGCTATCTAATCTCTCTTTATATATCTCTATATATCTCTATATTATATATATCATATCTTTCTCTCTCTCTCATATCTATCTATCTATCTATCATCTAATCTCTTCTATCTATCTATCTATCTAATCTCTCTCTCTATATATATCTATATATATCATAACTTTCTCTCTCATATCTATCTATCTATCTATCTATCTATCTATCTATCTATCTATCTAATCTCTCTATATATATCTATATATTATATATATCATATCTTTCTCTCTCTCTCATATCTATCTATCTATCTATCTATCTATCTATCTATCTATCTATCTATCTATCATCTAATCTCTTCTATCTATCTATCTATCTATCTATCTATCTATCTATCTATCTATCTCTATCTATATATCAACGAACACCCCAAGGGCCACTATTTGCACGACGACAACAACGCAACTGCAAACGTCATGCATTCGGTGTTGGAAGTCTAGGAGGAGGGCACCCATTAATTCTCTTAATGACCCGTTTTTTTCTCGGCGGAGGCAGACCTTCTCCGCCTCTTAACATTTACAAAGGACAAACTTCGGGGCTGGGGGTAGGGTTGCAAGGGGTCCATGCCCCTCCGTGCCCCAGTGATTGGCAGGACCAGCTGCCTCTGGATGGGCTGAAGGCAGAATTAGAAAGAGGAGCTGGACAGAAAGGTGGAGGTTAATCTCCAATGAAATGTTAAATCTCCAACGAAAAACAAAGAGCCGGGAGACACATTATTAGAGGGACCTCCAGGTACCATGGCAATCTATCTTTACCGCTGGCATAGACCTAAATGCCGGGCCTCCCACCAAGTTATCCATCGAGCCGGCCCTCTGCTCTTCTGTTATTTATAGAAAGAACCACCCACCCAAAGCCAAGAAGGAAATGATTGACTCGTCACCTGTCCTAAAATTGCTGGGGTCCTGCTTAGTTTAGCGGGACGCATCGCGTGGCCACTAAACTCAATTTAGATTGTCCGCTGGCTGAAACAAAACAGAAGATTTGGTGGCTGCAGGCAGTCCTCGACGTACGACCACGTAAGAATAGAATAGAATAGAATAGAATAGAATAGAATAGAATAGAATAGAATAGAATGGAATGGAATGGAAGGGAAGGGAAGGGAATGGAATGGAATAGAATAGAGTAGAACAGAAAATACGGAATGGAATGGAATGGAATGGAATGGAATGGAATAGAATAGAATAGAATAGAATAGAATAGAATAGAATAGAATAGAATAGAATAGAATAGAATAGAATAGAATAGAATAGAATAGAAAATACGGAATGAAATGAAATGAAATGGAATGGAATGGAATGGAATAGAATAGAATAGAATAGAATAGAATAGAATAGAAAATACGGAATGGAATGAAATGAAATGAAATGGAATGGAATGGAATAGAATAGAATAGAGTAGAGTAGAGTGGAATGGAATGGAATAGAATGGAATGGAATGGAATAGAATAGAATAGAATAGAAAAGAAAATACGGAATGGAATGGAATAGAATAGAATAGAAAATACAGAATGGAATGGAATAGAATAGAGTAGAATAGAAAATATGGAATAGAATGGAATGGAATGGAATGGAATAGAATAGAAAAGAAAATACGGAATGGAATGGAATAGAATAGAATAGAAAATACGGAATGGAATGGAATGGAATGGAATAGAATAGAATAGAATAGAATAGAATAGAATAGAATAGAATAGAATAGAATAGAATAGAAAATACGGAATGGAATGGAATGGAATAGAATAGAAAATACAGAATGGAATAGAATAGAGTAGAATAGAAAATACGGAATGGAATGGAATGGAATAGAATAGAATAGAATAGAAAATACAGAATGGAATGGAATAGAATAGAATAGAAAATACGGAATGGAATGGAATGGAATAGAATAGAAAAGAAAATATGGAATGGAATGGAATAGAATAGAATAGAAAATACGGAATGGAATGGAATGGAATGGAATGGAATAGAATAGAATAGAATAGAATAGAAAAGAAAATACGGAATGGAATGGAATGGAATGGAATGGAATAGAATAGAATAGAATAGAATAGAAAATACAGAATGGAATGGAATAGAATAGAATAGAAAATACGGAATGGAATGGAATAGAATAGAATAGAATAGAATAGAAAAGAAAATATGGAATGGAATGGAATAGAATAGAATAGAAAATACGGAATGGAATGGAATGGAATGGAATGGAATGGAATAGAATAGAATAGAATAGAATAGAATAGAATAGAATAGAATAGAATAGAATAGAATAGAATAGAATAGAAAAGAAAAGAAAATATGGAATGGAATGGAATAGAATAGAATAGAAAATACGGAATGGAATGGAATGGAATAGAATAGAAAATACGGAATGGAATGGAATGGAATGGAATAGAATAGAATAGAAAATACGGAATGGAATGGAATAGAATAGAATAGAATAGAATGGAGTGGAATGGAATGGAATGGAATGGAATGGAATGGAATAGAATAGAATAGAATAGAATAGAATAGAATAGAATAGAATAGAATAGAAAAGAAAATACGGAATGGAATGGAATGGAATGGAATGGAATGGAATGGAATAGAATAGAATAGAAAATACAGAATGGAATGGAATAGAATAGAATAGAAAATACGGAATGGAATGAAATGGAATGGAATGGAATAGAATAGAATAGAAAATACGGAATGGAATGGAATGGAATGGAATGGAATAGAATAGAAAATACGGAATGGAATGGAATAGAATAGAATAGAATAGAATAGAATAGAATGGAATGGAATGGAGTGGAGTGGAGTGGAGTGGAGTGGAGTGGAGTGGAGTGGAGTGGAAT
Organism: Arizona elegans; assembly: GCA_022577455.1. Lineage (NCBI taxonomy): Eukaryota > Metazoa > Chordata > Lepidosauria > Squamata > Colubridae > Arizona > Arizona elegans. The sequence continues at coordinate 10,009,302 of JAKOOJ010000023.1, forward strand.
GGAATGGAATGGAATAGAATAGAATAGAATAGAATAGAATAGAATAGAATAGAAAAGAAAAGAAAAGAAAATACGGAATGGAATGGAATGGAATGGAATGGAATGGAATAGAATAGAATAGAATAGAATAGAATAGAATAGAATAGAATAGAATAGAAAATACGGAATGGAATGGAATGGAATAGAATAGAATAGAAAATACAGAATGGAATGGAATAGAATAGAATAGAGTAGAATAGAATAGAGTGGAGTGGAATGGAATGGAATGGAATGGAATGGAATGGAATGGAATGGAATGGAATAGAATAGAATAGAATAGAATAGAAAATACGGAATGGAATGAAATGGAATGGAATGGAATGGAATGGAATAGAATAGAATAGAATAGAATAGAAAATACGGAATGGAATGGAATGGAATGGAATAGAATAGAATAGAATAGAATAGAATAGAATAGAATAGAATAGAATAGAATAGAATAGAATAGAAAATACGGAGTTGGAAGGGACCTTGGAGGTCTTCCAGTCCAACCCCCTTCTTAGGCAGGAAAGCCTATACCAGAGGTCAGCAACCTACGCCTCCGGAGCTGCATGTGGCTCTTTGGGCCCTCTGTTGTGGCTCCCTGTCAAGTGATCCCACCATGGCCGGCCCTACCCCTCATTCTCCACTCCCAGTTACTCCTCGCCTGGCCTGAGAAGGTAAGGGTGACGGTGGGGGATGGAGAAGCAGCCAGGGTAGGGAGATATATATAGAGAGAGACACAGAGAGGTATAGAGAGAGAGGGGGAGAGAGAGGGAGGAAGGGAGGGGGGAGAGAGAAAGATGTCAAAAGGATTTTGTGGTTCCCGGTGTTTTTTAACAACTGGTTCTTTGCGTGCCACCTGTAACACCTGTGCCATAGGTTCGCCATCACGGTCCCAGAATATTTCATTCTTCTAGGAGAACGGTGGGTGCTAACTTCCTACACTTGTAAGCCTCAACATTTATGGAAAAGGCTGCCCCCTTTGTTCCCAGCATGTCCACCCCAGACCTTCTGAAAAATTAATGGACGGTTTCTAATTGGAGAAGCAGACAGAGGTATCTCATTAAGGCACCCACTGGGGGGGTCGTTGGGGAGCCCCCAAACTGTGCCGGTGCAAGGCAGCTTCAAGCTGCTTCATCCTGGGAGGGTTGGAAGAGGGGAAAACAGCCGCCTTCTGTTCGTCAAGTTGAGATTGTCAGCTTCCCAAACAGACCCGGGCAGGGATGGGATTCAAAAAAATTTAGCGACCGGTTCTCCACCTGGTTGCTGGGTGGGCGTGGCCATGGTGGGCGTGGCCTACTCGGTCCTCCTGCACCATGGCGGGGGTGGGTGGGTTCACCCTCCCCAATCTCTGGAGGCTTTGCTCGAACTTCCGGGAGGGTGAAAACAGCTTCCCCTGGGCTCCAGAGGCTGGAAACGGGCCCTTTCCAGACTTCCAGGAGGCCCGTTTTTCACCCTCCCAGAGCCTCCGCGTGGGCCCTGTACATACCTGGCATCCAAAACAGGCCACGTGGAGACTCCTAGGAGGGGCGGGGCAGGGTGGGTGGGTGGAGCCAGCCAGTCCTTGCAACTACCAGTTCGTTGAACCAGATGTAAAATTAGCATACGATTCGCCCGAACCTGTCTGAACCGGCTGAATGCCACCCCTAGACCCAGGCCTTTTAAAGAAAGATAATCAATAAGCCAACTCTCAAGCTTGCCTGGCTTTGACCTTCCTGGCAAGGAGAGAGGAACCTAAGTTTGCAGGTTCAACCCAAACTTCACACTTTCATTCTTCCTGTCAAAAAATAAAACTAGCTACAACAATGTTCCAGTATCATCTGAACTACTCAAAATTTCCGCTACCAGTTCTCCAGAACCTGTCAGTACCTACTGGATTTCACCCCTGGTATATGCATAATTTTTGTATTTATTTATTTGTTTGTTTGTTTGATCTTATTTACAGTAGTGGCCAAAATTGTGTATTTTTGAGGTTTGATGGCTAATAACACCACTTTCCCCCCCCCCCCCCGAGTTTCAAGATAATCCTATTCCACTGCTGGAATGGCCTGGGAATAGCCCAGACCTTAATCCCATTGAAAATCTAAGGAGCTGACTCAAGAAACTGGTTAGTCAGAAGCGACCCAGCGATAAAACCCAGTTAATAGAAGCCATCCTTCAATCTTCGTATATCTCGTTTTTTCTATGGTGATCATTTTTGTATATGCTCTCAGGAGCCTGAGTGATGTAGGAGGCTAATGCCTCCTACTAAGGCAGCATTTAACATCCAGCTGCCTGCAATTACTGCGAGTTCAATTCTCACCAGGCTCAAGGTTGACTCAGCCTTCCATCCTTTCTAAGGTGGGTAAAATGAGGACCCGGTGGTGGGGGCAATAAGCTGACTTTGTATAAAAAATACAAAAGTATGAAGGCTATTGCTTAACACATTGTAAGCCGCCCTGAGTCTCCGGAGAAGGGCAGTATATAAAAATAAATAAATAAATAAATAAATAAATAAAAATAAATAAATAAATAAATAAATAAAATATATCTCGCTTTTTCTACGTGTTTCACTTTTCTTCTTTCTACTGTAACTGCTATTCTAATGGCAAATCCTTCATAGAAGTTCTTGCAATACGTTCTTGATTAAATTATCTTTCCATTGATATATAACTTTATAGTACTAATACTCAAAAAAAAAAAAGTCAAAAAACTGGTTTAATGTTGCATGAAGAAGAATTGGTTAGACAGATAAGAGAAAGGCCCAATGCATATCAAGAGGGTTTATAATGTTTTGTTAGAAAGAGACTCAGAAAATGAACTGGTTAAAGATTGTATGATAAAATGGGCGCAAAATTTTGCAGAACCAGTTATGATGGAAACGTGGGAAAAAAGATGGGTTCAGAATGTTAAATTTACGCAGTCACAGAACTTGAGGGAAAATTTTTATAAAATGTTTTATAGGTGGCATTTAGATCCTAAGAAATTGTCATGCATGTATCCTAATGTTCAACCAAAATGTTGGAGATGTGATTGTTTAGATGCTACATACTATCATATATGGTGGACCTGCAAGAAAGTAAAGGCTTTCTGGATAAAAATTTGGTGGATTATGCAAAATGTTCTGAAGAAAAAATTTTCTCAATTGTTTTTATTGGGTATAGTTAAGGGTTTTTCAATGGGTGAAACAAAATTGATATTGTACATGGTGACAGCAGCTAGGTTACTGATTGGTCAATATTGGAAAAGGGATGTTTTGCCTACTATTGAAGAATGGACTTTGAAGGTGGCCAGTTTTGTAGAAATGGCAAAGATATCAGCATACTTAAAAGACCGGACTCAAGAGACTTATGCATGGGAGTGGAAGAAATGGATAGATTATGTGCAGAATAAATACCAAACTAGGAAGTATCAAATAGCTTTTAGTTGAATGTTGTGTAGAAATGTATAGTACACAGGGGGGTACAATAGTTCAATGTTATGTAGAAATGTATAGTACACGGGGGGAGAATAGAAGGGCGGTATAGTACGATATAATATGATAATATGGATTTGGATTTCACCTTGGGGAAGTCATGGGAGGAGGGGAGGGCTAGGGAGGGTTAGGGAGGGAAAGTGTGTGTGGGGGGGAAATGGGAAAATTTGTACTTGTAAAACTTTTCTAATTTTAAAAAAAAAAAAGTGATGTTATTAGCTAGTTTTAGAAAATAGAAAAGGTTTCCACAATTTTGGCCGCTACTGTACGAAGTGCATATTGGGGCCGGTGATCCTTTGAGAGCTGCGTGCGACGCAATTCCACTGGAATGTATAAACGATTTGTGTACGTTCAAAGTGACAATAACTAAGTCCAAAGTCTTTTCCCCCCTTTGAGCCGTTCTCGACTCTTTTCTTGGTGACCAGCCCGTCAAAGCAATCTTGTGCCAATTCTCAGCCCGGGATGGATGGGCACAGGTGGCCTGCAAGGAGGTGGCCTGAGCTCTACCGGTCCAGAGGTTTTGAGCTCCTCTTTGCTCTTCCATCCCAGAGGTGGCTCCCACCTGCAGAGAGAACGGACGGATGGAAGGAAGGAAGGAAGGAAGGGCAGAGATGCTGAGTTTCGTTTCCTCTTCCGACCAAGGATGAGCTGGATCTAAGCCAATCCCTGAGCTTTTCCTGGGGGCTTGGGAGGATTTAAAGGGGGTATAAAAGCGGCTGAGAGAAGCAGGCTGGCTGCACCTTGGCACCTGGTGGGGAGGAGGGGGTCCCTGTCCCAGAAACTGCTTCGAAGCAAGGATGACTGTCCAGCTTCCTTGCTCAGGTTGGCTTCTTCTGCTTCTTCTGCTGATGCTCGGTCAAGGGAGAGCGAAGCCGCTGGCTGAGATCCAGGTAAGAGGGAGGCTGCACCTGGTGGGTTTCTGCAGGCTCAAAGGATCGAGGGGCTCCCTTTAGAACGAGGAACGAGGTTGCTACGAGCCAGCTGGGCTTTTCCTGCCTGCCTTCCCTGGAAGCACGTTCCCACAATGGAAGGCACCCCATTTGGGATGGGGACAACTGCCCCTCTGGGATGGAAGTTGGGGGGAGACAGAGCCCTGACTCTTGCTGCTGTGGGGCTGGCCAGCTCCCAACCTTGCAGAGAGGAAATCTGGTTTTTATTATCTTCCTCCTCCTCCTCTCTTCCTTCTTTTTCCTTTTTTTTCTCCTTCTCCATCGTCTCCGCCTTCTCTTCTTCCTCCTTCCTTTTCCTCTTTTCTCCTCTTTTCCTCCTCCTCCTCTTCTCCTTTTCTTCCTCTTCTTCTCCTTCTCCACCTCCTCTGCCTTCTTCTTCCTCCTTCCTTTTCCTTTTTTCTCCTCTTTTCCTTCTCTTCTTTCTTCTCCTCCTCTTCCCTTTCTTTTCCTCTTCTTCCTCTTCCTCTTTTCCTTCTCCTTTTCCTCCCTTTCTTCTCTTCTTCTTCTTCCTCCTTTCCCCCTTCTTCCTTTTTTCATCTTCTTCTTCCTCTTTTCCTCTTCTCCCTCCTTTGTCTTTTCTTCCTCCTCTTCCTCTTTTCCTTCTATTCTTCCTCCCCCTTTTCTTTCTTCTCTTCTTCCTCTACCTCCTCTCCTCTTTCCTCCACCTCCTCCTTCTCTTCTCCCTCCTTTGTCTTTTCTGCTTCTTCCTCCTCCCCTTCCTCTTTTCCTTTTCCTTCCTTCTCTCCTTCCTCTTGTTTTCCTCCTCTTCTTCCTCCCCCTTTTCCTTCTTCTCTCCTTCCTTCTCCTCTTCTCCTTCCCCTTTTCTTCCTCTTTCCTTGCAGAGCTTATCAACATTGCTGGAGGAAGACCTGGAGCCCCCCATGGGCACAGAGGAGATGGACCGGAGTCAGGAGGAGTCCCTGATGACCGGAGCCCTGGACCAGCCAGACGTCGTCTACCCGTGGGCCAGGAGCCTGGAGGAGCACCCGGCTGATTTCCAGCAGCTTTTGAGAGAGCTCCTAAACTCCGCCAGGAGGCACCAGTCCAGGAACAAAAAGGGGCCATCGCGAGGTTGCTTCGGGGCCAAGCTGGACCGTATCGGAGCTTTCAGCGGGCTGGCCTGCTGAGCTCCAAGTGAGCAGGTGAGTCCCTGGCTGGAAACCTCATTTGAGTTAAAAAAGTTAGATATTGGCAAATAATTAGGATGGGCAGAAAGCCCCCAGCCCCATCCAGCCTCAGTCCAGGCAGCCTGGCTGCCACTCAGGGCCAGGAATCATCACTTCCAGCAAACTGGCTTAAAGTGTGTGGAGGCAGTTAAAAAAGCCAACTCAATCCTAAATTACATCGAGGGATACAATCAAGATCAAGAGAGGTACTAATACCACTCTATAAAGCCCTAGTAAGACTACACCTAGAATCCTGCACCCAGTTTTGGTTACCACTCTATAAAAAAGATGTTGAGACTCTAGAAAAAGTGCAGAGAAGAGCAACCAGGATGATGAGGGGACTGGAGGCTAAAACATACAATGAACAGTTGCAGGAACTAGGCATGGCTGGTCTAGTGAAGAGAAGGACCAGGGGAGACAGGAGAGCATCTTCCAATATTTGAGGGGCTGCCACAGAGAGGAAGAAGGGGGTCAAGCTATTTTCCAAAGCACCTGAAGGTCAGACAAGGAACAATGGATGGAAACTGCACAAGGAGAGGTTCAACTTGGAAACAAGGAGAAATTTTCTGACAGTAAGAGGAATCAACCCATGGAACAAAAGTTGCCTTCAGAAGTTGTGGGAGCTTCATCACTGGAAGCTTTCAAGAAGAGACTGGACTGCCATCTGTCAGAGATAGGTAGGGTCTCCTGCTTGAGTGGGTGGGCGGTTGGACTAGATGAGCTCCAAGGTCCCTTCCAACCCTGTGAATCTGTATCTATTCCACTCACTTCAGACCATGAGGACTAGCAACTTACTTTTCTTCATAGGGAGAGTCCTTATCTCCTGCCCACTAGGGATTCGAACCGCTGAACTGCCGACCTTTCGCTCGACAAGCTCAGCATCTTAGCCACTGAGCCACCGCATCCCTATAAGACAAGTCATAAAACGGGGCAAAGCCTGGTTTACGCTGCTTAGCGACGTAAAAGTCGGGCTCAGTGGTGGTCATACCTCGAGGACTACCTGGTGTTTTTTTTTCTTCCCCCTACACAGGCTTTCCAGCTGAGACCACACCAGCGGCATCTTCCCAAGACCCCCCTCATCATCATCATCATCATCACCGCAGCAGTGTCAAGTCAACCCCTCTGCAGACGTGTCTCTCTGATCCAGAAGGATTCATTCACACATGCACATTGAGTCATTTGGGAAGCTGGTTTAGTGCGGTTGAGTATCCTTCCTCCAGTTCGTTTGCACAAAGGACAGAGGGATCCTTCGGGGGCCCGCCAGTGGAGCCTCCATGTCCAGGAAACGCCAGCTGCATCTTTTCAGACCTCCCCAGAAGCATCTCTTAGGAAAAAAAAAAAACAACAGCTCGGTTTTTGAAATTTGAAACTATGTGCGTGTGTGTTTTGTAAAGGTGTCCACACAGAGACAAAAAACAGTTGCGTCAGCTCTTCCGAATGGTTGAACTTCAGGTAAACTTCAGGAAGGAGGAAAGACCCCGTGAAAATATAATTGTGTGAAATGACTCCGGTGGGGGGGAACAAGTCACGCTAATTTGTACCTTGGTGTTCGTTCTTTGAGACGCTCTTCTCTTGCTTGTGCTGAGCCTTTTCAGTTGTGATTGTATACACATCCTAACAACTTCGTACTTGTGATGGTCGTATACTCTATGTTAGATTTTGTAATTTGTTCAATTAGTTTCCAGATCCTCTTTTGGCTTCTCCATTTAAACCAAATATTTATGATATTTATTTCTTCCTCTTCTTTTTCTCCTTCTCCTTCTTCTTCCTCCTCCTCCTCCTCTTCTTCTTCCTTCTTTCTTCTTCTTCTAAAACCAAAACAATCTTTTAAACCAAAACCATCAGTGATAATTTCTTCTTCTTCTTCTTCTTCTTCTTCTTCTTCTTCTTCTTCTTCTTCTTCTTCTTCTTCTTCTTCTTCTTCTTCTTCTTCTTCTTCTTCTTCTCCTTCTTCTTCCTCCTCCTCCTCTTCTTCTTCTTTCTTTCTTCTTCTTCTAAAACCAAAACAATCTTTTAAACCAAAACAATCAGTGATAATTTCTTCTTCTTCTTCTTCTTCTTCTTCTTCTTCTTCTTCTTCTCCTTCTTCTTCCTCCTCCTCCTCTTCTTCTTCCTTCTTTCTTCTTCTTCTAAAACCAAAACAATCTTTTAAACCAAAACAATCAGTGATAATTTCTTCTTCTTTTTCTTTCTTTCTTCTTCTTCTTCTTCTTCTTCTTCTTCTTCTTCTTCTTCTTCTTCTTCTTCTTCTTCTTCTTCTTCTTCTTCCTCCTCCTCCTCCTCTTCTTCCTTCTTTCTTCTTCTTCTAAAACCAAAACAATCTTTTAAACCAAAACCATCAGTGATAATTTCTTCTTCTTCTTCTTCTTCTTCTTCTTCTTCTTCTTCTTCTTCTTCTTCTTCTTCTTCTTCTTCTTCTTCTTCTCCTTCTTCCTCCTCCTCCTCTTCTTCTTCCTTCTTTCTTCTTCTTCTAAAACCAAAACAATCTTTTAAACCAAAACCATCAGTGATAATTTCTTCTTCTTCTTCTTCTTCTTCTTCTTCTTCTTCTTCTCCTTCTTCTTCCTCCTCCTCCTCTTCTTCTTCCTTCTTTCTTCTTCTTCTAAAACCAAAACAATCTTTTAAACCAAAACAATCAGTGATAATTTCTTCTTCTTCTTCTTCTTCTTCTTCTTCTTCTTCTTCTTCTTCTTCTTCTTCTTCTTCTTCTTCTTCTTCTTCTTCTTCTTCTTCTCCTTCTTCTTCCTCCTCCTCCTCTTCTTCTTCCTTCTTTCTTCTTCTTCTAAAACCAAAACAATCTTTTAAACCAAAACCATCAGTGATAATTTCTTCTTCTTCTTCTTCTTCTTCTTCTTCTTCTTCTTCTTCTTCTTCTTCTCCTTCTTCTTCCTCCTCCTCCTCTTCTTCTTCCTTCTTTCTTCTTCTTCTAAAACCAAAACAATCTTTTAAACCAAAACCATCAGTGATAATTTCTTCTTCTTCTTCTTCTTCTTCTTCTTCTTCTTCTTCTTCTTCTCCTTCTTCTTCCTCCTCCTCCTCTTCTTCTTCCTTCTTTCTTCTTCTTCTAAAACCAAAACAATCTTTTAAACCAAAACAATCAGTGATAATTTCTTCTTCTTCTTCTTCTTCTTCTTCTTCTTCTTCTTCTTCTTCTTCTTCTTCTTCTTCTTCTCCTTCTTCTTCCTCCTCCTCCTCTTCTTCTTCCTTCTTTCTTCTTCTTCTAAAACCAAAGCAGTTCCAAGTAAAGCCGCTTTCTGCAACTGACTGAGGGCAAACTTGTCAATGCCAATGATGGTGCTCCCAGTTGTTTTGGGACTTGCACCAGTGGAGGGTTTCAAATTTTTTTATTACCGGTTCTGTGGGCGTGGCATGGCTTGGTGGGCGTGGCAGGGGAAAGATACCGCAAAAATCTCCATTCCCACCCCACTCCAGGGGAAGGTTACTGCGAAATCTCCATTCCCACCCCACTGCAGGGGAAAGGATACTGCGAAATCCCCATTTCCTCTCCACTCCAGGGGAAGGTAACTGCAAAATCTCCATTCCCACCCCACTCCAGGGGGAGGTTACTGCGAAATCCCCATTCCCACCCCACTCCAGGGGAAGGATACTGCAAAATCCCCATTTCCTCCCCACTCCAGGGGAAGGTAACTGCAAAATCTCCATTCCCACCCCACTCCAGGGGGAGGTTACTGCGAAATCCCCATTTCCTCCCGATCAGCTGGGACTCAGGAGGCAGAGAATAGATGGGGATTGGGCCAGTCAGAAATCTTTACTACTGGTTCTCCAACCTACTCAAAATGTCCGCTACCGGTTCTCCAAAACTGGTTAGAACCTAATGTAAATGAAGCGGGCTCTGATAGATGACCACTGGATAACTTTTTATTCACTCTATTCTAAAGGCAGAAAATGCATCCGGTTGGAAAAATTACAAACACAGCCAAAATCCTTTTGATACTTTTAGGAGGCCTCTAAGTTGTCAGAAGAAAGGAACATTCTAATGACATACAGCTTAAAGGTTGGTTAGGTCAAGGGGATCCACATGAGCTATAAGTCATTTATCAACATAAGATAATTTGAATCTACGCTCCAGTAATTTACAGAAGAATTATGATTGTTTGGCAAGAATAATATGAAACTTTAGTAATTAGGAAATGTCAATTAAATATAACAAATGTATATGACCATATAAACTGCTGAGTTAACAGAATCCTTTGTCTTAGAAGTGTATAAAACCGTTGTAACTAAGTTCTCTCTTTGTTCAAAGCTTCATGTAAAAATTGGCTCTGAACCTTGCGCAATACACTGTCTCTGACTAACCTAGGAATGTTGCGTTGGTCTCATCATTCCACAACAAACCTGCTGAAACCCACCTCTGGTACTACCCAGAGGTGGGATTCACTTACCTTCCCTACCGGTTCGCAAATGTGAGTGCGCGCGCAGTTGGTGGCCACTTTGCTAACAGAAACGTAAAGATGACAATGTATGACACAATACATTGGGAAAGAGGAAATAAATAAATAGTAAATAAACATGGAGGCATAATTAGGCAATGCAGTCTCGCCTTCCCAGAACACAACGATCCTGAAGTCCCCGCAAGGAGGCTGGGAGGCAAGTGTGTGCATACCATGCACAAAACATATCCGCATATTTACGCAGTTAAAATATCTGTTGACAGATGGACGCTGAGGACTAGCAGCTTGGAAAGGCTGGCTCAAAGGAACCCTGGCTCTGCTTCTCAAGTCCTCACTTTTGTAGGTGGCTCCATTTAATCTTAAGATTCTTTAAAAACAGAGTGTGTGTGGGGTTTTTGGAGAGGGGGGGATTTGATTATTTTATTAAGTTTAATTTTGTCCACTGGTTATGACTTTCTCTGTGGGAAACAATCAGATCATTGTTTCCCACTTTGGCTTAGCGGACCCTTCCTCAAATGGATCTTCTTTGGCCATTGCATCTTCTGGTTTAAAATTCAAAGCACTTCCTGTACCAATTATCCCACACTGTATAGAATTCTGAATCCTCTTTTTCATTTAGTTCTAATGTTAATTTATTCATTTGAGCACAATCAAATATTTTCTGAATAATAGATTCCTCAGGTGGTATATGATTTCCTTTCCAATATTGTGCATATGTTATTCTCGCTGCTGTATGTGAATGATTAAATATCCTGGGGTTTTTTTAAATCATATTTGGCCTTTAGTACTTCCCAGGAGAAAGGTTTCTGGAATCAATTTGATTTTATTATTAATTAATTCTTGTAGCCAATTTTACTCCAAAATAATTGGTATAGGTGGATTGAGAACTGAATTACAAATGGATGAAAATTAGTATAAAGTTTAATATTATTATTATTATTATTATTATTATTATTATTATTATTATTATTATTATTATTTTATTTCTATGCCGCCTTTCTCCCGAAGGACTCAGGGCGATGTACAGCCTGATTAAAAGCACAAAGACAGACAAAATTTAAAAATAATTAAAATTATTAAATAATTGGCTCAATTATAAAACCCCCAAATTTAAAATCCCACATTTAAAACCAATTAAAATCTTTACATTGATAGCCCAGCCTGGCGGAACAACAAGGTTTTGAGGGCACAGCGAAATACATGGAAGTCGGAAATCTTACACATTTCTGGGGGCAGTTCATTCCAAAGGGCTCCATTTATTTGGAGTTATAGAATATATAGGAAAAATTAATCTAACCTGTGGGAAAAGTAACACTATCTGATTGTTTACGTATTGGAATTATGGAAAAATGGAAAAAACCACAATATAATATTAAAAATAAATAAATATAAAATAAAATAAAATAAAACTCAAGCACTTCCACTCCTGTTTCTACCTCTCCAAATTTTATTTTCCCACTCTCTCCCTTCTTCCGGACCTTCACAAAATATCCTACTAACAGAGCCGCACCTGTCCTAAATTCACCCCGGGAAAATGAAAACCTTTGCAGAAAACTCTCAATTAAAAACCGCGGAGAAGTATTTTTCCTTGCACATAAAAGGCAGCTCTCCTAATTAAAATAATTGGTCTGCCCTGGCTCGCTTGTTTATTCCATTAGCATATAAATAATGAACGTGGCCTTTGAAGCTCAACCGGGGCTGGAGATGACAGAGAATGGAGCCTCCATGAAAACAGGTAGAAGGAAGTGGGGAGGGGAGGGGGGGGAGGACAGAAGGGCAACAGGAACTGAGAAAGAACAGCTGGATTCATAGAAACTTCCAAATCCTTCCCCTCCCTCACATTTTGAATTCATGAGAATTGCTGCAGGCCTCAATCATTCCACCAGGTTCATGCAGAACATTAAAATTTCAGAGGCCAGGGCAGGCAGAAGGAAGCCTGAAGCCAGGCCTCTGAGCATCGACAGAGAGCCTCCCAAGGCAGCTGCACAAAGTCTGTCTGTGCCAAGATCCATCTTTCGCCTTTATTTATTTGTTTTCATTTGACTTCTGCTGTCCTCTCTCTCTCTCTGGCTGGCTAAGATAGATAGATAGGTAGATAGATAGATAGATAGATAGATAGATAGATAGATAGATAGGTAGGTAGGTAGATAGATAGATAGATAGATAGGTAGATAGGTAGGTAGGTAGGTAGGTAGGTAGATAGATAGATAGATAGGTAGATAGATAGGTAGGTAGGTAGATAGATAGATAGATAGATAGATAGATAGATAGGTAGGTAGGTAGGTAGGTAGGTAGATAGATAGATAGATAGGTAGATAGGTAGGTAGGTAGGTAGGTAGGTAGATAGATAGATAGATAGATAGATAGGTAGATAGATAGGTAGGTAGGTAGATAGATAGATAGATAGATAGGTAGATAGATAGGTAGGTAGGTAGGTAGATAGATAGATAGGTAGATAGATAGATAGATAGATAGATAGGTAGATAGATAGGTAGGTAGGTAGGTAGATAGATAGGTAGGTAGGTAGGTAGGTAGGTAGGTAGATAGATAGATATAAGATAGATGTAGAAAAGCTATTAGATAGATAGAGACAGATAAGATAGATATAGAGATATAAGATATATAGATATAAGATATAGATAGATATATAAGATACATATAGAAAAGCTATTAGATATAGATAGAGATATAGATACAAGACAGATATGATAGATAGAGATATATAAGAGATATAAATGGATAGAGATATAAAATAGATAGATATAGAGAGAGATTAGATAGATATAAGATAGAGAGATAAGATAGATATAGCTAGACAGAGATATAATAGAGATAGATATAAGAGATAAAGAGATATTAGACAGCGATAGAAGAGATAGAGATATAAGAGATAGACATATATATATATATATATATATATATATGAGACAGATATAGATAGATATGAGATAGATAGAGATAAGAGATATAAGAGATAGATAAATAGATATAGAAAAGCTATTAGATAGATAGATAGAGATATAAGATATAAGATAGATATAGATAGATATATACGATACATATAGAAGAGCTATTAGATAGATATAGAGATATAGATATAAGATAGATAGAGATAGAGATATAAGATAGATATAATAGATAGATATATAAGAGATATAAATGGATAGAGATATAAGATAGATATATATAGAGATTAGGTAGATATAAGATAGAGAGATAAGATAGATATAGATAAAGATATAATAGAGATAGATATAAGAGATAAAGAGATATAAGATAGATAGCGATAGAAGAGATAGAGATATACAAGATAGACATATATATATAAGAGATATAGATAGATATGAGATAGATAGAGATAAGAGATAAGATAGAATAGATAGATAGATAGATAGATAGATAGAGATATGGACTCTAGGACTGAGCGGTTCAATTGCCTTGCAGTCCAAGGGACTCGCAGGAGTCTTCTCTGGCACCATCATTCAAAGGCCTCAATTCTTTGGCGCTCAAATATATTTAACATATACAGGTATTTAATAAACAGTATATTGTCTGGGTCATTTTACATAATACATAATAGTAGTAATAATAATATTCCTTACTTATATATAATAGTATTCTTCCAACTTCTAATTTCTACCTTTATTATCTAACCATTGGTAAAACAAATCCCAAGTTAAAACATATTCTGTTGTGTCTTCTTTCTCCTTTATCTGTAATGTTCACCTATCCATTTCCGCACAATCTAATATTTTTTTTTTGATCCCATTTTCATCTGGGAGTTTCCTCATTTTTTTCCCAACGTTGTGCAAAAACAATTCTCACTGCCGTCAAAAGAATGTAGTATTAAATATAAACAAAAATATTTCTGGATTTTAAATCGATGATGTTGCTTTATTGTTTTCTCTAAACCGTGTTATGTATTTTCAGTCCAATTAAAAAAAAAATTTTTTTTGCCTTTGGGCAGGTCTACCATGTACAAAAAAATAAATAAATAAAAATGGAACACTTCACGAATTTTGCGTGTCATCCTTGTATGTGTATGCGTGTGTTTCTTTGACGCTTGCCACAACAGGGGAAGCTGAGATACATCCCCTGGCCTTGTTTAATGGCAGCCGTGTGCTGGGCAGCTCAACAACATAACCCTAATTGCTTTCCTGGATGAGGAGGGGTTGGGGGGTGAAAAGCAAAGGTAGCTTAGCCTAAACTCTCCACCGCTAGCTGAGCTAGTTAGAACCAGTCTCCTTATCAAGATTCGTGGCCTTTGTCACCGGAGCCCAGCTGGCTTGAAGCAGAGAGAAAGTTCCTTGCGAGGGCCTTATAAAACGAAGCGCCTTGCTTACCGTGCCACAAATTATTGCCGAGGCCTTGAGAACACAGCACCAGACAAGATGGGCTGCCTATGTCTGACTTATCCCTCCGTTTTGCTCGTGGGGTTTCTCCTGGCTGGGCCGGGCTGGGCTCATCCAGTGACGTGGAGTCCCTCCGGCCAAGATTTGCAAGTTCTACAGGTAAGGAGGAGGGAGGAGGAACTTGCTGAGCCAAGATCTCCAGCTGGCTGAAAAATCCAGGCGCATCAAATGAGATCTCCCAATCTTGAGGCAGGCAGGGCATCTACCAATCACGAATGTAGATGCTCTGAGGGTAAGGCGGCCTTCTACCACTTTCTGTTTGACAAACCTGGGAACCATGAGGACTAGAATCTCGTTGTAGAAGTCAGTTGTATGTCAGAAACGGCTCAAGCAACAAAACCTGGCTTCCTACAGGGGTTTGGTGGTGCAGGGATAAGTCCAGAGGGAGAGGGGGAGAGAGAGAGAGGGAGAGAGGGAGAAGAGAGGGAGGGATGGAAAGAGAGAGGGAGGAGAGGGAGAGGGGGAAGAGGGTGGAAGGGAGAGAGGGAGGAGAGGGGGAGAGGGAGGGAGGGAGGGAGAAGAGAGGGAGGGATGGAAAGAGAGAGGGAGGAGAGGGAGAGAGGGAAGAGAGGGTGGAAGGGAGAGAGAGAGGGAGGAGAGAGGAAGAGTGGGAGAGAGAGAGAGAGGGAGGGAGGGAGAAGGAGAGAGTGAGAGAGCGAGAGTGAGGGAGGGAGAAGAGAGAGGGATGAGAGAGAGGGAGAGAGGGAGAAGGGGAAGAGAGGATGGAAGGGAGAGAGAGAGGAAGAGGGGGAGGGGGGAGGAGAGAGAAAGGGAGAGGAAGGGGAGTGGGAGACAGAGAGAAAGAGGGCAAGAGAGAGAATTTTAAGAATCTCCTCATTTTCACCCTCTACCATTTTTAGCACCTCCTTGATCGGCTGCGCGAAAAGATCCGGCAGGAGGAGGATCTGGAACGTCCGGACTACGAAGAAGCCGGCGGTGCAAATGATGATGGCGATTATCCTCCTGACCTCGAAGATGAGGGCGAGATGATCCCTTCTCACCTGCCCAAACTTCAAGATTCCCTCACTCAGGTTCAATGGAGAAATTTCCTGGTGGCGTCGAGGAGGTACTTCTCCGGGTGCTTCGGAATCAGGCTCGATCGGATCGGGACCCAGACGGGACTCGGCTGCAAGCCCTACAAACCCCGTAGGTCCCCCTTTTTTAAGTTTCACCACGTAGGGCTATTCCAAGCATCACACCCAGACCAGTCTGGATTTGGAAAATCTTTTAAAAAGTCACGCAAAAGAAGCACTCTGAATAAGGCCAAGTGCTTATTTCAGGGGATCAAAAGAAAATAAGGCAGGGTCTTATTTTCTTTTGACAAACCCCCCCCCAAAAAAATAAGTACTTGACCTTATTTTCAGGCTCAAAAGCCCGAATGGGCTTATGATCCGGGGAGGTCTTATTTTCAGGGAAACACGGTACCACGAGCGGGGTGGACCCCCCCCTTCTGCTTCCTGTGACTTCCCCCCCCCCCAAATTAAGATTTTTTTCCCCCAAATCCTAAAACTGCTTTCTCTCCCTACATTGGGGCAGTGAGTGGGGAGGGACTTTAAGATGACATCTGGATCAACTTTCACTCAGGGATGAAAAGGGTCTTTAAAAAAACTCAACTGCTTTGTGTTATTCGTAACACAATTTTGTAAAACGAATCGAAAGGAAGAAATAACCCTCAAGGGGAACCACCCCGAGTTCGAAAAAAGCGAGAATTAAAACATCTGGGACATAATGTGTGCTATGTGAGATCGCCCCAACCCCAAAGCAGAAGAGGGTGACAGAATCTAGAACATTTCTAGAATCCAGAAAGCGACAAATAAGAATTCGGCTTTCAAAAGTCAGTTTCCACTTTACTTAAGGTGTGGGAAAGGAACAAAGTGTTGTAGGAGAAACTTAGCACGGTTGAGACATATGCTGCACGAGGTTCTTGCAAGGGTAGACTAGATGTCCTTCAAGGCCTCGTCTCTACCCGTTTGAATTCTGGTTCTGCTCTTCGAGGCGGGAGGGTTACCGTCTCGCTCGGCTTCGTTCCCTTCCATGTTAAGCAGCTCACACCAAAGGGCTCTTCTGAGTGAAAGGATTTTGTGTCCCATAGCTATTCTTTTTCCTGTATTCTGGGATGGCTTCTGAGGAGCAGAAATGGGATTTGTGGATCTGAAACTGTGAATCCTTGCTGTCTTCGGGAAAGATGGAGCCCCTTCAACTCATTCCTTTTTTAATTTTCTGTTTCAGGTCCCTGGAGGAGGCGAAGAAGCTGAAATTCATTCTCTTCCTCCAGGAGTAAATAGATGACATGGTCCTTGATATGAACTATTTCATCATCTCTTTTACGTTCCCTGCGAAAAGATCCATTCCATTTTCCACACTGTCTAAATATTGTAGAGAACTCTTTAACGTCCAATATTAATTCTTTAACCTTCAGTCTTTCAATATTCAAGCCCGGTTGTTGTCCCTCTGGTCCTGGAGACCCATTTTACCCCTTATCATGGGGACCAAATCTGATTGTCACGGACATCAATAAAGGTTTTGTAAAAATGGAAGATTTGGCTCTTTGTCTAAAGGAAGGGAGTGGGGAGGAAAGAGTTCTGGAAAGCAACTGCCCTACAAAAAGGGAAGTTTAGAGGTGGGAGAAATACCCAGATTGAACAGTTACAAGAAGCAGTTACAGATAAGAGAGAATAGAGAAAGATTCTAGAGAGGAAGATGGAAGGCAAATTAAAAAAAAAAGCATAGCAACCGAAGTATTGAAGCGGGCAAGAGACGATGGATAAATGATTTCTTTGTCGTCGTCATTGTCATTCTGATTTGCTTTTCCTTTTCTCTCTCTCCCTCTTCTTTTCTTTGTTTCAGGTAGGTGACACAAATAAAAGCCAGGTAGGATAAAAGGTGATATGGTTAAAAGTTAGAATACGTAATAGAAATAAGAGAAAGGGGAATGTTAGTGTAGACAGTTTTATATAATAAAATAAAGTAAAAATAAGAGAAAACATGGAAGAATTGAATAATGACAGATTGCAACTTATCATCGTTGTGTATCATTATTAGAAATATATAAGTTGATCGGATGTAATAACTATGATTAATTTTATCAAGTTTTATTTGTATTAGAATGTAGGACACTCAGATGCCACACCATTCATGCATTGATTCGATATGTTTGTAAAAAAAAATTAAAAACTTCACCCCCCCAAAAAAAGGCTGCTTGAATACCACTTTAGATTGAACTGAAAAGGGAAACAACAGGAAAGAGGGGAAGGAGTAGTGAGAGGAAGGAAGAAGAGAGGAGAGGAGAAAGAAGAAAGGGAAAAGGAGAGGAAGAAAAGGGAGGGGAAAGAGGAGCAGAGGAGGTTAGAAGGGGGAAGAAGAGAGGAGTGGGGGAAGAGAAGGTGAAGTAGGAAAGAGACGGAGAGGAAGAACGAAGGAAGTAGGAGGAGAAAGAAGAAGGGAGAGAAGGGAAGGAGAATAAGAAAGGTTGGAGTAAAGCTAAAGGGTAAAAGAGCAGCCCCAAAAAAGTAAAAATTAAAAGTTAAAAGATGAATGAAAAATGATGGACAAGACTGTACATGTAAATGTGTTTATGGGAAATAAAAATAAAAAACTTTTTTGGGGTAAAAATAAATAAATAAAAATAATAAAAAACTTTAAAAGTCAAAAGGGAAGCGTGCGAGTTGGCGAGTTCCAACTAGGGGTGCCCAATTCGGAGCGTGTGGAAGGACCGACTCAAATTTCTCACACCTTGTCGCACACTTCTACAGGTTTGGGCAATGCTTAGGCTCAAGAGCGAGTTGCAAGGCCGTGAGCTAGATCAGTGGGTTCAGCACCTTGGAGAGCACCCAGCAACTTAGATACATAGATTCCTTCAGGTTTCCCTCTCTGACCAGCTCCGACCGGATTTTTTTTTCCTCCCTTGACCTCCAAGGGAGGCCTTTCTCACCCCCCCAAGGTCAAAACTGACCTCAACCCAGGAGGTCCGTTGGTACAAATAAATGAGCCACCTCAAGGTTTCCACCTTCTTGCTTCACATTACTATTACTATTAATCTTCTCATCGTTCCTATCACCCATCTCCTCCCACTTATGACTGTATGGCTGTAACTTATCGATTTATATTGATTGTTTCCTAGTACGATTCGATTGCTTATTTGTACCCCATGACTATCATTAAGTGTTGTACCTTATGATTCTTGACGAATTGTTATCTTGTCTTTTTATGTATACCGAGAGCTTCTGCACCAAAGACAAATTCCTTGTGTGTCCAATCACACTTGGCCAATAAAGAATTGTATCGTGTTGTATTGTATTTTGTGCCGATATTTAGCGGTTGACTGGTTTTACACGCAGAAGGCCGTTTCCTCACGCCGCGGCTTTTGATAGCAGAGAATAAATAACTGCACTATTTTCATCTTCCGTTAAGGGCTAAACGAATTATTTTCCGAGACACGTTTCCCAATTTTGCTGGTGGTTATCGATCCTAAGAAATGAAGCCCTGGGGGCAGCCATCAACACCCATCACATTGCAAGGGTTTCTGTACTGGCTGGATTCATTCACTAAACTGGGATTATTTCCTTATTTTGAATTTCTTGGAGATCTCCCAGCAGTTCAGTTGAGGCAAAAAAGCCACAGGGGCCAGATTCTTACACTTGAGTTCAGCACAGAAAGTAAGATACCATGCAATGCTGGTATGAAATCTACTTACTTTCCCTACCGGTTCGGAAGTGCGCGCGCCATCGTCACATCTGATTTTTGGACCCTCTGCGCATCCGCAAAGCCTTCTGCACATGCACAGAGTGTCAAAAACAGGGTAAAACCAGGAAATAACGATGTCCAGGTGGGTGGGCGGAGCCTCGAACCAGAACGAACTGGTAGCATTTCACCCCTGATGCAATGGCTGAGCATGTACAAATTTAAAATCTGGAAGAAGAAAGAAAATCCTCTCCTCGCCCCCCTCTACAATACCTTGTTTCAGGCATTTTATACACAGCTCACAAACACACACATGATATCAAGATAGATTAGATTAGAATAGGAGAGAGAATGTAATGTAATGTAATTTTAATGTAATGTAATGTAATGTAATGTAATGTAATGTAATGTAATGGAATGGAATGGAATGGAATGGAATGGAATAGAATAGAATAGAATAGAATAGAATAGAATAGAATAGAATAGAATAGAGCTGGAAGGGACTTTGGAGGTCTTCTAGTCCAACCCTCTGCTCAGGCAGGAAACCTTATATCATTTAGGACAAAATCGTTGTCCAATCTCTTCTTAAAAACCTCCAATGTTGGGAGAATTCACAATTTCTGGAGGCAAGTTGTTCCACTGGTTAATTTGTTCTAACTGTCTCGAAATTTCTCCTTAGTTCTAGGTTGCTTCTCTCCATGATTAGTTTTAAGACTAAGATCCTCCATCGTCAGAAGCACTCTACCTGCAAAGAGGAGCTGTTTTCCCTCAAGCATTTCGGAAGCAGCTGGATTCCTAGGCTGCATCTGCGCGTGTACAACTAAGCTAACTTCGCCGTGTAGTTTTTAAGGGTTCAATAGATCCACACCGTGGGTCGATTCGGATTTCAGCATACTGCATGTTTTTGCATCCACAACTCCTTTCAGAGTAACCAATCGCCTTAAAAGCCTGACAACTTTTCAAAAGCAAGAACAGTTTTTTCCCGAATGCCATCACTCTGCTAAACAAATAATTCCCTCAACACTGTCAAACTATTCACTAATAGTTAATCACTGCACTACTATTAATCTTCTCTTCGTTCCCATCACCCATCTCCTACCACTTATGACTGTAACCTTGTTGCTGGTATATTTACGATTTATACTGACTGTTTCCTAGTATGATTTGATTGCTTATTTGTACCCTGTGACTATCACTAAGTGTTGTATCTTATGATTTTTGACGAATGTGTCTTCTCTTTTTATGTACACCGAGAGCATATGCACCAAAGACAAATCCCTTGTGTGTCCAATCACACTTGGCCAATAAAGAATTCTATTCTATTCTATTCTGTTCTGTTCTGTTTTGTTCTGTTCTGTTTTGTTCTATTCTATATTCTATCCTGTTCCGTTCCGTTCTGCATTCCATTCCATTCCATTCCATTCCATTCCATTCCATTCCATTCCATTCCAAATTATTATTTCTATTCCCTACTATTCTATTCTATTCTATTCTATTCTATTCTATTCTATTCTATTCCTTATTTCTATTCTATTCTATTCTATTCTATTCTGTTCTGTTCTTCTGTTTTGTTCCGATCTGCATTCTATCCTGTTCTTTTCCATTCCATTCCATTCCATTCCATTCCATTCTAATCTATTCCCTATTCTATTCTGTTCTGTTCTTTTGTTCTGTTCTGTTCTGCTCTGCATTTTATCCTGTTCTGTTCCATTCCATTCTGCATTCCATTCCATTCCATTCCATTCCTAATTATTATTTCTATTCCCTATTATTCTATTCTATTCTATTCTATTCTATTCTATTCTATTCTATTCTATTCTGTTCTGTTCTGTTCTATTCTGTTCTTTTGTTCTGTTTTGTTCTGATCTGCATTCTATCCTGTTCTGTTCCATTCTATTCCATTCCATTCCATTCTATCAAAACTTGCAAAGAAAAAAAGCCCCCATATTTATTTGGGAGTGGGGAGAGAGGCAGAAAATCCTCTCCGTAGGCCATATATGGTAGCGATAAACGATGCTGGGACACCAAAATGCCTGCCTTCTTTTGTGCCTTTTCTATACAAGGAAGTTTTCTCCGGGAGGCTTTTAGCCTCGTTGGGAAAAATGAAAGACCCTCTTTCCTGCAAAGGCCATCAACCTGAAAGGTGGTGGGTGGTGGGGTGGTGGGGTTGGAGGGAAAGAGAAATGCAAAGAATGCCCAGCCAGGAACGGGTGTGTAATCTCCACTCGTGGTATCAATGCTGGAGATCCCGGCGACATGAAATCATTGACTTGTGACTCGCATGCCTCCGAAAAGAGGCCGCTTTGCCCCGTGACACCTAATAAAGAGAATCTTCTCTTTTGGAAAACGCAGCGCTGGAATGCGCTCCAGATAACCCAGGAAAGCAAAGCTCGCTTCCGAAGGGTATATAAGAACTTGCGGTGAGAGAGAGAGAGACAGAGAGAGACCGAGAGAGAGAAGGTTAAGAAGCCCCCTCTGAAAACAGCCGACTCTTGATCTCCAAGGATGGATGCTAAGGGTTCATTCCTCACCGTGGTCTCCTTGGTGTTTTTTCTCGGGTTCCAGCATCCGGCGGCTCACCCCATCCATAGCCTCAGCTCGGCCGAGGAGCTAGCGAACATGGAGGTAAGAGAACGGGCTTCTTGGGATCTTGATCTGGATTCGGGGAATTATCCAACAGGCACTGGCGGCAATCAATTTGTCTGATATGGCGTAGGTGTCTCCGGCTTGAGGAGCTGGGGCTCCGAGGTCCCTATTTATTTATTTATTTATTTATTTATTTATTTATTTATTAGTTCGATTTATATGCTGCCCTTCTCCGGAGACTCAGGGCGGCTTACAATGCGTTAAGCAATAGCCTTCATACTTTTGTATATACCTGCTTAGTAGGGCTTTCCCCCCCCCCAAGCGGTGTTCTTTTTTTTATACAAAGTCAGCTTATTGCTCCCCACAATCTGGGTTCTCATTTTACCTACCTCGAAAGGATGGAAGGCTGAGTCAACCTTGAGCCTGGTGAGATTTGAACTCGCAGTAATTGCAGGCAGCCGGCAGCTAAGTGCTACTTTAACAGCACTTTATAGTCTGCTGCGCCACCAAGGCCCTTCCAGCTCTTTTCTGTTATTCCCCCTCGCAATAGCCCGCAAGCCTCTTAGGAGAGGATTCTTTCAGGAGCAGTCGTAGGGAACCCAGGTTCAGGAGCAGTCTACCCTAAAGGAACAGCCGTCGATTTCATACCCAGGTCGCAGATTGGCTGACTCCATTGGAAGCAGGGAGTTGATGTGGGAAGGCGGTGTTTGCCTTCGGCAGAAAAAGCTGGCGTGTTTTAGCTGGAGATAAAGAGATCGGACAAGCATCTATCGGAAATGGAATAGGGTCTCCTGCTGGGGTTGGACTAGAAGACCTCCAAGGTCCCTTCAGATTCTGTTCTTCTCAATGGCTTCTCAATGGCTCCAGGAAGCAGGACTAGCACCAATGTAAAGGAGGTTTTGTAAAAAAAAAAAAATTGGGAGAAACTTGTGAAATACACACATTCTCCCCTTCCTTCAAATTATTTTCAGGCAGAGTGGGAGCATCGACGGTTAAGGATCCCAAACAGAGAAAAAGAGGGGATTTTTCTTTATATTCTTATAAACAGGGGAGATCAACATTCGGGGCCAGTCAAATATGCCCCAAGATGTGCCGGTTTCAGGTCTACTTTTTCCTCTAGTTTGCTTCAAAATGCAAATTCCTGGCTCTTCTGGGCAAATTTGACTTAACAGAATCAGAATCAGAATCGAGCTGGGAGGGACCTTGGAGGTCTTCTAGTCCAACCCGCTTGCTCAAGCAGGAGACGCTATACCATTTCAGACAAGAGGCGGTCCAGTCTCTTCTTAAAAAATCTCCAGTGATGGAGCACCCAGAACATCTGGTGGCAAGCTGCTCCACCGGTTAATTGTCCTCACTGTTAGGAAGTTTCTCCTTAATTCCAGGTTGCTTCTCTCCTTGATTAGTTTCCATCCGTTGTTTCTTGTCCTGCCTTCAGGTGCTTTGGAGAATAAATAAATTGTGGTATCTCTTAAATAACCGGCATACTGCTATCATGTCCCCACTAGTCCTTCTTTTCACTAGACTAGCCATACCCAGTTCCTGCAACCCTTCTTCGTTTTTAGTTTCCAGGCCCTTAATCATCTAAGTTGCTCTTCTTTGCATTTTTTCCCCAAAGACTCAACCCATTTTTTTGTAATGTGGTGACCAAAACGGGATGTGGTAATCCAGTTGTGGCCTTAACCAGTGGTGAAATCCAAATTTTTTTTACTACCGGTTCTGTGGGCGCGGCTTGGTGGGCGTGGTGTGGCGGGCATGGTAGGGGAAGGATACTGCAAAATCCCCATTCCCATCCCACTCTGGAACCAGGTATTTGACAGTTCTCCAAACTACTCAAAATTTCCACTACCGGTTCCCCAGAACCTGTCAGAACCTGCTGGATTTCACCCCTGGCCTTAACTAAGGCTTTACAATGTGACTCGAGCAGCCATCTCTTGCTTAAACTGAAATCACATTTTTGTTGTTGTTAGTTGCAAAGTCGTGTCCGACCCATCACGACCCCATGGACAACGTTCCTCCAGGCCTTCCTGTCCTCTACCATCCTCTGGAGTCCATTTAAGCTCATGCCGACTGCTTCGGTGACTCCATCCAGCCACCTCGTTCTCTGCTGTCCCCTTCTTCTTTTGCCCTCCATCGTTCCCAGCATTAGGCTCTTCTCCAGGGAGTCCTTCCTTCTCATTAGGTGGCCAAAGTATTTGAGTTTCCTCTTCAGGATCTATTTAGTCAGAATTCAATTTAAGGCTCCATCAGTTATCTACGAAGCAATGGGTGAGGGTCTTTTGGGGGGGTGCAATAGACATGACTGCCCATATTGTGTAATTGACCTTCTCGATTCCCACCTCAGGCTCTCCTGGAGAGGTTGGAGGAGAAAGTGGCTTTGATGGAGGACTTGCAAGGCAACCCTGACGATGTTGAAACTCGGGGAGATCGCCAGGCCGAAGAGGACCTGAACGATGAGCCCCTGGCCGACGATTTCCCCATCTTCTCTGACCGAACGGCTCTGCTGAAGCACATGAGGGGGATCCAAGCTGCCAAAAGCATGAGAGAATCGGGCTGCTTCGGCCGACGGTTGGACCGGATCGGATCCGTCAGTGGGATGGGTTGCAAAGGTGAGTTGATCCCATTCTCTGATCCCTGATTTAAAGCCTATTCAAAAGAATCCCCCACATTTCTGGGAAAAGAAAAGATGGTTCCCCCCGTGAATTATAATAAAAAGCTCACCGTTGCCCTCCAAAATGAGCCAAGGTAATATTATCTACAACCACAATATTTCGGCGCCAGCTTTGGAGATAAAGTAGAAAAGCCGCTTCTGTTTTACATTGAGGATCTCACTGTTACTTAGGGAAGAAGCTGCAATTCACACCCAAATGCAAATAAGGTAAAGGTTCCCCTCGCACATATGTGCTAGTCGTTCCCGACTCTAGGGGGCGATGCTCATCTCCGTTTCAAAGCCAAAGAGCCAGCGCTGTCCAAAGACATCTCCGTGATCAGGTGGCCGGCATGACTCAACACCAAAGGCGCATGGAACGCTGTTCCCTTCCCACCAAAGGTGGTCCCTATTTTTTTATACTTGCATTTTTTACGTGCTTTCGAACTGCTAGGTTGGCAGAAGCTGGGACAAGTCACGGGAGCTCACTCCGTAACGCGGCACTAGGGATTAAAACCGCTGAACTGCTGACCTTTCCATCGACAAGCTCAGCGTCTTAGCCACTGAGCCACCGCAAATGCAAATATAAGCCCCTTAAAGAGAAAGGGACACTCCAAAACCAGGATTATCTCAAAGGAAAAAGCAGTCAGGGAAAGAGCTTATCAAAGCCCCAAATAATTCCTGAGCCGATTCAAAGCTTTTCTTTTCTTTGCCAAACTTTCAGCTCCTTTTTTTTTTCTCTCTAATTTGATTTATATGCCGCCCTTCTCCGGAGACTCAGGGCGGCTTACAATGCGTTAAGCAATAGCCTTCATCTTTTTGTATATTTATACAAAGTCAGCTTATTGCCCCTACAATCTGGGTCCTCATTTTACCTACCTTAGAAAGGATGGAAGGCTGAGTCAACCTTGAGCCTGGCGAGATTCGAACCTGCAGTAATTGCAGGCAGCTGGTCTTAATAACAGGGTGCTTTAGACCACTGTACTACCAAGGCTCTTTCACAAGGACCTCCTATCTTAAAAGCAACTTTTTAAAAAAATCCTCTTTCATCCCTCATTATTTCTACAAGGAAGGCTGCCTTTAATTTAGAAATGTAAAAAGAACTCGGCAGAAGGTTTTTACACTTAAGACAGGAAAAACCAAAAGTACGAAGTACAGATTAGGTGAAGCCTGGCTCACAAATAGTAGCTGTGAGAGAGACCTTGGAGTCCTAGTGGACGATTGCTTAAATATGAGCCAGCTGTGTGCGGCAGCAGCCAAAAAAGCTAATACAATCCTGAGTTGCATAAACAGAGGTATAAAATCAAAATCATCTGAAGTATTAGTACCACTTTATAAGGCCTTAGTAAGGCCACACCTGGAATAATGCATCCAGTTTTGGTCACCACATTACAAAAAAGATGTTGAGACTTTGGGGGAAAAAAAGTGCCAAGAAGTGCAACTAAGATGATTAAAGGCCTGGAGACCAAAACATATAAAGAAAGGATGCAGGAATTGGGTATGTTTAGTCTAGAAAAAAGAAGAATTAGGGGGTGACAAGATAGCAGTATTCCTGCATTTGAGGGGCTGCCACAAAGAAGAGGGGGTCAAATTATTCTGAGAAGACAAGAAACAACGGATGGAAACTAATCAAAAAGAGAAAGCCACCTGGAATTAAGGAGAAACTTCCTAACAGTGAGGACAATTAACCAGTGGAACTCCTTGCCACCAGAAGTTCCATCACTGGAGGTTTTTAAGAAAAGACTGGGCAGTCAGTTGTCTGGAATGATACAGGACCTCCTGTTTGAGCAGGGGGTTGGATTAGAAGACCTCCAAAGTCTGTCTGTCTATCTATCTATCTATCTATCTATCTATCTATCTATCTATCTATCTATCTATCTATTTGATTTATATGCCGCCCTTCTCCGGAGACTCAGGGCGGCTTACAATGCGTTAAGCAATAGCCTTCATACTTTTATATAGACCTGCTTAGTAGGGCTTTTTGGCCCCCACTAAGCGGTGTTCTTCTTTATACAATGTCAGTTTATTGCCCCCACAATCCAGGTCCTCATTTTACCTACCTCGGAAGGATGGAAGGCTGAGTCAGCCTTTGGACTCTGTTCTGATTATGTCCCAAAGGTGCTTTTTCAAAAGGCAACTTTCTTGGTTTTTTCTTTTTTTTTCCTTGAAAACATTTCGCTTCTCATCCGAGAATGAACGCATGAATACAACTTTATTACGGTCCTCGACCACCAATAGACATACAATAAATTAAAAATAATACTGACATTAATCGTGAATAATAACATCCCTGTTATGAAACTACATAACCTCAAACCGTTAGGGTCATTCCCTAATTTACATGAGTGGAGAGCCGATAAGTATGCAAGTAAATGTATTTTTCCAATAATTGTTATAGATATCTCCAAAAAAACTGGCACCCGTTGACATCTATAATTCTGTAACCAGACAAGTAGCAGTCCAGTCTTTTCTTTAAAAACTCCAGGGATGAAGCACCCGCAACTTCTGGTGGCAAACTGTTCCGACGGTTAATTGTCCTCAACGTTAGGAAGTTTTTCCTAAAATTCAGGTTGCTTCTCTCCTTGATTATTTTCCATCCATTGTTTCTTGTCTGGCCTTCGGGTGCTTTGGAAAATATTTTGACCCCTCTCCTCTTTGTGACAGCCCCTCCAATACTGGAATTCTACTATCATGTCACCCCTAATTCTTCTTTTTTCTACACCAGCCAAATCCAAATCCTGCAGCCGTTCTTCGAATCTTTTTGTCTCCAGGTCCTTAATCCTCTTAGTTGCACTTCTCTGCCCTTCTTCTAAAGGTCGTAACATCTTTTCTGTAATGTGGTGCCATTAGCCTAGCCCAGGAGTCAGCAACCTGCAGCTCTGGAGCCGCATGTGGCTCTTTCATCCCTCTGCTGCGGCTCCCTGTTGCTGGTCGGCTCCACAATTGATAGGGCTTTCGGTTAGGACAGGTACAGGAAAAAGGATGCTGCGCTAGGAGGAGACTCTATGGTAGGGGAACTGGACTTCCGGTCGGCTCCAGAATTGAACGGGGGCTTCCAGTTAGGACCTTTTTGGCTCATTGAGTGTTTAAGGTTGCCGACTCCTGGCCTAGCCTAAAGCAAACACTCCCTCTTCCTGGGACCCCCCAATACCCCGTTGACATGGTGTCGCTCAGCACAAATCTTACGAGATTCACACTTACTTACGAGATCGCCTTCTGCCCCGATAGCCTCCCACCGGCCAATACGCTCCCAGAGAGGGACTCCTCAGGGTGCCGTCGGTCAAACTATGTCGACTGGCGACCCCCAGGGGGAGACCCTTCTCTGTGGGGGCACCTGCCCTCTGGAATGAATTGCCCCCGGAGATACGTATGATCCCTGACCTACGTGCCTTTCGCCATGCCCTCAAGACATGATGGTTTCAACAAGCTGGGCTGGCTTAAACATGATTTTTAATGGCTGGTTTAGTTCATTTTTAATAATACTGGGGCCAAATTATTTAATATGTTTTTAAACTGTTTTTAAATTTTATGGATATGTGTGTTTTATTGTTGGCTGTACACCGCCCTGAATCCTTCGGGAGAAGGGCGGTATAAAAATTTAAATAATAAATAAATAATAAATAAATAAAATCATTCTCAAGCTTGGCTTTTTCCTCCCTTAACCAAATTTGTTTTTCCTTTCTTTGCTTACAGGATCCAGAAGACACTAAAAAAAGCCGCTCCTTTTCCATGGCGTGTGAATTTCTGAAGATTTTTTCCAACCTGTGGGCGCTAGGAGAGAGAGAGAGAGCGAGAGAGAGCGCTCCCCCTATTTATTTATTTATTAACTTATTTATTACCTGCCTTTGTTTGCTTCTTTTCCCCGCCCCCCTTCCTTTTTCAAAAAAAAAAAGAAAAAAAAAGATTTGTTTTCTTATTTTCAGCACAGAGAACTTAGCCTGAAACGATCATTAAAACTATGATTATCTTATTCTGTTTTTGTGGTCTGGGATTGCGTCGCTCGCTTTCGACTCTTCCGCTCGCTTTGCGTTTTTAAAGAAGTTTGCTATTTCCTCTTTTTCAAAACAAGACATTTGCATGGTCCAGCTGCCTCGGCCCACATTCCCGAGATCTCTATGGGTAGTCCTCAACTTACAACAGTTCATTTAGTGGCCATTCAAAGTTACAATGGCCCTGAAAAAAAGTGACTTAGGACCATTTTTATGTGAGCTTTGTATCAGCCCCATGGTCACATGATCAAAATTCCTAACACTTGGCGCCAAATGTTAGAAATTTAATCAAATATTGAGCACATATTATCACATGTGGTGGATGTGTCGAAAAGCAAAAAAAAAAAAATTTTGTATGAAAGTGCATACGTGGTTAGAAAAAATGTTAAGGTAGCATATACATTATAAACCAGAACTATTTTTATTAGGCATAGTACCAGAAAAATATGATAAAGGGAATGTATATTTAATACTAGCTGGTAACCCAGCGTTATTGCCCGGGTATTTATATATCCCAATCCTTACAGGCTTTTAAAAGTATATGTACAATATGCACATTATAAAGTAAAATCATACACAAAATCACTATAAGTCTTTCGGCCCCAATCCCTATCCATCCGGCTGCCCACGCCCACCAGTAACCACCATCTGGCGGCCGGCAGCATTGGGGCTGCACATGGCTGGCCGCCACGGTAACTGCCTGGGCCAACACACATCTGGCGGCAACGGTCCTCCTCGCCATTGGAATGGCCCAGCGGGTGGCACGTGGCCGCTGCGGAAGGCAGCCAGGACTGAGCAGCTGAGCAGCGCAGCCGCTATATTCACCCCAAGGGGTGTTAGGGATATTTTACCCCCACAGTATAAATATTTGACCTTTACGGGGAGGAGACATGAGATGAGGGTGTGGCTAACTGATGAGGACTAATTAGTCCGAAATAGATCTATCTTAGTCTCCCTTAGTCTCCTAATAGACAGTAAAATGCTGGTTTGATGTCTGTAAAAGCATAGAAACTAGTGAATGGGATTTCAATGAGCTATGGCTGTATAAAGATCTTGATTTACATAGGAAAAAACCTGGCTGAGAGAATACATACAGAGAGAGAGAGAGAGAGAGAGAGAGAGAGAGAGAGAGGAGGGAGGGAGAGAGAGAGAGAGAGAGATTACATGTTTTTGACAGCAGCAAGAATTGAATTTGTACAATACCGGAAAAATGAGGAGACACCTAAAGTAACAGTAACAGTTGGAAGGGACCTTGGAGGTCATCTAGTCCAACCCCATGCTCACGCAGGAGACCTATACTAGGGATTTGAACCGCCAAACTGCCGACCTTCCTGATTGACAAGCTCAGTGTCTTAGCCACTGAGCCACCTAGTCAGGCATAGCTACAGAAGAAAATATAATTTAAAAAATATTAGACTGTGCAGAAATGGATAGACTAACACTGAGGATAAAAGAAAAAGAAGATACAGAATATTTTCGAACTTGGGACTTGTTTTGTCAAGGGTTGGATAATAGAGGGAGAAACTAGGAACTGAAAAAGCATTATTATGTAAACAAATTAACCCAGACAGTACGCTAAATCCGTGATGGCGAACCTATGGCATGCGTGCCACAGGTGGCACGTGGAGCCATATCAGTGGGCACACGAGCGCTGCCGAGTTACTAATTTATTCCTCTTAATCCCCATCAAGGATTTAAGGCATCTAACTCCGTACCATCTCTCTATCCATTTTCCTCTGCTTCTGAAGTCTAAAATACAGGCAGTCCTCGATTTATGGCCACAACTGAGCCCAAAATTTATGTTGCTGAGCAAGACATTTTGAAAAGTGAGTTTTGTCTCATTTTACGGCCTTTCTTGCCACAGTTGCAAGGACCACTGCAGTCCTTAACAACTTAAGTAAGTTAAGTTGTTAAGTGAATCGGTCTTTCCCCTTTGACTTTGCTTGTCAGGCGGCAGCGAAAAGATATCACATGACTCCAGGACACTGCAACCCGTCGTAAGTGTGAGTCAGTTACCAAGCGTCTGAATTTTGATCACGGGGATGCTGCAATGGTCATCGGTGTGAAAAATGGTCATAAGTTCCTTTTTTCAGTGCTGTCGTAAGTCTGAACGGTCATTAAACAAACTGTTGTAAGTCAAGGACTATCTCTATTTCCTGATCCTTTGGGCCTATCACTGCAAAGGATGAATAAATGGATCCCAAACTATAAGCAGAGAAACCTGGGTGATTGGGGAGGGGTGTCCTTGCCCCCGGCATCAGAGAGAGTGTCCTAAGCGATACAAGAATTGCCCTGCCTAAAACCCAAAATCAAAGTTTCATTTTTTCCCCCTACCTCAAGCACAAAGTCCAGAAGCGGTTTCCGAATAGAAACAAACGTAATTGAGGTCTTTTGTCTTTAATCAAAGCAATCAATAAGTTTAGCCATCTCTGCTAACTCCCATCAACTCCTGCAGCCATTCGTCCTTTGTGGGAATCGAAGTGTAGGTTGGTTGTTCTAGAAATGGCTAGCTGATATTATTACGTCAAAGTAAAAAGTGGAGGTTATTATAATTTATTCTACTGCACCAAAGGGTGTGGGAAGTCAGTGCTTTTTCTTTCTTTTTCTCCTTCTTCCTTACATTTTTCCCTTCCCCTTTCCCTCTCCTATCCTTACTACTGTTTTCTTTGGCATTTTTGTATCTTATGTTACTAATAAAATAAAAAATAATTACACTTAGGCAAGAAAAACCAAAGGTACACACATATAGACTGGGTGAAAGCAGGCTTAATAGCAGTAACTGTGAGAGGGATCTTGGAGTCTTAGTGGACAACCAGCTAAATATGAGCCAGCAGCTAAAAAAAGCCAATGCAATCCTAAATTGCATTAACAGAGGGATACAATCAAGATCAAGAGAGGTACTAATACCACCCTATAAAGCCTTAGTAAGACCACACCTAGAATCCTGCATCCAGGTTTGGTCACCACACTATAAAAAAGATGTTGAGACTCTAGAAAAAGTGCAGAGAGGAGCAACCAAGAGGATTAGGGGACTGGAGGCTCAAACATATGATGAATGGTTGCAGGAACTGGGCATGGCTGGTCTAGTGAAGAGAAGGACCAGGGGAGACAGGATAGCATCTTCCAATATTTGAGGGGCTGCCCCAGAGAGGAGGAAGGGGGTCAAGCTATTCTCCAAAGCACCTGAAGGCCAGACAAGGAACAATGGATGGAAACTGAAGAAGGAGAGATTCAACCTGGGAGTAAGGAGGAATTTCCTGAGAGTGAGAACCATCAACCCATGGAACAGAAGTTGCCTTCAAAAGTTGTGGGAGCTTCATCCCTGGAAGCTTTCAAGAAGAGACTGGACTGCCATCTGTCAGAAATGGTGTAGGGTCTCCTGCTTAGGCAGGAGGTTGGACTAGATGACCTATAAGGTCCCTTCCAACTCTGTTCATCTGTTAAATAAATAATTTTTTTTAAAAAAAAGAATGCCCACACTCATAGGCCAAACATCCTTTTAGAAATACGTACTTCTGATACAACATCAGTTGCAGTTATTGACAAGAAATGCAAAGAGTTACCTTGTGGTAAGACGGGGAGCCAAAAGATTTAATCAAAATCCTGAAGAAAGCTGGGATGGGACCCATTCTGGAAATGCAACATCTCCTACGCTGAGGGTATCTACTCAACCATCCCAGCTGCAACTATCCAGATCTCTCTCTCTCTCACTCCCAAGACCTCCTTCCTGACGAAGACCTCCAGACGTCCACCGAACGTTATCTCCTCCCAATCCAAAAATATCTATTTCCTTGCAGTCAGCAGGCCTGAGGATGAACTGTTGGGGATGCACAATACGGGTGCTACATTAAAAAAATTCATGGTCAACAAAAGGCAGACAAGCCTCCATTAAGCCATCATCCTTTTTTGCCCTCAACCAGCCAAGTCCTTCATTGTTCACATCTGCTTCCTAAAACATGAGCCCAGCATTCTCTCTTAGGCTCTGGAGAGGCTGCGTGTTCTTCTGAAAAATTAACGGCTTCCAAGATTTTTCTTTTCTTTTCTTTTCTTTCTTTCTTTCTCTTTCTTTCTTTTTCCTTCATTTTTTTCTTTCTTTCCTTTTCTTTCTCTTTCTTTCTTTTTCCTTCATTTCTTTTTCTTTCTTTTTCTTTCTCTTTCCTTTCTTTCTTTCTTCTTTGTCTTTCCTTCCTTTTCTTTGTCTTTCCTTCCTTTTCTTTTTCTTTCTTTCTTTTTCTTTCTTTCTCTCTTTTCTCTTTCTTTTTTTCTTTCTTTCTCTTTCTTTCTTTCTTTTCTTTCTCTTTCTTTTTTCTTTCTCTTTCTCTTTCTTTCCTTTCCTTTCTTTCCTTTCCTTTCCCTTTCTTTTCATTTTCCTTTTCTTTCTCTTTCTTTCTCTTTCTTCCTTTCTTTCTTTCTTTCTCCCCGCCCTCTCTCCCTGTCTCTCTCTTCCTTCCTCCCTGTCTCTTTCTCTCTTCCTACCTCCCTGTCTCTTTCTCTCCTTACCTACCTACCACAATAACAGCATTGGAAGGGACCTTGGAAGTCCTCTAGTCCAGGGGTCCCCAACCTTTCAAACCTCAGGGACCACTAAATTCATAATTTTAAATCCCACGGTCCACTTAATGACCGGCTGGGTGGGCATGGCAAGATGGTCATGTGACTGGGTGGGAGTGGCCAACTCAATGTCACTCACGTGGAGGGGCATTTTGCCAGCCTCTACTCGTCACTCCTCACCTGCCCACTTGGGCTCCTTAGGGCCCCAACAGGAAGCAGTTGTTAGAGCTAAGCAGCCACCGTGAGAAAAGAGTTGGCAAAACAGCTGGCTCAGTTCAAATTAGATCTGACTGAAAAGGAGGCTCAGCAGAAGCACCTCACTGAGGACTAGGAGCATAGGCTTTCCAAGTAGAGGGAAGACCTGCGGGAGTCCAAGGCCAGGTACCGGCACCTGGAGGCTCAGCAGGCTGAGATGGTCAGCCAGTTCCAGGCCATTGTGCAGTCCCACTGGAACGAGGCCCTCCGGCTCTTCACCATCAGCGGCGCTTCCCTCCAGCCTTCGCCCGAAGCCCCACACCAGGAGGCCAAAGCAGACCCCAAGTGGGAATTTCTGCCCCCCCCGATCCACACAAAAAGACCCCAAAGGGGGAGACTCTCTGCAGCAACACAAACATTCATTGCACGTATTCAGCCCAGGGGCCGTAGTTTGAGGACCCCTGATTTAGTACAATATAAAAAATGCAAATAATTTTTCTGCGGACCACCAAAATTTTCTCGCGGACCACCAGTAGTCCACGGACCACCGGTTAATGACTGCTGCTCTAGTCCAACTCCCTGCCCTGAAAACTTATTTATTTCACCTAGCCGGGCTGGCTTGATCCCACTGTTTTGGTTAAATTTAATTGATTTTACTTGGGTTGTTTTAAATTGCGGCCAAAAATATTTAATTATTTTTAAACTGTTTTTAAATTTTGTATGTTCTGTTTTATTCTGGCGGTTCACCGCCCTGAGTCCTGCTGGAGAAGGGCGGTATACAAATTAAAACAAATAAAATAATAAATAAATAAAGCCTATATCACTTCAGGCAAAATAGGTGAAACCTAGCTCAAAAACAGTATCGTATTTTTCGGAGTATAAGACGCTCTGGACTATAAGACGCACCTACCTTTTTTGGGGGAGGAAAACAAGAAAAAGAAATCTGCCTCTGCCTCCCAGCAATTTTGCCTAGTTGCAACAAACAGCCTGCTTTACTTTCAGTTTCGTTTTCAGCATAGCTTGATTAGCACAAGGAAAAAAAAAAAATCTGCTCCCAGCAATTAACCTCCTTGCAGCAAGCAGCAGAGGCCCGAGCAGCAATAGGCCATGCCAATCCCTGCAGTCAGAAACAGCTGAGAGTCGGGAGGCCGATCCAAGGGACAATCAACTTGTGCTAATCAGGCTGTGCTGAAGCTGAAATGGGCTGTTTCTTCTTGCTGCAAGGAGGTAAATTGCTGGGAGGCAGAGGCCATACGGTGGGGGGCAGTGGGTGAGTGGGGCTACATTTGGTGTATAAGACGCACCTAAATTTTCACCCCCTTTTAGGGGGAAAAAGGTGCGTCTTATACTCTGAAAAATATGGTAATTGTGAGAGGGACCTATTGGACGATGGCTTCAACATGAGCCAGCCGTGTGTGGCAGCAGCCAACAAAGCTAATACAATCCTTGGTTGCATAGAATCAAAATCACACCGAAAGCCTTTCTAAGGCCTTAGTTATAAAGCCTTAGTTAAGGCCACACCTGGAATACTGCATCCAGTTTTGGTCACCACCTTACAAAAAAGGATGTTCAGACTTTGGAAAAAGTGCAGAGGAGAGCAACTAAGACGATTAAAGGCCTGGAGACTAAAACACATGAAGAACGGTTAATGTAATTGGGCATGGCTAGTCCAGAGAAAAGAAGGACTAGGGGGGACATGATAGCAGTATTCCAGTATTCGAGGGGCTGCCACAAAGATGAGGGGAGTCAACCTATTTTCCAAAGCACCAGAAGGCAGGACAAGAAACAATGGATGGAAACTAATCAAAGAGAGGAGCAACCTGGAATTAAGGAGAAACTTCCTAACAGTGAAGGGAATTAATCGGTGGAACAGAAGTTCCCTTCAGAAGTTGTAGGTGCTTCATCACACTGGGGTTTTTAAGAAGAGACTGGACAGCCATCCATTTGAAATGGTATAGGGTCTCCTGCTTGAGAAGGGGGTTGGACTAGAAGACCTCCAAGATCCCTTCCAGTTAGAACAATTAATCCGTGGAACAACTTGCCTCCAGAAGTTGTGAATGCTCCAACACTGGAAGTTTTTAAGAAGATGTTGGATGACCATTTGTCTGAAGTGGTGTAGGGTTTCCTGCCTAAGTAGGGGGTTGGACTAGAAGACCTCCAAGGTCCCTTCGAACTCTGTTATTCTATTCTATTCTATTCTATTCTGTTCTGTTCTGTTCTATTCTATTCTATTCTATTCTGTTCTGTTCTGTTCTATTCTATTCTATTCTGTTCTGTTCTGTTCTGTTCTTTTCCATTCCATTCTGTATTTTCCATTCCATTCCATATTTTCTATTCTATTCTATTCTATTCTATTCTATTCTATTCTATTCTATTCTATTCTATTCTATTCTATTCTGTATTTTCCATTCCATATTTTCTATTCTGTTCTGTTCTGTTCTATTCTATTCTATTCTATTCCATATTTTCCATTCCATATTTTCTATTCTGTTCTATTCTATTCTATTGTATTCTATTCTATTCTATTCTTTTCCATTCCATTCCATATTTTCTATTCTATTCTATTCTATTCTATTCTATTCTGTTCTGTTCTGTTCTATTCCATTCTGTTCCGTTCTGTTCCATATATTCTATTCTATTCTATTCTATTCTATTCTATTCTATTCTATTCTATTCTATTCTATTCTAATTCTAATTCTAATTCTATGTAACATTATTATGATTATTATTACCTTGTTGCTTTGCATGTACACCAAGAGCTTCTGCACTGGGGACAAATGTGTGTGTCTAATCACACTTGGCCAATTCCAATATTCCAATTTGGAATATTCCATTCCAAATTGTTCTATTCTGTTGTGTTCTGTTGTGTTCTGTTGTGTTCTGTTGTGTTGTGTTCTATTCTATTCTATTCTATTCTATTCTATTCTATTCTATTCTATTCCATTCTATTCTATTCTATTCTTTTCCATTCCATTCTGTATTTTCCATTCCATTCCATATTTTCTATTCTATTCTATTCTATTCTATTCTATTCTGTTCTGTTCTGTTCTGTTCTGTTCCATTCTGTTCCGTTCCGTTCCATTCCATATATTCTATTCTATTCTATTCTATTCTATTCTATTCTATTCTATTCTATTCTATTCTATTCTATTCTATTCTATTCTAATTCTAATTCTAATTCTAATTCTAATTCTAATTCTAATTCTAATTCTATTCTATGTAACATTATTATGATTATTATTACCTTGTTGCTTTGCATGTACACCAAGAGCTTCTGCACTGGGGACAAATGTGTGTGTCTAATCACACTTGACCAATTCCAATATTCCAATTTGGAATATTCCATTCCAAATTGTTCTATTCTGTTGTGTTCTGTTGTGTTCTGTTGTGTTCTGTTGTGTTCTATTCTATTCTATTCTATTCTATTCTATTCTATTCTATTCTATTCTATTCTATTCTATTCTTATTCAATTCAATTCTATTCCATTCCATTCCAGCTCTAGTCTGATCGAATCTCTTCTTAAAAACCTCCAGTGATGAGGCATCCACAACTTCTGAAGGCTTCCTTCCTTTTTTGCCTTCAAAGCTGTGGAAAACCTGGGTTCCGCCTTCTCTAGTTTGGTATCCTCATCATGTTTTGGCTCTATCATTAACATACCTTCCATAATTAATCAAGGGCTGATTCTCCCCCTCTTAACGGGTACGCACATTTGGAAGGATTTTAACGCTGAGGCCTCCAATTCTGAAAACACCCCCCAAACTCTCAACAAGATAAAACAAAAACCAAACCCCTCCTAACTGGTGCGTCGCACTTTATGTTGGTTGCATCGTAATTTTTTGTGTGAGTGTTGTGAGCTGCCCAGAATCATTAAGAGTTTGACAAAAAGAGCCTTGATAGTACAGTGGTTTAGTGCACCCTGTTATTAACACAGCTGCCTGCAATTTCTGCTGGTTCGAATCTCTCCAAGGCTCAAGGTTGACTCAGCCTTCCATCCTTTCTAAGGTAGGTGAAATGAGGACCCAGTTTGTGGGGGCAATAAGCTGACTTTGTATAAAATATACAAAAGAATGAAGGCTATTGCTTAACGCATTGTAAGCCGCCCTGAGTCTCCGGAGAAGGGCGGCATATAAATCAAATTAAAAAAATATATATGATTATTTGTGTTGTTGTTGTTGTTATTATTGCGAAGCTTCTTCTCCGGTAATATTGTACTGCAAACTAGGGCATACAAAACCTTTGCTAGACCAATTCTTGAATACAGCTCGTCTGCCTGGAATCCACATTGTATATCAGACATTAAAAGAATTGAACAAGTCCAGAGGTATTTCACAAGAGGAGTCCTCCACTCCTCTGCTCGCAACAGAATACCTTATGCCACCAGGTTTGAAATTTTGGGCTTAGACAACTTAGAACTATGCCGCCTTCGGTCTGACCTAAGAGTAGAACACAAAATTATCTGCTACAACGTCCTACCTGTCAATGACCACTTCAGCTTCAACCACAATAATACATGGGCAAACAATCGATACAAACTCAAGGTAAACCGCTCCAAACTCGATTGCAGAAAATACGACTTCAGCAACAGAGTGGCCAATGCCTGGAATTCACTACCTGACTCTGTGGTTACATCCCCAAACCCCCAAAACTTTCACCTTAGACATTCTACTGTGGACCTCACCCCATTCCTAAGAAGTCTGTAAGGGGGTGTGCATAAGCACCCCAACATCCCTGTCTTACTGTCCCCATTTATCGGTATCCATTTCCTGTATTCATAATCATGTTTATATACTGAGCCTGGTGGCGCAGTGGACTAAACTACTGTTAAAGTAGTATTTAGCTGCCAACTGCCTGCAATTACTGCGAGTTCAATTCTCACCAGGCTTAAGGTTGACTCAGCCTTCCATCCTTCCGAGGTAGGTAAAATGAGGACCCGGTTTGTGGGGGCAATAAGCTGACTTTGTATAAAATAGAACACCACTTAGGGGGGGCCAAAAAGCCTTACTAAGCAGGTATATACAAAAGTATGAAGGTTATTGCTTAAAAACATTGTAAGCCAAAAAATTGCGCCCAAAAAATATTTAATTATTTTAAATTGTTTTTTAAATTTTGTATGTTCTGTTTTATTCTGGCTGTTCACCGCCCTGAGTCCTGTTGGAGAAGGGCAGTATACAAATTAAATTAATTAATTAATTAATAATAAATAAATAAGCCGCCCTGAGTCTCCGGAGAAGGGCGGCATATAAATCAAACTAATAAATAAATAAATACATATATTTATATCTGTTATATTGTACATGTTTGACAAAAATAAATAAATCAGCACACATCTGCTGTGGCTTGTTGTTGGGGGTATCAAAGCAGGCCCATGTTCCCCAGCCAATCAGATTTTCCATTCCTAAAACAACCTCTCTTCCCTCCTACAAGGCCGTCTCCCAAAACAGATAAAGAGAGATTTTTTAGAGCTTCTTTCACACCTAGGAAGTGTGAAAGCTCTTCAGACAAGGCCCAAGGAATGTGTGTGTCACGGGTCCGTCCACCCTACCCCCCCCTGCTGGTGCCCTTACGGTCCCCGCTGGTCGGAAACCACAGAAGGTTGCTTTCCGCCCCCACGAAGATCACTTTAAAAGGGAATCTTCTCCTGGCTCCGGTGTCTGAGATGCTTTATCGAGTCAGGGTGATGGAATGTGGGGGTTCATTCTTCAGGCATGAGCTTCGACCGCCCTAAAGATATAAAGATAGAGGGCGCGGAAATCGACACAACTGCGGGCAGAGGACGGAGGAAGACTAGGGTCCTGGTGGAGAAGATGATGATGGGTTCAAGGATTCCTTTCCTGCTCTCCCTGTTCCTTACGGCTCACCTCCAAGGTCCATCTGGAGCCCAGCCCATCTCTTGGTCAGAACTAACAGATTTCAAGGTAAGAGCCATCTGGGGTTGGGTCAAAACTTGGGAGAAGCCTTGGATAACTTGGGGAGAACCTCAACGTTGGTGGACACTTGCTTGGCACACCAAGATTCCTCGGTCTATAGACAGGTTCAGAGAACAGGTGATGGGAAGAGACCTTTCTTGAAACGAAACTGGACAACCATCGGTCTGAAATGGGATAGGTTTCCTGCATGAACAGGGGTTGGATTAGATGACCTCCAAGGTCCCTTCCAATCGTGTTATTCTGTTAAACTAAAGAAATCAGCACAGCCAAATGCTGAAAAGAATGTTGCATTTTCACTGCAACTAGTAAATGGTTGAAGACGTACCTGGACAGCTCTAATTGGGTTTTTTATCCTGACGTGTCAGTTCATACTCTTAAGAGTAGTGGCCTAAGAGTAGAATAGTGGTTCTGTGGAGAGAGGTTTTTCCGTGGACCGGAGGGGGTATGGTTTCACATGCTGCCTTCATCCCGCGGATGGGGCTTTGCTTGTTTGCGCGGCCCAGTTTCTGGCAGGCCACCGACCGCTGCCTGCCCATGGAACGGAAATTGGGGACCCCTGCCCTAGTGGGAATATAGACAACCACTTTAGTAGAGATTGACTTTTAACGGAAGAGTTTGCCAAATATGTTTTTCCTTTCCCCCTTTTGCTCTTAGGATCTTCTGCAGCGGATTGAGAGTAAAGTGGCGCTGGCAGAAAAGGAAGAAATCGAACGGGATCCGAATGATGCCAACGAGGAACCGGTGGGCGATGCCGCCCAGCTTCTCTCGTCCTGGGATGGCGACTACTCCAGACTCCCAAGCGATGGCACCAACTGGCAACCTCCCGAAAGAGCCCCAGCAGCAGCCGCGCGGAACAAACTGAGGGGTTTTTTCAACGCCCCCCGACGGTTATCCAGCTGCTTCGGACAACGCCTGGACAGAATAGGATCGGTGAGCGGACTCGGGTGCAACAGAAGACACGTAAGTTGCAACATGGGGAAGGTCTGCGATGTTAGTTCAATTGCTGGGGGTGGGGGGATGAATCAGAAGCTCTTCGTCGCCCAGGAAAGCATCCAAATCATTGGTCAAGTGGTCAATACCAACTCCCTTGAGTTGATGGGCCTATCCCAGGGGAAGATAAATGGAAGTTAAGAGGTGGTCAAAAAAAAAAATGAGGGCAGGTCAATAGGGGGTCAATTACTTTTCTGGAGTCCCTGGTCCTGAAGATGAGGTGGCTACTGGTGAGACTGGGTGACCAGATTTGGATGGTCAGCTGGCCTTGTCCATATTTTTGCCATCTGTCAAAAATCTTTATCTTTATTTGATTTATATACCGCCCTACTCCCGAAGGACTCAGGGTGGTGAACAGCCAAAACAGTAAAAATACATAAATACAAAATTTAAAAACAGAATAAAATCGAATTAGACAATTTGGCCCAGACAAATTAAAACACCCCAATCATTTAAAAACTGATTAAAATTTACATAATTAAAAAAGAGGGAAAAAGATTAGGCCAAGCCCGCCTGATGGAATAAAAAGGACTTGAGAGCGCAGTGGAAGATGCGCAGATCCGGGATCCTCCATATCTCCGGGGGGAGCTTATTCCCGATAGTAGGCGCCCCCACAGAGAAGGCTCTCCCCCTAGGGGCCGCCAGTCGACATTGTTTGGCCGACGGCACCCGGAGGAGCCCCTCTCTATGAGAGCGTACCGGCCGGTGGGAGGCTATTGGTGGTAGTAGGCGGTCCCGTAAGTAACCAGGTCCTAAGCCATGGAGCGCTCTAAAGGTGGTAACCAAAACCTTGAAGCGCACCCGGAAGACCACCGGGAGCCAGTGCAGCTCGCGCAGGAGAGGTGTTACATGGGAACGCCATGTCGCTCCCATTACCACCCGCGCGGCCGCACTCTGCGCCAGTTGGAGCCTCCGGGTGCTCCTCAAGGGGAGCCCCATGTAGAGAGCGTTACAATAGTCCAGGCGGGAAGTGACGAGGGCATGAGTGACTATGTGTAGGGAGTCCCAATCCAGAAGGGACGCAACTGGCGAATCAGGCGAAATGGTTTAGGATCTCCTGCTTGGGCAGGGGGTTGGACTAGATTAGGGGTCTGAAACCTTACACTCAAAGAGCCATTTGGACCCGTTTCCCACAGAAAAGAAAATACCGGGAGCCACAAAACCCTTCCCAAGCCTGACTATTTCTTGAGCAGCCACAAAATGCCGACTGGCGACACCCAGGGGGAGAGCCTTCTCTGTGGGGGCACCAGCCCTCTGGAATGAGCTGCCCCTAGAGCTCCATCTTAGCCCCGACCTGTGTACTTTTCGCTGCGCCCTTAAGACTCTCCTGTTCCAGCAAGCCGGCCTGGCCTAATATGAATTTTATTATGGGTGTATGCGTGTTTTTAAATTTGCGGGCCAATTTTATATATTTTAATTTGGTTTTAAATTTTATAAATCTGTGTTTTAATACGGCTGTACACCGCCCTGAGTCCTTTGGGAGAAGGGCGGTATAGAAATCTAATTTGAAACTTGAAAACTAGCATATGTAGTTGCATTAAATGTTCTGTTTTCTTCTGAATTTTTTTTCTTGGATTTATCCATGGTTGGCCTATCAGGATTTGAAAAGCTCAATAAATTGTGTGCTGGCGGGTGTCACACACTGCTTGCTGTGACGCATATTTTGAGTGACAGGGAGCCAAAGCAGACGGGTGAAAAGAGCCACATTCGGCTCCAGAGCTGCAGGTTGCTGACCCCTGGACTAGATGTCCTACAAGGTCCCTTCCAACCCTGTTAAATATTATTATTCGTAGCGCTGTTAAAGTAGTATTTATTACATTACTTTCATATAGTAAAGTGTTTGCGGGGAGGGTTGAACAATCTAAAACTCCAAAGGGGTCAGTGAGCAGAATTTGGGGGCTAAAAAAGGAGCCTGGTGGCGCAGCAGACTAAAGCACTGTTATTAACACCAGCTGTCTGCAATTACTGTAAGTTCAAATCTCACCAGGCTCAAGGTTGACTCAGCCTTCCATCCTTTCTAAGGTAGGTAAAATGAGGACCCAGATTGTGGGGGCAATAAGCTGACTTTGTATAAATATACAAAAGGATGAAGGCTATTGCTTAACGCATTGTAAGCCGCCCTGAGTCTCCGGAGAAGGGCGACATATAAATCAAATTTAAAAAAAAAAAATGAACAGAAGAGGGTCATCTTAAAGGCGTTTTGCATTTATAAATTTATTTATACGTGTCAGCTTTTTATGGGTATCTCTCTTTCCAGATAAATGGAAAATTATCTTAAGGAGGGAGGGAGACCTTAAAAACTAACTTCGAGAAAGGCAGGGGGGGAAAAAATGCCAGTTTTCTGCTCCATGTTTGATGCGATTATTCATGCGTTTTGATTTCTAAACTGCCTTACTCCTTCCTGTAAAATAAACTCAAAATCTAACTTGGCCACAGGACTGCAATTTCCAACATTGATTGGCAGTCAAGGTAAACCATATTCATTTTCCTTTTTTTTTTTTTAACAGAAGTGAAACTCTGTGGAAGAAATCATCTTGTAAATCATCTTATCCCAAAGGTGTTTTTGTTTCATTGTGACTTGAAGATTCTTCCTGCCAAGAGTGTGTTCCACCGGAAAAATTTAATACACCGGATCCTAGAATATCAGGATTTTTTTCCAGCTGTAATATATCCCACAGGGCAATTTTTGAGGTCCAAGCAAGACCACACATAACCTGTAAGTCAACCGTTCTCAGGTCAAGAATAAGGAAAAAAATCTAACATTTCCCCCTAATCATGTGAATTTAAATACATACATGCTTTTCCCTCCGATCCATGCATTTAATCTCCTGGATAATTTGAAACCAGGAATTCTTAAATTCAGCACCAAGGACAGAGACAGGGTGAGTTCTTTCCACTCTGCACAATTTTTATCCATCAATTAAGAGTATAAACAATAATTTACTTTCTTCCCCATAAATAAAACCCACTGAAGTATGAAGATAAAGAGACTGCAACAGGGAATAATGTTGTTTTCCAAAATTACACAGGGAAAGAAAATCCCCTTAAAATGGCTTGTTGCCAAAAAAACCCCCCCTGTACTAAGATTTGGGGTTTGTGGGAAAATTTGAAAAAAACCCACCGTGTCTCCTCATTCTTTGAATTATTAATCGGTTTTGAGACAGATTT
Source organism: Arizona elegans (assembly GCA_022577455.1). Classification (NCBI taxonomy): domain Eukaryota; kingdom Metazoa; phylum Chordata; class Lepidosauria; order Squamata; family Colubridae; genus Arizona; species Arizona elegans. Next base: position 10,052,448 of record JAKOOJ010000023.1, read on the forward strand.
TTTTCATCCCTTCAAATTTGAACGGACGCCATCAACAAGCATCGTGGAATTGTTAGGATACAGTGAGAAGATATTTAATTTGGTGGCTTTATTTAATCTGCACGCAGCCAAGGCTTTGTGGAACACTGGTATGACTAAATAAACAGGATTTTAATGACCTTTGTGTGTAGCTATTTTTCTTGGGTGTGTGTATGTGTAAATGATTTGTGTAACTCAGCATCTCGACTGAGGGGATTGCAAAAAAAAAAAAAAAAAAAAATCACTCTAGTTTAAAGTTGTTTGCTGCTTCAGAGGTATCACTAGGATATTTTGCTCCCAAGAAGGGAAAATTCCGGTTGGCAAAAATTGGGCACAAACATAGCAAAATGTTTTCAGGTTCAAAGTGGTAACCAAGAAAGTATTTCAGAGATAAAAACGAGATGATAAAAACAGACGGACACCTTTCCTTAAAAAACAAACAAACAAACACCTGAAACCAACTATCTTTTCATTAAATGCTTATTCAGGATGACGAATGATCCAGCAATTGTGCGCACATAAAAAAAGGAAACTTGGCTACGGTAGTTTTAAACGTGGTTATGCTTTTTCCTCCCTCCCTGCGTGGGAATTTAAGGCCTTGGGCAAACTCAGGTATGAATTGGTTTGTGATTTTAAAAATCCAAACTTTGCAAATCCAAAGTTAGCGAGTTAAAAATGTCCTACGAACGCAATGGTCTCAAGTAGCAATGGGAGAGGAACACAGCTGAGCTGTGTTAAAAACCTGTTGCTCTCATCTCTGGCTAATATACTGTTATTTTTTGCTCCATAAGACACACTTCCCCCCCCCCAAAAAGTTGTTGTGGCCTGCCAGTGGCCAGCAGATTCAGACAGTGAGGAGGTTTGGGAGAAACCTAGGCCAGTCCGGGTGTCTGGGGAGGGCTCTGATGAGAGCTCTGCGTCGGAGGCAGAGAGGGGGCCAGGGCCGTATGTCAGTTATCAGCTGCCTTCAGAGTCAGACATCAGTGAGGCAGAGGAACAGCTGGAGCCTGTTCCCAGAGTGCGCATGCGCAGAGTTGCCAGACGAAGGGAACAGCTAAAGAACAAGGGGCGATTCAGGAGTAAAGCCACAGGTGGATGAATGGCCCCTCCCAGAGGGAATAAAGAGGAGCGAAAGGGGAGGGGAGTTTGCAGGAGTCAATTAGTTCACTTAATTGATTTGTGACTCTCCGAAACTCCTTGCTAAGTTTTGAAGATATCGGCTTGGCAGCTCTCCAAGCCAGATAAAGTCTGTGACTGTAAATTCTCCCTTGAAAGACTTTGCTGAGTGTGAATGAGTCAATAGGCAGAGCTGGCACATGAGTGGACCACCTATCTGTGGTCCTCTCAGGCTCTGCCTGATATTTTTTCCCCTGTTTTCCTCCTCTAAACATTAGGTGCGTCTTATGGAGCGAAAAATACGGTAAATGGGAACTGAAGTCCAATGCACCTGCAAAGCAGACTGGAAGACAGTTGAAGCGATATCATGGAGATGAAAAGAGAATTGGTTGTAACGCCATTTTTTTTTTACATTCCAATAAGCTGTTAAAATGTCTCGGGGGATGAGAATGCTGGTTTCTGAATATCAAATAAAATAAAAATGCGACAAAGCTTAAACACTGGGGGGAAAATAAATCAAGAACGGCGATAAAGAGTCACAATGACAGAGATCGGGTGGGGACGGGACCCCAAAGACATAAAGGAGGAATTTTATTGTGTGTTTTTTTTTTTTAAGAGAAGGACCATGGTTATAGAATACAAGTGCTCAAACCAAAATTAAAAAATATATATATCTAGCACATTCTCTGCCCGGGAATGTTTTGAAACATTATTAAAAACAAAAATGTTATGCACACAAAATTCGTTCCCCCCCGAGATTCGGATCACGTTGACGAGGGACAGTGCAATTGGAAATCAAGATATTTATAAGACCTTAGAAACCAAAGAAATGCCCTGTGTGTGCTTCTCCCTCTGGAATGGATATTAATACTGTTGAAGGGACGAGAGACCAGAAATAATGAGAATTCCAAGACTCTCCCAGCATCCATGAAAATCCCAAGACATGAATTCTGAGGGGCCTATCGATCCGGAACGGAAGTGGGTCTAGCTAAATTTGGCGTGCAAATGTTAAATAAATAAAGAGTTTTCTGGGGAAGGCGAGAAAAACCTCTTCATTATTGTAAGACAGAAGACAATTCTCAACACAATTCGTGGAACGCAGGAGCGATTAGTGTCATTTTATGGGAATCGCTGTCCCTTCAATCAATTCTATGATTTTTAAGCCGTGACACATAAGACGGAAAAGCCCTCCCGCATCTCTTTACAACCCTGAAAGGTGTTAACCGCGTAATCGGAATCTTTAAATCTTTTGATTATAATGCACACAGTAACACACGCACACATTTCAACACCTGGGAGAAAAGAGACAGTGGTCATTCTGGATGGTGAAGCGAGAACCCGCTAACCAACGGGGCACCCACTTTTGACAATGGATTGTAGGGTCGCCTGAATTTCTAGGGCTACCTTACATGTTTTAAATGAAAAAATATTATTATTCCCAGCCTATTAAGATGTCAATTGCTTAGCACATTGTAAGCCGCCCTGAGTCTCCGGAGAAGGGCGGCATATAAATCAAAGTTAAAAAAAAAATAAAATTATTGGGTGTACAGATGAACCCAGGTAAGAATCCAAGTTTTTTTTACACTCTTAATATTTTCAAGCTTCTAGAAATGAGAAAGGAAGTTATAACTGGCCTGCAATCATACAAAACTGCCCCAAAAATATTAGCTTGGCATTTTTTTTCCCCTCATCCACTTTTAAAACATTGAAGTAGATATCAAATAAATTATTTTTGTTTTCCTTTCTCTCTCTCTCTCTCTCTCTCTCTCTCTTATTCTCTTGTGAATTCTGGAATTCTCAAAGAACAAAACAACTTTAGCTTCCTGGGAAAATAAAAATATTGGTCTGTTTCACAAACACACAGAGATGCAAATAAAATAGTCATTTATAGCCCGCGCTTTAGAATAAAAATGCCCGTTGGCCCAGGACGACAAAGTAAAAAAAAGAAAAGAAAACCCCAGACAGGATAATTTTGGTCTTGTGAAAATTCAAGTTGCAAAAGGAACGTTGGACGGGCTGATGCCGTGTAAGACAGGCCCGCGGAGAGTCGCTAACAGGACCTGTTCGAACCAGAAATGGTTATAAAGAGGGCAGGGGAAGGTAACACCTTGGAAAAGGAAAATGACTTATATATATATATATTTTAAGGTCAAGAGCAGGAGGGGGCAAAGGAGGAGGTACAATCTCGCTTGGGTTGAGAATGGAGCAAAGGAACATTAGGAAAGGGGGGAGGGGGGAAAAGATAAAACTGAGTATTCTGGAGAGGTGAACCAAAAAAAAAAAAATAATCTTGCAAAAGCATTCCTGTCTTGAGTAGACAAAACCGGTATTCAAAAATTGGACTTCCGCTCGGCGCCCAGACCGTGTCTCTCCAAAATAGGTTAGAGATAAATCTTATTACTGGAAAGTGGAAGGGGAAAACACACACACACACAAACACACTGGATGGGAGACTTAAATTAGCATCGGAGCACATCCAAAATTTCGCCTGTGCAAAAAAAAAAAAAAAAAAAAAAAAAAGGCTGTGCCCCATTCGTAGTCTAAGCCTAAGAAAATCGAATTATTTTGCTGCCGGATTGCTTCGGCGGGCACAAAAATAAGCAAGGAATCGTTACGTTTGGTCAACCCTTTACAAAAATCAGCAGTTCCAGATTGCAACCAGCTGCGGCCCCTGCCCCGCTGGGAAATTGGAGAGGATTTGACCAAATTTTGAGTGAATGAGCCCCCCCAATTCCCCCCCCCCTTACAACATGGGTGTTCCTCTTCTTTAGCGGAGAACTGAGGGAATGGGGTGGGGGTGGGCAGCTGCATGGATTAAGTCGTCTAACCGGGGGTGGGGGGGAAGGAAGAATGAAAGAGCTGGGCCCAGGTCCCCTCTTCCTTCCAAAACATCGACTGTGCTTTATCAAGGCTGGATCAGCTCTCTTCCATGCCTCAATTTCTGCTTTCCCTTGAAAAAGAGATTTATGCAAAGGTTAAACACACACACACACACACACAAAGCTACAAAGACAGGTGGATGCCGGAATCACAAGAGCCAGTGAGATGAGGCTTGTTAGAAAGGACTCAGCCGGTCACAGCCGGCTCAAGGCTTTGTGTGAGCCAGCCGGCGGCAGGATGGAAAAGCTCTTGAATGCAGCCGCTGCAAACATTCTGAGCCCCCCCCCCCCGCCCCCCCCCCCCCCATCCGAGATCCATTCCGGTCCTACCTGGGTATCCCTCGTAACTATTAAAGGTGTCCTCCCTGGCCTGCCACCCCGCAACTCCCCCACCCTGGTTGGAAATTACAGCCCTTTACAGCAAAAAACAGATTTGTTGAAGGTAACAAACAAACCGGGGAGGGGAGGGAGAAGGAGTGCCAGGAGGGTCATGCCAGGGCAAGGGAAACTTCTACCACCCACAGAGAACAAAGGTGTTGGTTACCAACTATGTACCCCTTTCCCCGCCCGCCTGCCCCCTTCCAGGCAAGGTCTGGCCGAGAGGAGAGGAGAAGTTATTTGGGGACATCTCTACAGGTCGCCCTTGCGCGCAAGGCTCTCGGGATTTCGGAGAATTGGGAGAGAACAGTCCTTCCCAGCCAAAAACAGAGGAAGGGGTGGGGGGTGGGGGGCAATTGTCAGATGGCAAGAAAGGAAACACTGGACAGGATGAGGAAAGTAGTGGGCGAGAGAGAGAGAAGCTGGAAAACAGCATGCAAAATTGAAGAGAGAACATCACGGTTTGGTCCCGCCAGACAATATATTCCGCTCTGCCCCCCCAAAAAATCTTGGTTCCCTTCTGCACATTGAGAATCACTTAACAACGAACTGTCTCTGTGTCAGATTTAAAAAAGAGAGAAAAAAAAGAGGGGGAGGCTCAGTTTGAAGCTCAGCACCCAAAGGAGGCGAACGTGCTCGAAATCCGGGGTTCAACAGCTCCCCCGTTCTAGTGACAGCAGCTCCGATGCTTTAAAAACTCTTGCAAAGTTTTGGAGGGGATCCCAAGGGAGGATCCGGAGAACCGAGGACTCGATCTGAATCTCTCCCCCACCTCCCCAAAGCGGGAGATATCCTTGACGCCCGGTGAGGGTTGATCTCAGAAAGACGTCAACAAAAGTGAAAGATGGAGAGAAGTGCGAAGAGCAGAAAGTCAAAAGCCCCAGTCAGAAAATCGTTGTTGTTATCCCGTTCCAATTAAGATGGATAACCTTAATTAAACCGAAAAGCAGGCGGCTAAAGTTTGAAGTGAAGATAACGGTGTCCCTACTGGCCCAAAAGAGGGAAGTCTGCAAGATCTGCAAAAACTTCAGCAAGGTAAAGAGGAAAAAAATGACATTTTTTCTCTCTCTTTCTCTGGAATAAGGTAGAGATATAATCCTTTCAGGTGTCTGCAGGGTTGACCGACGAAGCACTGGGATGGTTTGACCCGCAATCCACGGAGAAACGCGTGGCTGCTAGAACAAGAAGACGACAGCCAGCTCTCCAGATTTCCCCACGTATTATGCTTTTTTCCCCTCCTAGCCTGAAGGATGTACAGTTTTTACGGCTCCAAAAGAGGGGCAACGACGACGGGCTCGTTTTGTTGACTAAAGTGCACACGGTGGGCCCAGGAATCCCTAGGAGGAGGAGGGGGGGTCTCAGGAGGTGGAAGAGGCGGGAGACGAGGTTTAGATGGTGTGGTAATGTTGGCGCAGCCTGGCCTGGAGGAATTCATGGGTCAAGTTGTGTCGAGTAATAATGCCCACAATCTGGAAAGGGGGGAGGGGGGGAGGAGAGAGAGAGAGAGGAAAAAAAAGCAAGTGAATTTGTCAAGCGTGAAAGCAAAACAAAAAAAAGCAAAAAATGGCAGAATCGCCAGAGGGGTCGGCTTTTCTGAATCGGGCTAGGGACGTCTTTCCAGCATTGCATTCTGGTTTCACTCTGTCCCACCCTGAACGGTGCTTCCTCTGCACAGGGGTGCGATTGTAACATTTTAGCAACCGGTTCGCTGCCCGATTACTGGGTAGGTGTGGCCTACTCAGCCTCCTGCACCACAGTGGGGGGTGGGGGGGCGGTTTTGCCCTCCCTAGGCTCTGGAGACTTTCTTCAAGCCTCCAGGAGGGCGAAAATGGCCTCGCTCGGGCACCAGAGGCCAGAATGGGCCCATTTCTAGACTTCCAGTAGGCCCGTTTTTCGCCCTCCCAGAGCCTCCGCGCAGACCCACTGCATCCAAAACGGGCTGCGTGGAGACTCCTGGGAGGGGTTGGATGGGGAGAGCCAGTCCTTTTAACTACCGGTTTGGTGAACCAGAACCCCTGCCTCTGCAGCTTTGGAGAGTATTCCTTTCCCAGCAACCTTTCCCTAAATTAGTGGGCAGGTGATTTGTCTGAATTCGGCTTTATGAGGAGATGGTAGTCCTGATCCATAAGCTCTGCCCTCAGGAATGGGACAAGGGAAGCTGAACCCATGAAATCGGTGCAAGAAACCCACATTCCCAGCAGGAAAACCCCATCCCAATACTCTTCTCCTTCCAAAAAAAAACTTATTTTGAAATTTCAAAGCATGATCTTCCCTCAAACTGAAAGCAGAGCCGGAAGGGAAGCGAATTCTGCTGTCCAGCAATGTTCCTCCCATCTTAGAATTAGCCTAACACTAGTTTCCCCTTCTGAGTAAAGACTCTAAAGCAGGGGTGGAGACTTTAAGGCATGTGGGTTTCAACTTGGCTGGGGAATTCGGGGAGTTGAAATCCACGACCCTGAAAATTGCCAAGGTTGGACCCTCCTGCTCTAAAGTTGCCTTTGCAGAAAGTACAACAAGTGGTTTCAGGAACAGACCCACAAGCCGATGATATTTCTTCCTAGGTCATCTGAGAGCTTCAGTGCCATTTGTGGGCCTGCAGCGACATCTAGTGGTGAAACCTCAACTTTTCACCTTGGCTCAACTTTTAAGCAACTGCAAATTACAAATCGGATCAGAAAAGAGGAAAGTTTTCTCCAAAGATCCCGCAGACAGACTCACCTCCCCGACGGCATTCACCACCGGCAAGTGCCTCAGCCCCATCGTCCGGAAGAGGTTGAAGACTTGGGAAATGTGAGCATTAGGCGAGATGGTGAAGGGAGAAGGGTTCATGTAAGGCGTGACGTCCTGTTGGGAAGAAAAAAAGCTCGACTTTCAGTTCAAATTTTTATTACCGTATTTTTTGGACTAAAAGGCGCACCTAGATTTAGAGGAGGAAAACAAAAAAAAGTTTTTGGCCCTCTTTTTTTTGGGCCTTTTCCATTTTTTTTTTTTTTGGACTGTTTCCGAGGCTTTTTTCAGCACATTTTCGAGGCTTTTTTTGGACCATTTTTGCAGTTCTTTTTGGCCCGTTTTCAAGGCTTTTGGGGGGCCGTTTTCAAGACTTTTTTGGCTCATTTTTGGGGCTTTTTTCAGCCCTTTTTTGAGGCTTTTGGGGGGGGGCGTTTTCGAGGGTTTTTGGCCTGTTTTCAAAGCTTTTTGGGCCTTTTTTAAGGCTTTTTGGTACCGTTTTTGAGGCTTTTTTGGTGCTGTTTTTGAGGCTTTTTTCAGCCTGTTTCCAAGGCTTTTTTTGCCTGTTTTTTCCAAAAAAACAGGCCAAAAAAAGCCTCAAAACAGGCCAAAAAAGCTTTGTAAACAGGCCAAAGAAAAGACTCAAAAATGAGCCAAAAGAGGCCTGGAAAAGGCCGGAAAAAAAGGTCCGAAAACAGGGCGTGCAGAGGCCAAAAAAAATGGCTAGCGAGTGGGTGGGGCTTCAGCAATATTCAGTCTATAAGACCCACAGACCTTTTTGCCCATTTTGGGAGACAAAAAAGTGTGTCTTAATAGTCCGAAAAATACGGTAGTTTATCAAAATATAAAATTTAGAAATGCGAAGAGAAATGAACATGCTTTTCTTTTTCTTTTCTCCTTTTCCCTACACCTTTTCCTCTCTTATTTTCCCTTTATTTTTCAAAAGCCTGTGACGTTCACAGAGGAATTTATTTAGGTGAACAAAATACCCCCAAAGTCTGCATTATAAGTCTCTAACCATTTGTCCTCTGTAGCCGGTTCTGGATAGGTAACCTCCAAAAACAAACACAGAGGTATGGAAAAGAGTCTAGAAACATTCCAAGATTTGCGGAAGTGCCTTTTCTAGGAAACAAGGTAGAAACCGCACAACTGCAAGGAGAAGGCCTTACCACAATCATGCGTGGATTCAGTAGTGTGAGATCTAAGTCATGGATGTCCGGATAGCGTGGGTAATCTTCTGACATATCTGCATACGAGAGACGAGGCTGGTTGGCACTCTAAGAAGGGGTGAAACAAGAAGAAATAGAGACACCACTTTTCTAACGCACTAAAAAAAACATCCTAAGACGGTTTCTGCTTGGGGAAAAAAACCACACCCAATTGGGGCATTAAAGCAAGAATCTCTCCTCTCCCAGAAAAGTCTGCTGGATTATCATCTATTTAGACAACCTGGTCACTTCTTCATCGGAACTCACTGATTGATTCTCTGCGTAGCAGACTCCTCGGACAAGTAAAGTGACCAGCTGTGAGCGCAGGATCAGACCGTGGAAAGTCAGAGGCCGGAAGCGTTCCTCCATCGTCCACTCCTCACTGGGGGACTGGTCTGGATACAGATTGGGATATGGAGTGTATCTAGAAGGAACCATACAGCTTTGTTATGGATGGATGATGTAATGGAAGGATTGAAGGAAGGGGAGGTTGGATGGATGGATGGAAGGAAGGAAGATAGGTAGAGATATGATGGAAGGGGAAGTGGGATGGATGGATGTAATTGGTGGATGGATGGATGATATAATGGAAGGATTGAAGGAAGGGATATAATTGAAAGAAGGGGAGATGGGATGGATATGATGGAAGGAAGGAGATGGGATGGAAGGGAGGGAGGGAGGGAGAGATGTGATTGAGGGGAGGTGGGATGGATATGATGGAAGGGAGATGGGATAGAAGGAAGGGAGGGAGAGATGTAATTGAGGGGAGGTGGGATGGATGGATAGAAAGAATGAAGAAAGGAAGGAAGTGATGTGATGTGATGGAAGGGGAGGTGGGATGGATATGATGGAAGGAAGAGGAGATGGAATGGAAGGGAGGGAGGGAAGCAGAGATGTGATGGAAGGGGAGGTGGGATGGATGGATGGATGTGATGGAAGGAAGGGAAAGGATGGGATGGATGGATAGAAGGAATGAAGAAAGGAAGGAAGTGATGTGATGGAAGGAGAGGTGGGATGGATGGATGTGATGGAAGGAAGGGGAAGGATGGGATGGGATGGATGGATAGAAGGAATGAAGAAAGGAAGGAAGTGATGTGATGTGATGGGAGGTGGGACGGATATGATGGAAGGAGGAGGAGATGGGATGGAAGGAAGGGAGGGAGGGAAGGAAGCAGAGATATGATTGAGGGGAGATGGGATGGAGGGATGTAATGGAAGGAAGGGGAGGTGGGATGGATGGATAGAAGGAATGAAGTGATGGAAGGGGAGGGGAGGTGGGATGGATGGATGGATGTGATGGAAGGAAGGGGAAGGATGGGATGGATTGCATTTATCAGTTTCTGAGATATGTCCACATTTCTTCCTTACACAGTCAAGGAAGAGCTTTAAGGCACCTTAACCAAATAAGGATCCATGAAAATCAAAAATCAGCTGGTCTTTTAAGTGCCAAACTCTTTTGATATATAAGAAGGGATCTACTAATCCTGCTGGGTGGATGTGGTGGCCTCTCCACCCAGGCAGCCAAAGGTTTGCGCACCTCATGACGCAAAGCGCCCCCCTTCCCCACACTCACTTCCGCTCCAACATCTGCTGTAGCATGTCCTCCGTCTCCGGAGGCTCCTCAGCCGCGTTGTGGTCATCGCACACATTTCTCAACTCGCTGGAGGGATACGACTTCATGGATTGGCTACGTTTACGCTGCTCGGCCGCCCGAGTGAGGATGCTGGATTTCTGGAACAGGTAAAGCGGGACGCCGTTTACCCAAGGATCATTTCGGGAAGGGTGGGGGGAACATCCAGGATTGTTTCATGCGAGTCAGCCCCTCAGAATCAAGAACAAGATTCACCTGTCTATTCCAGGTGTGGGTTCTAAATTTTTTTACTACTGGTTCTGTGGGCGTGGCTTATTTTGACCCCGTGGCTTGATGGTCATGTGACAATTCTTTAGAATTTAGCAGAGGTACTGGTCTAACAGGCTTTTAACTGCTTGCAGAGCTGTACCGGTCTAGTCATTTGTTTTTGGAGGCATTGATCTACCCATTTGTTTTTATAGGCACTGGACTACCCATTTATTTTTGCAGGCACCGGTCTACCCATTTATTTTTCAAGTGTACTGGTCTACCACCACACTGCCTTTTAACACTGATCAGCTGTAGGGCGGCCCTTTGAAGCCCTGCGGCAAGAGTTTAAACAGTTTTTTTCCTTCCAGCTGATCAGCTGGGACTCGGAGGCAGCGAATAGATTGGGAGCGGGGCCAAATAAAAGGTAAGAATAATGTGTGTGGGGGGGGTGAGGGCCCAGCTCCTGAACAAAGAGAACCGGTTCGGTGACGTCATATCGTCATCCCTACCGGCTTGGCAGAACCGGGCCGAACCAGGAGGAACCTACCACTGGTCTATTCTAAACACACTGCGGCCATTTTAATTCCCACTAAGTCTAAAAAAAGATTTAAAAAACGACTCCATATTGATTGGCACAACCATGTCATTTCTCTGCAAACAGCACAGAGGGGTTTACTACTAGATTTTTCTAGAGATATTTTTTTCCCTCCAATTTCTCAGTTGAGCCTATAGATCTGATATCCCGTCAGAACAGAATACTTAACTTTCCAGGCTTGGAATCTCAATTTAAGCAAGCCGCTGTTGAAATCCTCTTTTCCTTTCATTCAACTGACCAGGACCAGCCTGTGGTGCCTCTGCCAGCAGTCCCCCCGCTCCCCGAGCTCCGTTTTTGCTGGCAGAGGGCTTCAGGAGTCTGTCATGGCCAAAAATGGGGAGGGAGGGGCCGCGTGCACCCTCCCTGGGCTCCGATTTCACTGGCAAAGGGCTAGCAAAACAAACTAAAAGCAAAACAAAAGGAGAAATGTTTCCCCTTTTGCCTTTGAGCATGGAAGAAGGGACAGGAAAGGAGAAAGGGACAGAGGAAACACAAAGATGGGAAGATGGGAAGAAGGCAGGAAAAAGAAGGAAAGAGGGGAAGGAAGAAGGAAGGAGAATGAAGAGGGAAGGAAAAAGAAGAGAAGGAAGGATGGAAGGAAAGAAGGATATAATGAGAGGGAGGGAAGGTCTAAGGGAAATCCTGCCTTAGCACTTGGCCACCACAGGTACCCCCAGAACACGAGTGCCGTTGAGCTGGCCATCAACACAACCCTGATATGGCCCTCAGTGAAATCGAGTTTGACACCCCTGCTCCAGTTAGTCTCCTAAGCTCACAATGTCAGTGCATACTAATACACACAAAGCATAAAACTAAAAAGACAGGTTTGCTGAAAACTGAGCAACGGAGTCGATAATCATTATTTGCCGCAGATTCTCCTCCAGAGGAACAAGGAAGCCACCGATCAAAATGCTCACCTTGAATTTAATATTGTTGCTGATAAGCTGGTCCCACTTCATAAATTCTTTCTCGTAGGCCCGGTTCTCGGTCACCACCGGGAAGGCATGATGGACCGTGGTGCGGAGAATGCTGACCAGGGACTGGATCCGGGTGTGCGGGTAGACGTACATCAGGTTGGGCTCCATGATGTCGCTCGCTCTGAGCCTTTGGGCGACAGAAAAGTTGGGGTGAAATCAAAAGCAAGCGAACTTTGGAAATAGCCAGACAAGTTTGAGTCGTAGACAATATGGCTTTAACTTAGGGAAATCAGAACTGGATGAAATATTGACAGGAACAGATGAGAAAATGATTAAGAAATTATATAATTATTTATTGCGTATTAGACTAGAGCAACTGTGGCCCTTTTACAATCTCTGGACTTCAACCCCCAGAATTCCTGAGACAGCTTGGCTTGGCTGTCTCAGGAATTCTGGGGGTTGAAGTCCAGAGATTGTAAAAGGGCCACAGTTGCCCACCCCTGGACTAGAGGATGAAGAAGTAAAAGAAACAATGATAGCATGGGCAAAGAATTTTGGATACACCATAGAATTGGACAAATGGCAACAACTTTGGGAAAGAGACTATAAATTAACAATGGCAACTGTCAGACTGCGGTGCTATCTCAAAATTAAATGAATTTCCAAACTGCCAATCTTTAAGGAAATCTTTCTTTAACTGAGCTCAGCCACCGGATCATGACTCCGCGCGGACAAGACTGACCTTTTGCCTCCCAATCCCTCCCTTTCCAACCCCCAAATCTCTGCTTCTCATTGGCTGTCTTCCAAGTCATTCTTCAGACTTCTTTTCCTCGTCATTTCCCAGGAATGTGCCCCCTCCCCTCATTTCCACGACAACCGGGCTTCAAAGGGATTTAGCAGGCAAAAGTTTCAGGGTTTATCTTTCACTCTCCTCTGCTCTCTCTATGCCAGGGTTGAAATGCTGACAGCAACAGCTTATAAAGAAAATTTGTATAAGATGTTTTATAGATGACATATGCCACCAGAAAGATTAGCTAAGATGTTTACAGATAAATCAGCTAAGTGTTGGAAATGTTACTAGTTGCCGGGATCATGTTATCATATGTGGTGGTTGTGTAAAGAAGCAAAACATTATTGGGTGAAAATACAAACATGGTTAGAGGGAATGTTGCAGCAACATATAGCGTTAAAGCCAGAGATATTCTTACTGGAAATTTTACCAGAGAATTACAGTAAAGAAGATACATATTTGATTATTCATATAATAACAGCAGCTAGAATTGCATTTGCACAAAATTGGAAAGCAGATAAAATCCCATTGGAAGGAGAAATTATGAAGAAAATTTTAGAATGTGCAGAAATGAATAGATTAACATTGAGAATAAAAGAGAAAGAGGAGTCGATGTATTTCAAGACATGGGGAAAATTTTATGATTGGTTAGAAAGGAAATATGAATAAGGGTATAGAGATAAAATAGATAGAGAACAGATGGGAGAAAACAATTAAAAAAATAGATACCCAGATGATGCCAAGTAAAAGGAGAAATGGGAGGGGGGGTAAAAGGGGGAAAAAAGTGAGATACTATAAAAACGTACACAAATGATGAAATAAAAATAAATATTAACTGAATAAGAAATTGAAATGAGAATAAAGATAATTAGAAAATTGGGGCTGCTCGAATGCCACTTTAGATTGAACTAAAAAGGGAAACAAGAAATTTGAGTCCGGCCTAGCCTAAATGGTTTTTAATTGGGATTTTAAATTTTATGGATTTGGGGGTTTTAAATTGGGAAGCTAATGATTTAATTCTTTTTTTAATTATCTTAACTTTTGTATTTGTATGTTTTTTAATTTTGGCTGTTCACCGCCCTGAGTCCCCTCTGGGAGAAGGGTGGTATACAAATTAATTAATTAAATAAATAAATAAATAAATAAATAAATAAATAAATAAAACTGGCAGATGTTCCCAGCCTTAAGATCGGCCGACATTACTTGTCCATCTCTGCTTTGACTTCCCACTCCAGCAGGGGGACCCCACGCAAGGCCACGTAGATGTCGTAAATCCCTTTGTTGAAGAGGTCACCTGTCCACTTGGCCACCTGCAAACAGAAGGGGGACAGGCAAGAGTTGGTTCTTTCCAGAGGTGGAGTTTCACACAATTTTACCACTGGTTTGCCGCACACCAAAAATATAAGTGCGCGCGCGGGGCCTTTTGTGCATGTGCTTTATAATAATAATAACTTTTATTTACGGTCACAGACCAAAATACAGATATAATTGCAAAAGAACGTGGGGAAAGTAACAACATAAACAGCTGGCTACCAGAAGCCTTGGCTGAGAGGAATTGCATCGTTCTCCTCTAATAGTTACAGCTCTTAAAAAAAATGTAGGAACCTGAAAAGTAATGTGTGAGGAGGAGCCATCCTCTAGTCAATATAAGGTCAAATTACTAGCATTGGATCCAGAGAGATCTGTTTCTAAGAGAGACAGTAATTTAGTCCTGCCTGCGTTATACATAGGGCAGTATAGAAAATCAATCAATCAATCAATCAATAAAAGAACATGCTCCACAATTTCAACCTCAGCTCTTTCACAGGGGCATAACCGCTCACTTATCAGGAGCCTCTTAAATTGTCCGTCCAACAATGCTGAGGGCAAGATGTTGAAACGAGCAAGGGAGAAGACTCTTCTGTACTTAGGGATGGTTAAAGTGTAAAAATATGAGGCCATCCTTAGTCCGTAATTGTTAAATTGGCTGAAGATCAGAGGGGAGCAGGTTTTATTAGCTCTAGCTCTTAGATATTGCAAGTCTATGTCCTCAAGCCGTTGGACTACGTTGGCTTTTTAAAAAATCCTCTGCTGATCAGGCAACTCAGCTGGGATTGTCAAGAGCCTTTTGAAAGCATTTTTTTACAACCTCTTCACCGAAGAGGTTGTAGAAAAAATGGTTTTAAAACTAAAAAAAAAATTTTGGGGCCACGCCCACCTGGTCACATTACCCCCCCAAGCCACACCCACAGAACCGGTAGTAAGTATGTATGTATGAGAGGGTGTTATTTTCGGGGAAATGTTGACGATGCTGACTTGTCACCATCCCCACCATCCGGGAGGACTTTCCAGGCCCCTGACTCACCATCAGGGTGATCATGATGGGCAATCCGTACGTGATCTCGTTGGTGGACTCGATCAGGATTACGGTGAGGCTGATTGTCATGCGGACTACCCCGCCTAGGAAGGCGGCCGCTCCGATCAACGCAAAGGTCCCGGAATAGACGTGATCCAGGCCAATGTAGCTGGGAGAGAAGGAGGGAGGAAGGAAGGAAGAGCGTTACGAGGAAGTCTTCGGAGCCAAAGGGGAGCGAGGGCTAAGGCTCTGCCCGGGGGAAAAGCAAACCCACGAAAGCTGAAGAGGGCACCTTTCCAGGAGGTTGGCCACCAGGCGTCCGTAAGAGGCCCCGCAGAGCAGCGATGGGACAAAAAGGCCGCTGGGCACAGAAATCCCGTAAGTCCAGCAGGAGAGCAAGAAGTAGAGAAGGAAAAAGAGAGAGAGGGTGACAGGGCTGAAAGTACCTGGAAAACAGGAAAAGAAACAGGAAAGGGGGTTGAGGAGCAGCTGAAGACAATAGCCAAGCCCTGCCAGCACCTCCTAAGCTTGGAGGGACCGTCTCTCCCCACTGGGGTTGGACTGTACCACCAGGAGGCCTGCTAGGGGTCCTGTCAGCCCGATTATTCTAGCTGGCCGGGTCCAGGAGGAGGACCTTTCTCTGCTGTGGCTCCTGCCTTCTGGAACACTTAGCCCCTCTCCCCCACACCACCGATGTGAGGTTGGCCTGTCCTATCTTTTCATACAGGTCTAAAGACGTGGCTGTGCCAATCACTTTGGAGGCCCAGTTTGGGGGGGGGGGGGATCAGCGCAATGGAGAGGATTGAGTACTAATAGGTCCCATCCCCGCCCCCCACTCCACCCCCGCCCTCCCCAGATGTCTTTGGTTTTAATGTCTGATTTTAACTTTATGTAACTGTAAGCTGCCCAGTTACCCTATAGCCAAGATGGCGAACCTAGGGCACGCGTTCCACAGGTGGCACATGGACCCATATCGATGGGCAGGTGAGCTCAGCTCTGACACACATGTGCGGGCTGGGCAGCTGATTTTCAGGCCTTCTGGACCCACCAGAAGTAGGGAAACGGGCCATTTCCAGCCTCTGAAGGCCTCCGGGAGGATGGGAAAGGCTGTTTTTGCCCTCCCCAGGCTCCTAGGGAGGCTCTGGAGCCTGGGGAGAGCAAAAAATGGGCCTACAAGGCACACCGTGCCATCGCATGCCCAAAGCGGGGGGAGCACAGAGGGGGTGTTTCACGCGCATGTGTGGGAGGTAGGGTATATATAATTATGGGTGTGGGCACACACGCATGTGACCCCCCGCCATACTCCCCCCGCTTTTGGCACGTGATGGCAAAAAGGTTAGCCATCACTGCCCTATAGTAAGATGGGCGGCCAATAAATCGTATGGATGTTTGGATGTTTCCCCCAAAATAAGACCCGGTCTTAATTCTTTTTGGCCCCAAAATAAGCACCAGATCTTATTTTCGGGGGAGGTCTTGCCAGTTTACCTTAGGACCACCGCAGCCAGGCCTCCCACGCCCTGACACCTGTCGTGCCGCTGCCCGACTTCTTCTACAGCTGCTCACGGCTAGACACCGCGTGGCTCATTGCGCTGGTGCAGCTTCTTACAGCAGGATGGTGTGCATGATGTTGTTGTGTGTGCGAGCAGCTACACTGGCGCGACCAGTCTCGCGGCATCGGGGGCATGGCAGGCTGGGTGCGGCGGTTCTAAGATAAGGAGATGCGGGGCGCAGCTTCACCCCCGCTTGATTTTTTATGCCTGTGCCATCCCCCCTCATACAACCAGATGGTGAGCGGGGCTTAACTAGGATTTAATTTTCGGTTAGGGCTCGTATTAGGCACAGGCATGAAAATCGGGCTAGGGCAGTGATGGCAAACCTTTTAGACACCGAGTGTCCAAACTGTGTGCTCGCACATGCGTGGACATGTGTGCATGTGTGGGAGGCGGGGCATCGCAACACTGGCAGCGCGGCAAGAGATAAGATCTTTTTCTTTTGTGAGCTTCTGTTTCGTTGATTGTAGGGAAACAGAAGCTCACGAAAGAAACGCCACAGAGATCTGACCTGCGGCGACGGCGCAAGTGCCAGCAGAGAAGGAAACAGAAAAAAGTCTTTTTTCCTGCCAGAGAAACCAAGACAGGATAAATTGAACTGCTAGCCAAGTACCACAGAGGCAGGGAAGGAGGACTTACAACCTGCGTAATTCCCCGTGTTTTCACACTCCTGTGTGAAACGTGAGAATTTTAGATGCCCTAAATGTCAGGTTTCGATGCTATCTCAAAATAAATGAATTTCCAAACTGCCGATCTTTCAGGAAATTTTCTCTTTATTGGGCATAGCGATCTGTCCCTGGCTCTTTCGCGGTCAGTACTGACCTTTGCCCCCCAATCCCTCCCATTCCGATCCCCAATTCTCTGCCTCTCATTGGCTATCTTCCAAGCCACTTTCCTCATCCCTTCTCCGTCAGATCACAGGAATGTCTCCCTCCTCCCATCTCCGAGGAGACAGAATCTTCAAAGGGATTAAGTAGGCAAAAGTTCAAGCTTCTCCTTTCCTTATATATATGGGATGCTGACACTAAGCGTGTGAACTGCCTGGAAGCTGTTGGCCACCTTGGGAGAATGTATAGACTCCCGAAGTGAATAAATTTACTTAATTCATTTAAGTAAATTTGCTTAATTCGTTTACTTAATTAAAAATGCACGTCCCTCAAGCCACGAATTCCGAGACCATGAAAACCCCAGTTCCCTGAATTTCATCTCAGAGTAGACTTCTCCAAATTTCTAACTTAGAAGGAGCCACTGCCCAATCCAGCAAGGAAGGCAAGCAAGCATAAAAGCGCAGGAAATAGCCCATTCTTTTCCTCGCGGCTCCGGTATGAGAAGAGCTGGGACTCACCCTCCTGATGAAAGAGTTGCAAGATGGCCGACTCTTGAGGGTTGAAGAACAGGGTTGCCATGTCATTGTAAGTATTATTGTAACAGAAGAATGTCTTGATGCTTGAATTCACCTCCTCCGATGACGAATCCTTGGCAGAAACGAGCACTGTGTTTAACCCCGGTTATAAAATCATGTCAAGCATCTCTAAAAATTTACCTCCCAAGGTCCCTGAACGGCTGCAACCTTTTAAGATGGCACCTTCTCTTGGGACCGTTCTGAGGTTTCCGTCTCTTTGGTTCCAATTTCAATATTTGGAAGCCTTGGTAGTACAGTGGTCTAAAGCACCCTGTTATTAACACAGCTGCCTGCAATTACTGCAGGTTCGAATCTTACCAGGCTCAAGGTTGACTCAGCCTTCCATCCTTTCTAAGGTAGGTTAAATGAGGACCCAGTTTGTGGGGGCAATAAGCTGACTTTGTATAAATATACAAAAGGATGAAGGCTATTGCTTAACGCATTGTAAGCCGCCCTGAGTCTCCGGAGAAGGGCGGCATATAAATCAAATTAAAATAATAATAATAATAATAATAATAATAATAATAAAATATATATATATTTCCCCGCTAAGTGGAAGTACAGGTAGTCCTTGACTTACTATTCATTTAAGGACCAAAGTTACAACAGCACTGGAAAAAAGTGACTTACGACGATTTTTTAGACTTAATAACTGTTGCAGCTGTCAGCTTTGGAAGCCATATTAGACCGGAAGCTTCCATGCTGCCACCTTCTCGTGTGTGGGAAAGTAGGAGGGGGGATTTAGTAGAGGGAATGTAGTTAGACAAAATAGCATTCTTCCTTTCGGTCAAGGTCAGGGCGATGCTGCATCTGGAGAGGGAGTGGTTGGAGTGATGTCTTGAGATGGGACGGATGGTGACTGGAGCATGTGATGGACTGATGAGTGAGGGGATGGTTTTGGGGGTTTTGATTTACTGAAGGGAAACCTGGAACTCTGATTCGGGTTTTCCCAGATGTGCTAGTATATCTACTCTAATAAATGGAAGAAATGCTTGCCTCAGAAGTTTTAATTGGACTTGGGGGTTTTCTGGAACGCTGACATTAGCACCCATTCGTGGCCAAAATTCAGACACTTGGCAACTGACACACACATTTATGACGGTCGCAGTGCCCCGGGAAGGGGGGATTCACGTGATCCCCTTTTCCGACCTCCTGACAAGCAAAATAAACCGTATGACTAACTTAACAACTTTATGGAGTCACTTACCGTATTTTTCGGAGTATAAAATGCACCTTTTTCCCCCCCTAAAAGGGGATGAAAATTTAGGTGCGTCTTATACACCGAATGTAGCCCCGCCCACCCACTGGTCCCCACCCTTTGGCCTCTGCCTCCTTGCAAGCAAACAGCAAGGAAAAACTCCTTTCAGCTTCAGCACAGCCTAATTAGCACAAGTTAATTGGATCGGCCTCCTGACTCTCAGCTGATTTGCGAAGGGCTTTGCTGCTTGCTTGCAAAAATATAAATTGCTGGAGCAGATATTTTTTTCCCTTGTGCTAATCAAGCTATGCTGAAAACGAAAATGAAAGTAAAGCAGACTGTTTGCTGCAAAGAGGCAAAATTGCTCAGAGGCAAAGGCAGATTTCTTTTTCTTCTTTTCCTCACCAAAAAAGGTAAGTGTATCTTATACTCCGAAAAATATGGTAACAACCGTTAAGGGGCTGCCCCTGAAGAGCATCCGGAAGCTCCGGCTGATGCAAAATGCAGCGGCCCACCTGGTTTTGTGCAGACATCGGTGTGCACATGTATCACCTCTGCTGCGGGAGCTGCATTGGTTGAATTTTGCAATTCAAGGTGTTGGTTGTCACCTTTAAAGACCTTCATGGCTTGGGACCA
Source organism: Arizona elegans (assembly GCA_022577455.1). Classification (NCBI taxonomy): domain Eukaryota; kingdom Metazoa; phylum Chordata; class Lepidosauria; order Squamata; family Colubridae; genus Arizona; species Arizona elegans. Next base: position 10,072,037 of record JAKOOJ010000023.1, read on the forward strand.
GGTTAACTGAGGGACCGTCTCTTGCTGGTCACATGTACTTGACCCATCGGAGCGGGGAGGCAAGGAATGTTGCCAGTTCCGTCCCCTAAGGAGGTCCATCTGGCGGGACCCAGAAGAAGGGCCTTCTCTGTGGTGGCTCCCTCTCTCTGGAACATCATCCCTCCGGAAATTAAGACTGGTCCTCACTCTTACTCTCTTTCGGAAGGCTCCGAAGACGCAGTTCTGCCAGAGGGCCTGGGGACCCCAGAGCAAGATGGAGTCTATTAAATGGCTGGTATGAATGTGTGTTGTCACCGGGATGGGCAATTATTTTATTATTTTCCTAATTTATTATTTTATTATCTTTCTTTTAAAGGGTTTTGATATCCGTGTGAGCCGCCTTGAGTCGCCATGTGGGAGCAGGCAGCGAGATACACATTTTCTAAAATAAGTCAATCAAATAAATAAAAACGTTGTCAAGAAAGGTTGCAAAATCCACTTAACGAATGTCTCACTTAGCAACAGACATTGTTGGGCTCGATCGTGGTCGTAAGGCGAGGACTTCCTCTAAGATAAAGGTATAAGTTCCCCTCGCACATACGTGCTAGTCGTTCCCGACTCTAGGGGGCGGTGCTCATCTCCGTTTCAAAGCCGAAGAGCCAGCGCTGTCCGAAGACGTCTCCGTGGTCATGTGGCCGGCATAACTCAACACCAAAGGCACACAGAACACTGTTAACGTCCCACCAAAGGTGGTCCCTATTTTTTTACCTGCATTTTTTTTAACTGCTTTCGAACTGCTAGGTTGGTAGAAGCTGGGACAAGGAACGGGAGCTCATCCCCATTACGTGGTACTCGGGATTCGAACCACTAAACTGCCGACCTTTCGATCGACAAGCTCAGCTTCTTAGCCACTGAGCCACCATGTCCCTTCCTCTATCTATCCTCTAAAAGGGAGTCCCCCACCCTCAAGACTCCCAATGTCCCTTCTCTGAAGGACGTTCGGGTTGTGATGGGGGGGCTCTACAACCGATTCCCGGGCGACCTTCAAAGGGTTTAAAAAAACCCCAGAGGTGACCCCGAGATGCACATCATCCATCTTTTGAGACGCGTCAGCATGAAACGCTCTCCGCTCACCTGCAGGCTGAAGGAGGAGGAGCTGTTGTCTCCGTGGCCAGTGGAAGAGAGCGGCCGGCATTCCCCAAGGAGCATCGAAGCGAAAAATATCACAAGCGTAGTTGTCAAGCACACCAAAAGGCTCTCTAGGACTCTGCAATCAACGCAAAGCACAACGAAAAACATGCGTGGTTTGGAACCCCACACCGATGTCCTGAAAAGTCACAGAGGCTGAGATACCCACCGCCCCGCCCTCCAGCTGAGCGAGGGGACCTGCTAGCGGAGCTGGCAGCAGAGTCGGACAGTGGGGAGGTTGGGGAGGAGCATGGGCCAGTCCTGGGGGCTGGGGAAAGCTCAGACGTGGGCTCTGCGTTGGAGGTTAGACAGCAGGGAGGCAGAGGAACAGCTGGAGCCCGTTCCCAGTGTGCGCAAGCGCAGAGCTGCCAGAAAACAAGAACTCAGAAAGCACGGTCAACTCGGGAGTAAAGCCACACCTTGGAGGTGATTGGCCCCTCCCATAGAAAACAAAAGAGGAGCGAACGGGGAGGGGGCTTTTGCAGGATACAATTCGTTCGTTCCATGATTCTGAGAGATTCTGTGCCAAGTTTGGCCTTGTATTGCGTTTGGAAACAAGTTACGTGGCAGCTTGCCAAGCAAGATAAGGTCTGTGTTGATAAGTATTCCTCTGAAAGACTGTTTGGACAGGCCTTGCTGACTGTGAATGAAAGGAATTCACAGTCGTGTAAATAAAAGAGGTTTTGCCAGGACCGAGACTCTGCTTCCTGCTTTTTTAAGGGAGCCTAGGTTAGAACAGGACCCCAAAACCCTTGATTTGAGGTGCAGGTAGTCCTCGACCTAAGACAACAAGGGAGCCCAAAACCTCTGTTGTTAAGTGAGATTATTTATTATTTTTATTATTTTTATTATTTTATCATATTTGTATACCGCCCTACTCCCGGAGGATTCAGGTGAACAGCCAAGATAAAAATATGTTTGTTAAGTGTATTTTGCCCCGTTTTTATGACCTTTCTTGCCACCGTTGTTAAGCGAATCACTGCGTTTGTTAAGTTAGCCACCCGGTTGTGAACTGAAATCTGGCTTCCTCGTGGTGATTTCGCTTGCCAGAAGGTCGCCAAAGCGGAAATCACGTGGGACCTTGGGACACAGCGACGGCCGTAAATATGGGACCGGTTGCCGAGCATCTGAATTTCGATCGCATGATCAAGGGGGAGGCTACAAAGGTTGCAACTGTGAAAAATGGTCCCAAGTCACTTTTTTCAGTGCTGTTGTAATGTTGAGCGGTCACTAAATGAACTGTTGTAAGTCGAGGACTAACTGTACTGAACGTGAAGATGCACTGGTGATTTTTCTCCTCATGGCACCCAAGGCAACATGGGAATAAGTGTCCCTCGCACTTTCCCCCTGGTCCCCCCATATACAGAAAACGAAGTACAGGCATCCTTGACTTACAACCATCTGTTTAATGACCTATCAAAGTTACAACGGCGCTGAAAAATGTGATATGACCATTTTAAACTTACAAACCACCGTCACGGGATCGTAATTCAGGCAACCGACTCATATTTATGACGGTTGCCATGTTCAGTGATCCCCTTCGGCGACCTTCTGGCAAACTCTGCAAGGAAGCCAGATTCGCTTAAAAACCGTGTTATCAAGGTAAGGACTGCAGGGATTCACTTAACGACTGTGGCAAGGAGAGTCGTAAAATGGGGCAAAACTCACCGAACTGTCTTCGCTCAACAACAGAAATTTGGGGCTCAGTTGTGGTTGCAAACTGAGGACTACCTGCATAGCCCCTTCCTCTTCACCCCAACACACCCTGGCACCCGAACAACAGCTATTGTCAAAAATGCCTTCTCCTGATTTACGCAGACTAAGAGTTGGAAGGAACCTTGGAGGTCTTCTACTCCAACCCCCTGCTTAGGCAGGAAAGCCTATATCAGTGATGGCAAACCTTTTTGCCATCATGTGCCAAAAGCGGAGAGAGCGCAGGGGGGTCACGCACGCACGTGCCCACACCCATAATTCTATATGCCCCCCCGCCCCGCGTACATGCTCATGCGCCCCCCCTGCTTTTGCCCGGTGGGCCCAGTAGGCCCGTTTTTTTTGCCCTCCCCAGGCTCCAGAGGCTTTCTAGGAGCCTGGGGAGGGCGAAAACAGCCTTCCCCACCCCCCCGAAGCCAGAAATGGCCCATTTGCTGATTTCCTGTGGAACCGAAAGGCCCGTTTTTCATACTCCCCAGGCTATAGAGGGTTTCTAGGAGCCTGGGGAGGGCAAAAAACGGCCTCCCCTCCCCCGGAGGCCCTCCGGAGGCTGGAAACAGCCTCTTTCCTGACTTCCAGTGGGCCCAGAAGACCTGAAAATCAGTTGGCTGGTGCACGCATGCACGCCGGAGCTGAGCTCGCGTGCCCACTGATATGGCTCCGCGTGCCGTCTGTGGCACGCGTGCCATAGGTTCGCCATCATTGGCCCTATACCATTTCAGACAAGTGATTGTCCAGTCTCTTCTAAAAAACTTCCAGTGTTGGAGCACCCACAGCTTCTGGAGGCCAGCTGTTCCACTGATTAATTGTTCACACTGTCAGGAAATTTCTCCTTAGTTCCAAGTTGCTTCTTTCCTTGATTAGTTTCCATCTGTTGCTTCTTGTCCCTCAGGGGCTTTGGAGAATAGGTGGACCCCCCCCTCTTCTTTGGGGCAGCCCCTCAAATATTGGAACACTGCTATCGTGTCTCCCCTAATCCTTCTTTTCATTATACTAGACATACCCAATTCCAGCAACCGTTACAAGCAAAAACCTTCCAAGCGCAGAAAAGGTCCTGGTACCTGACCAGTTTGGGTTTGGGGTGCACGTTCCTCATACGGTATTTGGCCAGCCTTTTGTTGATGCAGTTGAAGGTGGCCCCTAAGAGGCCCCCGCCGACCCCCATCAGGATGAAGAAACCCAAGTCCACGATGGTCCACAGGTGGCATTTTTTGTTAGACTCTGGACACTGGAGACGGAAGAGACAAGACAAAGGAAAGTGGTGCAAATGCCTTGCATGTTTCATGGCTGCAATCCAGCTTTCTCTATCCTGGGCCCGGAGACCTGCTGTTGTGGCTTGTCATCCTCCAGCAGCCGAATCAGAGGAGGAGGAGGAGGTGTGGGAGTCAGGTCAGCATCAAGGCAACCTAAGAGCTCCGAGGGGGAAGAGGAAATGGAGCTGTCAGAGAGGGAGACTGTTGTAGTCCGCCATGCGGAGCTGGCAGTGGAGTGAGGAGGCTGGGGCCATCTGGGAGTGATGCGCAGACACCGGAGCCTCCAGAGTCAGACAGCAGAGGCAGAGGAACAGGAGGAGCCTGTTCCTAGTGCGCGCATGCGCAGAGCTGCCAGAAGGCACGAACAGTTAAAACAAAAGGGACGACTCGGGAGTAAGGGCTGGAGATGATGGGCCCATAAGGCTTAAAAGAGGAGCAAAGGCATGTGGGCCCTTTGCAGGAAAGCAACATTGTTAATTCTGTTCCCAGTCGGCATCTCTGTTTGATTCTGGAATCCGTGTGGCTTTGCCAAGTAGGCCTTTGGCAGAGTGTCAAGGGAGATAAAGGTTGGCGATTATCCCGAAGGACTTTTTGAAACTAATTGGGACTCAGCTGTGAATGAACGTAATTCACAGCTGTTGCAATAAAAAAGGTTTTTGGGACTACTCATTTGTTTTAATGACTCAGAAAGCCGAGGTCACAACAGAGTCAGAAGCGGAGCTTGGGCCGTCCGTCAGCCCTCAGATGGAGAGTCAATAGCCCTCAGGTCTGGAGGTGGCTGATGAGAAAGAGGAGGAACAGCTGGGTCCAGTGCCTGATGCACGGATGCACAGAAGGCAGAGGAGGAGAGCAATGGAAATCCATGGGCCGATCCTTGGGAAGGAAGAGCCACTGCTGCTAGTGAAGCCCCACCCTAACTCTGGGGATAAAAGGCAGGGGGCGGAGATGAATAGATGTGGCAGACAACTATTCATCTTCTGGACGGAGGGACTTGTTAGCCTGTGGTGAGAGAGAAACTTGTTGCCAGAAGGCTAAATTATTATTAGCCAAGGACATTTTTCTACACTGGTTTTAGGAAAACAAATGGTTTTCTAATCAAGGAAAAGAGATTTCAAAGTCAAGTAAGGCCTACCTTGAACTCTCCAAAATTCAGCAACCCCGGTAACTGGAAAGATCCCCAGCTTCCAAACTGAATGCCGGAGCGGAAAAAGTTGAGCGTGAAGGTGGCGGACATGGAGCAGAACAGCTGGAAGGAAAAGACATACAAATTCAGGTCATTCCCAGGATCTGTGTGGGTAATTTTCAAGGTCCCAAAGCTTGCCTACAGGTAGTCCTCATTTAGTAATTGTTTGAGGTTACAACAGCACTGAAAAAAAAATATAACTTATGACCGTTTTTCACTCTTATAACCGTTGTAGCCTCTATTCATGGCCACGCGATCGAAATTCGGACGCTTGGCAACTGACTCATATTTATGACAGTTTGAGTGTTATTTTGGGTGTTTATTATGGGAGTATGTGTGTTTTAATTCGCGGGCCAAATTTTATATATTCGATTTTAATTGGTTTTAAATTTTATAAATCTGTGTCTTTTAATATGGCTGTACACCGCCCTGAGTCCTTCGGGAGAAGGGCGGTATAGAAATCGAATAAACTTCAAACTTCAGTGTGATCCTCTTTTGCGACTTTCTGACAAGCAAAGTCCACGGGAGAAGCCAGATTTCACTCGTCCACGGTGTTACTAACTTAAACAACTGCCAAGATCCACGGAACAACTGTGGCAAGAAATGTCGTAAAATAGGAACAAAATATTCCACCTCGCTTAGCTTTGCAAAAATTTCGGGGCTCCACTGCGGTCGTAAGTTGAGGACTGCCTGGCTATGCCATGTTCAGAGCTAATAGGCCCACCGAGAGCCCTCCAGGAACACGCGAACATGGGGACGGCATCCTTACCCACCAGCCAGACCCACGAGGGCCAAGCTGAGAGTTTGGTCTCACCACTTTCCACGTGAGGCCCTGGTTCCAAAAGGAGGAGCCTTCTTCCAGACTGAAAAGTGTCCCTCCGATGGGCGCCCCGAAGGCTGCGGAGACTCCAGCAGCCGCACCAGCAGAAACGAAATCTCTTTTGTCCCTAAGAGGGGGGGAAAAAAAAACAGGAGGTGCCTGAGGCAGAAAGAACAAACACGAGAGGCAGCATTGTATTTTCCACAACCCCATTGGGAAGGGCAATGGGCAAACAGCAAATCTGAAAACACATCCTTCTCCTACACATAGAGCCATGCCTTCTCCACTCAAGGAGCCACCATACCTGTCACTTCGGAAATAGGGGAAATTAAACTGGATTTTCCTTAAAGAGATACTCTGGAACTGCACAACGAAAGAGAGAGAGAGAAGGAAAAATAAGTGAATGTTGAAGGATAATTGCTGGTTTGCCAAGCTAGATATATATATATATATATACATACATACATACATACATACACACACACACACACATACACACACACACACACATATCCCACATGTTGAGGTAGACCAGGTGCCTTGATAGAAAAACACTTAATCTCTCCCCTGGCTCAAGTTGATGAAGGGAGGATAACTTGTGGCTCAGAGGTTAATACAACTGCCTAATATGCAGGCAGCCCAAGTTCGAATCCCAGTAAGAATATGGCTAGCTGATGAGAGCTAAATAGCTTGAAATAGATCTATACTAGTCTCCCTTTATTTCTTTGTCAGCGAAATATTAATATACACACACACACACACATAAAAAAAACACCAGACAAAATTCACAGGGAGTGATACTACACAGGTAGTCGTCGACTTACAACAGCTCATTTAGTGACCGTTCAAGGTGACAATAGCAGTGAAAAAAAGGGACTTACGACCGTGGTTCAACACTCACGACCATTGCAGCATCCCCGTGGTCATGAGACGCTTGGCCACTGACTCATATTTATGACGGTTGCAGAGTCCCAGGGTCATGTGATCCCCTTTTGTGACCGTCTGACAAGCCCAAGTCAACAGGGAAGCCAGATTCGTTTAACAACCGTGTGACTAATCTAATAGCTGCAGGGGTTCACTTAACGACAGTGGCAAGGAAGGTCGTAAAATAAGGTGAAGCTTTCTTAACAATTTGTCTCACTTAGCAACAGAACTTTTTGGCTCAATGGTGGTTGTAAGTGGAGGACTACCTGTAATTATCTGAAATGTCCGTTTTTTTCTTTTGGAAAGAAAAACCCGAAAAGGCAATGAACTCTTCTTAATCTCACAACTGTAAAACCAGACACAAAGACAGACCTCTGGGACCCAGGTATTGGCGCTTGTTCTAGGTTGGCCAAATTCTGAAAAATGCAGGTTAGCAAAACTGGGATTTTCCTGTCAGAAATCTTTGCCTCAAATGAAAACCTTGGAAAGCGTAAACTAAAACTCAGCTTTTTTTATCTTGCATTGGAACACACCAAGCACAGATCCGGAGAAGCATTTTCGAAAAAAAACATTTCTGCCTGAGAGAAAAATGAATTATTCCTGTAAAAATTAAAAAACCTAAGCAACTCCATATTTAACCTTTATATAACATCCTTTATATAACTGTTTTATATAACCTGAGTTTGGCTCTCCAGCATTAATCAGAATAGGACATGAGTAAGCATTTTGTTCTGGGAAACGGAACTGTGACTAAAAATAAGGGAACTGTGACTCCTTGGTTTTGAGGAAATAGATGTTTTGGTACATTCTAAGTTGGGTCAGGTTGACCTAAATCAGGGGTGGGCAAATGTGGCTCTTTTACAACCTGTGGACTTCAACTCCCAGAATTCCTGAGACAGCCAAACTGCCCATCCTTGACCTAAGTTCTATTGAAAAAGAGGAAGAGACGTATTTTTGGAGAGGAATTTTGGAGGGGAACTCCAGGGCGGGAACATGTGAATGAAAGCCAAAATGTTATGTAACAAGCAAAAACAATATCTGGCGGGGGCATTCTAATTGTTTTGCTGATCATCTGAAATAGATCTACCGGTATATTAGTCTCCCAAAAGGCAGCAAAATGCTTGCTTGCTGTCTGAAGAAGCCTAGGAGAGTGGATGTGATTTCACTGAGTTATGGCTGCAAGCTGAGAAACTTGGTTTACGTAAGAAAATACCCGGTTGAAGAAAAATACACATATATACATATACGTACATACATATATACATACATATATAATAAATCTGCTTTTTATTTGTTCATAGTCTCTGTTTCACTTTTTATGAGGTTTGCTGTTTTTTAAAAATCTCACACTGCCCCATTGGGACGAGCTTAGCACTTGCGCTCACCTGAGGTAGGCCAGCCCCGACAATAGCGCCGCTGTGGATCATGGGGCCTTCCTTCCCTACAAAAAGACCTGGGAGAAAAGATACGTCCGGTTACGGGAAAACTCAGCTACCTTCCCAACGCCAGAAAGAACAAGGACCGAGAATGAGCGACGGTTTTGGGCGTTACCTCCAGCCACGCTGCAAAGGACCCCCAGGGCTTTGCAGATCAGAGTCCGAAGACGTACGATCCCAGGGACCTTGACTCCGTTCAGGTAACACTTGATCTCTGGAATCCCAGATCCGGCAGCTACTGGCTGGAAAGGAAGGCACAACACAGGACATTTATAAAATGATTTACAGACGGCGTTTTTCACCCACAAGGTTGGCAAAGATGTTTAAGGATAATTCTGCTAAATGTTGGAAATGTCATCAGGCACCAGGCTCGTACTATCATATGTGGTGGACATGCCCCAAAGTCAAAAAATACTGGAGAAAAGTACATATGTGGTTGGAAAAAAAAAATGATAAAACAACAATATAGATTTAAAATCAGAAATATTCTTGTTTTGGGCAGCTTACCGGAAAAAATATAATAAAGGGAATACATGCTTAATTTTACATGTCTTAACCGCAGCTAGAAGCTTCTTCAGTACTGACAGGTTAGTGGGGAATGGAGCTGAAGAAGCTTCTTGGATGGGAAGTGAAACGTCTTCAAAAGAAAAAAAACAAGAAAATCCAGTTTGCCTCCTGAAAAAGCATTTTTGGGTCAGGGGTGAAATGCTACCAGTTCGGGTGAATAGGTAGTAAAAAATGCTTTAAAAATTTTTTTTTTAAAAAGGTCAGCCATGCCCGTCACATGACCCCCCAACGAGCCTGTAGTACAGTGGACTAAAGCACTGTTATTAACATCAAGCTGTCTGCAATTACTGCAAGTTCAAATCTCACCAGGCTCAAAGTTGACTCAGCTTTCCATCCTTTCAAAGGTAGGTGAAATGAGGACCCAGATTGTGGGGACAATAAACTGACTTTGTATAAATATACAAAAGTATGAAGGCTATTGCTTAACGCATTGTAAGATGCCCTGAGTCTCCGGAGAAGGGCAGCATATAAATTAAAGCCAAAAAAAAAAAACAAGCCACGCCCACAAAACCGGTAGCAACAAATTTTTGTATTTCACCACTGCTTTGGATCAACCACGACCTGAGAATCTCTACAGACAGATTGTTGATTGTAAATCTATTCCTTGTGAACGGAGAACTGGAAGGGAAGCCTTACCTGGATTAAGACAAAAAGGCTGGCAAGGAAGATGAAGGTGAGGTTGAAGCCCAACAGCTCCAGCAGAGAGATGGCCAGGCAACCTTTCTCGCTGCAGTCCTCCACCGCTGCAGAGACGGAGTCAAGGAAAGGAAGGAGAAGCACTAAGTGATGTTCGTGAAAAAGTACCTGGCTTAAGAGCAAGGTAACAATGCCTGACCAGGTGGGCTCGGTGGCTAAGACACTGAGCTTCTGGATCAGAAAAATCGACAGTTTGGCGGTTCGAATCCCTAGTACAGGTCTCCTGCGTGAGGGGGGTTGGACTATATGACCTCCAAGGTCCCTTCCGTGACTGTTACCATTACCATAATTGTTTTGCCCCAAACACTGGGCCCTGCCCGAGGCCAGCAGGATTCCTCTAACGGGGCGATTGGCATTCTCTCTCTCTCCTGTCAACTTTCAAAACCCACCATCCGAACTAGAAAAGATACAGTTCTGAACCACGTGGAATTTGATTCTGGTGAAGAGGTGGACGAAAAAGTCTACAAAAAGGCCCACCTGCAGAGGGAGGAAGGAACAAGGCAATTTAAAACAACAATAACAACAGCAAAACTTCATTTAGTGACTGATCAAAGTTACAAAAGTTAAGAGTGCCGGCTGCCAGCAGTTTGGCAGTTCGAATCTCACCAGCTCAAGGTTGACTCAGCCTTCCGTCCTTCCGAGGTGGGTAAAACAAGGACCTAGATTGTTTGGGGGCAAGAGGCTGGCTCTGTAAACCGCTTAGAGAGGCTGTGAAGCACTATGAAGCAGTATATAAGTCTAAGCGTCCTTCCTTCTTTCCTTCCTTTTCTCCCTCCCTCCCCCCCTATGGTTAGAATACAGCATTGCAGGCTGACTCTGCCCACTGCCAGCAGTTCAATTCTGACCAGCTCAAGGTTGACTCAGCCTTCCATCCTTCTGAGGTCGGTAAAATGAGGACCCAGATTGTTGGGGGCAAGAGGCTGGCTCTGTAAACCGCTTAGAGAGGGTTGTGAAGCACTGAGAAGTGGTATATAAGTCTAAGTGCTCCGTCCTTCCCTTCTTCTCTCATTGTCTTCCTTATTCCTTCCTTCCTTCCCTCCCCCCCTCCCAATGGTTAGAATAAAATATTGCAGGCTAACTCTGCCCACCGCCTGGAGTTCAATCCTGACCGGTTCAAGGTTAATACACCCTTCCGTCCTTCCGAGGTGGGTAAAATGAGGACCTAGATTGTTGGGGGCAAGAGGCAGACACTGTAAACCGCTTAGAGAGGGCTGTGAAGCACTGTGAAGCGGTATATAAGTCTAAGTGCTATTGCTATTGCTCAGAGGTGGTATTCAGCCGGTTCGGATTGGTTCAGGCGAACCGGGAGTGGAAATCGCCCCGGTTCTATGCTGTCTTATTTAGGCACGTTTTCGAAGCCAGGCGCATGCGCGGAAGATACGCTTGCAAGTAAAGCGTATGTGTGAAAGGCCAGGAGGTTGCGCACGCTCATATTTTCAGTGCTTGGCAAACCGGTAGCTAAATCATGTGAATCCCAACTCTGCTATTGCTACAGCGGTACTGAAAAAAGTGACTTATGATCATTTTTTCATACTTACGACCGTGGCAGCATCGCCATGGTCACGTGATTTGCTTGGCAACTGACTCGTAATTATGACGTTAGCAGTGTCCCGGAGTCATACGATCGATCTCGCCTTTGGCAACCTTCTGACAAGCAAAAGTCAATGGGGATCATCAAGATTCGCTTAACAGCCGTGTGACTCATTTAAGAACGGCGACGAGTCGCTTAACAAATGCGGCGAGAAAAATCATCAAATGGGGGCAAAAAACTCAACTTTGACAAATGCTTCACTTAGCAGCATGAATCTTTGGGCTCAGTTGTGGTCATAAGTCGAGGATTACGTGCCTGTTTTCGACTGTCTTAAGGTTTGCTTGTTAGCAACTGCACACTAAGGAAAAGATAAGAAGAGCCTTGGTGGTGCAGAAGATTAAAGTACTGTTAAGTAACACCAGCTGCCTGCAATTACTGCAAGTTCAAATCTCATCAGGCTCAAGGTTGACTCAGCCTTCCATCCTTTCGAGGTAGGTAAAATGAGGACCCGGATTGTGGGGGCAATAAGATGACTTTGTATAAAAAAGAACATCGCTTGGGGGCGGGGGGGGGGGGCAAAAGCCCTACTAAGCAGGTCTATACAAAAGTATGAAGGTTATTGCTTAACGCATTCTAAGCCACCCTGAGTCTCCGGAGAAGGGCGGCATATAAATCGAAGCAATAAATAAAATAAATCAATAAAAGAGCGTGTCTATCTCGGAGCAGACAGCACTCGCGGCTTACCATCCCCGTGCAAACCCCGATGGCAAAAACCATCATCCACTTCACCGCTTCATAGCGCTGGCCTTTCTGAAAGGGAGAAAGACAAAGGCAAATGTCAGGTTTCTAGATCTCATGGATGCTTTTGGGAAGATGCGATAGCTTACATAACTTGCTTAAACAAATGGCCATATGCTTCATTTTTTTTTAAAAAAAGAAAAGATTTAAAACCGGTGCTTTTTTTTTCTTTTCAAGAGGCAACTGGACTTTATTGTTTTTTCTCTTGAAGATGTTTCGCTTCTCATCCAAGAAGCTTCTTCACCTCTGACTGGGTGGTGGGGAATAATGGAAGGATTTATGCTCCTTGCAGACAGCTGGTCATTGGCATCCTTTGACAGCAGGCCTGTCAAACTGGCGGATGGGTCACGCACAGGCCACACCCACCCCGGGCTCCGCAAAGACAAAAAATCCGTGGCGATACATCCCAAAACGTCACACGACACGATCGAGTTTGACACCCGTGTTTTAAAAGAGTCGTTGAGGCCACTTGGAGGTTTGTCTGTGTCCTCAGGGTCACCCGAGGGGTGCAAATAGTTCCTGCAGCCTACGATTTTTCCGGAAATCCGTTCATACCTCCCACACCATTGGAAGGGCGTTCATCCCAAATGGCATAGCTAAGAGTCTATGGAGATTCCCAGTCATCCAGATCATGGCTGTGTTGTGTCCCAGGCCCATGTAGTTAACATTAAATGCAAAACACAGTTCCAAAAAACAAACAGATTTTATTAAAACAGCTGAGAATTAACTCATTTTCAGCGTCTTCCAAATTATATGAAAGCAAAGTTCTCAAAACACCATTCTTCAGTCTAATCACCAACCTTGGTATAATTAGGCAAATTGCCAAAGGCATCTCTTGGCAAAAGTTCAAAAGCAGAAGATGCCAACAAGAGATAAGCGCAGCAAGACTATCAACGTTGTTTTCCGACAAAGAGCCCAAGAGCCGTTGCTGGTCTTTTAAGCCTTATGGGAGGGGCCAATCATCTCTTGGCCTTATTCCCGAGTCGTCCTCTTTGCTGTAGCTGCTCTTGCCTTCTGGCAGCTCTTCTCATGCATGCACTAGGAACAGGCTCCTCCTGTTCCTCTGCCTCTCTACTGTCAGCCTCTGGAGGCTACAGAGTCCACACATCACTCCCTGATGGCCCTGGCCCCATCTCTGCCTCCGACGCAGAGCCCTCATCCGGGTCTTCCCCAGCCTCCAGGACTGGCCCCTGTTCTTCCTCAGCCTCCTCACTGTCTGACTCCGCTGACAGCTCCGTAGGCTGCTGGCAGACCACAACAGGTTGTCCCAAAGGTCCTTTTTCTGAGAATCTCTTTTCTGGACACCCTTCGAACGGTGTGGGAGGTATGAATTTCCAGAAAAATTGCAGATTACAGGAACTACTTGCACTACTCAGGTGACCCTGAGGACACAGACAAACCTCCAAGTAGCCTCAAGGGCTCTCTTAAAAGGATGGAAATGACCAGCTGTCTGCCAAGGAGTATAAATCCTTCCCTTCCCCACCATCATCCGGTCAGAGCCGAAGAAGCTTCTTGGATGAGAAGCGAAACGTCTTCAAAAGAAAAAAACAAGAAAGTCCAATTGCCTCTTGAAAAAAAAAACACGTTTGGGACAAGCGTGACTGGATGACAGAGAATCTCTACAGACATTTAAACCCAGAATTGTGTGTTTCACTTTCAGCTCCAAATTGTGCTCAGAGCATTTTGATAACTGCTTTGTGCCAATCGATGGTCTGAGTGTTTTTCCTTCAATCAACATTCCCCAGGCAAAGGTCGGACGGGGCACCTGGGGGCATGGATGATAAAAGCTACACGTTGGTCAAATCCACGCCGAAACACACAGTTCAACTTTGGAAGTGCTTGCAATCAGACGTTCCAACTCAGCCTCATCCGCAAAGATAAGATTACCGTATTTTTCGGAGTATAAGACGCACCTACCTTTTTGGGTGAGGAAAAGAAGAAAAAGAAATCTCCCTCTGCCTCTGAGCAATTTTGCCTCCTTGCAACAAATAGCCTGCTTTACTTTCAGTTTCATTTTCAGCATAGCTTGATTAGCACAATGAAAAAAAAAAATCTGCTCCAACAATTTACCTCTTTGCAGCAAGCAGCAGAGCCCTGCGAGAGCAAATCAGCTGAGAGTCGGGAGGCTGATCCAATCAACTTATGCTAATGAGTTTGTGCTGAAGCTGAAAGGAGCTGTTTTTCCTTGCTGTTTGCTTGCAAGGAAGTAACTGCTGGGAGGCAGAGGCCAAAGGGTGGGGGCCAGTGGGTGGGTGGGGCTACATTCGGTGTATAAGATGCACCTAAATTTTCACCCCCCTTTTAGGGGGGAAAAAGATGCGTTTTTTACTGTGAAAAATACGGTAGTTTACAAAGGGAAAAACTATCAACAGCAACCAATGTTGATAGATTCCCAGACCCGTAAACCTTAGCAATTTACTAACAGAAACACACACATTGTTCTATACGGGTGGTCCCCAACTTACAACGGTTCATTTAGTGAGCGATCAAAGTTTCAACGGCTCGGGAAAAAAGTGACTTACGACCGTTTTTCACACTTACAACTGTTGCAACATCCCCATGGTCACGTGATCAGAATTCAGATGCTTCAGCAACTGACTCGTATTTATGACGGTCGCAGCGTCCTGGGATCCCGCGATCTGCCTTGTGCAACCTTCTCACAAGCAAAGTCAGCGGGGAAGCCAGATTCACTTAACAGCCGTGTTATTAATTTAAGAACGGCAGTATTCACCTGACAAACCGAGTCAAGAAAGGTCGCAAAGTTCACTTAACAAATGTCTCACTTAGCAACCGAAATGTTGGGCTCAGTTGCGGTTGTAAGTCGAGGACTCCCTGTAATTACTCTTGCTCTTTACCTACTCACTGGATGGAGAATATGAAGGGAAGCATGCATTTGAAACGTAGAGTACCTCTCACAGTAAATGTCAGGATTCCAAGTAACACCCCCAACGAAAGAAAACTCCGAGGTTAGGCATTCCAGGTTTTCCCCACCCAAAAGAAAGTTCAGGTCCCTGCACCAGCACCCACATGTCCATCACATGGTCCAATCAATGCACCGTCCCAACTGGAGATGCTTCCCAGTCACACCCCTCCAGGTGCAGGGCAGAGTGGCCTTGACTCTTGGAGAAAGGAATGTTATTTTGACTACATATCTCCCCAGCTCCATACAATCCCCCCTTCCAGTTTCCCACAGCACTAATTGTGGCAGGCCTGCAGATGGCTTCCAGACCTGACAGCAGTGGTGAAATGTAAAATTTGTTACTACCGGTTCTGTGGGCGTGGCTTGGTGGGGGTGGGGGTAATGTGACTGGGTGGGTGTGGCCAACTTTTTTTTTTAACTTTTAAAAACATTTTTTCTACAACCTCTTCGGCCCAAGAGGTTGTAAAAAAAAATGCTTTTAAAAGCCTCTGCCGATCAGGCAATTCATCTGGGATCATCAGAGGCTTATAAAAGAAAAAAAAAGCCTTGGCCTCTGCCCTCAGAGGCTTTTAAGAGCATTTTTTTACAACCTCTGTCGAAGAGGTTGTAGAAAAAATGCTTTTAAAAGCCTCTGATGATCCCAGCTGAGCCGCACAATCATCAGAGGCTTTTTTTTTTACTTTTAAAAGCATTTTTTCGGCCGAAGAGGTTGTAGAAACAATGTTTTTTTTTTAAAAAAAAAGCCTCTGATGATTGCACGGCTCAGCTGGGCATGGGAGGAGCAGGGATTTTTGCTACCGGTTCTCCAAACCGCCTGCCACTATCGGGTGATCCGGTCCGAACTGGGAACATTTCACCCCTGCCTGACAGTAACATTAATACGCTTTGAAGCAAATTCAAATATTCCTCTATTCCCAGGAACACAAGCTTTACTAAACCCACTGTGATCAAGACTCCCGTTACGTCTTACCTTGTTATCGAGGCTTTCTAGGACTTCCAAGTACGGTTCATTGAGGCACCGATCATAATCCAAACTCTGGAGAGGAAAAACGAAATGCCAATATTTTCAGAAAGGTTGACAGCAGGTTATAGCCAGCTTTCAAGCAAAAGCGATTTCATGCGATAGCTGGATCCACACCTCACACTACAGGTAGTCCCTGACTTACAACGCTTTGTTTGGTGACCGTTCAATGTTACAACAGCACTGAAAAAACTTATGACCACTGCAGCATTCCCACGTTCAAGGGATAAAAAATTCAGACGTTGGGCAACCGACTCATATTTATGACAGGTGCAGTATCCCGGGGTCATATGATCCCCTTTTGAAACCTTCTGACAAGGAAAGTCAACGGGAAAACCAGATTCACTTAACAACGGCAAGTGGTTCATTTAACATCTGGGGCAAGGAAGGTCGTAAAATGGCGCAAAACTCACTTAACAAATGTTTTGCTGAGCAACAAAAATTAGGGGCTCAATTATGACTTGACGATTTAAGTCGAGGACTGTATGTCAAACTCCATAATCCTCAAACTATCCACCACATTGTGTCCTAATGTCCATCAAGAGTTTACACCGGCCCAATGTCTGATTTTTTTCAACATACACCACCCTGTCCTTAAATGGCTGGGTGGACTGGACATGAACATTTGAACTACTATAAGTCCGTGTATTTGCCATACGCTAAATAAATAAATCCATAATCCTATGAAAAACTACCCTGTTTCCTCCAAAAGAAGACATCCCCTGATAAATAAGCCCAATGGGGCTTTTGAGCGCATGGCAATAAGGCCAATTGCTTATTTCAGGGTTCATAAAAATATAAGACAGGGTCTTATTTTCAGGAAACCACGGTAGTTGAACGTAATTCATCAATCCTAATTTTGAGTGCTGCAAGAAGTTGGCTTCTAAGTAAAGAAAGCCACCCCCTCCGGAGTAACTGAAAATGCCACCTTAAAATCACTTTAACGGTGACTAAACCTACTTGTCCAAGCCATTTTCTTTCCAACTGTACAAAAGAAATTTGTCATTCTTTCAGGCTGTGTTGTTTTGACCCTCCTGTCCTGCCTACATTCCCGGGGGTTTCTTTGTGGTCTCCTTTCCAAAGATACTCAACTCTGACCTCGCTTAGTTTCCCAACATCGATTGAAGTTGCAGAGTTTGGCCAAAAAAAGTTCATTTAGAAGAGACCTACTCGGGAATGAAACGGCTTTGGGCAACTAGGTAAAGGTTCCCCGCGCACATATGTGCTAGTCGTTCCCGACTCTAGGGGCCGGTGCTCATCTCCGTTTCAAAGCCGAAGAGCCAGCACTGTCCGAAGACGTCTCCGTGGTCATGTGGCCGGCATGACTCAACGCCAAAGGCACACGGAACGCTGTTACCTTCCCACCAAAGGTGGTCCCTATTTTTCTATTTGCATTTTTTTTATGTGCTTTCTAACTGCTAGGTTGGCAGAAGCTGGGACAAGTCACGGGAGCTCACCCCGTTATGCAGCACTAGGGATTCGAACCGCTGAACTGCTGACCTTTCTAATCGACAAGCTCAGTGTCTTAGCCACGTCCCGTTTTTGGGCAACTACTCTGAAAATACTCTTTATTTTCAGTCTTTTAAGAGAGAAGCAGAAACTCCCAGCAACACCTCTCTCCTTTTTTTCTGCAATGCTTCACGCTCTTTCTATCAAATTAAGCTCTTTTTTGAGGCACTTCACCTCATAGTCTTTACGGGGCAGAATTTCATCGTCTTCATCCTCCGTCTCTCCAAGGATGGTCTGCAAAATAAAAGAAATAATTAACAGATCAGTATGATAAAGGCAAACCAGATATATTTACTTCCTTTGCTCATGCTTCTGTTCATACCTATACTTGTTATCTTGTACTTGTTTGACAAACAAATAAAATAAATATAAAATAAATATTCATAACCAACATGCAGGGGAAAAATAAAACACCTAAAAAGCGAGATTTTGCATGGAGTGCCTTGGAAATCCAAGGCATGCTGAAGTCGTTGCCTTTGCAAATGAAACAATACTTAAAAGACTCCTGTTTTTAATTTCACGTTTTGGTTGGCTTTTATTTCCTTCGTTTTCTTGCGCATAATATTCTCACAAATAATATTTTCTGTTATTTCTTTGATATATATTATATTTAGGGAGGAACATATCCTTTTAGGGATATGTTCACAATTACACGGGAAGAAACCCGAAATATTAACTGTGTATACTCACACACACACACACACACACACACACACACATATATATATATATAAATATAAACTGTATATATATATATATAATATAAATATAATAAATATAAATATAAATATATTTATATTTATAAATATATTATATATTTATATTTATAAATATAAATATTTATATATATATATTTAAATATAAATATATATATAATTATATATATATAATAAATATAATATAATATATATAATATAAATATAATATATATAATATAAACTGTACACACACATTATATATATATATATTTGTTTGTTTCTCCTCCTGCCCTTCCAAAACCCTCAGCACATTTTGAATGTTCAACCTCTGGTTCCACAAGGAACTCTGTACGTGCTCAGAGGCGCCCTCTTCGCCTTTGCCATGAGGTAACAGCAAAAAAAAAAAAGGTGCTACCAGACCCAGCCTAATTTGCATATGCAAATGTATACCCCACCCCCATATCTGTTGAAAAAAAAAGGGGGGGTCCAATGAGGAAAGCCCCTCCTAGCCCACCCTCACCAGCTCTTCCGGAGTGCGGCTCTCTGTTTCCCCACAGCAGCAGCAGCAACACCCGCAACAGCCCCCCCAGCACCCCGCCGCCATCGTCGCCCCTCAAGAAGCCCACTCTGGTGCCCCCCAAAAAGCAGCCCGCCTTCGCGCATGCGCCTCTCGGAAAGACGCCACCACCATCCTCCGAGCCGGCGCAGAAAAGCGGGAAAAGGTAGGCGTTCCTTTAAGAAAGCTTTCCGCTCATTGGAGACGGCGGCTTCGGGGCGGAAGTTGTTCGTTCGGCCATCTTGAAAGTGGGCCACGAAACAGGAAGTGGAGCTGGAGAGCTAGGAAGAGATGCATCCTTTTGTGTATAGGAGCCTTCCTCAAGAATAACCATAGAGATATATTTTTTTAAAATCTGTGATTAGTAGCACAATTTCTTATGGGGTGTTGGGAGAACAATAAATTTAAAGATATAATAATAGCAGCAGTGATTATTATTAGCAACAGGCGGGGCTAAACATATGAACATGTGAATGTTTTTAAAATGTTATCTAAATTTAGGTTCTATTTAATTGGGCCAAACTATGTTATAATAATAATTTTAATTAGCAATTTTATTATGTTTGTGTATCTATATTTTTCTTGACTGTACACCGCCTTGAGTCCTACGGGAGAAAGGCGGTATAGAAATATAATAAATAAATAAATAAATATGTCCTTATTGATAATTTTCTCTCTCTCAAAGAACTGGGCTTGGGTTTATATATTATCCCAAAGCAATATTGCTTTTCCCGTAAGAAAATTCAGAGCGATCGTAAAAAACAAAACAAAGCTAACAAAATGGACAAAAAGTCAAAAAACATATTATCACCCCTAGTTGAACATTGACAAATCAATTGCAACAATCTTTTCTTTTTATGTACACTGAGAGCGTATGCACCAAAGAACAAATTCCTTGTGTGTCCAATCACACTTGGGCCAATACAGAATTCTTTCTATCTATCTATCTATCTATCTATCTATCTATCTATCTATCTATCTTATCTGATTGTTTCCTAGTATGAGCTGATTGCTTATTTGTACCCTACGACTATCATTAAGTGTTGTACCTTATCATCCTTGATGAACGTATCTTGTCTTTTTATGTACACTGAGAGCGTATGCACCAAAGACAAATTCCTTGTGTGTCCAATCACACTTGGCCAATAAAAAATTCTATTCTATTCTAAAAAAACAATATATTTTGTTTTTGTCCTTTTTAATTCACATTTTTTGTTCTTGCCTGTTAATTTTTTCTTCTTTTCTATTTTGTAAAGAAATTTGTATTTGTATATTTTTAAAAAATGAAATTTCGTAGCATGCAGCTCTCAAAAGGGTCACCACCTCCAATATATGCTATATAAACATGACCAAATAAGAAAATAAATATAAAATTATGCATGTACCCACATAATATGACACAGAGAAACAACAGTCTAGTTCGGATGTATATGGCAAGAAAAATGAATCTTGTGTCTGGAAGTATATGCGTAATTTTGTATTGTAGGAAGTTAGCACCCACCCCTTTCCTGGAAGAGTGAAATATTTTAGGAAATATGAAAAAGGCAGAATATTATATTTCCGTGGGATAAGCATGTTTTGAAGCCGCTCCCATCTTCCTGCCCCACCCTTTGTCAATGGGCCATTATGGCTTGGGCCAGTCTATTCTACATAACAAAGATCTATCTCCTTCAGGAAGAGCCATAGTAGGAATTGCCCAAGATCCAACAAAGATAGGATTAGCCCTCTACACAATAGCAGCAGAAACTCACCACATGTGACCTGGGAAGCACACGTGACCATCAGCCAGCAAGGCTAGCTAAGACCCCCACCCCCTGGGAGTCTGACAACCAATCAGGATACTCTTTCTGAGCCCCAGGAAGTTCAGAGCCAGGGACTCACTGTATCTGCCCTTTTCTGTTCAGGAACTTAAGCCATGCGATCCTGTCCACCATTAAACCATCTTTCCAAGCAGTCTCCATGTTTCCAGTGTCTGTTTCCCCACTTGGAGCAGAACCCAGAAGGATATTTCTTCCAACAGTATTTATTTAATTATTTTATCATGTTCATGTAGTATATTGGAGGTGAGCGCTCCCTTTGAGAGCTGTATGCAAGGAAATTTCATTTTAATGCACGCCGATTAGTGTACATTCAAAGGGACAATAAAGTTATTCTAAGCCTTGTGTTTTAACCTTCTGAATAAAATAAAAAATGAAGTGTTTTTTTTTTAAAAACCCAAGGAAATGAAAGAGATGTTCTGTGGTGGCCTTTGTGGGAAAATTAAACCTTTATTATTATCAGCACTGACAAAGAGGAGGGGTTTCAGCAATTTCTTTTTTTCAATAGAAACCAACCACCTACATCCTATGGTACAATGTCACAATAAGAGCCTTGGTAGTACAGTGGTTTAAAGCACCCTGTTATTAACACAGCTGCCTGAAATTACTGCAGGTTCGAATCTTACCAGGCTCAAGGTTGACTCAGCCTTCCATCCTTTCTAAGGTAGGTTAAATGAGGACCCAGTTTGTGGGGGCAATAAGCTGACTTTGTATAAATATACAAAAGTATAAAGGCTATTGCTTAATGCATTGTAAGCCGCCCTGAGTCTCCAGAGAAGGGCAGCATATAAATCAAATCAAATTAAAATAAATAAATAAATAAATCAAAAAAAATAAAACAAAGCCTTAATTCAACCTTGAGAAACATGCATTTGGCTGTTTTTTGCTGCTTCCCTTTTGTAGGAAGTTAGCACCCACCCCTCTCCTAGGAAAATTTGATATTTTAGGAAATATTAAAAGGGCAGAATATTTCCCCTAAAAGGGAGCCAGAAACTCAGCCTCCCCCACACCTTCGTCAATGGGCCATTAAGGCCTGGGCCAGTCTATTCTACATAACAAAGATCTACCTCCTTCAGGCAGAGCTAGAGTAGGAATTGCCCAAAGGCCTTTCATTACATCACCACCCAGCAAGAGTCAACCAAGCCTAGAACACAGACAACCTACAAAGTTACCCCTGCATGGCCCCATGGGAGTCTGACAACCTCAGAATCAAATCCCAACAAAGAGCATAAACCTCTCTCTCTCTCTCTCTCCCTCTCTCTCTCTCTCTCTCTCTCTCTCTCTCTCTCTCTCTCTGCCCCATGTGGTTTTATGCCCAGGACCTCAAACCATGTGGTCCTGTCCACCATTAAAAACTATATTTCCAATCAGCCACCATGTTTCCAGTGTCTTTCTCTCCACTTTGAACTGAACCCAGATGGACATTTCTTCCAACACCTTAAAGCAGGCAAGCTCTCTCTCCTGTGACTTTTTTTTAACCTTTCCAAACACCCCCATTCAAACATATTCCTCTCCACCAATCTGCATGTCTGGATTGCTACGGAAAATAGGCCAAAGGTTTTCAGACAGGCAGGGCCTGTGTACACTTCCAACCAGACTCCGGATGTCGCAACCACTGAAAGTTTATGGCACATTAAAGAGCAACAAACCTGCCTTATCTAGTTAATCAGTGACCTGAACTATTATTATGATGTTCTTGCGGGCTGAGGTTGTCTGATTTCAAGCCACAAGCCTTTTATTTTTAGCTCTCTTGTCATCGTTTTATATTGTAAGGTCCCAGACGTTTCCCCGAGCCATTGAGATGCCAAAGAGAGTGAGATTCAAAACAAGGCTTGCAAAAAAATAAAAATAACAGCTTTTTTATTTATGGCCAAAGTAAAAAGGCTGGGTGACAAAACTATCGTATTTTCCAGCATATAAAACGACTGGGCATATAAGACGACCCCGGACTTTTCCTGTTAAAATATAGGGTTTGGGCTATACTCGCCATATAAGACTACCCCTCTTCCAACGCACACCAAATAAAAATTAAAAAACATCAACTGGCTCACCCACAATGTAAAAGCAGCTGTGCTAGACCCAAAATGGCCCCTGCAACAAGCAAGGAACCTCACACAGCCACAAAAAGCCCCAAAAAACAACTTTCACACTTTACACACACAAAATTCCACATACAGCTTTGTGAGATTTTGTGTGTTTGTGTAGTTAGAGTGAAACACTACAGAAACACACTAAATCTCAGAAAGCTTGACAAATATTATTTTATTTTATTTTATTTTTATTTTTATATGAAAGCTAAATTTAAAACTTCCTAAACTTTAAATGGCTAGGTCTAAAAAAGAACAACTAAAAAAAACCCCAATTAACTATTTTTTTTTAAAGCTCCCAAAGGGGAAAAAAACTTACCCAATAGAACAGGGGTCTCCAACCTTGGCAACTTTAAGACTTGTGGACTTCAACTCCCAGAATTCCTCAGCCAGCTTTGTTTTGCTGGCTGAGGAATTCTGGGAGTTGAAGTCCACAACTCCCTGCCTGCTTGATTGCAGGCAGGGAGTGGCTTGCTGATGGAATGGATTCAGGCAAGCGAAGCAAGGCAAGTGTTGCGACTAGTAGCTAAGGTAAGCAAGCTGGAGGGGGAAAACTTTTTTTCTTTTACATGGCTCTGGCGATCCCAGCTGAGTTGCCTGATTAGCAGATCGTCAGAGCTTGGATCACCAGAGCCATTTAAGGCTCGTCAGAGCCTTTCGGGCTGGTCTGCCTGGTTACAGGAGAACGACACCCGGCGTATAAGACGACCCCCGACTTTTGAGAAGATTTTCATGTGTTAAAAAGTCATCTTATAAGCCAGAAAATACGGTAATATCCAAAACTTACAGACAAAATGCATGTAAGGAATAGCCACACCCCTGCGAGAGTGGCTCAGAGTATTATATAAATTTTACGCCAATAGAAACAAAGTTGACCCAATCAGATGCAAAGGTTCCAGTGGTGGGATTCAGCCAGTTCGCACCACTTCGGGAAAACCGGTTGTTAACTTTCTGAGCAGTTTGGCAAACTGGTTGTTGGTAGAAATCATTAGGGCAGAGAACCGGTTGTTAAATTATTTGAATCCCACCACTGAAAGGTTCGTTACTAAAGTGGTCTTTAAAAAGTTATTTGTTGAAGCCCCTGTCTCTTTCTACGTTATCTATGGAGAATTCCAGCAGAATGCTTTCAGGATTCAGAATCTATGAGGCAGGAAAACTCCCTACTCTGAATCCTTTATCTATGGGGCCTGATATTCTACATGGAGCTGCCCTTGGGATGCACCCGGAGACTACAGTTAGTCCAGAATGTGGCCGCGTGGGTTGTTACGGGAGCTTCTCGGTGCTCCCGTGTGACACCTCTCCGGCGCGAGCTGCACTGGCTGCCGGTGGCTCTCCGGGTTCGTTTCAAGGTGCTGGTGCTCACCTATAAAGCCCTACGTGGCTTAGGCCCGGGGTATCTGCAGAATCATCTCCTGCCTTCCTCCCACCGTCCGGTGCGCTCAACCTCCTCAGGGTGCCATCAGCCAGACAATGTCGGCAGGCGGCCCCCAGGGGGAGAGCGTTCTCTGTGGGAGCGCCGACCCTCTGGAATGGGCTGCCCACCGGCCTCAGGACAGCCCCGGACCTCCTCTCCTTCCACCGCGAATTGAAGACGTGGCTTTTTCACCAAATGGACTGAATTCGTAGGGATGACTTCAAATAATTTTAATTTTTAATTGATTTTAATTTAATTTTATTGAAAAAGTTTTCAAATACAAGTTTTTCCCCCTTTTCCCCCCCCCTCTTCCCTAACCCCCCCTCACCACCCATCCCCCCCTGTGACTTCTTCACAACAATAGGCTATTTCATAACTAATTACATACATAATATCTTTCCTTTCCCTTACTCCCTCCTCAGAATACTGACCCTTAGCATATTATTCTTATAACTCCCATTTTTACGATAATCTGCCCTTTTTCTCCTCCCCTAAATTTACAGTGTATTATTACAATTTAACATTTAATCTTTTATATATATTAATATAACATTTTAAAGTGGCCTTCTCCCTACATCCAAATTTAACATTTATTCAGTTCTATCCAATTCCTCCACTCCCCTAAATATATGACTTAAGGATCCTTTTTCTTAGACTAATCAATCAGTAAACTAACCTATTTCAACCCTTCAATTCCTACAAAATCATGCAATACAATTCTAAATATAACCCACTGCCCACTTTACTAAGATATACACATATCTATCTATATATGCATTCCATTTTGTAAAAAGAAAAAAGACAATAACTTTAAATTTATAATCCATATAATATCTTCTTTGGTGTCTTTCCACTGGATTGTTAAATCCATCACCCATAATAGGGTAAAATAACATGCTGGTGCAACAGTTTGTTCAAAATCTTCAATCATCTTCTGCCCCCATCAGTAGTAGATATCCTCGTATATATATAAAAGTAAAAACAACCACCCGAGTGACATTATAATTATATCCATATGGTTATAGTTGTGGTATTCATCAGGATTGTTGATTCCCATCATCCTAATGGGTAACATCCAGATCTTCTGCATGCCCCAGTGTGACTCTCTTGCCTTGTAACTCAAAATAATCATAATATATTCACCAGTAAAAGAAATCCAGAGTAGATAATTCAAATCCAACAAGGTAAGGCTCTTTTCACATCCCAAAATCACGGCATTACAGAGATCTGCCACAATCCTCAGGATAGTATTAAACAATTGTTCGCCTCCACTATCTTTTCAGATGTTCATTCATTTTTTAAAGTCCCTGGCTTCACTGTTGCTTAGTTTAGAAATTGCTGTTTCTATGAGATCTATTTCTTTTCTTTTTCTTTTGCGGGTTGAATTTCCATCCTCGTTTCGTGCCTACCAATTGTGTATCGGCTGATCGATTTTCATTCGATTTTAATTTAATTTTAAACTGATTTTAATTGTTTATGTAATTCCTTTTTCCTTTTTTTGTAAGCCGCCCTGAATCCTATGGGAGAAGGGCGGCATATAAATTACATAAATAAATAAATAAAATATTCCTGGGTAATGGTTTCTTCTACATTTTCAAGGATGTGCCTAGCTTTGAAGCCAAGAATAGAAGCGAGACACAGAAGCGAGGTAACAAACTTTGCACTAATGCCAACCAGTATTTTTTTTTTCTTTTTATATGCCGCCCTTCTCCGGAGACTCAGGGCGGCTTACAATGCGTTAAGCAATAGCCTTCATACTTTTGTATTTTTTATACAAAGTCAACTTATTGCCCCCACAAACTGGGTCCTCATTTTACCCACCTTAGAAAGGATGGAAGGCTGAGTCAACCTTGAGCCTGGTGAGATTTGAACTTGCAGTAATTGCAGGCAGCTGGATGTTAAATGCTGCCTTAGTAGGAGGCATTAGCCTCCTACTCCACTCAGGCTCCTTAAGGTTGTATTAAGGTTACAATGTACTAAGATAGAATTAGTTCCTAACAACTAATTTAATAAGAAGCCAATAATAAAGCTTAATACCTAATAAATGATTTCTAGCAGTATATCAGAAGCAAACAGCAAATATTGGTTTGATCACTATGCTCCTTCAATATGCAGGGTGTGCATTTAAAAAAACACGTGGTGGCTGAAGTGAACAAAGAATAGAATAGAATAGAATAGAATAGAATAGAATAGAATAGAATAGAATAGAATAGAATAGAATAGAATAGAATAGAATAGAATAGAACAGAATAGAACAGAATAGAAAATACGGAACAGAACAGAACAGAACAGAATAGAAAATACGGAACAGAACAGAACAGAACAGAATAGAAAATACAGAATAGAACAGAATAGACTAGAATAGAATTTTTTTATTGGCCAGGTGTGATTGCACACACAAGGAATTTGTCTTGATGCATTTGTGCTCCAAAATTAAGGCAGATAAGGAATTAAAATGATTTGGATTAAATTCTGGGCTCCTTGCTTATCAAGCAAGGATGCAAAGGATGGGGAGGAAAAAAAAATAAACCATCCCAGATTTGTGGTTAACCAGGCAACCACGTGCCAACAATAACAACCACGAATGACAGACGTCTGGTTTTTTTTTAAAAAAAAGAAAGGGTAAAATGACGTCAGCGCTGCCATCTTGGAAGCGGGCATCGGGCCAGACCGCAGAAGGGGCGTGGCTGTGGCCCCCGAAGGGGCGTGGCTTTGCCATTGTATTTAGACGCGGAGATTTAAACGAGGCGGCCACGAGGGATTGCCGAAGGGCTGCTGTGCATGCGCTCTCCGTCTCTCTCTCTCTCTCTCTCTCTCGCTCTCCGATGACGACGCTGGCGCGAGCCCCGCAGCTGTGCGTGTGAGGTGGGGGGGGGGGTCGCCGCGAGGAAGGTGAGTGGGGGCGCGCGCGCACCCGCGGAGCGTTCCATCTGTCCGGACGGGGGGGGAGGGGAGGAGAAGGCGACTGTGTAAGCGACTGGCAAGGAAAGGGTAGAAGAAACCATTAAGAAATGGAGGGGGGGAGAAGCAAGCGTTCCTTTCTTTTTTTATATATAGCTGGGTCTGGAATGGGGCGAGAGGGGTCCAAAAGCAATTTTTCCAGCGGCCACAAAATAATGCATTTTTAATAATAATAATAATAATAATAATAATAATAATAATAATAATAATAATAATAATAATTATTATTATTATTATTATTATTATTAATATTATTAATATTAATAATAATAATAATAATAATTATTATTATTATTTCAGTTGACTGAGTTTCATGTTTAATGAGTAAAATAGATAATAATAATAAGTTCAGTTGATTGTTTCATGTTTAATCAATAACATTAATAATAATAATTTCAGTTGACTGAATTTCATGTTTAATGAATAAAATAGATAAGTTCAGTTGACTGTTTCATGTTTAATGAGTAAAATAGATAATGTTCAGTTGACTGAGTTTCATGTTTAATCAATAAAATAATAATTTCAGTTGACTGAGTTTCATGTTTAATGAGTAAAATTAATAATAATTTCAATTGACTGAGTTTCACGTTTAATCAAAATTAATAATAATTTCAGTTGACTGAGTTTCGTATTTAATGAATAAAGTAATAAGTTCAGTTGACTGAGTTTCATGTTTAATGAATAAAATAGATAATAATTTCAGTTGACTGAATTTCATGTTTGATGAGTAAAATAGATAATAGTAATAATTTCAGTTGACTGAGTTTCATGTTTAATCAATGATAATAATAATAATAATAATAATAATAATAATAATAATAATAATAATAATAATAATATCAGGAGTACTGAAAAAAGAAACAGAAAGCTTTATTTTGGCAGCTCAAGAACAAGCCCTAGCCACAAACTGCATGAAGGCAAAAATTCAACATGTCACCACCAACAGCAAATGCCGCCTCTGCAATGAGAAAGATGAGACAGTCGACCACCTGATCAGTGGGTGCAGCAAAATTTCAGAAACTGACTACCTACAACGCCATGACCGTGTTGCTAAGATCATTCACTGGAAATTGTGCCAGAAGTTTGGATTTGAGTACAGCAAAAACCACTGGGAACATCAGGTTGAGAAGGTTTTAGAGAATGAGAAACTCAAGATCTTGTGGGACTTTAGGATTCAGACTGACAGGCACTTGGTCCACAACACACCTGACATAACAATAGTTGAAAAGCAAAAAGTATGGTTCATTGACATTGCAATACCTGGTGATGCACGGATTGAAGATAAGCAGCAAGAAAAAATCACAAAGTACCGGGATTTGCAAATTGAAGTTGAGCGACTGTGGAAAAAGAAATCGTGTGTTGTCCCGATTGTAATTGGAGCCCTTGGAGCAATACCCAAAGGGCTACCCCGCTATTTAGAAATTCTAAATTTGCCGGACTTGAACATTTTGACTCTCCAAAAAACCACCTTACTCGGAACAGCTTACATCCTCCGATGATACCTTAACGGTTCCTAGGTCCTTGGTTAGGATTTGAGCTGCTGAGCTATTAACCAGCCTCAAAGACTGTGAATCTCACTAAAGATTAACCAATGATGATGATGATGATGATGTTGATGATGCTAGATCTCTTTCTCCCGCTGCGCATACCCATCTGCCTTCCTGGGGGAATTTAATGAATTGAATTTTGAATTGAATTCTTTATTGGCCAAGTGTGATTGGACACACAAGGAATTTCTCTTTGTTGCATATGCTCTCAGTGTACATAAAAGAAAAGATACGTTCATCGAGAATCATAAGGTACAACACTTAGTGATAGTCATAGGGTACAAATAAGCAATCAGGAAACAATATCAATATTGTAAAAGAGCCTGGTGGCGCAGCAGACTAATAGCCTGTTATTAACATTCAGCTGCCTGCAATTACTGCAAGTTCGAATCTCCCCAGGCTCAAGGTTGACTCAGCCTTCCATCCTTTCTAAGGTAGGTAAATTGAGGACCCAGTTTGTGGGGGCAATAAACTGACTTTGTATAAATATACAAAAATATGAAGGCTATTTAGGTCCTCATTTTCTCTATATCCATGGCATTAGGATATATTAGTGCTTCCATTGTCGATAGCCATCGTGGGATTTTGGTATAATGTTTTCTAATCTCTTGCCATGTTTTGTACAATGATTCTCTGATAATATGTTGCTGGAAATATCCGTGGAGCTTGTCCTTTCCCTCCCACAAAAAGGCGTGCCATCCGCGTTGTAATTCAAAGCCCTCTAGTGATAGCATTCTTTTATTCTTAAGGTCTATCCAGTCCCTTATCCAGTTTAGCGATGCTGCTTTATAATATAACTCCCAGTCTGGTAGGCCTAAACCTCCTTTTTCCCGAATGTCTTGCATACACTTTATTTTGATTCTGGCCCTTTTCCCATTCCAAATAAATTTTGTTATTATTTTATTAAGGTCCTTAAAAAAGTTCTTTCCTGGCCAGATTGGGGTTACTTGAAAGAGGTAAAGTAATCTAGGCAATATATTCATTTTTATAGATGCAATTTTCCCCAAAAATGACAGTTGTAATTTGTTCCACGTTTCCAGATCTTTTCTAATTTGTTTCATTAATTTGTTATAATTGTCTTCTCTAATTGTTATTGCTTTTGCAGTAAGCCAAATTCCTAGATACTTTACTCTCTTTACAATTTGTATTCCTAATTTGTCTTCGAGTTTTGTCTCCTGTGCCTTTGTCAAATTCTTTGTCAATACTTTAGTTTTTTGTTTGTTAATTTTAAACCCTGCGACTTTTCCGTATTCCTCTATCTTCGCTAAGAGTTTGGTTCCTGTTATTTCCGGTTGCTCCATTATAAACACCACATCGTCAGCGAAGGCTTGCAATTTGTACTCTTCTTTCCGTGTTCTCAAACCTTTTATTTCTGCATCTTTCCTAACTTCACTCAATAATATTTCCAATGAAATTATAAACAGTAGTGGGGATAAAGGGCAACCCTGTCTCCCTGTGGATATACCCTTTTGTATATCCACATTTTCAGTCATATCTGAACAGTGAAGGAGAATTACAAACAAGACAAGAATTACAAAATCAGGGTATAGACATTGATTGGTGGCCATACATGCAAATAGAATCAAGATATAAAACTGATCGGGCACAATTTGGATTCCAAAATGAACCAAATGAACTGGATAAAATACTACAAAGTACAGATGAGAAAATGATTACCAAAATTTATAAGTACCTACTAAAATACAAATTAGAAGAGGAAGTTGTCAAAGAGAATATGATAACATGGGCCAAAAATATAGGATATACTATAGAATTGGATAAGTGGGAGAATTTGTGGAAGATAAATTATAAGATGACACTGTCCATACCCTACAAGGAAAACCTTTACAAGATGTTCTACCGATGGCACCTTCCACCGGCGCGCCTAGCCAAGATGTTCCCAAATACATCTCCGTTGTGCTGGAAATGTAAATCACAGAAAGGGACTTATTATCATCTCTGGTGGTCATGCCGTAAGGCAAAACAATACTGGCAGCAAATTAAAACAATGATTGAAGAAATCACGAAACAAAAACTTGAAATGAGGCCGGAAACCTTTTTATTGGGAATAATTACAGCAAAATATACCAAAGAAATAAAATATCTGATCATCCATATCCTCACAGCAGCACGTATACTCTTTGCCCAACATTGGAAATCCGAACAGTTACCTACTGAAGATAAAATAATAGCTAAAATTACAGAATGTGCAGAATTAGACAAGCTCACAAAAGAAATACAAGAGAAAGACGATACTGATTACTATTTAGTATGGCAAAGATGGTACAGCTGGCTGGAGGCAAAAATAGGAATATAAAGATAATTTTCGACTATTTAATAGAAAGGCATAGAAGTAAATATGGAGTCAAATATATATATACATATTTAACCATGTAAACAGGTGACTGTAGATATTGATACAAATAGAAAGACAAAAAATAACCCACCGTGGTAGTAACTTCTAAGAGTCAGTCATTGGACTGAATTGATGTTTGTTTGTTTTGTATGTTGTTTTAATGTATTGTTTTTTCTTTAATAAAAAATTATAATAAAAAAAAATATGAAGGCTATTGCTTAACGCACTGTAAGCCACCCTGAGTCTCTGGAGAAGGGCGGCATATAAATCAAATTTAAAAAAAAACAAAAAACATAAGGATACAATTAATGCCTAATAATTCAATGAATTATGGTCCCGTTTTACATGCGAATGTGTGAATCGAAGGCTGGAGAGAAGTGTGCGATTATTTTGTTTTTTCCCTTGCAAAGTTTTGCAATTTCCTTTCAGGGTTGCAGACCTGGTGCAATTTCCCCTCCCTCCCGAGGAAGGAAGGAAGGAACCCTGCCCCCCCCATAAGAATTGCAAAAAGATTATTTCCTTTTGCCCTACCCTAAAAGAAAACATTTCCTTGCATTAATTAAATAAATAAAGCCTCCAGGTTTATAAATAGGCACCAGATTTTCGCCCCCTTATATGGGTTGGGCTGAGAAATGGAGGGCAGGGGGACAGATCTGGGGGGGGGGGCGACCTCCAACTTTAAGGCTCCCACTTTCCTGCTGAGATACAAAATGCCATCCTTGGTGGACCCTGCAAGTTCCCATCGTCACTAACTACATGTCCCATCCTTGCTACCCACCATTTTAACCAGGCCAGATTAATGGCAATTGTAATCTTTAACAGAGGCAAGCAGTGTGGTGTAGTGGTTAAAGGCGTTTTTGGACTAGTCTTCCCTTGTACAGGAAAAACAACAGCGCCTGGGGGGGGTCTTTGGACCCGCCCCCAAACCATCAGAATTAAGAATGACCCCAAGGGACCATAACAAATCTCCCCCAAAGGGGAAAGATTCTGTGTCCAATAAATTTTATTTTTTTTCCTGCAATTTCCTGCAATAGGGCCTGGTGGCTCAGCAGACTGATAGCATTGTGATTAACACCAGCTGCCTGTAATTACTGCAAGTTCAAATCTCACCAGGCTCAAGGTTGACTCAGCCTTCCATCCTTTCTAAGGTAGGTAAAATGAGGACCCGGTTTGTGGGGGCAATAAGCTGACTTTGTATAAATATACAAAAGTATGAAGGCTATTGCTTAACGCATTGTAAGCCGCCCTGAGTCTCCGGAGAAGGGCGGCATATAAATCAAATTAAAAATAAAAAATAAAAAAAATTGCCGCGGGCTAAAGTAGTCCAGGTTGTCCTCAACTTACGACAATTCATTTAGTGACCATTTGCAAGTTACCACAGTCCTTCAAAAAAAAAAAAAGTAAGTTATGACCATTTTTGATCCCCCGTTGCGAACTTCCGATGGGGAAGCTGGGTTCCCTTAAGAACCTTGTTACTTTAACTTAACTGCTGTGGCTAGAAAGGTTGTAAGATGGGGCAAAACTCACTTAACAAACGTTTCGTTTAATAACATAAAAATCAGGCTCCATTGTGGTCATAAGTCGAGGACTACCTGTGCGGGTGAATCCTGGCCAAAGGTTTATTGCCTTGAGTGGTTTTTAAATTTTACTGATACGACGTTACCTTTGTGACCCAGAGTCACTACAGCTTCAGTACCAATTGGAATAAATTAACAGAATAACAAGAGTTAGAAGGGACCTTGGAGGTCATCTAGTCCAACTCCGCCCCAAGCAGGAGACCCAAATAAAAGGGGAAGAGATTGGAACGCAACCTGGAGGAACTTACCTTTCACTTTGCAAGATTTTATGATTTTGTGGCTCAGTTTCCAGAGTTTTTTTCCTCAGGGATGGGGGGGATGAAGCTGTTGGAAGCTCCCCCTCACCCGAAGAATGAAATATTTTGGGAAATATTAAAAAAAAAGGCAGCATATTCGTGGGGCAAAATTCATAATAATAACTATAACTTTATTGTCATTGTACGTGTATACACAGTATATGTACAACGAAATTCACTTAATACCCAAGGACCAGGTCCAACACACATAACAATCCCAAACACACTCCCACCCACCACAATTCCCCACCTCTAAACCACTTAACAAATGTCTCACTTAAAACATAAATTTTGGGCTCCATTGTGGTCGTAAATCGAGAACCATCTCTATAGAAAGACTTTAAAAATCTTTTATCAATAAGATTGTAATAATGTTGTTGTTATTATTATTATTATTATTATTATTATTATTATTATTATTATTATTATTATTATTATTACAGTAAAGGCCAGGAAAAAATCCGTCCCCTCCACCATGCCTGCTGTGGAAGAGGAATTTAAGGAGATTTGACACACGCAAACTTCCAGCTTTTTTTTTTTTTTCCCATTGGGATTTGCGGGAGCCAAAACTTTGGACTTGTCCGATGGAGCTGGCCGAAAAAACGCCCCTTGCAAGGTGGGTACCGTCCTTATATTTAATTTAATTTAATTTAATTTATTTATTTTAAAATAACTTTAAATAATTATTTGAAATAATTTTTATGAAACAGAAATTAAATTAACAGAAATTAAAAACAGAAATGTTTATTAAACATTTCTTTTTTTTTATTAATTTTTTTTATTAATTTTCTTCTTTTCAACAATTTTGCCTCAGTCAACGCTTCTTACATATCCATTTTTCTCCCTTATTTCAATTGGCCATTTATAACATACAGTTGATATATTGATTTATACACATACAGATAACAGTAGCGATCATACATTCTGCGTCCCTTCCATTTCCACTCATAGGTTACTGCATTTCAACTCCTACATCTTCCTCATTTACTCTTTCCATGCCTTTTAGCCCTCTCCTCTAACCATTCATGCCATTTCTCCCATGTCATATTATTTTATTATTTTATTTTTAAGTGCATGTTTGGGAATCCGGTTTTCCTGTTTGTTTCTGTGCCCGAGCGATAATCTCACCCTCGAGATAAGCTTTGCAAAGCCTCTTTTCCTTGCTGAGCAAACAAGGAGGTGAGTGGGTGGGTGGGCTTTTCTCTGGGAAACCCACCTCCCCCATTGGTAGAGAAGCCGGGCGCCGATTGGCAGGGACTGTTTTTTTTTTTTTTGATAAAGGGGTGCCTGCAGGTTGCTTCCTTTGCAAGGGATATTGTGACACCAGAGACAAGGTGTGACTCTCTTGAGGACAATTGGCCGCTTTGCATTTCTCCAGACCTTTGGGGGAAGGTCAGATCCAGCAGTATAGGCTGGATCCAATCCATTGAGTCAATGCTGGGGTGAACTTGGCCCGTGAGGGCCCCCCCCCCAAGAAATTAGCATACTGGAAGGCTTGAATCCATCAACCAAATCGGAGGGAGGGTCCAGACCCCGGTGGAAAATTACCCAGACGGACAACACCAACACCAGGTGAGTGAATGCTTAGGATCACTCTCCCTCTCTCTCTCTGCATCCCTTCCCTTGACTTCCTCCTCTGATGGGACCCTGAAAAACTAGCCGTGTGGCCCCCCCTTCCCCACTGGGGAAGAAACGGGGGGTGGGGGGGTCTGCAAAATTTTGCAAGGCTGGTTAGCGGCTGAGCTGAGATCAGGACGGAAACGTAAATGGGCATGGCGGCTAAAATGGGCATGGTGGCCTGGCCTAACTTTCTCCCGCTTTTTTAAACAATTTTAATATTTTAATATTTTAAATATTTTAATACTCAAAAGTTTAAATTTATTGGGGTTTTAATCTGTCTGGGCCAAACTATTTAATTCAATTTTATTTCTGCTTTTAAATTTTGTATGTATGTATTTTATTGTTGGCTGTTCACCGCCCTGAGTCCTTCGGGAGTAAGGCGGTATACAAATCAAATAAAAGTAAAAGTAAAGTAAAGTAAAGAAATTTCTTAACTCAATTTTTTTGCTGCTCCTTCCTGCCTTTTGCTGTTTGGGGTGCAATCATACCCCCGCCCCCCGCCCCCATTCTCTCTTCCCCTGTTTTTACTTTTGTTCTGCTGCTGGCTTGCAACTGGGGGATTGATCATGGATTGGGGGCTGATTATAATCAGGCTTATAAAAGGATCAACTGATTATAATCAGTTGATCCTTTGCATAATCATTTGCCTCTCCTGATCTGCAAAATTAGGGCTGCCTTCCCCACCCTATCCATGCCTTCCTTCAGTGGGTCAGGGAGAAGTTGTGCCTGCCCGTCCGTCCGGCTGCAAATCGCTTTTTTTAAAGATTTCCAGTGGTTTTCAGAGTAAAAAAAAATTCTCACTGGCTCTTGCAAACAGCTAGCTAAGAAACTCCTGCTTGGATGAAGGCATGGGAGAAGTTATTAAGCCATCTGGAGTCGCTTACATTTATAAATGGAATGCAGATGAATTTAATGCAGATGAAATTCTAGATTAGATTGAGTTCAGGTGAAATGCAAATAAACCATTCATTTAGTGACGGCCCTGAAAAAAAAAAGGACTTGGCCATTTTTTTCACACAATCGTTGTGGCATCCCCCAAAGTTGCATAATCAAAATTCAGACGTTTGGCAATTGGCTCGTATTCATGATGGTCACAGTGTCCATCCTGGGATCCCCTTTTGCGATCTCCTGACAAGCAAAGTCAACGAGGAAGCTAGATTCACTTAAAAACTGTGTTAACAAATTTAATGCAGGTAGTCCTTTAGGTACGACCACAATTGAGCCCCAAATTTATGTTGCTAAGTAAGGTATTAAGTGAATTTTGCCCCCATTTTACCACCTTTCTTGCCACAGTCGTTAAGTGAATTACTGCAGTTAAGTTAGTAACCCGGTTGTTAAGCGAATCTGGCTTCCCCATTTGACGTTGATTGTCCGAAGGTCACAAAAGGGGATGACATGAACCCCCTCCCCCCCCCAGGGACACGGCGACCGTCATAAATACAAGCCACTCAGCCATAAATGCGATCATAAGTGTGGAAAATGGTCACAAGTCACTTTTTTTCAGCGCCATTGTAACTGAACGGTCACTAAATGAACCGTCGTATGTTGAGGACTACTGTAAGTGCAGCGATTCACTTAACTGTGGCAAGAAAGGTTGCAAATTGAAGAAACACTCACTTAACAACGGTCTCGCTTAAGAACAGAAATTTTGGGGCTCAATTGTGGTCATAAGTCGAGGATCACCCTGTAAAAAGAAATAGATTTCCACGCCGAATGCGAGCCAAGCACGATTGTTGTCTTCTCGTTGTTTCCTCTAGGGCCTTCGCCATGGTCAACGAGTCCCACGGTGAGTTTCCTCCGGTGAGTAACGGCCTCAGCGTCACCCGATCCAATGGCAGCAACAGCAGCAGCAGCGGGGAGAGCTCCCAAAACAGCTCCCGGTGCTCCACTCCCGTCCTAGACACGGAGCGTCACGAGCGCCTGCGGGAAAAAATGCGTCGTCGTCAGGAATCCGGGGACAAGTGGTTTTCCCTGGAGTTCTTCCCTCCCCGGACAGCCAACGGAGCCGTGAATCTCATCTCCAGGTGAAGAAGCAGGAGGTCACGGAGGCTCAAATGTTGATTATTAAGAGCCGCGGTGGCGCAAGTGGTTAGAGTGCGGTACCGCAGGGCTACTTCTGCTGCCTGCAATTTGGCAGTGAGAATCTCACCAGACACAAGGTTGACTCAGTCTTCCATCCTTCCGAGGTCGGTAAAATGAGGACCCAGATTCTTGGGGGCAAGAGGCTGACTCTGTAAACCGCTTAGAGAGGGGTGTAAAGTACTATAAAGCAGTATATAAGTCTACGTGCTATTCCTTCTTTCCTTCCTTCCTTCCTTCCTTCCCTCCCAGTGGTTAGAATGCGGTATTGCAGGCTAACTCTGCCCACTGCCAGCAGTTCGATCCTGACCAGCTGCAGGTTGACTCAGCCTTCCATCCTTCAGAGATCGGTAAAATGAGGACCCTGATTCTTGGGGGCAATATGCTGACTGTAAACCGCTTAGGGCTGTAAAAGCACTGTGAAGCGGTATATAAATCTAAATGCTATTGCTTCCTTCCTTCCTTCCTTCCTTCCTTCCTTCCTTCCTTCCTTCCTTCCTTCCTTCGCAGTGGTTAGAATGCAGCATTGCAGGCTAACTCTGCCCACTGCCAGCAGTTCGATCCTGACCAGCTGCAGATTGACTCAGCCTTCCATCCTTCCGAAGTCAGTAAAACGAGGACCCTGATTGTTGGGTGCAAGAGGCTGACTCTGTAGACAGATTTATTTATTTATTTAGTGGTTCGATTTATGTGCCGCCCTTCTCCGGAGACTCAGGGCAGCTTACAATGTATTAAGCAATAGCCTTCATACTTTTGTATATACCTGCTTAGTAGGGCTTTTGCACCCCCGCCCCCGAAGCGATGTTCTTTTTTATACAAAATCAGCTTATTTCCCCCACAATCCGGGTCCTCATTTTACCTACCTCGGAAGGGATGGAAGGCTGAGTCAACCTTGAGTCTGGTGAGATTTGAACTCGCAGTAATTGCAGGCAGCTGACAGCCAAGTGCTACTTAACAGCACTTTAGTCCACTGCACCACCAAGGTTCCTTAGTGCGAAGCACTGTGAAGCAGTATGTAAATCTAAGGGCTGTTATTGCTATTCCAACAACTGATGGCCTCAAAAGTATCCGTGGATTCATTTAAAATCCTGAGTTGATGGATCTCCTCCACTTCCATGGGCGCTTGGTTGACGCAACCCAATAAACCTTGAATCTGGGTTGACTCGAACCAATAAACCTTGAATCTGGGTGAAGGGAACACAATTGCTCTAGCACGCTCTTTTCAATACAGGTAGTTCTCGACTTACGACCACAATGGAGCCCAACATGTCTGTGGCTCAGCGAGACAGTTGTTAAGTGAGTTTTGCCCCATTTTACAAGCTTTCTTGCCAAAGTTGTTAAGGCAGTTGTTAAATTAGAATCACAATGGTTAAAAGAATCTGGCTTCCCCGTTGACTTGGGTCATAAAAGTGGACTGAATGTCCGTCCCTGGGACACTGCACCCGTCATAAATATGAATTAGTTGCCAAGCATCTTGTGGGAAGTGTATGCCAGGTAGACAGTGCCAGGGCCCCCATAGCACCAGAAACCTCAGAAAACAATACCAAGAGATTCAAGCCAGCCCTTCCCCCTTTAAGGAAACCAAGAAGCACCAGCTAAAAGGAAGATACAGAGCAACCCTGCTAACAAAGCTGACAATAGAAATACTTAAGTAGAGCCATTAAGATAAGGGGAATCAGGGTAAAAATAACTCACCTGGAACTCCATATCTTATCCCTCCCCCTCTGTTGAGAGAGGGCTGTTCAACTTGGACATAGATGGCCTCTCTGACCCCTCTTTCAAACCAGTGATCCTCTCTGTCCAAAATTTGGACTTTGCTGTCTTCAAAAGAGTAGCTTTTGTCTTTTAAATGCGGACTGCTGAGTCTAGTCCTGATGGGTTTGTTCTCCTACGTTGAGTCATGCGTTGATGAAGTGGTTGTTTTGTTTCCCCAAATGTCCAACTGTCTGCAAGGAGTATAAATCCTTCCACTCCCCACCATCCAAGTCAGAGCTGAAGAAGCTTCTTGGACGAGAAGCGAAATGTCTTTAAAGAAAAAACAAAAAGTCCAGTTGCCTCTTGAAAAAAGCACCTTTAGGACAACCATGACCTAGATGACTGAGAATCTCCATAGACATCTACCAGATGAAGATGGCCAATTTCTTTTGTTCCTTGCAGGTTCGACCGCATGGGGGCAGGCGGCCCCCTTTTCATCGATGTCACTTGGCATCCGGCTGGTGATCCGGGCTCCGATAAGGAGACCTCGTCCATGATGATGGCCACCACCGCCCTCAACTACTGCGGGCTAGAGACCATTCTCCACATGACCTGTTGCAATCAGAACAGAGAAGCCATCACCGCCCACCTACAGAAGGCCAAACGTTTGGGGCTGAAGAATATTATGGCGCTACGAGGAGGTGAGGAACGACTACGTGACGGTCTCTCCTTCCACAGGAAGGAAGGACCATGTTTTCTGAAGAATATGGGGGTCTTCTTCTCCCGCAGATCCTGTTGGGGAAGAATGGGAAGAAGAACTGGAGGGCTTCAACCATGCAGTGGACCTGGTGAAGCACATCCGTCAGGAGTTTGACGATTATTTTGACATCTGCGTGGCGGGTGAGTAGATGAGTTTCACACAAAGCTCTCCCGATCTTCTCAAGAGGTCCCTCAAGAGTCGGTCCATCTTTTCTAACCAGCGGTGGCGCCTTCTTCAGGTCATCTTGGACTCCTGGCAATGGCCCGGCCTGGTCTCTTCCATTTTGGGAGCAACGTTTTCATAACTTGTTGGCCATGGTCTTCTTGGGTTTGAGGGAAAGAAGCTGGCCTAAGCTCGCTCAGCTAGCTTTGTGTTAACAAAGAATGAATTCAGGTTTCTCCACTTCTCAAGTTTCACTTTTATGGACATTACGTGAAATTTATCTGTCCAGTGATACACACCGACTTTCCGTCTGTGTCCTGGTATGTTAGGACTCTCTAAGAAAGCCAGGTGGCTTGGCCACTCAGTATGCAAGTTTCTAGAGAGAGATTTGTGCATTTCACCCAAATTTTGAAGTTTAATTCAGAAACCTCCCTTCTTCTGCTGGATTCCTCCTGGGTCCCGATGACCTGAGGAAAAAGAGGAAGCTTTGAGACTGACAAAACCAAGGTTTCTTCTTTTGGAGGAGGGCAAGTAGAGGAAAATAAAGGGTAGGTCCCAGAAACGCGAATCAAATCCTGTAAAACAAGTTTCTCTGTCATCATGACTAGGAATTACATGGAGGATATTGTTGTGGTTCGCCAGCAGCCTGCGGAGTTGGCAGAAGAGTCGGACAGTGAGGAGGCTGGGGAGGAACATGGGCCAGTCCTGGAGTCTGGGGAAGGCCCGGATGAGGGCTCTGCATCGGAGGCAAAGATAGGGCTAGGGCCATCTGAGAGTGATGCACGGACTCTGGAGCCTCCAGAGGCTGATAGTAGAGAGGCAGAGGAACAGGGGGACCCTGTTCCTAGTGCACTCATGCGCAGAGTTGCCAGGAGGCATGAACAGTTAAAACAAAAGGGACGACTTGGGAGTAAGGCCAGGAGATGATTGGCCCCTCCCATAAGGCTTAAAAGAGGAGCAAAGGCACGTGGGCACTTTTAGGAAAGCAATGTTGTTAATTCTGTTCCCAGTCGGCATCTCTGTTTGATTATGTGCTCCGTGTGGCTTTGCCAAGTAGGTCTTTGGCAGAGTGTCAAGGGAGATAAAGGTTGGTGATTATCCCAAAGGACTTCTTGCAACTTTGGGACTCAGCTGTGAATGAACGTAATTCACAGCTGTTGCAATAAAAGAGATTTTTGGGACTAGTGTGTTTTAAGGACTCAGGAAGCCGAGATATTTTGGTAAGAGTGAAACCAGGTTGAAACTCACCGTTTCTCACTTTTATTTGGAAGGTTATCCTGGGGGGCACCCTGAGGCCGAGAGCTACATCGATGACTTGAAACACCTCAAGGAAAAAGTGTCAGCCGGAGCGGATTTTGTCATTACGCAGCTATTTTTCCGGACGGAAACTTTCCTCAAATTTCTAACAGACTGCCAGGCCATCGGCATCAGCTGCCCCGTGGTGCCGGGGATATTCCCCATCCAGGTAAAGGTGTCCCGCATACAGGTGGCCCTCAAATTACCACAATTCGTTTTAAGGACCATTGGGAAGTTACAACAGCGCTGGCAAAAGTGACCGATGACCGTTTTTTCACACTTTTAACGACCGTTGCAGCATCCCCAGGGTCACGTGATCAAAATTGGCAACCGATTCATATTTATGACGGTTGCAGTGTCGTGATTTTCCCCTTTTGGCGACCCACTGAAAAACAAAGTCGATGATGGGGAAGCCCGATTCACTCAACAGTTAATTACTTAAGTTATCAACTGTGGTGATTCACTTAACGGCAGTAAGAAAGGTCATGAAATGGGGCCAACCTCACTGAACAGCTGTCTCGCTTAACCACAGAAGCTTCAATGGCTCAATTGTGGCCATAAGTCAAGGACTACCCGTATTATAACAAAGCAACTAATACCGCAAGGCCACTCGGGAGTCACCTTGAACCACGAGATGGGCGGTAAATGAATTTGATAAATAAAGAAATAAGCTTTCTTTAGCTTATTATTATTATTGCCTGAATGGCAATAATTCAGGCAATCTCCCTGTCAGCGTTTCCCAACTCTAGCCATTCTAAGAGATATGTAGACTTTTCAACTCTCAGCCGGCCATCTTGATTTCTTTCAGGGTTATCATTCTCTGCGCCAGCTTGTGAAGCTCTCAAAATTGGTGGTGCCTCAGGAAATCAAGGACGTCATTGAGCCAATCAAGGACAACGATGCGGCCATCAGGAACTACGGCATTGAACTGGCCGTCAAGATGTGCCGAGATCTCTTAGACAGCGGCCTGGTCCACGGTCTGCATTTCTATACCTTGAATCGCGAGGTGGCCACCATGGAGATCCTACGACGGTTGGGCCTTTGGAAAGAAGATCCAAGGTGGGTCTGTCCAGAAGGTGGGATGGCTGGACACCTGGGGCTCAGCCTTGGCTTGGCGAACAAGCCCCAATGGTCTCCTTTCTAACACATGTTAAGCCATAAATCATGATTTATCACCCTAACATCTGGATTGGCCTATTCCACTGAGCTAAACCCAGATGAGGGAATTTGGTCTTGGCTGTTTTAAGACTCCAAACTTGGCCACTTTAAGACTTTTTGGACTTCAGCTCCCAGAATTCAAGCTGGCTGGGGAATTCTAGGAGTTGGAAGCCCACAAATCTTAAAAGTGGC
Source organism: Arizona elegans (assembly GCA_022577455.1). NCBI lineage: Eukaryota > Metazoa > Chordata > Lepidosauria > Squamata > Colubridae > Arizona > Arizona elegans. The sequence goes on from JAKOOJ010000023.1 coordinate 10,113,843, forward strand.
CAAGTTTCTGGGGAATTCTGGGAGTTGAAATCCCCAAAGTCTTAAAAGTGGCCACGTTTGTAGACCTCTGCTCTTGGCTATGGACACGGGATAAACTTGATGTAACTTCCTCTTTAAGATGAATTTGGAGTCGGCTTGCTTTAAAAAACGTCACTGTTGTCATCCAGGAGAAGTCAGTGTAGATTGCAAAATACAAATTAAAAAAAAAGAGAACCAAAATTTCAAAAATCACACGAGTGAAGATTCCAGACTAGACTTCCTCATTTCTCAAGCAATTGTGGTTCAGGATAGCCCTCCCTCCCTTACCAGCTGCTGTGGCTTAGAGATGGACCTCTTGCCTCACAATCAGGAGGTTGTGAGTTCAATCCTAGGTAGAGGAAGATGTAGGGGGTTGGACTAGATGACCTGCAAAGGTCCCTTCCAACTCTGTAAAATCTGAAACTTTTCCATCATGGTTAGTGATGTCTAGATGAGCTACCTTAAAACGCTCCTGGAAAAATCTGATCCAGGGTTTGAACTGTTTTTAATTTTTCCATCCCTGATATTCTCCACGCCAGGCGTCCTTTGCCATGGGCAGTTAGTGCTCACCCCAAACGGCGAGTCGAAGATGTCCGGCCTATTTTCTGGGCTTCCCGGCCGAAGAGCTACATCTATCGGACGCAGGAGTGGGACGAATTCCCCAACGGACGATGGTGAGTGTAATACTCTTGCCTGTTGATGCAAAACGAACGAAATAGCTTCTACTGGAAAACAGTCGCGCTTAAAACAAATTCACGTCAGCGCGTTATTCAGGATTTGGTGGTCAGATTCTGTTTTTATATAGATCGTATATAATCCCTGTGAGAAAAACAACCCTCAGGTGAATCAACAGGAGACAGATGAAGGATTAGGTAAAGGTAAAGGTTCCCCTCGCACATATGTGCCAGTTGTTCCCGACTCTAGGGGGCGGTGCTCATCTCCGTTTCAAAGCCGAAGAGCCAGTGCTGTCCGAAGATGTCTCCATGGTCATGTGGCCGACATGACTCAACGCCAAAGGCGCACGGAACGCTGTTACCTTCCCACCAAAGGTGGTCCCTATTTTTCTACTTGCATTTTTTTTTTTACGTGCTTTCGAACTGCTAGGTTGGCAGAAGCTGGAACAAGGAGCTCACCCTGTTATGTGGCTCTCGGGATTTGAACCGCTGAACTGCCAACCTTTCGATCGACAAGCTCAGAGTCTTAGCCACTGAGCCTCCGCACATGTGCGCTCTGTATATATGTAATGAACAATTAAAAGAGCCTTTATTGTACAAAGAAAGCTTTTGCAAAAGCGGACCCTCTGAGCTAAATGTGGTAGCTGGGCAGAGGGACAATAAGACAAAGGAATATATGTCTTTTATTCACTCATCAAGACCAGGCCTTTATCACTGCCCCCTATTTTTGGGTTCACAATCTAATTATTTCCTTACATGGTTATATGATTATATCTCCTTACATCGGGGTGGGGGGGGGCTGCTGGGGGTTCGCAGGGGTTCGGGAGAATCTCTAGCTAAGATTCTGTGCAGTTCAAAGAACCCCCACATCCCACTCTTCAATGGTCCCGCCCACCCCAGCCCTCCCTTCCCAGGAGTCCTTACGCGGCCCGTTTTGGATGCAAGTAAGTGCAGGGCACGCACGGAGGTTCGGGGAGGGCAAAAAACGGGCCTACTGGAAGTTCGAGAGGGTGAAAAACAGGTCCGTTTTCAGCCTCCAGAGGGCTTCCGGAGCCTGGGGAGGTCGATTTATTTATTTATTTATTTATTTATTTATTTATTTATTTATTTATTTATTTTTGAATTTCTATACCGCCCTTCTCCCTGAGGACTCAGGGCGGTGTACAGCCAAAATTAAAAAACATGCAGGACAAATATTAAAAAACAATTAAAAGATATATAAATTTGGCCCAATTAAAACTCATTACCAATTAAAACGTTTAAAACATTTAAAACAGTTAAAAATTTCATCTTAAGTCAGCCCGGCTTAAATAGGTTTTAAGGGCACGACGGAAGGCACTGAGGTCCTGGATTCTCCTTATCTCTGGGGGGAGCTGATTCCAGAGGGTTTTCACCCTGGAGGTTCAAGGAAAGCCTCCGGAGCCCGGGGAGGGCAAAAATGCCCCCCCCACCCCCGGTGGTGCAGGAGGCTGACTAGGCCACGCCCACCATGGCCACGCCCACCCAGCAACCAGGCAGAGAACCCCTTGCTAAAATTTTTGAAGCCCACCTCTGCCTTACATAATTAGTACTTCCTTAACAACAGTTACTATTATCTTAACAATAAAGTTATTAATTTCAACAGGGCATCTGGTGCCTTGACAGCGGTCTTCCTGTCTTCCTGGAAATTAGCTGTTTAGCTCAAATACGCCTGTCATAATAGATTTATAACTTTGTTATTGCTAACTCAGTTTCTTGCTTACTGTTGCTTAACGTTCCCTAATGAGTTCTATAGGGACGCAGTGGCTCATGAGCCGCTGAGCTTATCGGTCGAAAGGTTGGCAGTTCAGTGGTTCGAATCCCTAGTGCCGCGTAACAGGGTGAGCTCCCGTGACTTGTCCCAGCTTCTGCCAACCTAACAGTTCGAAAGCATGTAAAAAAATGCAAGTAGAAAAATAGGGAAGGGAACAGCGTTCTGTGCGCCTTTGGCGTTGAGTCATGCCAGCCACATGACCACGGAGACGTCTTTGGACAGTGCTGGCTCTTCGGCTTTGGAACGGAGAGGAGCACCGCCCCCTAGAGTCAGGAACGACTAGCACATATGTGCAAGGGGAACCTTTTTACCTTTAATGAGTTCTGAGGTCATACAAAGGATAAATATGGCGTAACTCTTGCTCCTTACTTTTACAGGAATGATCCTTATTTCTCTCAATCCCCCAAAATTTTTGCATAAATTATATATAGGTAGTCCTCGACCTACAACCACATTTTGAGCCCAAAATTTCTGCTGCAAAGCGAGACAGTTGTTCAGTGAGTTTTGCCCCATATTTATGACCTTTCTTGTCATAATTGTTCAGTTGAAATCCCTGCAGTTGATAAGTTTTAGCAATACAGTTGTTTCAGTGAATCTGGTTTCCACATTGACTTTCTTGTCAGAAGGCTGCAAAAGGGGATCATGTGATTCTGGGACACGGCAGCTATCATAAATATGTTGCCAAGCAACCACATTTTTTAAAAAAAATTTTTTATTTTTAAACATAACAAAATATAAAACAACCATCATCCATTACAATCACAGAAGGTGTGTCGATCGGTTAAAAATCTTTTGTGTTTAATCCCATATCCACAATTTACAAATTATTTAATTTCCTCTTATTTAACAATTTTATACATCCCTATATGTTATTATTCTCATTTAACAATTATTTAATAAAAGTTTCATTCCCATGAAAAAAGGAAGAAAAAAAATACTTCTTATATTTTATCATTACATTAATTTCATATTTCATACTTCATTTCCATGCCTTATTATCTAGCCATTGGTAAAACAAATCCCATATCAAATAATATTGTTTGTCTTCCTGTTTTCTAATTTCTCCTACACGAGCTGCACTGGCTCCCGGTGGTCTTCCGGGTGCGATTCAAGGTGTTAGTTATCACCTTTAAAGCGCTCCATGGCTTAGGACCTGGGTACCTACGAGACCGTCTTTTGCCACCAATAGCCTCCCACCGACCAGTTCGTTCTCACAGGGAGGGACTACTCAGGGTACCGTCAGTCAAATTATGTCGACTGGCGACTCCCAGGGGGAGGGCCTTCTCTGTGGGGGCTCCAACCCTTTGGAATGAACTGCCCCCGGAGATACGGAATATCCCTGATCTCCGTGCTTTCCGCCGTGCTCTCAAGACCCTGATGTTCCAACAGGCGGGGCTAAACATACGAACATGTCAATGATTTTTTAAATGTTATCTAATTCTGGGTTTTATTTAATTGACCAAACTAAGTAATAATTTTAATTAGCAATTTTATGATGTTTGTGTGTCTTTATTTTTCTTGACTGTACACCGCCTTGAGTCCTACGGGAGAAAGGCGGTATAGAAATATAAATAAATAAATAAATAAATAAATAAATAAATAAATGTCAATTTACTCATTTCAGCACATTCCATAATTTTCTTAATAACTTCATCCTCAGTAGATATTTTCTCTTTTTTCCAATTTTTAGCAAATACAATTCTAGCCGCTGTTAAAACAAGCATCCGTATTTTGATCACGTGACCTTAGGATGCTGCAATGGTCACAAGTGTGAAAAATTGTGGCCAAGTCACTTTTTTCTATACTGTTGTAGCTGCTAATTATGGACCTTAAAGCTGCTCAAAAAGTCGATGCCCTTAATTTAAACATTAATTTGAAGCTCTCTGGCAACAATCGACCAAAGCAGTTGAGAATTTCCTACTTCGGTTCTTCTTTCTCTTCACTCACTTGCCAATTCTCCCCCAAATCTCCAGGGGCAACTCTTCATCCCCCGCCTTCGGGGAGCTGAAAGACTACTACCTTTTCTACTTGAAGAGCAAATCCCCCCGAGAGGACCTCCTGAAGATGTGGGGGGAAGAGCTGATCAGCGAGGAGAGTGTCTACGAAGTCTTCAGGTGCTACATCGCTGGAGAGGCCAACAGAAATGGACACAAGGTGAGAATTCATGAAAAGCACGGAGCTTTTCTGGTAAAAGAAGAAGAAAGATGGATGTTGGTCATGAGAAGTCCCAGCCAAAATTGACTGCTTTGGTCTAGGGTTCCTTCTCCAGCCATGTATCTCAACCTTGGCCGCTGGTATCCAACACCAGATAAGTTATCTAAAATGTATAAAGGTATGTCAAAAAAATTAGACTAGACTAGATTTTTGACTTGACTTTTGACTAGACTAGACTAGACTAGAGACTTGACTTGACTTGACTTATTTATTGGCCAAGTGTGATTGGACACACAAGAAACTTGTCTTCGGTGCATAAGCTCTCAGTGTATATAAAAAATATGTTCATCAAGAATCATAAGATACAACACTTAGTGATAGTCATACGATACTAAATAAGCAATCAAAATCAAACTAGGCCAAGTGTGATTGGACACACAAGGAACTTGTCTTTGGTGCATAAGCTCTCTGTATACGAAAAATACCTTCATCAAGAATCATAAAATACAACACTTAGTGATAGTCATAGGATACTAAATAAGCAATCAAAATCAAACTAGGAAACTAAATAAATATAAATTGAAAGATACAAGCAACATGATTATAGTCATAAGTGGGAGATGAGAAGAATAATAGTAATATAGTCTTAGTAAATTATTTGACAGAGTTGTGGGAATTTGTTGTTAAGCAGAGTGATGGCATTCGGGAAAAAACTGTCCTTGTGTCTAGTTGTTCTGGTGTGCAGTGCTCTATAGTGTCATTTTGAGGGTAGGAGTTGAAACAGTTGATGTCCAGGATGCGAGGGGTCCGTAGATATTTTCCCAGCCCTCTTTTTGACTCGTGCAGTAGACAGGTCCTCCATGGAAGGCAGGTTGGTAGCCATTGTTTTTTCTGCAGTTCTCATGATCCTCCGAAGTCTCTGTCTGTCTTGTTGGGTTGCAGAGCCAAACCAGACAGTTATAGAGGTGCAGATGACAGACTCCATCATTCCTCTGTAGAACTGTCAAACTGTCAAATGAATGTTGCAAGTATAAAAGTAAAAGAAGGGAGGTTTTTTTTATCGTTTATGGTGGACATGTGATAAAGCAACGAAATTTGGGAGTTCATATTCTTAAAATAAAGATAAAAATGAAACCGGAAACTTTTCTTTTGGGTTTCATGGAAAACAATTTGGAGAAAAAAAATCCAGAACTTTGATTTTATATATGTTGACAGCAGCAGCAAGACTCCTGAACACACAAAAATGGAAGATTGGTAGCTGCTTATAAAAATAGCTAGTTTATATTACTATGAAAAAAGCAAAAAATGTTGCGGTTTGATGTTAATGCTTAATTTTACTGCAGTGAAGGGAGTCGGAAGTCAACACTCGTTTTTTTCCCTTTTTCCCAGCCCTTCCTCACTTCTCTTCCCCCTTTCCCCCCCCACCCAACTGCCTTCCTATTTACTTTTGTATTTTGTACTAGCTGATAACACGGCGTTGCCCGGGTATTTATTTATCCCAATCCTGTGTTAGACAGGAAGATCAACTTCACCCTGAGCCCTGAGTTTGGCGAGAATTAAATTAGTTAGAAATGTTTCCTCTGTGCCCCCAGAAATGTCAAGTAACACGATACCACCTTGTTGTTTTGCTAGCTGATCCGTGATCATTTGGTATGCTTTTTTTCTGATCTTGATTTAGAAGTGGCTTCTTATCTGTGATATATGCACTCAGCTGTTTGACATTGTAGTTCTTTTCTCGTACGTAATCTACATGAAGTACGTCGTGTAGGTCTCGTAGTGGTCCAGGCAGGCCGAGTTGCAGTAATGTTTTATTGATCATGACCATACATTTGTCCTCAAAAATAATCAAAGCCTTGTTGAAAATGTCCGGAGCAAATGTAATTTCTAATGTTGGATTTTCCCCCTTACCAGAGGGAGCACCCTTGTGGAGTACTATGAAGCTGTTACCATGGCAACTCCACTGTTCTGTACAGTAGAAGCCATTTTAAGGCAGTGCAGTAGAAGCCATTTTAAGGCACAACAGGCCTTAAACAGGTATCTTAACAGAACACACACCCTGTGTTAGAGGGGTGTTAGGAGTGTCTTACCCCCACAGTATTTCTTTCCAGAGCGTAAGTCATCTGTGTACCAAGTTTGGTTGAAATTGCTTGAGGCGTTCCAGAGTTATGCTGGAACATATACACACGCACACATATATATTTCCACTTTTATATACCATGTTTCCCCTAAAATAAGCGCTTGGCCTTATTGCCATGCGCTCAAAAGCCCAATTGGGCTCATTAACAGGGGATGTCTTATTTTGGGGGAAGCAGGGTATATAGATTTTATCTTATAACCTAATAAATTACAAAATAAAAAAATAAAAAGCTGTTCTGACTGGGGAATTCTGGGAATTGAAGTCCATCCGTCTTCCAAGGACCAGGTTTGATGAGAGAAACACCCTTCTATGGCTTTGATCTATTTTCCTTTTCCTTAAGGTCACCTGTTTGCCATGGAACGATGACCCTCTGGCCGCTGAGACCAACCTCATGAAAGACGAGCTGGTTAAAGTCAACCGGAGAGGCATCCTGACCATCAACTCCCAACCTAACATCAACGGAAAGCCTTCCACGGACCCCATCGTGGGTTGGGGACCAGAAGGTGGCTACGTCTTCCAGAAGGTAGCTGTTGTAGCCCACTAGTGGCCAGCAGAGCTGGCGGCAGACTCAGACAGTGAGGAGGTTGGGGAGGAAGATGGGCCAGTCCTGGAGTCTGGGGAAGGCTCTGATGAGGGCTCTGCGTCGGAGGCAGAGAGGGGGCCAGGGCTGTCTGCCAGTTATCAGCTGCCTTCGGAGTCAGACATCAGTGAGGCAGAGGAACAGCTGGAGCCTGTTCCCAGTGTGCACATGCACAGAGTTGCCAGAGGAAGGGAACAGCTGAAGAATAAGGGGCGACTCAGGAGTAAAGCCACAGGTGGACGATGAAGGGCCCCTCCCAGAGGGAATAAAAGCAGAGCAAAAGGGGAATGGAAGGAAGGAAGGAAGATAGATAGATAGATAGCAATAGCATTTAGACTTATATACCGCTTCACAGTGCTTTTACAGCCCTCTCTAAGCAATTTATAGAGTCAGCCTCTTGCCCCCAACAATCTGGGTCCTCATTTTACCCATCTTGGAAGGATGAAAGGCTGAGTCAACCTTGAACTCAGACCTCAAACAACCAGCCATTCAGAAGACCAGGGGAAAGGGGGATTTTGATTCTTAAAATCATTAAAGCAAGCAGCAGAGATATTTATTTATTTATTTATTTATTATTTATTAATTCAATTTGTATGCCGCCCCTCTCCGAAGACTCAGACTCAATATTAGAGAACCGGATAGGGGTTAAAGAGGCGAATCGGCCCCATTGGATTTTAAAGTCCTCATTTAGAAGCCTGGTTTTGCTGCGGGGAGGCCCATGAATGACACCCCAGAGTGAACCCCGGAGGATCCCTGCCGGTAATCTCCTCCCCCTATTAAAACGGCTCACAAAAAAAAAGCAGTTATAACCCCCAAGCGCGGTGAATATGGGCTCCACTGTGTGCAAAATTCCCCCTCCCCGTAATTCCCAACATCAAACCACGCAGCACCAAATAATTGTATTCTCGCCGCCTCTCTCATGAGATTTTTTTAAAAAGCTCACCGCTTAAATATCTTTTACAATACACAAACAGAGAGAATCCATGTTTGCAAAACAGCCTTAACTAACCAAACTTGTTTAGAGCGAACCTTGGCTAGGATTATTATTATTTCAGTTTGCCGGTTGTGCAAACCCAGATTGTTTGGGTGGGTCAACAAATGGGGAAGCCAGAAAATTGGCAGCTGCTGGAAAATATTTTTTTTTATTTATCGTATTTTTCGGAGTATAAGACGCACTTCCCCCCGCCCCCCTAAAAGAGGGTGAAAATTTGGGTGTGTCATATACACCGAATGTGGCCAAAAAACCACGAAGCTTAGAGGAGGCGATGGTCTGTAGCAATCCCTGCAGCCTGGAACAGCTGATTGGGGGTATTCCGGAAGGCTGATCCACCCGCCAATCAGCTGCTCGTGCTGAATCAGGCTGCAATAATGTGCTGAAGCTGACCTGGCTGTTTGCTATTTACTGCAAGGACTCGGAATTTGCAACAGCAATCACATCCAGAAAGCACACACGTAACTGATTCAGCAGGATTCAATAACTTCTCTTTATATATAATATAACACATGAAGTAAATATACAATACCAAAAGCAGGTTTTCCAGCAGGTAGTAAATACAAGCAAAACACAAGCAGAGGAGAGGAGTTTCCGTTTCAGTTTTGAGCAGGAGACTAGTTTACAGCACTGACTCAGAGCTGCAGAGCTAAGCCACGCCCAGGCTCCTTGCTATCTCCTTCTCCTTGTTGCTCGCACAGCAAATACTGTTTCAGTTTCCAAATGGCCCTCAACTCTCACACACCGACAGGACGCTAGCCAGATGAATTCCGATGGATGCTGGTAGGCAGAGGCAGAATTTTTTTTTCCTTCTTATTTTCCTCCCCAAAAACTAAGATGCGTCTTATACTCCGAAAAATGCGGTAGGTTTCTTAAAAATGGTGGCCACTTGCGAAGTTGTTTCAACCTCATCGACTTTAAGCTGTGTGGACAGAAGAGAAATCGCTCTCCTTTTCTCTCCTCTGACTTCCCCCCTACCCCTTCCTTACAGGCTTACCTGGAGTTTTTTACCTCAGCCGAGAACATCAAAGCTCTTCTCACAGTTCTGAAAAAATATGGAGAGCGCGTGAATTACCACATCGTCAACGTGAAGGTATTTCTGGAATTTCTCAGGCCAGTGGGGCCCCCTCCCCAAACTTTGGGGCACCAGGGACCGGTTCTGTGGAGAGAGTTTTTTTCCATGGATCAGAGGAAGATGTGGTTTTCTGTGCTGCCTGAATCCCATGGACGGGGTGTCACTTTTTTGCATGTCCCGGTTTTTGGCATGCTGCAACCCGGTGCTGTTCCATGGACCGGAGATTGGGGACCCCTGTCTCAGGTCCCTCAAAACCAAGAATCTCTCATTGATCAGAAAAATAGAATATCAGCTCAGCTTTGTATGGCTAGAAAAATAATAAAGAGTTGGAAGGGACCTTGGAGGTCTTCTAGTCCAACCCCTGATTGAGTGGGAGACTCTATACCCATGATGGCAAACTTATGGCACCAGTGGTGGGTTTCCAAATTTTTTACTACCGGTTCTGTGGGTGTGGCTTGGTGGGCGTGGCATGGCTTGGTGGGCGTGGCAGGGGAAGGTTACTGCAAAATTCCCATTTCCTCCCTTATCAGCTGAGACTCGGGAGGCAGAGAATAGATGAGGACGGGGCCAGTCAGAATTTTTACTACCGGTTCTATGAACTACTCAAAATTTCTGCTACCGATTCTCCCGAACTGGTCGGAACCTGCTGAAACCTGCCTCTGCTGCCGATTAGGGGAAGGATACTGCAAAATATCCATTCCCACCCCACTCCAGGGGAAGGACGCTGTAAAATCTCCATTCCCACCCCACTCCAGGGGAAGGATACTGCAAAATCCCCATTCCCACCCCACTCCAGGGGAAGGATACTGCAAAATCCCCATTCCCATCCCACTCCGGGGGAAGGATACTGCAAAATCCCCATTCTCATCCCACTCCGGGGGAAGGATACTGCAAAATCTCCATTCCCACCCCACTCCAGGGGAAGGATACTGCAAAATCCCCATTCCCATCCCACTCCGGGGGAAGGATACTGCAAAATCCCCATTCCCACCCCACTCCAGGGGAAGGATACTGCAAAATCCCCATTCCCATCCCACTCCGGGGGAAGGATACTGCAAAATCCCCATTCTCATCCCACTCCGGGGGAAGGATACTGCAAAATCTCCATTCCCACCCCACTCCAGGGGAAGGATACTGCAAAATCCCCATTCCCATCCCACTCCGGGGGAAGGATACTGCAAAATCTCCATTCTCATCCCACTCCGGGGGAAGGATACTGCAAAATTTCCATTCCCATCCCACTCCAGGGGAAGGATACTGCAAAATCTCCATTCCCACCCCACTCCAGGGGAAGGATACTGCAAAATCCCCATTCCCATCCCACTCCGGGGGAAGGATACTGCAAAATATCCATTCCCATCCCACTCCAGGGGAAGGATACTGCAAAATCCCCATTTCCTCCCAATCAGCTGGGACTCGGGAGGCAGAGAATAGATGGGGGCGGGGCCAGTCAGAATTTTTACTACCGGTTCTCCGAACTATTCACAATTTCCGCTACCGGTTCTCCAGAACTGGTCAGAACCTGCTGAAACCCACCTCTGTAGGGCACGCATGCCAGAAGTGGCACACAGAGCCATCTCTCCGGGCACGCGAGCCGTCGCCCGTTGCTCTTCCGGATTCTGGCGTGCCGGCCAGCTGGTCTTCACGCACGTGGGAGCATCAGAAACTGGGAGAGCAGCAACTGGAAGAGCAGCTGGGGATTTTGCAGTATCCTTCCCCCAGGAGTGGGGTGGGAATAGGGATTTTGCAATATTCTTCCCCCAAGAATGGGGACGGAATGGGGATTTTTCAGTATCCTTCCTCTGTCACGCAGAATCGGTAGTAAAAAATGTGGATTTCAACATTAGGTTGACCCCCTCCTCTCTGTGGCAGCCCCTCAAATATTGGAAGATGCTATCATGTCTCCCCTGGTCCTTCTCTTCACTAGACCAGCCATGCCCAGTTCCTGCAACCGTTCATTGTATGTTTTAGCCTCCAGTCCCCTAATCCTCTTGGTTGCTCTTCTCTGCACTTTTTCTAGAGTCTCAACATCTTTTTTTATAGTGTGGTGACCAAAACTGGGTGCAGGATTCTAGGTGTAGTCTTACTAGGGCTTGATAGGGTGGTATTAGTTCCTCCTCTCCTCCTCTTCTGTTAATGCAATTTAGGATTGCGTTGGCTTTTTTGCCTGTCGTCGCCACAGTTTGGCTCATATTTAACTGGTTGCCCACTAAGACTCCAGGATCCCTTGTATTTGCAAATGGCCCCGATTCAAATCCTCTGCCTCGAAAATGGGCTTTTACATTTTGCTCTCCACCCCTGGAGGACTCACTCCCAAACTGCAGGGTGGTGTGTCCTCGGGAGCAAGGGGACGATGGGAGTTGTAATCCCGCCCCATGTTGAGGTAGTCTCCCCGTCTGTTCTCGGCCTGTGTGTCAGGTTTTCAGGCTGTCTTCAAATAAATTGCATCGCAAACGAAGTCTTTTATAAAACAAATTTCCATTTTATTAAGCCCAGCACTTTTTACACTGACTCGTTGCAGCCGGCACTGATGTGCTGCCCCAAAACCCCTCCTCTTCCTTCCCCCACTCCTCTGCATTCATTGGCCATCTTCCCCTAATCTACTGCTCCAATTCAAAGAATTTCCCCCCTCCCATCCATCTCCTAGGGGACATTATCTCCAGAGGAAATAAGTAGGTGAAAGGCAACTGTCCCATTGCAGATGCTTGCATTCTCCTTATGTAAGCACTAGGATAAATGCATCTTGACGTGCTTGACACTGTGTTTCTAACACGGCTGCCCGGCTAAGAGGCCTCACTTCACGGACCTGCGAAACGTTGCGTAAAATTATCTTCCTCCGCTCGGGCAGAATTGAGGAAGTTTTGAAAACAAAGGTTGTCCCAGGCAGCTTTCACAACGGTTCGTTTTTAGCGACTGAAAGAAGCGGCTTTTTATATCGTGGCGACCAAAACTGGATGCAGTATTTCAAGTATGATCTAATAGTTGGGTGACCATACAGCTCTCCATGGCGTTGACCTGTTGCTTCTGCAGGGAGAAAATGTGACCAACGCTCACGAAATGCAACCCAACGCTGTCACATGGGGGATCTTCCCGGGCAGAGAGATCATCCAGCCGACAGTGGTGGACCCAGTTAGTTTCATGTACTGGAAGGTAAACCTGTTTCCTTTTCCCACCTGCAGATTTCTGCTTAGCCTGTTTTTCACAGTCCAGCCCGCAATCCAAAGGGAAGCTACCGACAACCCTTCTTTGGAAAAAAATAGCAGCAAGTCTTATTTTTTTTTTCCCAACACTCCCTGGATTGTTTTAACGTATTTATTTATTTTACTTATTTTATTTTATTAGTCATATTTCTATGCCGCCCACTCTCCAAGGACTCTGGGCGGCTTACACCAAAGACAGTATACTAAATAGCATATTGCCCCCCAACAATCTGGGTCCTCATTTTACCCACCTCGGAAGGATGGAAGGCTGAGTCAACCTTTGAGCCGGTGAGATTTGATCCGCTGATCTGCTGAACTAGCAGTCAGCTGAAGTAGCTGCAGTACTGCACTCTATCCACTGCGCCACCTCGGCTCTTTTGTGAATTTTGCAGTATTTGTGAATCAATCTCTCCTTTGATCCTCATTAATAGCGCAAGCTTCTGGGATCATTGAAATTTAAAAATGTTATACAGGTAGTTCTCGATTTATGACAACTGAGCCCCAAATTCCTGTTGCTAAGTGAGACAGTTGTTCAGTGAAATCATGCTCCGTTTTACGACCTTTCTTGCCGGAGTTGTTAAATGAATCACTGCAATTGATTGTAAATCACAGCCACGACTCATATTTACAACGGTTGCCAGCGTCCCAGGGTTAGGGGATCCGCTTTTTGCGACCTTCTGACGAGCAAAGGCAATGGAGAAGCCGGATTCACTTAACAACCATGCGGCTAACTTAACAGCTGCAGTGATTCACTTAACAAATGGGATAAGAAAAGTCGTAAAATGAGACAAACTGAACAAATTTCTGACTTAGCCGTGGAAATTTTGGGCTCAATTACAGGACGACTACCTGTATTCATTACGGGAACTGTGGCCAGGCTGAATCCCGTGTTCGAATCTTGCCATCTTCTGCTGCCCTATGACCAGGGGTGAAATGCTCCCGGTTTGGACCGGTTCGCCTGAACCGGTAGCGATGGCAGCCGGTGGTTCGGAGAACCGGTAATGGTGGCACGAGGCTCCGCCCACCCTCCCGGTCGTCGTTACTTCCTGTTTTTAACCAGGAAGCAACCTGTTTTTTACCCTCTGCGCATGGGCAGAAGGGTTTGCTTGTGTGCAGAGAGTCCAAGCGCACGCGGCTCGTGCACTTCCGAACCGGTTGGGAAGGTAAGTAGATTTCACCCCTGCCTACGACCTCTTAAAACGTCTTAACTCTAACCCTGTTGTCTCCCGTGGGACAGGATGAGGCCTTCGCCTTGTGGATCGAGCAGTGGGCGAAGCTGTACGAGGAAGAATCGCCGTCCCGTATGATCGTCCAGTACATTCACGACAACTATTACCTGGTGAACTTGGTGGACAACGACTTCCCCTTGGACAGTTGTCTCTGGCAGGTGTTGGAGGACACCTACGAGCAGTTGAACAGCCCAGGAAAGGAAGAGAAAACCTCTGGATTTTGAAACTGGGGACTCCCAACACTTTTTTTTTACCTCCGTCACAAATAACGGCAGCTAAGAAACTCAGCAGAACCCTGGGTTCTGCTAGGTTTTTCAGTTTTTTAAATAAGATTTTTGATGACCACTGCTATAATCAGCGGTCCCCAGCTTGGCAGCCTGCCCTGGTGTGTGTGTATGTATGTATGTGAGTGGCAGGCACACGCACGCCAGGGGTGGGATCCTACTGGTTTAACAACCGGTTCGCTGAGCTCGCGCGCCACACTGAGGAAAACTCGTCTTCCGCATCGCTGCCGGCAAGGAAAAAAGCTGAGGCGTTGCAATCCACTCTGCCGCGCCTATCAGCTGGGCTTCCGAAATGGAAATATATGTGAGTATAACGCAGGGGCGGGCAGGCCCACTTTAAAATCGGTACAAACCGGGTCGCTCACGGCTGATAGTTGGAGCTACCGTTTCACCCGAACCGGTAGAATCCTACCACTGATGCACGCGCTCGCAGCTCCAGTGGAGCTTCGTGCCCGAGTGGAGGGTGGTTTGAGTGAAGGGTGCTTGTGCTCCCGCGTGAAGCTCCCCTCACACGAATGAAGGCCGCCTGCGCTTGTGCGCAAAGCTCCATTCGGACAAATGGTTTGCGCGGGAATGCAAGTGCCCACCGCTCTCCGCTCGTGTTTAGTGGAGCTTCGCGTGCAAAGCTCGCTTGCCTGTCAGTCGTGTAAGAGGAACTTCACACTTGCGCCTTTCTCCCGCGGCCCGGTTTTGAACAAGCCGTGGCCCGGTAGTCCGCTACGGCCCGAGAGTCCCCCCTCCCCCCACGCTCTAAACTTCCTAAGGAGCAGCCACAGCCAGCTTGGCTGAGACTTGCAACCTACCCCTCTTTTTTTAGTTCCTCCACTCCTCACACCTATTTATTTTGATTTTTTGTAAGGGGCATGGAGAATTACCTTCCTCGTTTTGTTTCGGGAGGAGGGGGAGGGGGAGCGGCAGCCAGTGGAACCGTTGTAAAGGGAGGAACAATGAAATAAAATGACTCACACTGCTAGCGTCCCCGGGCATGGCCTCAAAAGGAGAATGGCTTCGTCGGAAGGCGGCGTCTTGGGGCTCTCCAATGGCAAGGAAAAGTTTTGGGGGCCCTCCCCCGCCTAGCGGAAAGGACACCGAGCCCACCTGTCACAGAATAACTAGAGTTGGAAGGGACCTTGGAGGTCATCTAGTCCAACCCGCTCCCCACCCAAGCAGGAGACCCTACACCATTCCTGATAGATGGCAGTCCAGTCTCTTCTTGAAAGCTTCCAGGGATGAAGCTCCCACAACTTCCGAAGGCAACTTCTGTTCCATGGGTTGATTGTTCTCACTCTCAGGAAATTCCTCCTTATTTCCAGGTTGAATCTCTCCTTGGTCAGTTTCCATCCGTTATTCCTTGTCTGGCCTTCGAGTGCTTTGGAAAAAAGCTTGACCCCCTCCTCTCTGGGGCAGCCCCTCAAATATTGGAAGATGCTCTCATGTCTCCGCTGGTCCTTCTCTTCACTAGACTAGCCAAGCCCAGATGGGCCAGGGTAGCAGAGACTCTCGGCACAACCCAACCACAGAACAAAGGGAAGGGCCAGGATATGGGGAAGCAGATGCTATTTAACCCCTCGCCCCTTAAAATGCATCCTTCTTACTGTTTTGAGCATCTGTTCCTCTTCAGCTTTGTGGAAACTCCACTTGGGAATTGCAACCAGCGCAGTCTCCATATCTTCCAGCCCCACCGAGCCACTTTTCGCCATCTCTGCAGGAAGAGGCATGACCAGAGTGGGGTGGGAATGGAGGTTTGGCAATATCCTTCTCCCAGGAGTGGGGTGGGAATGGGGATTTTGCAAAACCCTTCCCCCCAAGAGTGGGGTGGGAATGGGGATTTTGCAGGATCCTTCCCCTGCCACGCCCACCGAGTCACACCACGCCCACCAAGCCACACCCACAGAACCGGTAGTAAAAAAAAAAAATTGGATTTCACCATTGCGACATGGCTTCATAGGTTCGCCATCACGGCACTAAGGCAAATTTCAAGTTGCAACACAACTGCACGTCCCAGCATGTTTCCAGGCCGAAAACAGGTCGCAAGAGACGACCGGTTGCGGAATGGAATGCGGCCGCATTTAAAACAGAAATTGCATCGTTTGCAGGCACGCCCCTCTTCCCGGCCTTCAAAACTCTTATCCATCCGTACTTTTGCCCTCTGTGTGTTTTCCTAGCGCCTTCAGCGTTCTCCTTTGAGATGGCTGCTGACCCCAGAATCGACAGGCCCACATGAAACTTTTATTTCGTAAGGGGCTGCCCCCCTTCGGAGTAAATAAAAGCTGAGATTCTCAGCTTGTGGCTGATCTCCGGCCATATTGTGGGCATTACAGAGCCCTTTTAGTGATTAGGATGCCAGGCTAGAAAGCAGGAGGGCGTGAGTTCTAGTCCCACCTTAAGAATGAAAACTGAGTGGCTTTGAGCCAATCACCAGGAGACTGGGAGTTCTAGTCCCACTTTAAGAATGAAAACTGGGTGACTTTGGGTCAATCACCAGGAGACAGTGAGTTCTAGTCCCGCCTTAAGACTTGAATGGCTGGGTGACTTTGGGTCAATCACCAGGAGACTGGGAGTTCTAGTCCCGCCTTACACTTGAAAGCTGACTGGGCCAATCACCAGGAGACTGGGAGTTCTAGTCCCACCTTAAGACTTGAAAGCCGGCTGGGTGGCTTTGGCCCAGCCTCTCTCTCTCTGCCCAACCCACCTCACAGGGGGGTTGTTATAAGGAAAATAGGAGGAAGAAGGTGTTGTGGCCCATCAGCGGCCTGTGCAGCTGGTGGCTGATTCGGACAGCGAGGAGGCTGGTGTGGTGCTGCGCCAGCAGCCTATGCAGCTGGCACTCGAGTCAGACAACGAGGAGGCTGGAGAAGATGTGATGCCAGAGGTGGGGATTCAGCCAGGGCCTTCAGAAGCTCCCATAAGTGAAGAGGACAAAGACGAGGAGCCTCTTCTCAATGCATGGGGGCGCAGAGCTGCCAAAAGGCAGGAGTGGCTCCTCAGGAGGAGGTCTCCTCGAGAGTAAGGCTTGGGGCTAATTGGCCACTCCCTTAGCCTATTTAAGGAGGAACACCGACTGAAGCAATTTGTAGGGAACAACTTTAGTTCACTCTCCTTCGTGCCTTGATCTTAAGTTCTCTGCAAATTGCTTCTGGGCTTTCTGCCAACCATAGTAAGATTAAGATTATTTATTCTTTGGATTCTTGCAGGCTGTTAAAAAAGTAATTAACAGCCTTTGTTTGGAAAAAAAAACAAACCCTGATTTTATTTTAATAAACTAAGGTTTGTACAGACTTTGTGTGTGCTGCGTTCTTTGGGGTCCGTAGCTGGGGCAGAACAAAAGAAAATAAAACCGTCACCTCCATTCAGGCCAAATGAAGAGAAGACAGTCCCTGCCTGTCCCCAAAAGGACCAGAAGGAAATAGCTGATGGGAGCTTAATCCGAGATTTACAAAGTCCCTTGTGAGGGGTGTGTTGTGTGGCTGTGTGTGTGTGAGAGAGAGGAATGATTAATCCCAACAGATTTATTTCTTGCTGCGTAATGAGCCAATACATCTAGTCCTCGACTTATGGGCACAATGGCGCCGAAAAATTTCTGTTGTGAGGCGAAACATTTGTTAAGTGAATTTCCCCCCCATTTTATGACTATTCTTTCCTCAGTTGTTAAGTGAATCACTGCAGCTGTTAAGCCGGTAATGTGGTTGTTAAGTGAATCTGGCTTCCTTGCTGACTTTACTTGTCAAGAGGTCACAAAAGGGGATCACAGGACCCCGGGAACACTGCGACCGTCATAAATGTGAGTCAGTTATTGACTTTGCTTGTCAGAAGGTCACCAAAAGGGGAATCCATGACCCCGGGAACACTGTGACTGTCATAAGTACGAGTCAGCTACCAAGCGTCCGAATTTTGATCACGTATCCCTGGGGACGCTGCAACGGTCGTAAGTGTGAAAAACGGACCTATGTCCCTTTTTTCCAGCAGCGTTGTAACTTTGAACAGTCACCATATGGACAGAGGTTGTATTCAGCCGGTTCAGACTGGTTCGGCAGAACCGGTAACAGAAATCGCAGGTGGCTCCGTCCACCCGTCTTAGCTCTACGCCATCCTATTTAGGCCTGTTTTTGCGGCCGGATCCATGCGTGGACATTTGCGAACCGGTAGGGAAAGTAATTGAATATACCACCTCGTAAATGGACTGTCATAAGTCGAGGACTATCTGTAAGGGAAATTCAGTGGGGGGGAGGGAGGAGGAGAAGACTTCCTGCTCCGTTGGAAAACACAACCCAACATCCTCTGCAGGGGGAGGAAAGTGGGGTCTGCCCCAGGCAAAGGGATTTTCCTGAATTTCAGAGGGGCCTTGACAAATAGGGACCTCCCACATCGTGACACAGCAATGCCACGCTTGAATTTTTTAATGATTATCTCAAAATAAACAAGATTGGTTAATCCTCGGCACGGCTCAATTTTTTTTCCCTCCGTCTCTCACACACAAACACACACCGCTCCAAAATGCGTAGACATAAGTTTTCCATTGCAAAGTCCACGTTTTCTGAGAGGCTGCTTGTCCCTCGCGCCACTTGCCCCTCCTGTAGCTGTTTACCAAAGGGAGCCAACCCAAGCTGGATGTTTTATCTGTTCTGGACACGAGAGACGGCCGCCAGCTGGCGCCACTTTCCGAAAGCCTGCAAAGAGATTCAGATTCAGATTAACAGAGTGGGAAGGGACCTTGGAGGTCATCTAGTCCAATCCCCCGTCCCCGCCCAAGCAGGAGAGAATAGAATGGAATGGAATGGAATAGAATGGAATAGAATAGAATGGAATGGAATGGAATGGAATGGAATGGAATGGAATGGAATGGAATAGAATAGAATAGAATAGAATAGAATAGAATAGAATAGAATAGAATAGAATAGAATAGAATAGAATAGAATAGAATAGAATAGAAGAATAGGGAATAGAATAAGAATAGAATAGAATAGAATAAGAATAGAATAGAATAAGAAGAATAGGGAATAGAATAAGAATAGAATAGAAAGAATAGAATAGAATAGAATAGAATAGAATAGAATAGAATAGAATAGAATAGAATAGAATAAGAAGAATAGGGAACAGAATAAGAATAGAATAGAAAATAGAATAGAATAGAATAAGAATAGGGAACAGAATAGAATAAGAATAGAATAGAATAAGAAGAATAGGGAATAGAATAAGAATAGAATAGAAAGAATAGAATAGAATAGAATAGAATAGAATAGAATAGAATAGAATAGAATAAGAAGAATAGGGAACAGAATAAGAATAGAATAGAAAATAGAATAGAATAGAATAAGAATAGGGAACAGAATAGAATAAGAATAGAATAGAATAGAATAAGAAGAATAGGGAATAGAATAAGAATAAGAATAGAATAGAATAGAATAGAGTTGGAAGGGACCTTGGAGGTCTTCTAGTCCAACCCCCTGCTTAGGCAGGAAACCCTACACCACTTGACAAATGGTTGTCCAACCTCTTCTTAAAAACTTCCAGTGTTGGAGCATTCACAACTTCCAGAGGCAAGTTGTTCCATTTATTAATTGTTCTAACTATCAGGAAATCTCTCCTTAGTTCTAGGTTGCTTCTCTCCTTGATTAGTTTCCATCCGCTGCTTCTTATCTTGCCTTCAGGTGCTTGGAGAATAGCTTGACTCCCTCTTCTTTGGGGCAGCCCCTGAGAGATTGGAAGACTGCTATCATGTCTCCCCTAGTCCTTCTCTTCATCAAACTAGACATACCCAGTTACATCAACCGTTCATTGTATGTTTTAGCCTCCAGTCCCCTCATCGTCTTTGTTGCTCTTCCCTGCACTCTTTCTAGAGTCTCCACATCCTTTTTACATCGTGGCGACCAAAACCGGATGCCATATTCCAAGTGTGGCCTTACCAAGGCCTTATAAAGTAGTATTCACACTTCACGTGATCTTGATTCTATCCCTCTGTTGATGCAGCCCAGAACCAGCGATGGCGAACCTGTTTGGCACAGCGTGTGGGGCAACAAGTGCCAAAAAGGGAGCACTTAGCGTGCACTCTTCAGGGCCGCGACCAGGAAGTGGAGTTGCCCAGAGGGCATGCACGCGCCGGATATGGTACTTCTGGTTTGCGGCACACATGGGCACTGGCAAGCAAGTTTTCCGGTTACTGCTGGAAAACCAGCTCTTCTGGTTTCCAGCACTGCCGCACGGACAAAAGCCAGCTGATCATTGCATGCACATGCGTGCCAGAAACCTGGAAGAGGAACAGGCAATGCCGTGTGTGCCAGGCGACATGGCTCCGTGTGCCATTTTGGGCACGCGTGCCATTTTGGGCACGCGTGCCATAGGTTCGCCATCCCGGCCTACACCATTTCTGACCGATGGCAGTCCAGTCTCTTCTTGAAAGCCTCCAGGGATGAAGCTCCCACAACTTCCGAAGGCAACTTCTGTTCCATCGGTTGATTGCTCTCATAGTCAGAAAATTTCTCCTCATTTCGGTACTGTCTCAAAATTAAATGAATCTCCAAACTGCCAATCTTTAAGGAAATCTTTCTTTAATTGAGCTCAGCCACCGGATCATGACTCCGCGCGGACAAGACTGACCTTTTGCCTCCCAATCCCTCCCTTTCCGACCCCCAAGTCTCTGCTTCTCATTGGCTGTCTTCCAAGTCATTCTTCAGACTTCTTTTCCCCGTCATTTCTCAGGAATGTGCCCCCCTCCCCTGATCTCCACGACAACCAAGCTTCAAAGGGATTTTGCAGGCAAAAGTTTCAGAGTTTATCTTTCGCTGTCCTCTGCTCTCTCTCTATGCCAGCGTTGCAACGCTGACATCCTCTTTGTTCAGTCTCCATCCATTATTCCTTGTCTGGCCTTCGGGTGCCTTGGAAAACAGCTTGACCCCCTCCTCTCTGTGGCAGCCCCTCAAATATTGGAAGACTGCTATCATGTCTCCCCTGGTCCTTCTCTTCACTAGACTAGCCATGCCCAGATGGGCCAGGGTAGCAGAGACCCTCAGCACAACCCAACCACAGAACAAAGGGAAGGGCCAGGATATGGGGAAGTGGGTGCTATTTAACCCCTCGCCCCTTAAAATGCATCCTTCTTACTGTTTTGAGCATCTGTTCCTCTTCGGCTTTGTGGAAACGCTGGGCCACTTGGAGTTGCAACCAGCGCCGTCTCCATATCTTCCAGCCCCACCGAGCCTCTCTCCGCCATCTCTGCAGGAAGAGGCATGACATCGATAAAGAGTAACGGTAACAGTAACAGAGTTGGAAGGTACCTTGGAGGTCATCTAGTCCAACCCCCTTGCTCACACAGGAGACCTATACTAGGGATTCGAACCGCCGAACCTTTCTGATCGGCAAGCTCAGGAGCCTGGGGAGGGTGGAAAAGGGGCCTACCAGGCCCACTGTGCCATCGTGTGCCAAAAGTGGGGGTTGCGCGTGCATGCGTGGGGGGGGGGGGAATATGGCACATTGAATTATGGGTGTCGGCGTGCACATGCAATGATCCCCCCGTGTTCCCCCCGCTTTTGGCACATGACGGCAAAAAGGTTAGCCACCACTGTTCTAGGGTGTCAGCTATTCCTGCCAGTTTAGTATCATCTGCAAATTTGATATTAAATAAAACGAAACCTTAACCATTCTTCCCATCGTGCTGCCGATGAGGCGTGTCCCTTCCTCATTGCTTACTATGGACTGGAAACTTCACGGCACTTTTTAAAGCCAGATTCCCGCAGGCAGGCACAGAAGACGCGGCCGCAGGAGGTGTGCAAGTTACTCACCAGGGTTTGTACCACCAGCTTGGTCCTGCAGGCGTCTCTCCAAAGAAGCCAGGCCTTTGCCAGCTGACGCGCCTCCCGCACGCCCTGGAAGCGATGCAGCTGGATGATGCGTTTCCACAGCCGTCCATATTTGCTCCTGGAAGGCATGAGGGGGTCAAAGGGCAGAGGAGTTAGCCGCACAAGGTGTTGTGCAGATCGTAGCTGATTCCAACAACGAGGAGGCTGGTGTGGTGCTGCGCCAGCAGCCTGTGCAGCTGGCGCTCGAGTCAGACAATGAGGAGGCTGGAGAAGATGTGGTGCCAGAGGCAGGGATTCAGCCAGGGCCTTCAGAAGCTTCCATGGATGAGGAGGACGAAGAGGAGGAGCCTCTTCTCGATGCACGGGCGTGCAGAGCTGCCAAAAGGCAGGAGTGGCTCCTCAGGAGGAGGTCTCCTCAAGAGTAAGGCTTGGGGCTAATTGGCCACTCAGCCTATTTAAGGAGGAACACCGACTGAAGCAATTTGCAGGGAACAACTTTAGTTCACTCTCCTTCGTGTCTGGATTCTCTGCAAATTGCTTCTGGGCTTTCTGCCAACCTTAGTAAGATTGTGATTACTTTATCTTTGGTTTCTTGTAGGCTGTTAAGAAAGTTTATTAACAGCCTTTGTTTTGGAAAAAGACTGAGTTATTTTAGTAAATTAAGTTTTGTACCGACTTTGTGTGTGCTGCGTTCTTTGGGGTCTGTAGCAGGGGCAGAACACAAGGTGGGCCATAACTCCTTGCGCCAGGGTTTAAATACACAGAGAATAAGGAAGTTTGGTTTTGTCAATCGGGCAAGAAGGCAGAGGGAGAGATTAGAGATGGAATTGCAAAAAAAACCCCACACAACAAAAAGATTAAAAATTGGATAGATTAGAGAAAACATAAGATGAACTTAATGGAAAATGAAGAATTGGCAAATAAAATAAAAGCTACAAAGCAAAACCTTTTTTGAAAGCGCAAATAAACCAGGACGATGGTTAGCATATAAAATGAAAGAAAATAAATTAATAAGTCAATGAATAGATCAAGATGGAAAGATACAGTATGTTATAAAAGTGAGGAAAAGTTTTGAGCTCTCATGAGCCAACATGGACGCTCAAAATTAATTGATTTTCTCCAATTTTCTTTGGAGAATCTTTGGGTCCCCCAAGCAGTCAGGGTCCCTCTTTTTTAAGGACGTTTCACCCAAATTTCCCGTACGGATAGTTCTCGACCTTACAACCATTCGTTTAGTGACCGTTTGGAGTTACCACAGCACCGAAAAAAAAGGGACTTATGGCCGTTTTTCACACTTAACAACCATTGCAGCACCTGATCGAAATTTGGATGTTTGGCAACTGGTTCGTATTTTATGACGGAAGCAGTTTCCCTGGGGGGGTCATTTAATTCCCTTTTGCGACATTCTGACAGGCAAAGTCAATGGGGAAGCCAGATTCGCTTAACAACCAGATTCCTCACTTAACAACAGTGATTCCATTAACTTTACTTACCAGCTGTGGCAAGAATGGAGCAAAACTCACTTAACAACGGTCTCCCTTAGCAACGGAAGTTTTGGGCTCAATTGTGGTCCTAAGTCGAGGAATACAGGTTAGGGAAAACTAATTTCTGCTGAACCTTTCATGATGGGAAACTCCAGAGTCCCAAAACACGAGGACTTACGCTGCCTGCCAATTAAGCCGAAGAGGAGAGGCCCGCTTAGCGACATGGGTAGGATTTTCACAGTCATAACTGCA
Organism: Arizona elegans; assembly: GCA_022577455.1. Lineage (NCBI taxonomy): Eukaryota > Metazoa > Chordata > Lepidosauria > Squamata > Colubridae > Arizona > Arizona elegans. The sequence goes on from JAKOOJ010000023.1 coordinate 10,137,506, forward strand.
GTTCGGACAATGAGAGGCGGGAGCAGGAAGGCCGCTGGGTTCTTCAACAGTCCCCAAGGAAGTCAGGCCGATGAGGCTGGGCTCTACCGGTTGGACTGCCTGCCCCCAGCAAAGAAAGAACACACCGTTAATCCTGGCCGACCTTACAAAACTAATCAAAATTGTGCGTCCTCTTGAAAAATAATGTTCTTTTATTTACAAAATTTAGTAGATCATTAGGAGCCAGCGTGGCTTGGTCTGTAGACCGGAGGGGACGCTGCAATTTGCCAAGGACACAACGCACAACACAAACCTGACTGGCGGTAGGCAAGGCGGAAGAGGAGGAAGATTCTTGCAAATCCGCCGACGCAAGGAGAGAGCCCTCAGTGAGCCCGAGAAGATTGAGACCGCGGGTCCTCCGGCGCCATCGCCCAAGAGCCTCCCGCAGCTGCCGCAGGGTCAAAGCACGACGAAAAGCCCTGCGGGAACAAAAAGACACGGCGAACATCCATGAGGACTAGTAACCTGCCTTTTAGAGAAGAGCGTCCGTTGCTGGAAACCAGCCACTTACCCAGCCCGCTGCGCTTCCCGGCATCTTGCCTCCCAAGTCAGAAACGCTTCCTGCAACGTCCTCAGGTGGAAAAGAGAATCCAAAGTATTTTCTACGAACTTTGGGGGCCACGGTCTTCTGTCGGGGTCCCTCCGGGGCCCTGGAGCATTTGGAGACAAAGAACTTTGGAGGTGCTTCGTCCGTGGGTCACCCCAAGAAAAGGGCAAAGGGTCCCCCAAAAGGATCACCAAGCTGCAATCACCACTCTCATTATTTTACGTACCGCAGAAGCTCGGCCGCTTGGTCCCCAGCAGCTCAATCACCGCCATCTTGGCGTTTCTCCTGACTTCCACCATTAGGCACCACTGCTGGAAAGAGGCCCTCAAGGATTGGGCCCACAGGTGCTCCATGGCCGCCTGGCTGTGCCGTTTCCGTTGGGCCAAACTCTGCCAGGCTTTGAAGCATCTTGAAAGACCGAACACGGCAGAAAGAGCGACCAGTCAGAACAGAGCCGGAAGGGACCTTGGAGGTCTTCTAGTCCAGCCCTCTGCTCCAGCAGGAGACCCTATACCCATGATGGCGAACCTATGGCATGATTGCCACAGGTGGCACACGGAGCCATATCTGTGGGCATGCGAGTGTTGCCCTAGCTCAGCTCCAGTGCTCATGAGCGCGCCAGTCAGCTAATTTTCAGGCTTTTCGGGTCTACTGGAAGTTGGGAAACGGGCTGTTTCCAGCCTCCGGAGGGCCTCCGGGGAGGTGAGGAAGGCCATTTTGGCTCTCCCCAGGCTCCTATAAAGCCTCTGGAGCCTGGGGAGAGCAAAAAATGGGCCTTCCGGTCCCACCAGATGTCGGGAAATGGGCCATTTCCCGCCTCAGGAGGGCCTCGGGGGCGGGGGGAGTTGTTTTCGCCCTCCCCAGGCTCCAAGAACGCCTCTGGAGCCTGAGGAAGGCGAAAAAACGGGCCTACCATGTCATCACATGCAGTGGCATGCGCAGGGGGCGGGGCGCATTGAATTATGGGGGTGGGCACAAGTGCACGCGACCCCCCGCGCTCCTCCCGCTTTTGGCAAGTGACGGCAAAAAGGTTAGCCATCACTGTCCTATACTATTTCAGACAAGTGACTGTCCAATCTCTTCTTTCAAATCTCTGCTGTTGGAGTACCCACAAGTTCCAGTGGCAAGCTGTTCCACCGATTAATTGTGCTCCCGGTTAGGAAGTTTCTCCTTAATTCCAGGTTGCTTCTCTCCTTGTTTAGTTTCTATCCAAGAATCAAAAACTAGGCAAGAAAAGACCAATCCATCAATCAGGGTTTCTTTTTGGGGGGAAGGGTCTTCATCCGGGGAAGGGGGGGGGAAGGAAGGAAATGTCCAGATAGCATCTCATATTAAGCCTCGGTTTTAGCAAACCGCCAATTCTTATTCGTTTTTTACTTATTAAATTTGTATCCCGCTATCCAGAGCGACTCTTAAGTGGGTTACAATGCAATAAAAACAGAAATATAAAACCAATTATAAATATAGCAACAGTTAAAATTACAGGACTTTGGGCACCGTTCACACCTCCCCAGGTTCTCTGCCCTGTTTAAGCCATCCTAGTTTGTTAGGCTTAACCTACAATATCCATGTAATATTGGCTCAGGCCAACAAACCACGGTTAAAATGATCAGCAGCAGAAATGAGAACGCGAGAACTGATAATACCCAGGTTTAGTAAAAGAGGAGAAACACCATCAAAATACAGGTAGTCCTCGACTTAACGACCACAATTGAGCCCAACATTTCTGTTGCTAAGCGAGACATTGGTTAAGAGCATTTTGCTCCATTTTACAACCTCTCTCTTGCCACAGTTGTTTTACGTGAATCACTTCAGCTGTCAGATTAGTCCCACAGTTGTTAAGTGAATCCCTCTTCCCCATTGACTTTACTTTTATAGACGGTCGCAAAAGGGGATCGCGTGACCCCTGGGACACCGCAACCGTCGTAAATACGAGTCAGCTGCCAAGAGGCCGATTTTTGATCACGTGACCAAATGGGGACGCTGCAGTGGTCATATGTGTGAAACACGGCCGTAAATCACTTTTTTTCAATCCTGTTGTGATTTCAAACGGTTGGTCAAGGAACTGTCAGGGATTACCTCAGGGGTGAAATGCTCCCCATTCGGACCGGATTACCCGATCCGGTAGCAATGGCAGCGGGTGGTTCAGGGAACCGGTAGCAAACATTCCTGCCCACCCCCCCATGCCCAGCTGAGCCGCGTGATCATCAGAGGCTTTTTTTTTTTTTTTTACTTTTAAAAGCATTTTTTCTACAACCTCTTTGGCCGAAAAAATGCTTTTAAAAGTAACAAAAAAAGCCTCTGATGATCGCGCAGCTCAGCTGGGATCATCAGAGGCTTTTAAAAGCATTTTTTCTACAACCTCTTCGGCCGAAGAGGTTATAGAAAAAAATGTTTTTAAAAGGAAAAAAAGCCTCTGCCGATCAGGCAAGTCAGCTGGGATCATCAGAGGCTTTAAAAGCATTTTTTTTTACAACCGAAGAGTTTGTAGAAAAAATGGTTTTAAAAGTTAAAAAAAAAATTGGCAATGCCCACTCAGTCATATTACCCCCCCAAGCCATGCCTACAGAACCGGTAGTAACAAATTTTACGTTTCACCACTGGACTACCTTGTATTGTGAGGACAGTTACTCACCGCCCGATCAGCCTGGTCTGGATTCGAAACACCAGCAGACGAATCTGCTGCCTTTTCTCCCAGTAGGAACGCCATCTTTTGAAAACATCGCCCAATTTCTTAATTTCCAGCGGGACAAAATATCCTTGGAGGGGACCCCCATCTTTCTGAAGGTGCCGTGGCCAGACAGTTGTGTTGATGGGCTGGGATCCTTTTCTGGGACTCTTCCAGATGATTTCCTCAAAGAGAGGGACCTTTTGAAGGGCTGTCAACAGACTGGCCTCATCAACAGAGGAGGTGATGGTGGGGTCTCCACCAGCTTCTCCATGCTTATCTCCAACTTCACAGGCGGCAAAATCCCCAACTTTCTTTTCAAAGGGGTGACCTAACGGGACCTCCGGGACTCCAGAAGGATCAAGAGTTGGTGGCTCCTCTTCGTGGGTGTCATCCATGGACAATCTTCTCCTCGGAGAAGACTCTGCACACAACGTCTTGAGGGAGCTCTCCAAACTCCTGAGGGAGAAGACATCCGGAGGAAGGTTCTTGAGATACAACTCTGAGCCACAGAAAGTTCCAGAAGGACGTTCTTCTGGGCCAAGTGTCCTCAGGTAGCCCTGGTCCCACAACTCATCCATTTTGTTTGTAGTCGGTGGCGTTCGTGAACTGCTCCTCAGACAACTGGAGTTGTCTTCCCGACAGGTCAACAAGGTGGAACTAAGCATGGTTGGCCATTTACTTCTCAGTTGCCCAGAGGAGTTTCCTTCCACCGAAGACTGGGCCTTTCGCACAGCCATGGTTGAGCTCTGTGGCTCGCGTGCTGGTTGAGGAACCCAAGAAGGTGACCAGGATTCACAAGAGAAGGAAGACCTTTTCTTCTTAAGCCCATGGAGGGACCAGCACCGATCGGCAGAGCTTTGAGAAGACCTTATGAAAGTCTGAGATCCCTCAGGAGAAGAATGACCATCAACCAGATTGTCCAAAGTAAGGGCCGGTCCTGGAGGTGAGGAATCACTGATCCCACTGAAGACCATCTGAAGTGAATGAAGAGATGGATCCAGTGAGAACTGGCTGGGCGAGGATGATTTTCTCTTGGCCTTGAGGTCTTCATAGCTTCTTCTTGACCCAGTGAAGAGCTCCCGTGGTCCTTTCAGCAAATATTGTTCTCTATTTTTCATTCCGGATGAATTCCTGGGAATGTTGCGGGGCCTCTCTGGGAAGCCCCTCCGAGGGGTCCTTTTTAACGTCCCACCTTCCCATCTTCTTCTCTTCTCCAGGTTGGTTTGCTGCTGGACCAAGGAGGCTTTGGTGAGACCCCCGAGAGGGCAAAAGAGATTGGTCTGGAACAGGCCGCTGGTCTGTCTCCTTCCTGACGGGACTCGTAAACCTCTTTCGATGTTTTCTCCCAGATGATTTGAGCCATGGATGCTGGAACTCGTCTGGGTCCAGAGCTCTCCAAGATGGCTTCCCAAGGACAGGAGTAGATGAATGTTGATGTTCTTCTGGATCTTCCTTTGCTCTGGAGAGGTGAAAAGCCGAAGGGTTGAATCGAGGAGAAGGACCCCATCCTCTTCTTCCCCCAAGAGTTAAGACTCTCTACGAATAGGAGCAGTGGTGGGGTTCAATTTTTATTTACTACAGGTTCTGTCGGCATGGCTTGGTGGGCGTGGTGTGGCTTGGTGGGCGTGGCAGGGGAAGGATACTGCAAAATCCCCATTCCCTCCCAATTCCAGGGGGGGATACTGCAAAATCCCCATTCCCTCCCCACTCCAGGGGAAGGATACTGCAAAATCCCCATTCCCTCCCCACTCCTGGGGGGAGGGTACAGCAAAATCCCCATCCCCTCTCCAATCCAGGGGAAGGATACTGCAAAATCTCCATTCCCTCTCCACTCCAGGGGAAGGATACTGCAAAATCCCCATTCCCTCCCCACTCCTGGGGGGAGGGTACAGCAAAATCTCCATTCCCTCCCCACTCCAGGGGAAGGATACTGCAAAATCCCCATTCCCTCCCCACTCCTGGGGGGAGGGTACAGCAAAATCCCCATCCCCTCTCCAATCCAGGGGAAGGATACTGCAAAATCCCCATTCCCTCCCCACTCCAGGGGAAGGATACTGCAAAATACCCATTCCCACCCCATTCCTGGGTAAGGATACTACAAAATCTCCATTCCCACTCCACTCCAGGGGAAGGATATTGAAAAATCCCCATTCCCACCCCACTCCAGGGGAAGGATACTGCAAAATACCCATTCCCACCCCATTCCTGGGTAAGGATACTACAAAATCTCCATTCCCACTCCACTCCAGGGGAAGGATATTGAAAAATCCCCATTCCCACCCCACTCCAGGGGAAGGATACTGCAAACCCCCATTCCCTCCCCACTTCAGGGGAAGGATACTGCAAACCCCCATTCCCTCCCCACTTCAGGGGAAGGATACTGCAAAATCTCCATTCCCACCCCGCTCCAGGGGAAAGATACTGCAAAATACCCATTCCCTCCACATCCCACTAACCTCCTTTCCAGCTCTGTTCTCTGTTCTCCTGTGCTGGGAGGCAGCGAATAAATCGATTGGGTGCCCCGGCCTAGGCCTCCCTGCACTTATCTGGGAGCCAAAACTGGGAAGGGGAGGGGTGGGTGGGGGCATAGCCAGTCAGAGGTGATATTTGCCGGTTCTCCAAAATGTCCGCTACCGGTTCACCAGAACCGGTCTGAACCGGCTGAATACCACCTCTAAATAGGACGTGACCCCCTCAACAGTCAAGTCTACTGATAGCCCTCGACTTACAACCACAATGGAGTCCAAAATTTCCATTGCTCAGGGAAACGGCTGTTAAGCGGGTTTTGCCTCATTTTACGACCTTCCTCGCCACAGTTGTTAAGTGAATCAGGGACCTTGCTCGTCAGAAGGTGGCAAAAGGGAATCGCGTAACCCCGGGACGCTGCGACCGTCATAAAATATGAGTCAGTTGCCAAGCGTCTCGAATTTTGATCACATGACCTTGGGGATGCTGCGATGGTCGTTAAGTGTGACGAACGGTCCTCCGTCACTTTTTTTCCGTGCTGTGGTAACTTCGAACGGTCACTAAATGTGTAAGACCGTAAGTCGAGGACCAGCTGTATCACAGCGCCGTAACAAACCGTTTTGAGGCAAGGATTTGGCATTTTTATCCACCTCTCGAGTCTTTCCCCAAGGACCCAAGTTAGGCACTGCGTTTATTCCCGGCACTGCATTTCTGATGGAGCCTCCATGTCCAGGGGCAGTCTATCTCAAACCCCGATAGATTGCGTCTCAGCGGAAAAAGAACGCGGATTCCAAGGGCAGGCTGGAAAAGACACTTGCTAAGAACAAGATATTCAAAAGGCCGCATATAAATTATATTCCCAAATTCCACCCCCACCCCCCCAATTCTCCAGAGCTTACCTTTTGGGGCCCCATAGCAATTTAAAGCCGGGGGTATGTTTTCTTTCCTGGCCGCCGTCTGGATCCTTTGGGGCGATTCCATGTCTGGGCAGAAGCGTTGCCTGAATCGCAGGCAGGCCAACCTCGCAGGATTGTTGGGCTGCAATGCGGCTTTGGGGTGGTGGGAGGCCAGGAAACGGGGTGGGTGGGGTCTCGAGCTATAGCGAATGGGGCCGTCCTTCCCTCTGTACAAATGGGGGACAACCAGGGAAGCAAACCGCATTACAGGAACATTCCAAGTTCATTCTTGCAAAGCGATGAGGACTAGAAACTTGGGTGCGTGCATTGTGTGATTTCTTCCCAGCTGTGAAGTAGGCGGGTAAACGAAACGTCGGTAAGAAAACAACACCAAGCTCAGCTTAGACCGTACAGTATGATTTCTTCATATATAAATCCAAAATTGGCAACAGCTCCCTCCCTATTACGCTATCCTCTTTAAATTCACTGCCTTCTAGATATCACAGACTACAGCACCCATAATCCCTTGCCACTAGTCATGCTGGAGAGGGATAATCGGCCCATTATATTTTTAAAGGCACTATCCCCCCCCCCTTTAAAGAATTTATTGTTCTTTTTTTTTTTAAAGAACAATTTATACTAGTGTACACGGAAGGTCAGCTATCAAGAAATATTTGCAAAATATTCGGGATTCTATCTGGTGACCCTGACAAAAAACCCCACACCCCCCCCCCACCCAATCCAAAAGGGAGAACAATCAAAACTTTTGTTTTTCCTTTGGAAACTGGCCCGGTTTTGCAAACTTAACATTTCCAAGCCTTTTAAGTCAACAACCGAAAGACTAAAAAAAAAAAAAAGCCAACACTTTTTTTCCTTTTAATTTATTCATATAAGAGGTCCCCGTCCCTCCCCACCGGCCAAAAAAGCTGGTTTCAGTGGACTTTTGGATTATTTTGCAAAAATTAAAACAAAAGAGCAGTTTCCAAAAGTTTATATATATATATATATATATATCTCCCCTCTCTATATATATATCATCTATCTATCAATCTCTATCTATCCATCCATCCAGCCATCTATCCCTGTCATCTCTCTCTCTCTTGTATCTATCATTATCTCTATCTATCTATCTATCTATCTATCTATCTATCTATCTACCTACCTATCATCTATCTCTATCATCTATTAATCAATCTATATCTATATCATCCATCCATCTCTCTCATATCTATCTATCTATCTATCTATCTATTAATCTATAGATCTATATCATCTCAATCAATGACAATCTATCATCTATCAATCATCTACCTATCATCTATCTATCCATCCATCCATCTTTATCATCTCTCTCTCTACCTATCATCTATCAATCGATCGATCAATCAATCAATCTATATCAATATACAATCAATATATCTATATCATCCATCCATCTCTATCTCATATCTATCATCTGTCTATCTATCTCTATCATCTATCAATCAATCTATCTATCTATATCTATCATCCATCCATCTCTATCTCTATCATCTATCTCTATCATCTATCAATTGATCAATCTATCTCTATCATCCATCCATCCATCTCTATTATCTATCTATCTATCTATCTATCTATCTATCTATCTATCTATCTATATCTATTATCCATCCATCCATCTCTCTCTCTCTATCTATATCTATTATCCATCCATCCATCTCTCTCATATCTATCTCTCTATCTCTCTATCTATCTATCTATCTATCTCTATCATCTATCAATTGATCAATCTATCTATCTCTATCTATCATTCATCCATCCATCTATCTCTCCTATCTATCTATCTATCTCTCATCCATCCATCTCTATCTCATCTATCTCTATCTATCTATCTATCTATCTATCTATCTCTCATCTATCCATCTCTATCTCATATCTATCTATCTATCTATCTATCTATCTAGCTATAGATCTATATCATCTCAATCAATGACAATCTATCATCTATCAATCATCTACCTATCATCTATCTATTCATCCATCCATCTTCATCATCTCTCTCTCTATCTATCATCTATCAATCGATCAATCAATCAATCAATCTATATCTATATCATCCATCCATCCATCTCTATCTCATATCTATCATCTGTCTATCTATCTATCATCTATCAATCTATCTATATCTATCATCCATCCATCCATCTCTATCTCTATCTCTATCATCTATCTATCTATCTCTATCATCTATCAATTGATCAATCTATCTATCTCTATCATCCATCCATCCATCTCTATTATCTATCTATCTATCTATATCTATTATCCATCCATCTCTCTCATATCTATCTATCTATCTATCTATCTATCTATCTCTATCATCTATCAATCAATCTATATCTATATCTATCTATATATCATCCATCCATCTCTCATATCTATCTATCTATTAATCTATAGATCTATATCATCTATCAATCAATGACAATCTATCATCTATCAATCATCTACCTATCATCTATCTATCCATCCATCCATCTTTATCATCTCTCTCTCTCCCTATCATCTATCAATTGATCAATCTATCTATATCTATATCATCCATCCATCTCTATCTCATATCTATCATCTATCTATCTATCTATCTATCTATCTATATCATCTATCTATCAATCAATCAATCTATCTATCTATATCATCCATCCATCCCTATCTCTATCATCTATCTCTCTATCATCTATCAATTGATCAATCTATCTCTATCATCCATCCATCCATCTCTATCATCTATCTATCTATCTATCTATCTATCTATCTATCTATCTATCTATCTATCTATCTATCTATCTATCTATCTATCTATCTATCTATCTATCTCTATTATCCATCCATCTCTCTCTCTCTCTCTCTCTCTCTCTCTCCATCCATCCCTCGCAAACACCCCTCCCCCCCTTTGACGGAACAACTTTTAAGAAAGTTTGCAAAGGCGTGGGAGCAGCCCACTCACCTGCGCGGCTGTCTCGCTTAGCGAAGCAGATCTGCTGCTACCTGTCGGAAAAGCGAGGCAGGAGGAGGCGGGGGAGGGGAGGGAAAGGATGAAAACGCCCCCCTCCCTTTTCCGTTGAAGCGTCTCCCCCTCCCCCTTCCCCCCCCCGCCGGCTTTTAAACGGACGGAAATGCAGCGGGAGGGGGGCTATAAGGGGGTTTCGCACGGCCGCGGGCGCCGGCAGCCTCGGGAAGGGGGCCGGCAGGGAGGCCGCGACGGCCGAGGATGCCCAAGCGAATTTTAGCCCTCCATTGCGAGCATTGCGCGAGGAGGAAGATGATCCGGGATGGAAAGCACGTGTGAAGGAAGGCTTCATCCCCCCACGGGGTCAAAAAAAAAAATCAAAAAAAAAATCCGGAAACTCGGAAATGAAAACTTGCAAAGTTTTCAAACTTTTCAAAACTTGAAAAGGAAATTCCCCAGGTTGTGTTCCAGTCCCTTCCCCTTTTATTTGGGAGCCCCCTTGCACCCCATTTGTGGCCTGGACAGCCTCCTGCAGCCCCCTGCCAGCCAAAACGGGGCAGGGGGGTACACGAGACCCACCCTGTGCCCCATTTTGGCTTCCAGAGACACCACGAGCCAGTCCTTTGCTATTTCCAGGCTGGCCCCATGGGCAGCATTTAAGCACCCCGCGGGTCTTTTGAACTTGAGACCCCTTGTATAGCCCAAGGGAAGGGAAGACTTGTCCAATAATGCCTTTAATCCAGAGATGGGTTTCAGCCGGTTCTGGCGAACCGGTTGCAGAAATTTTGAGTAGTTCAGAAAACCGGCAAATTTGCAAATTCGAGGAGTATCCCATTTAGTAAAAAGGATAGTAAAAATGATTAGGAAGGGTTGCTACAAGGAATGGGCCATGGTTATGTTGCAATGTTATTTATCTGATTGTTACTATACACAACACAATACAATACTGACACAATTGCTGATTCCCAGGGAGGGAGGGAGGGAGGCAGAGATGGGGAGGGAGAGGGAGGGAGGGGGAAAAAGGGAGAGAGGGGGCAGGCAGTGAGAGAGGGAGGGAGTCAGAGAGAGAAGGGAGGGGGGACGGAGAGGGGTAGGCAGTGAGTTTGAGAGAGAGGGAGGCAGTGAGAGGGAGGGAGAGGGAGGGAGACGGAGAGAGGAGGGAGGGAGAGGGGGTAGGCAGTGAGTTTGAGAGAGGGAGGCAATGAGGGAGGGAGAGGGAGACAGTGAGAGGGAGGGAGATAGAGGGAGAGGGAAGGGAGGGAGGGAGGGGGAGGGAGAGGGGGGTAGGCAGTGAGTGAGTTTGAGAGAGGAGGCAGTGAGAGAGGGAGTAAAAATTCTGACTGGCCCCGCCCCCATCTATTCTCTGCCTCCCGAGTCCCAGCTGATAAGGGAGGAAATGGGGATTTTGCAGTAACCTTCCCCTGGATTGGGGTGGGAACAGAGATTTTGCAATATCCTTCCCTTGGAGTGGGGAGGGAATGGGGACTTTGCAGTATCCTTCCCCTGGAGTCGGGTGGGAACGGAGATTTTGCAGTATCCTTCCCCTGGAGTAGGGAGGGAATGGAGATTTTGCAGTATCCTTCCCCTGGAATGGGGTGGAAACGGAGATTTTGCAGTATCCTTCCCCTGGAGTGGGGAGGGAATGGAGATTTTGCAATATCCTTCCCCTGCCACGCCCACCAAGCCCCGCCCCGCCTACACAACCGGTAGCAAAAAAAAAATTGGATTTCCCCACTGCTTTAACCATACCTTGCAAAAGGGGATCCCCGAGACACTGCAACGGTCATAAATATGAGTCATTTGCCAAGCGGCTGAATTTTGATCACATGACTGTGGGGGGGGCGCCGCAGTGGTCGTAAGTGTGAAAAATGGTCGTAAGTGTGAAAAATGGTCGTACGTCACTCTTCCCAGCGCCGTCGTTGCTTTGGATGGTCACTAAATTAACTCTTGTAAGTAGCTGTACCTCACTGGCATTCAGAAACGGCGTTCAAGCCTCCTCGTCCTCGTATTCTTTTTTTTAAAAAAAAATACTTTGGGGGGGATCGGTTAGGGTCCCCAACTACCCAAAATTGAACTACACACTTCCCATTTCCAAAAACAAATATGAATTAACCTCCTTGAGCACAAAAACAAGAGTTTTTCCTCACAACTCAAGGACTTCAGGAGGACAGCTCCCATTCAGCTCTATCAGAGAATCATCAAGTGGGAGGGAAAGAAAAAATAACCTAGGTTTTACAACAAACCTGGTTTGTTTTGAACACCAGTCTTCCAATTGACATCATAAACGCTCTAAATTTGCCAGTACGGAAAGCAAAAAAAAGAAGAAAAAAAAAGAAATAAAAAGAAATAAGGTTTGTACAAAATCTCCAAAGCAGCAGAAGAAAAACTACAAGGCAAAAATGACATCGTCCAAGTTTTAACGCTTGCATTTTCCCTAAAGGGGCAATTTACTGCTTTTATAATTTTTTTAACTTTAGCGAAACATCTTTCTTTTTTTTCTTGAAAAAAATTGACATTTCTTCAAACCCAGCTGCCTTTTGATTTCACTCTGTATCCTTTGTCCACACTCCTTTTGGTTCCACGGTGTGTGATAATTTGCGGCAACGAGGAATCCGTATCCCGTAAATTAATTTCCCCCTTTTCTTTCCTTTTCTTTTCTTTTCTTTTCTTTTCTTAGATTTATATACCGCCCTACTCCCGAAGGACTCAGGGCGATGAACAGGCACAAAATAAAATACATAAATACAAAAGTTAAAAGACATAATTAAAACCAGATTAAATAATTTAGCCCGAGACAATTAAAAAATCCCAATAATTTAAAACAAATTAAAATTTCGATGTAAAAGAATTTTAAAACAGGGGAGAAAATTAGGCCAGGCCGGCTTGCTGGAATAGAAGAATCTTAAGAGCACGGCGGAAAGTGCGTAGATCCGGCATCCTCCGTATCTCTGGGGGGAGCTCGTTCCAGATAGTGGGTGCCCCCACAGAGAAGGCCCTCCCCCTGGGGGCCGCCAGTCGACATTGTTTAGCTGACGGCACCCGGAGGAGCCCCTCTCTATGAGAGCGTACCAGCCGGTGGGAGGCTGCTTGTGGTAGTAGGCGGTCCCGTAAGTAACCAGGTCCTAAGCCATGGAGCGCTCTAAAGGTGGTAACCAAAACCTTGAAGCGCACCCGGAAGACCACCGGGAGCCAGTGCAGCTCGCGCAGGAGAGGTGTCACACGGGAGCGCCATGTTGCTCCCATAACCACCCGCGCGGCCGCACTCTGCGCCAGTTGGAGCCTCCGGGTGCTCCTCAAGGGGAGCCCCATATAGAGATGGGGTGTTCAGCTACAACTCCCATCATTCCCACCCTCGCTGGGAATGTTGGGAGCTGTAATCCAAGCCTCCTCCTCCAGATGACTCAGGGGCTAAGACACGGAGCTTGTCAATCAGAAAAGTCGGCAGTTCGAATCCCTAGTAAAGGTCGGACTAAATGACCTCCAAGGTCCCTTACTGAGTTGAATTGAGATTCCAGAAACAAACCAAGTTGGCAATCAAAAGAAAATTGATTTTTTAAAACCCTTTTTTAAAAGGGTTTTAAACAGTAAATAAATCTTCTGGGGAAAAAACAGGACTGAAGGGCATCCTTCAAATTCACTCTTTTTTTCTTAGTTGATGCAGTTCCGAGTCTTACTGACAGTGGCAGATGGGAGTTGGAGTACAAGAGACACCCCCCCCCCCCACACCATCCCCAATACTGCATTTTTTCCTTTTTATTTTTCTCTCCCAAACGGCTTCTTCGTGAGGAGGACCACGGAAATTTTGCAAACTCAACCCCGACAAAACGGAGCCACAGAGACCTTTTGAAAACGGATTGAGAAACATTTTATTAAAAAAAAGAAAAGAAAAGAAAAAGCTTGTTTAATTCTCCCTGAAAATCAAATCCCAGAGAAAAGAAAATGAAGAAGGTACTCTTAAAAGCAATTGATGGGAATAAAAGAAATTGCCGTTTGAGGCGACGTTTGCGATAACGTTCACCGCCTCTCTCTACGACTTTCAGCCGCTCCTCCAACCGCCGTCTTCTGGAAACATCAGCCAGGCCAGGTTGGCCACCGATGCCACAAGCCACGCTGGACGACACCACGGAAACACGTGCTTTTTGCCTGATGAAACGCACATTTTTTTGGGGGGGGGCGGTCTGTCAAGTCCATGCGAAGAACGCCAGTGTGGAATATCACCTCCATTCAAGATTCCTTTGCACTGATTTAGAAACTTGGCAACCCAGGCAAGAGATGAAACAAAATGGCGAATATTCACATTTTAAAGATTCTCCTCACGGTTGGAAGGCAGAGCCGGACAGAGCCTCGCCTGAATTTTTGGCCAGGGAAAAAAAAACTTTCTCTTCAGCGTCTCCTCCATTTGGAGAATGGCAGACCAGGAGAAAACAGGCCAGTTTCCTTTCCAAAGAAGACGTAAAGAGAGACCAGCTTCTTCAGGGTCCCCCAAAGCCTGTCAGTAAGAAGGTGGAGGCGCTCCCTTGTTCGCCACATTGGGGTACGAGCGCGGGGGATCTGGCGTATCAATAGACTGGTAGGCGCTGGTATCCTGGCTGACGCCGAAGACACCTGCAAAGGTGAGATGGAAACAGATTTTAGTGGACAGGCCTCGCTTCCCTCACAGTTCTTCCCAGTCCAGCGTCACTAAATGGAGAAGAGGCTTTATGGTCAGATCGGTGTCTGGCAGCATCACCTATGCCAGTTTTGGCGAAGCTTTTCGGCACCGAGTGCTGAAATGGGAGCACGCGCGCCAGGGGTGAAATGCTCCCGGTTTGGACTGGATCGCCTGATCCGGTAGTGATGGCGGTGGGTGGTTCGTAGAACCGGTAGCAAAAATCCCTGCCCACCCCCCGATGCCCAGCTGAGCCGCGTGATCATCAGAGGCTTTTTTTTTTTTTTTTTACTTTTAAAAGCATTTTTTCCTACTTCTTCCAATGAAAAAATGCTTTTAAAAGTAAAAAAAAAAAAAAAAAAGCCTCTGATGATCGCACGGCTCAGCTGGGATCGTCAGAGGCTTTTCAAAACATTTTTTTCTGCAACCTCTTGGTTGGTAAAAAAAAAATGCTTTGAAAAGTCTCTGACGATCCCAGCTGAGTTGCCTGATCGGCAGAGAGGCTTTTCAAAGCATCAGAAAAAATGCTTTGAAAAGTTTTTTTTTTTTAAAAAAAAAAGTTAGCCACGCCCACCCAGTCACATTACCCCACCACCACCAAGCCACGCACACAGAACCAGTAGTAACAAATTTTACATTTCACCCCTGGCGAGCGCGCACGTGCCGGAAAACCGGAAGAGTAGTCGTCCGGTTTCCAGTTCATCCATGCACACCGGCTATTTGGTCTTCCGATTTGTGGCACGGATGTGTGTGTGAACAGCTGGTGCTCGCCAGAAACGGAAGATCATTTTCCCAGCGCGCGCATTCATACCGGGTGCTGCTTTTCCGGTTTCCGGTGCTCCCGGAAGAGCAGCAGCTGAAGGCTCGAATGCCCGGAGAGATGGCTCTGCGTGCCACTTCTGACACACGTGCCATAGGTTCACGATCACAGACCTATGCCAACTTAGCTAGGTGCATTTGGTTGGCCGTCTCTGTTTAGGTACCACGGAGTTCTTGCAACCCCAAATGGCGTTGGGTGGGTTGACTTCGGTTCAAAGGCACGGCCCAAACCCCATTTGGAAACAGGGCCTCGTAGCTACAGCCCGTTGCACCACCGAATTGATGAAATTTGACTCAACGTAGTCTGGAAACATGGGAGTAAATTGCAACAGCCGCCAAGCCAAAAAGAGGTGCGGCAAATAAAACCTCCTAAGCAGGAGGCAGTCTACCTTAAGGAAGCTTATTTCCCTGGGTCTTTGGGACACTCGTGAGCCTTGGTGGAGCAGTGGACTAAAGCGCTGTTAAGTAGCATTTAGCTGCCAGCTGCCTGCAATTACTGCGAGTTCAAATCTCACCAGGCTCAAGGCTGACTCAGCCTTCCATCCTTCTGAGGTAGGTAAAATGAGGACCTGGATTGTGGGGGGCAATAAGCTGACTTTGTATGAAAAAGAACACCGCTTGGGGGGGGGGGCCAAAAGCCCTACTAAGCAGGTCTATACAAAAGTATGAAGGCTATTGCTTAATGCATTGTAAGCCGCCCTAAGTCTCTGGAGAAGGGCGGCATATAAATCGAATAGATAGATAGATAGATAGATAGATAGAATAAATAAATAAATAAAATAAAATAAAATAAAATAAAATAAAATAAAATAAAATAAAATAAAATAAAATAAAATAAAATAAAATAAAATAAAATAAAATAAAATAAAATAAAATAATAAAATAATAAAATAAAATAAAATAAAATAAAATAAAATAAAATAAAATAAAATAAAATAAAATAATAAAATAAAATAAAATAAAATAAAATAAAATAAATAACACGCAAACCGAGGCTGAATTTGGTTTCAAACTCCAGAGCTCTTATCCCGTATAAAACGGTTCCATTTGGGAGAATCTGAGGAAAAATATAACTAGAAGCAGCTCCTTGCCTGAACAGGGAGACATCTGAATATTATGGGATTCTTAAAGCCCAGCAGTTGTTGGCAAGGGGGTGGAGAATGATGGGACTTGGAGTCCATTCCCATTGCCACCAGGTCATCTTTAGGCAATTTGATGCTTAGATGGACCAAAGAGGCAAGGGAAAGTGTGTTTCTGGACCTACTTCCTGTTTACAATTTTTCTAAGGATCTGGAAATAATGCGTGAGGTTGGGAATCTGATCCTGCCCAGGTCTCCGTGTCTTTTGAGAGAGAGTGCAAAAGAACACACAATTTGCACCATTGTTCCTCAATTAATAACTCCTCACGCTTGAGCAAAATCAAGGTTTCCCCCGTGTAGAAACAATAAATGCTTGGATCTGGAATCAGCTGATCACACATCTTTGCAAAATCTTGCTTTAATATTGTACATTTGCAGCCTCCGTGTTACGGGACGGGTATCTAAATAAAGACCCAATTGTGCTCCCTTGTAGCAGAGAAGAAGAAAAAAGCTAGCTTCTTGGAAGAGGATTAAACTTCTGCATCCACGAAGATACTCTTGAGGTTCAGAGGGCTTTGGGCCTCCACTTACGGCGTTTCTAACAGCAGGGAGAGAAGGTGGAGGAGAAGATGGAGGAGAAAGAGAAGGAGAAGATAGGGAGAAAAGATGAAGGAGAAAGAGAAGGTGGAGAAGATGGAGGAGAACATGAATGAGGAAGAGAAGATGGTGGAGGAGGAGATGGTGGAGAACATGGAGGAGAACATGGGTGAGGAAGAGGAGATGGAGGAGAAAGAGAAGATGGAGAAGATGAAAGAAAAGGGAGAAAGACAAGATGGAGGAGAAGATGAAGGAGAAAAGGAAGGTGGAGGAGAAGATGGAGAAGGAGATGAAGGAGAAAGAGAAGGAGAAGATAGGGAGAAAAGATGAAGGAGAAAGAGAAGGTGGAGAAGATGGAGGAGAACACGAATGAGGAAGAGAAGATGGTGGAGGAGGAGATGGTGGAGAACATGGAGGAGAACATGGGTGAGGAAGAGGAGATGGAGGAGAAGATGGAGGAGAAAGAGAAGATGGAGAAGATGAAAGAAAAGGGAGAAAGACAAGATGGAGGAGAAGATGAAGGAGAAAAGGAAGGTGGAGGAGAAGATGGAGAAGGAGATGAAGGAGAAAGAGAAGGAGAAGATAGGGAGAAAAGATGAAGGAGAAAGAGAAGGTGGAGAAGATGGAGGAGAACACGAATGAGGAAGAGAAGATGGTGGAGGAGGAGATGGTGGAGAACATGGAGGAGAACATGGGTGAGGAAGAGGAGATGGAGGAGAAGATGGAGGAGAAAGAGAAGATGGAGAAGATGAAAGAAAAGGGAGAAAGACAAGATGGAGGAGAAGATGAAGGAGAAAAGGAAGGTGGAGGAGAAGATGGAGAAGGAGATGAAGGAGAAAGAGAAGGAGAAGATGGGGGAAAAGATGAAGGAGAAAGAAAAAGTGGAGAAGATGGAGGAGAACATGAATGAGGAAAAGAGAAGATGGAGGAGGAGGAGGAGATGGTGGAGAACATGGAGGAGAACATGGGTGAGGAAGAGAAGATGGAGGAGGAAGAGAAGATGGAGAAGATGAAAGAAAAGAGGGAGAAGGACAAGATGGAGGAGAAGATGGAGAAAGGGAAAGTGAAGGAGAAGATGAGAACTAGATGAAGGAGAAGGTAGAGGAGAAGATGAAGGAAAGAAAAGGATACATTGGGAAGAAAAGGTGAAGGAGAAAGAGAAGGTGGGGGAGAGCATGGATGAGGAAAAGAAGATGGAGGAGGAGATGAAGGAAAAGACGAAGGAGAAAGGCAAGATGAAAGAAAAGATGGAGGAGGAAGAAAAGATGGAGGAGATGATGAAGGAGATGGAGAAGGAAAACAAGGAGAAGAAGATGGGGAAGAAAAATGAAGGAAAAAGAGAACGGGGAGAAGATGGAGAAAGAGAAGGAGATGGAGATCAAAGAGGAGAAGAAGATGGGGAGAAAAGATGAAGGAGGAAGAAAAGATGGAGGAGAAGGAAAACTGAAGGAGAAAGAGAAGATGAAAGAGAAGTGGAGAAGGAAATAAAGGAGAAGAAGAAGAAGGAAAGGAAACAATGGAGGAGGAGGAGGAGGAGGCCCTTCGCAAGCAACAAGCCACCGTCCAAGGGAAACAACCAATAAATTAAAGAGAAAAGTTGACTTCAAAAGCCATGCAGGAGGGGCAAAGTGTTGGAAACATTACTGTCCCAGATCAACCAGCGGTCCGGTGGGCTCTCCGGCTCTGCAACGGAAGAGAAACCAAATAAAAGACACCCCCTCCCCAGAACGGGCTTGGCGCACACGACGGAAACCAATCATTTCCCAGTTTGTGCAGGAAAATAGACCAAGTGGGATGAAAACTCCACTCTTGACGGAGACCGGACCGGGCCGAGGACCGGGATTTGGTGATGCGAGACTTTCCCCAGCTTACCTAGGTTCAGGGCATACTCTCCACCCCGTTCTCGGTACATCTGGTAGGCGAAGAAACAGGACAAAGGCTTGAGGAGGAGGCTAAAAATGGCCATGCCGGTGCAAAATCGCAAGGTATCGGTCAGCTTCACGAACTGGTAGTAGAGGCTGAAGTGGACAATGTCGGTCAGGATGGTCAACAGCAAGCCGGTCAGGAACTAGAGAAGGAAACACACCCGAAGAGCATCGTCAACAGAATAGAACAGAATCACAGAGTTGGAAGGGACCTTGGAGGTCTTCTAGTCCAACCCCCTGCTCAGGCAGGAGACCCTATCCCAGTGATGGTGAACCTTTTTGGCACCGAGTGCCGAAAAGGGAGCGTGCGTGCACACATCTGGGCCGCAACCCAGAAGAAGAGCTGCCCAGGGTGAATGCGCGCCAGAGATGGTATTCAGCCGGTTTGCACCGGTTCGCGCGAACCGTTGGCAGAAATTTGGCCAAGGTCGCCGAACTGGTAGCGATGGGCGGCTGGCCACGCTCCTGAACAGTTCCCCTGGTTGCCGCTCGCTCACCCCGCCCACCATGTTTGTCACCATGTTCTTCGCGCACGCACATCCCATTGCCTTTCAAGAAGAACATGATGGTGACGGCGGCAGCTTTTTCCGCGACCTCCGGTATTTCTCGGGGGCCGCTGAAAACTCCAGTCAGCTTGCCTTCCAGACTCTGGACCAGCCGCCACGGAAGGTAAGCAGCCCAAACAAAGAGGCGGTGGTGTGGGAGGAAGCGGGGCTAAGGCCAG
The DNA here is from genome assembly GCA_022577455.1 of Arizona elegans. Classification (NCBI taxonomy): domain Eukaryota; kingdom Metazoa; phylum Chordata; class Lepidosauria; order Squamata; family Colubridae; genus Arizona; species Arizona elegans. The sequence continues at coordinate 10,156,909 of JAKOOJ010000023.1, forward strand.
GGGCGCTAAAGGAAGGGAAACGGGAGTGACTGGCGAAGGGAGGGTGGGGTGGAAATTCCAAAAATTTTCCTACCTTTTTCTGTGGGCGTGGCTAGATGGGGTAGTGTCATGTGACTGAGTGGGTGTGAGTGACATCAAGTCGGCCACGCCCACTCAGTCACATGCCCTCCCCACCTAGCCTCGCCCACTGTACCAGTAGCGAAAATTTTTAAAACCCACTACTGATGCGCGTGCCCGAAAATGAACTTCCGGTTTCAGCCAGCTACTCTTCCGGGTTTCTGGAGCGCACACGCAGGCGACGATCAGCTGACCGGCGTGCACGCTCACACAGGAAAACGGAAGACCAGGTCTTCTATGCCACTGCCGCATGCAAAAAGGCCAGCTGATTGTTGCGTGCACGAACGCGTGCCAGAAACCCGGAAGAGGAACGGACGATACCGCATGTGCCAGGCGACATGGCTCTGCGTGCCATTTCGGGGACGCGTGCCGTAGGTTCGCCGTCACGGCCCTATCCCATTTCGATCCCAAGGGTTGTGTAATCTCTTCTTTAAAAACTTCCACTCACAACTTCTAGAGGCAAGTGGTTAGGGATAGCGTTAGGGTTAATTATTCTCATGGCCAGGAAAATTTCTCCTTTAGAAGCTTCCACCCATTGCTTCTTGTCCTGCCTTCTGGGCGCTTTGGAGAATAGGTTGCCCCCCCCTCTTCTTTTGGGGGGGAGCCCCTCAAATATTGGAAGACTGCTATCTTGTCTCCCCTGGTCCTTCTCTTCACTGGACTATACCAGGGGTCTGCAACCTTAAATACTCAAAGAGCCATTTGGACCCGTTTCCCACAGAAAAGAAAACACCGGGAGCCACAAAAGCTGGGTGGGCGTGGCCAACTCGATGTCACTCACTTCCACCAGTCACGTGATACCTCCCCCTAGCCACGCCTACCCAGCTGGTCATTAGGGCAGAGAACCGGTTGTTCAAAAACACCGGGAACCACAAAATTCTTTTGATATCTCTCCTCCCTCCCCTTCTCCCCCCTCTCTGTCTCTCTCTGTGTCTCTCTCTCTCTCCCACTCTGTCTGTCTCTCTCTGTCTCTCTGTGTGTCTCTCTCTCTCTCCCACTCTGTCTCTCTCTGTCTCTCTCTGTGTCTCTCTCTCTCCCACTCTGTCTGTCTCTCTCTGTCTCTCTGTGTGTGTCTCTCTCTCTCCCACTCTGTCTCTCTCTGTCTCTCTCTGTGTCTCTCTCTCTCTCCCACTCTGTCTGTATCTCTCTGTCTCTCTGTGTGTCTCTCTCTCTCCCACTCTGTCTGTATCTCTCTGTCTCTCTCTGTGTGTCTCTCTCTCTCCCACTCTGTCTGTCTCTCTCTGTCTCTCTCTGTGTCTCTCTCTCTCCCACTCTGTCTGTATCTCTCTGTCTCTCTCTGTGTCTCTCTCTCTCTCCCACTCTGTCTGTATCTCTCTGTCTCTCTCTGTGTCTCTCTCTCTCTCCCACTCTGTCTGTATCTCTCTGTCTCTCTCTGTGTCTCTCTCTCTCTCCCACTCTGTCTGTATCTCTCTGTCTCTCTCTGAGTCTCTCTCTCTCTCCCACTCTGTCTGTATCTCTCTGTCTCTCTCTGTGTCTCTCTCTCTCTCCCACTCTGTCTGTATCTCTCTGTCTCTCTCTGTGTCTCTCTCTCTCCCACTCTGTCTGTATCTCTCTGTCTCTCTCTGTGTCTCTCTCTCTCCCACTCTGTCTGTATCTCTCTGTCTCTCTCTGTGTCTCTCTCTCTCTCCCACTCTGTCTGTATCTCTCTGTCTCTCTCTGTGTCTCTCTCTCTCTCCCACTCTGTCTGTATCTCTGTCTCTCTCTCTCTCCCACTCTGTCTGTATCTCTCTGTCTCTCTCTGTGTCTCTGTCTCTCTCTCCCACTCTGTCTGTATCTCTCTGTCTCTCTCTGTCTCTCTCTCTCCCACTGTCTGTATCTCTCTGTCTCTCTCTGTGTCTCTCTCTCTCTCCCACTCTGTCTGTCTCTCTCTGTCTCTCTCTGTGTCTCTCTCTCTCTCCCACTCTGTCTGTCTCTCTCTGTCTCTCTCTGTGTCTCTCTCTCTCTCCCACTCTGTCTGTATCTCTCTGTCTCTCTCTGTGTCTCTCTCTCTCTCCCACTCTGTCTGTATCTCTCTGTCTCTGCCCTAGCCGCTTCTTCATCCCCCGCCGTCGCCCTTACCTTCTCAGGCCAAGTGAGGAGTCTCCCAAGAGAGGACGGCGAGGGGTGGGGCCAGCCAGTGGTGGGATCACCTGACAGGGAGCCACAGCAGAGGGCCCAAAGAGCCGCATGCGGCTCCAGAGCTGCAGGTTGCTGACCCCTGGACTAGACAAACCCAATTCCTGCAATTGGTATGTTTTAGCCTCCAGTCCCCTAATCCTCTTTGTTGCTCTTTTTTGCACTCTTCCTAGAGCAGAGATGTCAAATTCGATTTCATTGAGGGCCACCATCAGGGTTGTGTTTGACTTTGGGGGGGGGAGGGGCTTGGGGGGCATGGCCAGGGTGGGTGTGGCCAGCTCAACGTCACTTGTGTCCGGGGCACCTGTGATGGCCAAGTGGTAAGGCAGGACTTCCCTCAGACCCAGCAATGGGCTTCAAAAATTTTAGCAAGGGGTTCTCTACCCAGGTTCTGGCTGGGTGTGGCCTAGTCAGCCTCCTGCACCATGGCGGGGGGGGGGTATTTTTGCCCTCCCCAGGCTCCGGAGGTTTTCCTTGAGCCTTCGGGAGGGCAAAAATGGCCTCCCCAGGCTCCGGAGGCCCTCTGGAGGCCAGAAGTTCCTGAACTTCCGGTAGGCCTGTTTTTCACCCTCCCTGAGCCTCCTCATGCGCCCTGCACTTTCCTACATCCAAAATGGGCCGAGAGGGGACTCCTGGGAGGGGCGGGGCAGGCGGGGCCAGCCAGGAGTGGGATTTGGGAGCTCTCCGAACTGCACAGAATCTTAGCTAGAGGCCCTCCCGAACCCTCCCTCTCATTATATCCTCCCTCCCTCCCTTACTTTTCTTCTTTTTCCTTCCTTCTTCCTTCTCCTTTCTTCTTCCTTCCCCACTTTCCTTCCTTTTCCTGCCTTGCTCTCTCTCTTCCCATCTTCCCTTCTTTGTCTATCCTCTTTCCCTTTCTCCTTTCCTGTCCCTTTCTTGGATTGCTCAAATGCAAAAAAGGAGAAACATTTCTCCTTTTGTTTGGTTGGGGTTCTGAGTTCTGTTTTGCTAGCCCTCGGTGGCAACCGAAAACGGAGTTCTGAGAGTGGGAGGGGGGGGAAGAGTCATTTTTGCTGGCAGAGGGCTGCAGGAGGCCGTTGCAGCCAAAAACGGAGCCCAGCCAAGTCTTTCCTCTCCCACAGTCTTTCAAGGTAGTTCACAATGACCGACCTTTATCAGGCTTGGAGGATGGCCAGGCCGATATCTTTCATTGGCAAGAATGCAGGAATGAACTAATTGTCTCCTGTGAACTCCCCTCCCCTTTCGCTCCTCTTTTATTCCCTCTGGGAGGGGCCCTTCATCATCCACCTGTGGCTTTACTCCTGAGTCGCCCCTTGTTCTTTAGCTGTTCCCTTCGTCTGGCAACTCTGTGCATGCACACTCTGGGAACAGGCTCCAGCTGTTCCTCTGCCTCACTGATGTCTGACTCCGAAGGCAGCTGATAACTGTCAGATGGTCCTGGCCCCCTCTCTGCCTCCGATGCAGAGCCCTCAACAGAGCCTTCCCCAGACTCCAGGACTGGCCCACGTTCCTCCCCAACCTCCTCACTGTCCGAATCGGCTGCCAGATCCGCTGGCCGCTGGCGGGCCACAACAGGTGTGGTCTTACCAAGGCCTTATATAGTGGGACTAACCCCTTTATATGCCTAACCCCAACTTCGGCAAGTCTCCCCGTTCACGTTAACCTTTCTTCTGGTTGGCTACTGAATCAAAACCCCGACAAAAATTCACCAACCATGAAGATGGCATCCACCGAGTCTCGCTGCGCAATGGCCCAGACGCCCAGGGCCAGCACGGTGAAGTTGCTCCAGCTGTATGTGTCTGGTAACCAGGGCTCCATGCAGCCCCTGGAAAAAGAGAAGACGGTTCGATCCATGCCCTCTGCCATGCCCAACCTACCTCACAGGGTTGTTGTGAGGAAAAGTAGGAGCCGCACTATAAACACTGGCCTGGGCAGGATATAAATCCAAATAATAAATGCAATATAGGTCGTCCTTGACTTACAACAGCTCATTTAGTGACCGTTGGAAGTTACCACGGCACCGACTTAGGACTGCTTTTCGCACCCAACACCGTTGTGGCACCCCCCGTGATCACGTGATCACAATTGACAAATGACTCATATTTATGACGATCGCGTAAATATGGGTGTGTGTGGGATCAACGTTTGCGACCTGACAAGCGAAGTCAATGGGGAAGCCGGATTCACTTAACAACGGTGGAAAGAAAGGTTGTAAAATGGGGCAGCGAAATTCATTTAACAAATGTCTCACATAGCGACAGAAATGTTGGGCTCACTTGTGGTCGTAAGTCAAGGACTACCTGTAATTATGTAACTTAAAAATGGTAATAATCAGAATAGAGTTGGAATAGGAGACCCTATAAAATTTGAGACAAATGACTGTTTAGTGAGTCTTCTTAAAAACCTCCTACAACTTCTGGTGGCAAGCTGTTCCACTGGTTAATTGTCCTCACTGTTAGGAAGCTTCTCCTTAATTCCAGGCTGCTTCTCTCCTTGCTTAGTTTCCATCCGTTGCTTCGTGTCCTGCCTTCTGGTGCCTTGGAGAATAAATTGGCCCCCCTCCTCTTTGTCACAGCCCCCCAAATACTGGAATACCGCTGTCATGTTACCCCTAATCCTTCTTTTCTCTAGACTAGCCAGACCCAACTCCTGCAACCGTTTTTCATATGTTTTAGTCTCCAGGCCTTTGATCAGTGGTGGGATTCAAATAATTTAACAGCCGGTTCTCTACCCTAATGACCAGCTGGTAGGCGTGGCTTGGTGGTCATGTGACCATGTGGGTGTGGCCAACTCAATGTCACTCACGTCGATGGGCGCTTCACCTTACTGTTACAATGTAATAAGGGTTAACCAGAGAGGCAGTTTCTATAAGCAAGGCAATAAAGATTAGGCTAGAAACACCACCAGAATGTTTCCTTCCTGCCTTCCTTACAGGATTAGCCCTGTAAAGTGGGAAAAAATAAGATTTCTTCCAAGAACCGGTTCTCCGAACTACTTAGAAAGTTAACAACCGGTTCTCCCGAATAGGTGCGAACTGGCTGAATCCCACCACTGCCTTTGATCATCTTAGTTGCTCTTCTCTGCACCTTTTCCAAAGTCTCAACATCTTATTTGTAAGGTGGTGACCACAACTGGATGCGGTATTCCAGATGTGGCCTTAACTAAGGCTTTATAAAGCCATCCTTAGATGTTTTCTGCTCTGTTAGCCCATGAGATCAGACTATTAACAAGCCTTCAAAACATGAAAGGCAAGACAAGGAAAAAGCTGTCAGGAGATGTCTTGTTTTTGGGGAAACACGGTAGTTTAACATGCAACGTTATGGAAGGGAATCCCTGTGCCGTGGCCAATGTACCCGTTGCAGAATTCTCCACCATCTTTTCCACAAATTCCCGTGCACAACTGTGTCACTCACCATAAGGTCAACAGCCAGTGAACCAGGACGATCGCCTAAAAGCAAAACAGAAACAATTGACTCAAAACTCTTTTTTTAAAAAAATATCCATTTTAACCGACTTTTCTTTGTTTCGAGGATATTCGTTGGGAGCCCGAAGGTGCTTTTTTTTCCAAGAGTCAACTCGACTTTTCTTGTTTTTTCTTTTGAAGATGTTTCGCTTCTCCTCCAAGAAGCTTCTTCGGCTCTGACTAGATGGTGGGGAAGGGAAGGATTGATACTCCTTGCAGGCCGCTGGTCATTTGCATCCTTTTAGAGAGCCCTTGAGGACACTTGGAGGTTTGTCCTCAGGGTCACCTATCTCCAGTCTACAACACAGTCCTTTCAACAGTTCCAAGAAGGCTCCACACCTATTAGCACTACTCAGGTGATCCTGAAGTCACAGATAAACCTCCAAGTGGCCTCAATGACTCTCTAAAAAGGATGCAAATGACCAGCTGTCTGCAAGGAGTATAAATCCTTCCCTTCCTCACCATCCTCCAGTCAGAGCTGACGAAGCTTCTTGGATGAGAAGCGAAACGTCTTCAAAGGAAAAACCAGAAAGTCCATTTATCTCTTGAAAAAGCACCCTTTGGAACAATCATGACCTGGATGACGGAGAATCTCCATGGACATAGACATAGAACAAGTGTCAGCAACCTGCGGCTCCGGAGCTACATGTGGCTCTTTGGGCCCTCTGCTGTGGCTCCCTGTTGGGTGAACCCACCACTGGCTGGCCCCGCCTCTCACCCTCCCAGTCACTCCTTGCCTGGCCTGAGAAGGTAAGGCCGATGGCGGGTGATGGAAAAGTGGCCGGGGTAGAGACAGTGAGATACAGAGAGAGGGAGAGAGAGAGAGACATAGAGAGATACAGAGAGAGAGATGGGGAGAGAGTGGGGCGGGAGAGAGAGAGAGGGAGATGTCAAAAAGGTTTTGTGGTTCCCGATGTTTTTAATAACCGGTTCTCTGCCCTAATGACTGGCTGGGTAGGCGTGGCTAGAGGGTCATGTGACTGGTGGAAGTGAGTGACATCGAGTTGGCCACGCCCACCCAGGTTTTGTGGCTCCCGGTGTTTTTTTTTCTGTGGGAAACGGGTCCAAACGGCTCTTTAAGTGTTTTAAGGTTGCAGATCTTTATTATTTATTGGTTCAATTTATATGCCGCCCTTCTCCGGAGACTCACGGCGGCTTACAATGCGTTAAGCAATAGCCTTCATATTTTTGTATATACCTGCTTAGTAGGGCTTTCGGCCCCCCCAAGCGGTGTTCTTTTTTATACAAAGTCAGCTTATTGCCCCCACAAACTGGGTCCTATACCTACCTTGGAAGGATGGAAGGCTGAGTCAACCTTGAGCCTGGTGAGATTTGAACTCGCAGTAATTGCAGGCAGCTGGCAGCTAAGTGCTACTTAACAGCACTTTAGTCCGCTGTACCACCAAGGCTTCTTTAAAAGCCCAAACCAACAGTTTTGGATCTGAGTTAATCCGGTGGGGCATCAGGTTATTATTATTATTATTATTTATTAAATTTCTATACCGCCCTTCTCCCGAAGGACTCAGGGCGGTGAACAGCCAGAAGATAAAAACACAGAAATACAAAAATTTTAAATAAATTAAGAACGAATTAAATAATTTGGCTGAATTTGAAATACCCCATAATTTAAACAGTTTAAAATTTGTATTTAAAATTTATATTTAAAAGGGGAGAAGATTTAGGCCAGGCCAGCTTGATGAAATAAAAAAGTTTTAAGCGCGCGACGGAAGGTGCACAGATCCGGGATCTTGATGAAAGGTTGATGAAAGGTTGATGAAAGGACTTGTGCAAAAACGCACACTCACTTACGCTCACACACATACACACTTGAATGAAGCTTTCATACCAGTATGACAAATTTGCGCTATTCTGAGATATTCATTCCTGCGACATTCCTAGCAGTTTCCTCCAAACTCAGCAACAACAAAAAAATGTGTCCTAACTATTTCACACATTTATTTTACGTGGAAAAGGACTTACAAACCCCTAATTTGTTTTATGCCGTGTATAAAAATGACCTCAAGCCTAATGAGCTCAATGATCAATTCCAATTTTATTCTAGAATGTTTCATTGGATATTTATTGAGTGCTTTTTATTTGTTCTATGACGGTAATAAATTGAATTGACTGAGCTCAATGAATATTTTGGTCAGGGGTGAAATCCAGTAGGTTCTGACAGGTTCGGGAGAACCGGTAGCGGAAATTTTGAGCAGTTTGGAGAACTGGTAGCAGAAATTTTGAGCAGTTCGGAGAACTGGTAGCAGAAATTTTGAGCAGTTCGGAGCACCGGTAGCGGAAATTTTGAGCAGTTCAGAGAACCGGTAGCGGAAATTTTGAGCAGTTTGGAGAACTGGTAGCAGAAATTTTGAGCAGTTCGGAGCACCGGTAGCGGAAATTTTGAGCAGTTCAGAGAACCGGTAGCGGAAATTTTGAGCAGTTTGGAGAACTGGTAGCGGAAATTTTGAGCAGTTCAGAGAACCAGTAGAAGAAATTTTGAGCAATTCAGAGAACCGGTAGCGGAAATTTTGAGCAGTTCGGAGAACCAGTAGAAGAAATTTTGAGCAATTCAGAGAACCGGTAGCGGAAATTTTGAGCAGTTCGGAGAACCAGTAGAAGAAATTTTGAGCAGTTCAGAGAACCAGTAGCGGAAATTTTGAGTAGTTCGGAGAACTGGCAAATACCACCTCTGACTGGCCCCAGAGTGGGATGGGAATGGAGATTTTGCAGTATTCTTCCCCCGGAAGTGGGAAGGGAATGGGGATTTTGCAGTATCCTTCCCCTACCACGCCCACCAAGCCACGCCCACAGACCCGGTAGTTAAAAAAAAAATTGGATTTCACCACTGATTTCGGTTATGGTGGTGAGAAATTCCTTGAAAACCAAAAAGCAGGAAGTTTGTCTCTTTAATCCCACATGAGCAAGCAAGCAACAATGCCAATATTATTCATTTTTTAAAAAAATAATTTTGTCACATGTCACATGTTCTCCACGGCTGGCTCTGAGGCAGTTTTTTTTAAAAAAAACACACACACAAAATGTAACACAATTAGTCATGCATGCCGCAAGTTTGCAGATCCAGCAAGGATGAAAACATCTGGGCAGGAACATTAAACCAGGAGTATTTTTTTAAAAAAAACAATTCCAGATCCAGAGCAAAGTTTCATCGAAGCCTGGGGCCCGAATCACACTGGTTTGTATTTCCAGAAATACAAAAAGCTACTAAATAAAAAAACCCAATAAATCAACATTGTGCCTTAAGATTCAGGAATAATAAACCAGTTGGACAGCTGTAGATGAGCACATCTGGAAAACGTGAAAGCTAGAGAGAGATAAATCCTAAACACAGCTGCATCTTCTGTAAATAATAATATCTGCAGAAGTGAATCCGTTTTTTTTTAAAAAAAACATGCTTACTTCCTAAAATTCCACCAGGCCCTTAAAAACCAGAAGTCTCTCTTTTTATGCCAAATTCCTCCCCAATTTCTTCCTTCCTGCAGTCAAATCTACATTGAAATACCTTTCACTTTCTCTTCTTCAACCATTGCCCACCCAAAATGCTGGGATTTGCTAATAGATGGTTAATTTTTTCCCCCTGACCCAGCGAAGTTCTTGCGTTCTTAAAAAACACTTTTGAGCCAGCCTCAAATCGGCTTTCCTTTTACTTCTAAACTGCTCCTATCCTACCTTAAAATCCTGATTTGTAGCCTGGAAATCAATGTTTTGTTGTTTTTTTAATTTTGATTTATATGCCGCCCTTCTCCGGAGACTCAGGGCGGCTTACAATGCGTTAAGCAATAGCCTTCATACTTTTGTATATTTATACAAAGTCAGCTTATTGCCCCCACAATCTGGGTCCTCATTTCACCTACCTTAGAAAGGATGGAAGGCTGAGTCAACCTTGAGCCTTGGCGAGATTCGAACCTGCAGTGATTGCAGGCAGCTGGTCTTAATAACCAGCTTAATAACAGGGTGCCTTAGACCACTGTACTACCAAGGCTCTACCAATGTTCCTAAATTCGTTTCTGAAGGACTTTCATCAGCATTTTTTAGTTGCGGCTAAAATGTCGGCTCCGAAGATAGAAATGTTTATTTGAATCTTACTATGTGACAATGGCTGATTCCATGGAAGGGAGGGAGGGATGGAGGGAGAGAGAGAGACAGAGAGAGAGGGAGACAGAGGGAGGGGTAGTGAGAGTGGGAGAGGGAGAGGGAGGGAAAGAGGGAGAGGGTGGTAAGAGGGAGGGAGGGAGGGAGAGGGAGACAGACAGAGGGAGGGGTAGTGAGAGAGGGAGAGGGATGGAAAGAGGGAGAGGGAGGGAGGGGGGTGAGAGAGAGGGAGGGAGGGAGACAGAGAGAGAGGGAAAGAGGTGGAGGGAATGAGGAAGGGAGAGGGAGGGAGAGGGGGTGAGTGAAGGAGGGAGAAAGAGGGAGAGGGGGAAGGGGAGAGAATGAGAGAGGGAGGGAGAGGGGGTGAGTGAGGGAGGGAGAAAGAGGGAGAGGGGGAGGGGGAGGGAATGAGAGAAAGGGAGGGAGAAAGAGAGGGGAGGAAGAGGGAGGGAGGGAGGGGTATTGAGAGAGGGAGAAGGAGGAAAGAGGGAGTGGGGATGAGAGGGAGGGAGGGAGAGACAGGGAGAGAGTTGGAGGGAATGAGAGAGGGAGGGAGACAGGGAGGGGTAGTGAGAGAGAGAAGGAGGGAAAGGGAGAGGGGGTGAGTGAGAGAGAAGGAGGGAGAGAGAGGGAAAGAGAGAGGGAATGAGAGAGAGGGGAGGAAGGGAGAGAGAGGGGAGAGAGAGGGGGGGGGAGAGAGAGAGATAGAGCGCCCTCTGCACAACCTCAGAGGCTCACCGCAGGATAAATTGGCATGCTTCCGAGCCAACGACCTGCTGTTAATTCTCATTCAAAAATCCTAATTTAAACAGGAGAGAAATGTAGTGTGATGTATTTATCATTTATTTCGTCTCTTGAGGAGAAAAAAATCTGATTATAAGAGCCAGCAAAGCTTTTTTTAATTTTTTTAAATCAAGTTTTGATTATTTTTTTAAAAAATGTATACATATCATTGTGTGAATGGCGCGATGTTTGAGTATCACACATTTCAATACTTATAAACACATTCCTAATTATTACATTCCATTTTCCTTATTTCATATTATTTACTCCTCCCTTTTACACAAAATTTTTGTTTTCATATCAATATGAACTAGTATGCAGTAACATCTAAACCGATGTCCTTTAGCATCCGTATTATCTTCTGTTATAGTTTCAATAGTATAAACCTCAAGGAAAAAAAAAACAAAAACGAAATTGTCCCTCCGTTTTCTTTTCTCCTGTACACCATATTTTACCCATGTTTACAACAATCCCTCCTTTCCTCTTTTCTCCTCCCTCTCTTCTCTCCTCCCCTCATCTCCTCTCTCCTTCTCTCTCTCCTTCTCCTGTCCCCTCTATTTTCCCTCTCTCTTCTTCTCCGCTTCTATCTCCTTCCCTTTCTACTCTTCCCCTCCCCTCTCTCCTTTCTCCTCTCTACCCTTCCTCTTTCTCCCCTCCTCTCCTACTCCCTTCACTCCATTTCCCTCTCTCTTTTCGTTGTTGCATGTAATATTCCCAATACCTATAAAATATGGTGTATTTTCGGGAGGGGAAAAAAGCTTTTTTTTTTTTTTTTTTTTGAGTGCTCTCACAGAAGTTACACCCATAAAAAAGAAGCTCAGCTAATTAAAATCCACCCCGGGTGTTTCGAGGGGCAGCGTGATTAAAATGAAAAGCCTCGGTTGCACGCACAATCCAAAGCCGACAAATTTAATTGCCCCCTCGCGGCTTCCAAAATTAAAATAGGAGCGGGAGCACTGAGGAAAATAAATGTTTCATCATCCTTAATTGCGTTTTTCCCATAAAAACCACAACATTAAAAAAAAAAAAACAAAATCAAAAACAACGGCGATGGCAGCTTTTACAAACATCAAGATCGCTTTGCAAGCGTTCCAAATCGCTTAGTATCATTTTTACGGGATGTTTTCCACGCCTCTCCCACACCCTGGAGGCTCTGCAGTTCTGGATTTTATTTATTATTTATTGCACACGTGTATATGGCGGCCCAACGCGCACACGGGCGGCTTACCCAAATAGTGTCCGTTTGCCATCCCATGTGCCAATCAGTGGTGGGTTGCTCCAGGGGAGAAATGCTCCCGGTTCGGACCGGATCGCCCGATCCGGTAGCGATGGCGGCAGGTGGTTCGGAGAACCGGTAGCAAAAGTCCCTGCCCCCCACCACCACCATGCCCATGCCGTGCAGAAGAAAAATGCTTTGAAAAGCCTCTGACGATGCCAGCTGAGTCGCACGATCATCAGAGGCTTTTTTTTAACTTTTCAAAGCATTTTTTCTATAACCTCTTCCGACGAAAAAATGCTTTGAAAAGTAAAAAAAAACCTCTGATGATCGCGCTGCTCAGCTGGCATCGTCAGAGGCTTTTCAAAGCATTCTTTTCTGCAACCTCTTGGCCGAAGAGGTGGTAAAAAAATGCTTTGAAAAGTCTCTGACGATCCCAGCTGAGTTGCCTGATCATCAGAGAGGCATTTTTTAAAAAGCCTCTCTGACGATCCCAGTTGAGTTGCCTGATCGGCAGAGGCTTTTCAAAGCATTAGAAAAAATGCTTTGAAAAGTTTTTTTTTTTAAAAAAAGTTGGCCACGCCCACCCAGTCACATTAACGCCCCCTCACCAAGCAACGCCCAGAGAACCGGTAGTAACAAATTTTACATTTCACCCCTGGGTTGCTCCCAGTCCTGTCCGGTTCTTTAGAACCGGTAGTAAAAGCGGCGGGAGGCACCACCCACCCACCCGCCCCAGACGTCATAACTGATGACGTCAATTCTGCATGGGCAGAAGCACGTGAGCGAAACAAACGTACCCGCATTCCCATTGAGAACCGGTAGTAAAGGTAAGTAGAACCCACCCCTGGTGCCAATTGTCTCCTTTTCCTAGATCCAGACGTGTCACTCGCGTCTTAATCTCCTCGTGACTTGATTACTGCAACACATTCCACCTGGGGCTGCCCTTGAAGACCATCGGACTGCTTCAACGGGTCCAGACTGCAGCAGTGCAAGTGGCAACTGGCATGAATGTGAGTCTTTTCTCTTCTGGCACCTGCCCTTTGGAATGAGGGTATCCTGATGAGGGGAGTGGCTCCCAGCGGGCCAAGGGTGGGTTGCTGGTTGTGTTTGTATACGTTTCTCCTCTCTGTGTGTGTTGTTCACTAGAGTCACAATCCTGTTTACTTGTTGTGGCCCGTCAGCAGCCTGTGCGGATTGTAGCTGATTCTGACAGTGAGGAGGCTGGTGTGGTGTTGCGCCAGCAGCCTGTGCAGCTGGCACTCAAGTCAGACAATGAGGAGGCTGGAGAAGATGTGGTGCCAGAGGTGGGGATTCAGCCAGGGCCTTCAGAAGCTTCCATGGATGAGGAGGACGAAGAGGAGGAGCCTCTTCTCGATGCACGGGTGCGCAGAGCTGCCAAAAGGCAGGAGTGGCTCCTCAGGAGGAGGTCTCCTCAAGAGTAAGGCTTGGGGCTAATTGGCCACTCCCTTAGCCTATTTAAGGAGGAACGCCGACTGAAGCAATTTGCAGGGAACAACTTTAGTTCACTCTCCTTCACGTCTGGATTCTCTGCAAATTGCTTCTGGGCTTTCTGCCAACCTTAGTAAGACTGTGTTTACTTTATCTTTGGTTTCTTGTAGGCTGTTAAGAAAGTTTATTAACAGCCTTTGTTTGGAAAAAGACGGAGTGATTTTAGTAAATTTAAGTTTTGTACGGACTTTGTATGTGCTGCGTTCTTTGGGGTCCGTAGCTGGGGCAGAACATTACTGCTATAGCAGCGTAGCACAGTGTTGGCAAACCTTTTCGGCACCGAGTACCAAAACGGGAGTGCATATGCGCTAGTCAGCTGGTCTTTGGGCGCGCATGTGTGCCGGAAACCAGGAAGAGCAGTCGCCAGGCGCACGCATGTGCACCGGGTGGCTGCTCTTCCAGTTTCCGGAGCTCCCACGTGTGAGAAGATCAGCTGGCCGGCATACTGGAACCCGAAAGAGCAAACGGTCGACGGCTCGTGTGCCCAGGGAAATGGCTCTGCATGCAACTTCCGACACGGGTGCCATAGATTCGCCATCACGGGTGTAGCATCTATTTTTGATAGTATACTGGTTTTGTATTTATGCTGCAAGTAATCCAGGATTGGTGGGAGGGAGGGAGGGAGGAAGTAGTACTTTATTGTCATTGCACTTCATACAACAAAATTAAATGCCATCTTCAGTGTAGGAAGGAAGGAAGGGATAGGATGGATGGATGGATGGATGGAAGGAAGGAAGGAAGGGATAGGATGGATGATGGATGGAAGGAAGGAAGGAAGGGATATGATGGATGGATAGGTGGAAGAAAGGGATAGGATGGATGGATGGAAGGAAGAAGAGGGAGGAAGGAAGGAAAGAAAAAGGAAGGATAGAAGGAAGGAAGGAGGGAGGGAGGGGGAAGGGATATGACGGATAGATGGCTGAAAGGAAGGAAGGAAGGAAGGAGGAAGGAAGAGATAAGATGAATGGAAGGAAGAAGAGGGAGGAGAGAGGAGAAGGAAAGAAAGAAAAAGGAAGGATGGAAGGAAGGGGGGAGGGGGGAAGGGATATGATGGCTAGATAGCTGAAAGGAAGGAAGGAAGAAGGAAGGAAGAGATAGGATGAATGGAAGGAAGGAGAGGGAGGAAGGAGAGAGAAGGAAAGAAAGAAAAAGGAAGGACGGAAGGACGGAAGGAAGGAGGGAGGGGGGAAGGGATATGATGGATAGATGGCTGGAAGAAAGGAAGGAAGAAGTAGGATGAATGGAAGGAAGAAGAGGGAGGAAGGAGAGAGAAGAAGGAAAGAAAGAAAAAGGAAGGACGGAAGGAAGGAGGGAGGGGGGAAGGGATATGATGGCTAGATAGCTGAAAGGAAGGAAGGAAGAAGGAAGGAAGAGATAGGATGAATGGAAGGAAGGAGAGGGAGGAAGGAGAGAGAAGGAAGGAAAGAAAAAGGAAGGATAGAAGGACGGAAGGAAGGAGGGAGGGGGGAAGGGATATGATGGATAGATGGCTGGAAGAAAGGAAGGAAGAAGTAGGATGAATGGAAGGAAGAAGAGGGAGGAGAGAGGAGAAGGAAAGAAAGAAAAAGGAAGGATGGAAGGAAGGGGGGAGGGGGAAGGGATATGATTGATAGATGGCTGGAAGGAAGGAAGGAAGAAGGAAGGAAGAGATAGGATGAATGGAAGGAAGGAGAGGGAGGAAGGAGAGAGAAGGAAGGAAAGAAAAAGGAAGGATAGAAGGAAGGAAGGAGGGAGGGAGGGGGAAGGGATATGATGGCTAGATAGCTGAAAGGAAGGAAGGAAGGAAGGAGGAAGGAAGAGATAGGATGAATGGAAGGAAGGAGAGGGAGGAAGGAGAGAGAAGGAAAGAAAGAAAAAGGAAGGACGGAAGGAAGGAAGGAAGGAGGGAGGGGGGAAGGGAATGACGGATAGATGACTGAAAGAAAGGAAGGAAGGTAGAAGGAAGGAAGGAAGAGATAGGATGAATGGAAGGAAGAAGAGGGAGGAAGGAGAGGGAGGAAGGAAAGAAAGAAAAAAGAAGGAAGGAAGGAAGGCCTTCAAAGCAAATCTTCAGAGAAGTGCCCAGACGCTTATCCCAATCCTAAAGAGCAGCTTTTCCAAATCACCATCGCTGCAGTCTGGGCTTCATCGTGCGCAAACAAAATTTAAACCAGGAAGCCAGAGCCTGTACCACATACACCCAAAAACAGACACGCCTAGAATGAGGAAGGGAAGGAAATTGGGGCAACGCTCAGAGAACCGTCGCTCTCGCGCTCGGAGAACCGATGAGTCCAAGACGGGTAAAAAGAATCCGGCAATTCTGTGTTTGGGGTTTGTTTGTTTTCCCCACCGCCTGTTTTGCGTTTCTCTTCCTTTCCGGCGTCATCTGAACCACCTGCCTGAAAACGAATGACTCAAGTGCCTATTTCCACACACCGGGAAGAAACGGCCCCGGCTTGGGTGCAGGGAACTCCACGGTTTTTCTCTGTCGTTTTGGACAATTGTGAAATTTTGCCGGATGCACAGACGGGCTGCTGACTTAACAATTTCTTCAAGGCCAGTTTCTGGTTACAGTCGCGACTAAGCCAACAGAGCAGAAAACAAAAACTCCTTGCACAATAAGCCTTCCAATTGTTTCAAGGTAGACTGCCTCCGGACAAGGAGGCTCTATTAGCGTCTGTGGAGGTTCTCGGCCTATCCAGGTCACGGTGGTCCCAAAAGGTGCTTTTTCCCTCCCCCCCCGCCTCCAAAAAAAAGATGTTTTTGAAAGACGTTTCGCTTCGCACCCGAGAAGCTTCGTTTCGGGTCTGATGGACGTTCCGTTCCGTCGGAACTGAGGAAGCTCCTTGGATGAGAAGCAAAACATTTTCAAAGAAGAAGAAGAAGAAAAAAAAAATCCATAAGAAAATCCAATTTGCCTTTTGGAAAACCACCTTTGGCTCTATTAATTGACTTTTTATCTCCAAACTGGTTGGGTTCGGGAGCCAAATACCCCAACGTTTACCAGCCGTAGGGTCTTCTCTAAATTATCTTGTTGTTGTTAGTTGCGAAGTCATGTCTGATCCATCATGGCTCCACGGACAACGTTCCTCCAGGCCTTCCTGTCCTCTACCATCCTCCAGAGTCCATTTAAGCTCCCGCCGACTGCTTCGGTGACTCCATCCAGCCACCTCCTTCTCTGCCGTCCCCTTCTTCTTTTGCCCTCCATCGTTCCCACCATTAGGCTCTTCTCCAGGGAGTCCTTCCTTCTCATTCGGTGGCCAAAGGATTTGAGTTTCCTCTTCAGGATCTGGCCTTCTAAAGAGCAGTCAGGGTTGATCTCCTCTAGGACTGACCGGTTGGATGGCCTTGTAGTCGTCCAAGGAACTCGCAGGAGTCTTCTCTAGCACCAGAGTTCAAAGGCCTCCATTCTTTGGCCTTCTCAGCCTTTTCTTATGGTCCAACTTTCACAGCCATCCATTGCAACTGGGAAAACCGTCGCCTTGACTATACGCGCTTTTGTTGATACTAAATGATCTACAAACCCCAAAAACCCAATTAAAGTTTCGAAACAACTTTACGGAACATATTATCACCTCTGGTGGACGTGTCCCGCGGCAAAAAAAATTCTGGGCCAAAATCAAAAAGTGGCTAGAGAAAATAACACAACAACCGATAAATGAGCCTTGATAGTACAGTGGTCTACGCACCCTGTTATTAACACAGCTGCCTAAAATTTACTGCTGGTTCGAATCTCTCCAAGGCTCAAGGTTGACTCAGCCTTCCATCCTTTCTAAGGTAGGTGAAATGAGGACCCAGTTTGTGGGGGCAATAAGCTGACTTTGTATAAATATACAAAAGGATGAAGGCTATTGCTTAACGCATTGTAAGCCGCCCTGAGTCTCCGGAGAAGGGCGGCATATAAATCAAATTTTTTTTTTTAAAAAAAAGGAAAACCTGAGCTGTTCCTACTAGGGATATTCACAGAAAAATTGACAAAGGAAGTAAAATATTTAATATTACATATTTTAACTGCCGCTCGTATAGTCTATGGCCAGAATTGGAAGAAAGGAAATGTGCCATCTGAAGACGAGTTAATAAAAAAAAAATCTTGGAATGTGCCAAGATGGACAAACTGACAAAAGAACTTAAAGAAAAAGAGGAATACAGAATACTATAGGACTTGGCACAAGTGGTATAAGTGGTTGGAAGGAAGGAAAAATGAAGAAGAAAATTAGGGGGGGAAAGATAGAAATGTTAAAAAAGAGAGAAAGGATATGTTAAAGGAGGGTGGATAAAAATCAATGATTTTTTTTTAAATAATCAAAAAAATCAGTTTTTTTTTATTTAAATCGGATTTTTTTGATTTAAATCGGATTTTTTTGATTTTTATCGAATTTATTTTAATAAAAAACTTTTGGGGTAAAAATCTATCGTAAGAGAGTTTTCTATTTAAGATACATAAATAATTTAGTTTATTCAGCATGAAATGGAGCTTAGTTATGTAGCAGGAGGCTGTATATTCTGCAACACTGGGACTATCGGTGAGTCAACAGCGGGTCAAAGGAGTAGCAGAGATGACAGTTGCTCTTTAAAAATTATGATTTAAATCGAGCGGATTTAAATCAAGCCTTTTTACTAGTGATTTAAATCATGATTTAAATTGTGATTTAAATCAACTCGATTTAAATCAAATCCACCCTGTGTTAAAGTATAAAAAATAGGAGGTAGATATAGTATATATATATGTCAGGGACAAGTAGTAAATCGGAATAATAATAATAATAATAATAATAATAATAATAATAATAATAGAAAAAAGGGGAAATTGTAAATAACAAAGAAGATCACTATGCAATAGCTGTAACGAGAGTGTGTTTATAAATGTTGTATGTCTTGTATTGTTATATTGTGTTATAAAAATAATAATAATAATAAAATGTTTTGAAAGTATTTCTTTTTTTAATCCAAAAAAAAATGTCTGCCGATTCGTTTGCAGTAGTGTTAATTAATAGCCAGGCCAAACAGAGAATTAAGGCATCAAATCAATCTTCCTCCCACTCCCCATATATTATAAAGTTAATCATTGTTAGTCTGTTAAGCCCAGTCTGTGCCTCAACGCCAGGACTACACCAGGGGGAAAAAAAAAAAAGAAAATGTAATTTCTCTCCAACAAAGGCCCATTTTATTCATAGGCGCACAAACCGATTTTTCCCCAAGGTTTTTGTGATTTCGGAAATACAGTGTAACGGCAACACAACACTGGGATCAGATTGTCCTATCCGCAAGGTTACACTTTCCCAGCATTTAAAAAATTAACCCATCAAGAACCCCGGAGTGCGATCCTGCCTTGCAGTGTTGACTTTCTATCCACAGGACGGAAAGTCCTGTGCCTCCGTGGGAAGAAATTGTGTGACCTCCCCAAAAAACAGGGAGAGAAGATTTTTAAGTCCCCGTTTCTCAAGCTTGACAGCTTTGAAGAGGCGCGGATTTCCAACTCCCAGAATTCCCCAGCTCTGGAGAATTCTGGGAGTCGAAGTCCGCACCTCCTCTCGAAGCTGCCAAGGGCAAGAAACCATGTTTAATTATAACCACAGTTCGGAGCCTGCGAAACAGGCCTGAAATGCTCCTGGTTCGGACCGGATCGCCTGATCCGGTAGCGATGGCGGCGGGTGGTTTGGAGAACCGGGAACAAAAATCTCTGCCCCTCCCCCCCATGTCCAGCTGAGCCGCACAATCATCAGAGGCCTTTTTTTTTTTTTACTTTTAAAAGCATTTTTTTCTACAACCTCTTCAGCCGAAAAAAAAAATGCTTTTTTAAAAAAAGCCTCTGAGGATCGCGCGGCTCAGCTGGGATCGTCAAAGATCCAAGCTGAGTTGCCTGATTGTCAGAAGCTTTTTTTTTCTTTTAAATGCCTCTGACGATCCAAGCTGAGTTGCCTGATTGTCAGAGGCTTTTTTTTTCTTTTAAATGCCTCTGACGATCCAAGCTGAGTTGCCTGATTGTCAGAGGCTTTTTTTTTCTTTTAAATGCCTCTGACGATCCAAGCTGAGTTGCCTGATTGTCAGAGGCTTTTTTTTTCTTTTAAATGCCTCTGACGATCCAAGCTGAGTTGCCTGATCATCAGAGGCATTTTTTTTCTTTTAAATGCCTCTGACGATCCCAGCTGAGTTGCCTGATCGTCAGAGGCATTTTTTTTTCTTTTAAATGCCTCTGACGATCCCAGCTGAGTTGCCTGATCGTCAGAGGCATTTAAAAGAAAAAAAAAAGCCTCTGCCGATCAGGCAACTCAGCTCGGATCGTCAGAGCCTTTTGAAAGCATTTTTTTTTTTTTACAAAAAATGGTTTTAAAAATAGTTTTAAATATAAAAGTAAAAAAATAAAAATTGGCCATGCCCACCCAGTCACATTTACCACCCCTCCCCATCAAGCCACACCCACAAAACCGGTAGTAACGAATTTTAGATTTCCCCACTGCCGCAAGTGTTTGTTTTGCGGCTACAATTGAGCGCCAAACCATCCCTGGAAAGCGACGCAAGGTAGTGTGTGCCCCTTTCTCACCAGGCGGACTAAGCTTGACACACCTGTGTTACACCGGAGAGGCCCCTTGCAAGCACGCACAAGGAGGAGGCTGCCCCTTGGAGATGGGCCAAGAGAGATCTGAAGTCCAATTTTGAGCCTCGGTTGCCTTCACACACACACACACACACACACAGAGGAGTTCCTCACTCAGTTTCCCCCCCCCCTCCCTCACCCCTCTTATCGCACACTCGCTTCCTGCAGTTGTGGGTCTGCTGCGGAGCACGTGCCAGGAAACTTATGTCTTGGAGCCCACCCTTGCGTGTCCATGCAGTCATTCACAAGACTCCATTCCCTTCTTCCCCCACAGCTCAGGAGGGAGGCGGCAGACCCACCTTGCAGGGGTGTCAGGTGGAGGGGCCCACTAGCCTCCCACCACAAGACTCCTTTCCCTTCTTCCCCACAGCTCAGGAGGGAGGCGGCAGACCCACCTTGCAGGGGTGTCCGGTGGACGGGCCCACAAGCCTCCCACCCAGCTACCTGAACCCCTCAGCCGCGCCCAGCTCTTTCTTGCACCTTTGCCTTCTGGACTTTGTAGTCACACACCCCTTTTGCACGCCTTGTTGTGTGTGTCTCTGTGTGTGTGTGTGGGTTCCTCTTTCTTGGCTCTCCTCGCCTCTTCCCTCCCCCCCCCACACCCCTTGGCTGACTTGGCAAACCCGCTCGCCCTGCGCCCCTCCCCACATTTTGCAAGGCCCAGCCAAGGCTCTGGGGACCGGGGGGGGGGAGCTAGAGGGGGGGGAGCTAGAGGGGGGGGAGGGGGGGTCCAGGCATCCCACCCGCCCACCTTCCGCGTTCCTCCGACCCCCGCGGCCCCCTCCCCAAGCTCAGCTCCCCTCCCCAGGTTTGAAAGGGGGTGGGTGGGTGGGAAGGGGCTTCGCGCTCCCTCCGCACCTGATACGCTGCAGGGTCTTCTGGGTTGGACTAGACGACCTCACAAGGGCCCCTCTTCCACCTCTTGTTGCAGTCTGTTGACCTGGCCAGGCGGTGTCAGGCCGTCGCCACTTACCTTCAGGTTAACGGCGGGGATCTCCATACCGACGGAGCCTGCAGCTACCGACACCGCCGCCGCCTTCCCCTTCTTCTTCCCCGGCCGCCCCGCCCCGGCTTGCCTCCCTCCCTCCCTCCTCTTCCTCCTCCTCCGGGAAGGGGCAGCCCCAAAGTCCGGCCCGCCTGCCTGCCAAAGCGGAGCCGCTCCGGAGCGACGCGTTGCCGAAGCGGTGAGCCTCTGAGCTTGTGCAGAGGGCGCGCTCTCTCCCTCTCTCTCCTTCCCTCCTGTCTCCCTCCCTCCCCCCTCTTCCTCCCTCTCCCTCTGCCTCCCTCTTTCCGTCTCCTCTCCCTCTCCCTCTGCCTCCCCCCCTCTCTCTTTCACTCCCCCTCTCTCCTTCCCTCTACCTCTCTGTCTTCCCCCCTCTCCTCCCTCCCTCCCTCTCACTCACTCACTCCCTCTCCCTGTCTCCCTCCCACTTTCCCTTCTCCCCTCCCACTCTTACTCCCTCCCTCTCTCACTGCCTCCCCTCTCTCTCTCCCCCTTCCTCCCCTTCTCCATCTCTCTCCCTCTCTCTGCATCCCTCTCTCTTCTCCCTCCCTCCACCTCTCTCCCTCCCTCTACCTCTCTGTCTCCCTCTCACTGCCTTCCCCCTCTCCCTGTCTCCCTCTCCAACTTTCTCACTCTCTGCATCCCTCTCTCCCTCCCTTCCTCACCCCTCCCTTCCTCTGTCTCTGTCTCCCTCCCTCTCACTGCCTCCCTCCCTCTCACTCCCTCCCTCTCCCTCTGTTTCCCTCCCACTTTCCCTTCTCCCCTCCTTCTCTGACTCCCTCCCTCTCTCACTGCCTCCCCCCTCTCTCCCCCTCCCTCCCCTCTCCATCTCTCTCCCTCTCTCTGCATCCCTCTCTTCTCCCTCCCTCCCTCTCTCTCACTCTCTCTACCTCTCTGTCTCCCTCTCACTGCCTCCCCCCTCTCCGTCTCCCCCTCTCCATCTCTCTCATTCTCTGCATCCCTCTCTCCCTCCCTCCCTCTCCCTCCCTCTACCTCTCTCCCTCCCCCTCTCTCTCTCACTCCCTCCTGTCTCCCTCCGTCTCCCTCCCTCTCACTGCCTCCCTCCCTCTCACTGCCTCCCTCCCTCCCCCTCTTCCTCCCTCCACCTCTGTCTCCCTCCCTCTTTCCCTGTCTCCCCTCCCTCTCCCTGCCTCCCCCTCCTTCCCTCTCTGCCTCCCACTCTCTCAAACTCCCTCCCTCCCCCCCTCTCCCTCCCCCTCTGTCTCCCTCTCCCTCCCCATCTCTGCCTCCCTCCCTCCCTCCCTCCCTCCCTCCGTGGGAATCAGCTATTGTGTCCGTATTGTATTGTGTTGTGTATAGTAACAATCAGATAAATAACATTGCAACATAACCATGGCCCATTCCTTGTAGCAACCTTTCCTAATCATTTTTACTATTCTTTTTACTAAATGGTACAGGGGTACTCCTCGGATTGCAACCTACAATTGAGCCCAATGTATATGTCGCTAAGAGAGACAGCCAGTCAATGAGGTTTGCCGCATTTTCCGACCTTTTTTTTTTTTGGCTGCAGTTGTTAAGTGAATCGCCAGGATTCTGCAAGCAGTCACATGGTTGTTAAATGGATCGGCCTTCGCCCGCTGACTTCTAGGTTGCAAAAAAGGGATCTGTGACCCCGACATACCGCAACCGTCGTAAGTACATGCCAGCAGCAAGCGTCTGAAATGTGACCACGTGGCCACGGGGATGCTATGACGGTCGTCAGTGTGAAAAACGGTCATAAGTCAAAGTCACCTTTTTCGGTGCCGTTGCAACATCAAACAGCCGCTAAATGAATGGTGGTAAGTTGAGGACTATATTGGGAGGAGAGGTGGGGGGAGGAAATTGTGTTATACCAAGTCCTAATTGTGGTGCTGAATAATATTTACAGAACATTTACTTTTTATTTATGCAAGTCTGTATTTATACACAGATTCACCCACAATGTCCGTCTCCCTTGGAGGAATCTGCAAGGGCGATAAATCACCTGTCTCTGTGTTTGACAATCTCACCCACCCCAAGTAGGGGTGAAATGCTCCCGGTTCAGACCGGATTGCCCGATCCGGTAGCGATGGAGGCAGGTGGTTCGGAGAAATCCCTGCTCCCCCCGCCATTGCCCAGCTGAGCCGCACAATCATCAGAGGCTTTTTTTTTATTTTTAAAAGCATTTTTTCTACAACCTCTTTGGCCGAAAAAATGCTTTTAAAAGTAAAAAAAAAAAAAAAAAGCCTCTGATGATCGAGCGGCTCAGCTGGGATCGTCAGAGGTTTTTAAAAGCATTTTTTCTACAACCTCTTTGGCTGAAAAAATGCTTTTAAAAGTTAAAAAAAAGCCTCTGCCGATCAGGCAAGTCAGCTGGAATCGTCAGAGGCCGAAGAGGTTGTAGAAAAAAATGGTTTTAAAAGTAAAAAAAAAAAAAAAAGTTGGCCACGCCCATTCAGTCATATTACACCCTCCCCCAAGCCACACCCACAGAACCGGTAGTAACAACTTTTACATTTCACCACTGCCCCCAAGATAATGTTTTCAACCCACCCAGCAGGCTTATGGAAGTGCATCGAGGAAAGGAGACCCAGAGGCGATGTTTCGACAGGCGAAAACTATTTAATTTGAAACCGAAACACGCAAAGCCGTTAGTCTCAGGCAGGAGTTTTCCAAAGGAAGGGGTGCAAAAAATGGAATCTGCAGCAAGAAGGCATCCCACCCCCACCACCCCCAAAATAAAGGGTGGGGGGGTTTCCTTTCACTCGTGTGCTGCAAGTCAAGTTTCTAGACCTGGTGGTGTTGGTTTTTTTAACGCAGCTAAAACACTACAGCAAATGGGCCTGGTGGCTCAGCAGACTGATAGCATTGTGATTAAGACCAGCTGCCTGCAATTACTGCAAGTTCGAATCTCACCAGGCTCAAGGTTGACTCAGCCTTCCATCCTTTCTAAGGTAGGTGAAATGAGGACCCAGTTTGTGGGGGCAATAAGCTGACTTTGTATAAATATACAAAAGTATGAAGGCTATTGCTTAATGCATTGTAAGCCGCCCTGAGTCTCCGGAGAAGGGCGGCATATAAATCAAATTAAAAAAAAAAAAGTCAGCGCTTGGTGATTTTTTTTCAAGAGGTACACACCTTCCTTTCGTTTCCACTAGCCTTTCGTAGCAATTCAGTTTTACAGCTTTTCATATTTTCTCACGGAATACTTGGCAGGGAGAGGGGGCCTGTTGCATCTCTGGATGAGACACTGGCTGAACCCCAGTCTTTTTTTTCTTTTCTTTTTTTCCTTTTTGCAAATCCTGCCATGCTCGGCTCTCCCTTCTCCGCCTCCGGTCTCTCCCAGGGCAGGGAAGGAGATAACTGTCGGCACGCTGACTCGCAAAGAGATACAGCAGTCAACCTCCAATAAATCCGGGAAGAATTTATTTCAGAAAGTGTTTGTTTTTGTTCCCCTCCTTGGATTCCAGTTGTGCCTTTGAGGCCAGTCCACACCCAAAGTTATAAATTAACCGGGCCCACTTTGGAGCCCCTTCCCATTAGTCTCTCTCTCTGTCTCTAGATATTAAGGAAAGACCCTTGATCGGTATCCGCAGAATCTGGCTCCACGCAGCGACCTCTTCGTCGGACGACTCTGCGGTTCCGGTGGAATTTGGCGTAACAACGGAGACCTAGCGTGGGAGGAGAAAAAACATTGAGCAAAGTTTAAGGGGAAAATGTGTTGCGGCCGAATCAGAGGAGGAGGAGGGGTGGGAGTCGAGGTCAGCATCAAGGCAACCTGGGAGTTCCGAGGGGGAAGAGGGAATGGAGCGGTCAGCGATAGAGACGGAGGTGGAGCCTGGGCCGTCCGTCAGCCCTCCGATGGAGAGTCAAGAGCCTCCAGGTCTGGAGGCGGCTGATGAGGAGGAGGAGGAACAGCTGGGTCCAGTGCCTGATGCACAGATGCACAGAAGGCAGAGGAGAGGAGAGCAGTGGAAATCAATGGGCCGGTCCTTGGGACCGCTGCTAATGAAGCCCCCCTCTAGCTCTGGGGATAAAAGGCAGGGGGCGGAGATGAAGAGGTATGGCAGACAACTATTCATCTCCTTGCCAGACGGATTTGTTAGCTTTTTGCCGGGTTTGCCGGCACTCCTAATTAAGGGAATCTTTTGTGTTCACGTCAAAGGGTTAGTCGTGTTTGGGGAGCTGGGTCAGAACAAAAGGTCTTCAAACGAGGAAGACAATGTCACAATCCCCGGTTCTTTGTACACCCCCTCCCCCCGAGAGAGGGACCACCCCCCCCCTTGCCGAGAAACTTCTCCAGGTACCTTCGGTGCACATACAGTTGTCGTAACATTTGTTGTTAAGCCCACGGTTGTGCAGCTTGCAGAGGTGTTCGCGCAAATCACAACAGCTACCTGTGTTGGGTCAAACGATAGGTTTTAACACACAACCCAAAGCGGCATCGAATCAGCCCCGCGGGGAAATCCTGCCCTCTCGTAGACAGAACCCTTGTCTTTCTCCTTTCTGGCGAGGCTAGTCCTCATGAAATGCGGTGGCACCCACCTGACAGGCAGTCCAAGTGATGATCGCAGGGCTCCCCTTCGGCCGATGTGGTTTCGTTGCCGCTTTTGTGAGTCCGCCCTGGCAGGGCAACCGAGAGAAAGAAGAGGGAAAACGGGTCAAAAAAAGGGGTAGACGCTTCCTAACCATGAAGGGTCCTGTTGTGGTCTGCCAGCAGCCTGCGGAGCTGGCAGCGGAGGCTGTGGAAGGCCCGGATGAGGGCTCTGCATCAGAGGCAAAGATGGGGCCAGGGCCATCGGGGAGTGTTGTGCGGACTTCAGAGCCTCCAGAGGCTGACAGCAGAGAGGCAGAGGAACAGGAGGAGCCTGTTCCTAGTGCATGTATGAGAAATGCTGCCAGAAGGCAAGAGCAGATAAAGCAGAGAGGACGACTCGGGAGTAAGGCCAAGAGATGATTAGCCCCTCCCATAAGGCTTAAAAGACCAGCAATGGCTCTTGGCCTCTTTGCCGGAAAACAACGTTGAGAGAATTTGCTTCTTGTTTCACTGTATTCATTTCTTGTTGGCGTCTTCTGCTTCTGAACTTTTGCCAAGAAAAGCCTTTGGCAG
Source organism: Arizona elegans (assembly GCA_022577455.1). NCBI lineage: Eukaryota > Metazoa > Chordata > Lepidosauria > Squamata > Colubridae > Arizona > Arizona elegans. Next base: position 10,182,891 of record JAKOOJ010000023.1, read on the forward strand.
TTTGCCTAATTATACCAAGGTCGGTGATAAACTGAGGAATGGTGTTTTGAAGAATTTGCTTTCATTTAGTTTGGACTACGCTGAGAATGAGTTCATTCTCAGCTGTTCTAGTAAAGTCTGTTTGTTTTCGAACTGTTTGCATTTAATACTAACTACTTGGGCCTGGATCACAACAGCTCCGTCGAATCCTTAGGCCCGTCGGCCATCTCTTTTCTGTGGATTTCCCCAACCCAGCCAGGTGTTTACCTTTTTTCTGGTCAGAAGTCCACATGTCCAGCCGCAGGTCTTCGTAGTCCGTCCAGTCAAAGAGGGCCATGTCCAGAGTGGGCATAACGTCGCCCTCTTGCCACTCATGGAGTTGGGGCTGAGAGGAGATGGCCCGGACAGGAAGGGGATCCTCTATCAACGTTTGGGGCACGGGGCTGGGGAGAGAGGTGGGGGCCGAACCAGCCGCAGCCCCTTCCCCTTGGAAGGGCCGAAAATGTTCCCCAAGACTATCCGGCTTCTTCACCAAGGCCCGTGGTCTCAACTTGGAGCCTTTCCCTGAAAGAGGCAAGAACCAGAGCAGGAGCATCTCGCCAAGCTTCTGCCCTTCAGAGAGAGTGCTCCTATAGGTGGAGGCTTTGCAAAGCCCTACAAGGATCAGCTGGCAATTAGACCCGGGAAGGACTTTGAACTTCCGCTAACCAAAGCGCCTTCGCTTCAGGAGTCCAGTTCGCCTGGGAAGGTAAACTGCTCCTTACACTGGAGGTTCTCTCTCTCTCTCTCTCTCTCTCTCTCAGTGGAGGACTCATGTCAGCCGTCGTCGTACAGCAGACAGCCATTTTAAAAGCCTGGGGAAGGGACATCGGAGATCATCTATACCCAGTGGTGGGATTCAAGTAATTTAACAACTGGTTCTCTGCACTAATGATCGGCTGGGTGGGCGTGGCCATGGTGGGCGTGGCCAGGGGTGTGTGACAGGCAGCAATTGGCCTCCTGCACCCCCCCCCAACCGGGAGCAAAAAAGCCCCGTTTTGGGCCTAGCAGGCCTCCCTGCACTTACCTGGGAGCCAAAACGGGGCACGTGGGGATTCCTGGAAGGGGCGGGGAGGGGAGGGGCCAGCCAGCAATTTAACAACCGCTACGCCTGAACCAGCCGGAACCGGCCCAAACCGGCTGAATCCCACCACTTATACCTACCCTTCACTCAACACCCTACCGCAGGGTAACCGTGGCTCTTTTACCTCAGGAATTCTGGGAGTTGAAGTCCCATCGGTCCTAAACGGGCCATTGTTGCCCACCCGTGCCCTACAGAGATGCCGGCTAGACAAATGTCTACTAAACTCGCCACTTTCTTCATTTCCTCCCCTTCCCTCGTGAGGGATTGGGACCCCTCACTCTGCTCTGCTCCCCCTACCTCGGTGCTGTTTCAGCCTCTTCCTTCGCGTATGGCGCCGATGCGCCTGGCCGTGCTTCTTCGCCCTCTCGGATGCCGGGTTGTTGTGATTCTCCTGCTCAGGGTACGGGAAAGCAAACCCCACAAAAGCACCTTTCTGCCGGAGGTTGGCCGGCCGATCCAGCCCCCTCGATTCTGCACCCTCCAAGCTGGGACCGCCGGCTTCTCTGGAGCCTGCAGACCTGGGTGGCATCTCATCATGGTCTGTTTGCTGGTTATCCAGCCCTTGCCTGTGTCGGTACGGGGCGACTCGCATCCAGGAATCCCGGTTTGGGAAACTGTTGTCATTTTCGGGGACGTTGGCGGCCATCCGTGGCCCCGAGCTGAGACCACCGGTGGCCATCGGACAAATGAGCAGTACGGAGAAGAGCCAGAGGGAAGGACGAGCCATGTTTCCCTTCCCTGGAAATAGAAAAAAATAAGAAATGTATTTATTTACTCAACAAATGTACATAACTGACCATCTGAGTCCTGTTGGAGAAGGGCGATATACAAATTAAAACAAACAAACAAACAAATACATAAATAAAATAATCTCATGCCTAGAAGTGAGACCTCCAGGATCAGAAAGCATCCTTCCTAGAGAGGCACCGATGGAAAATTAGGCGGTTTTTTTTTTAAATACAAAATGTTTTATAGATGGCACTTACCCCCTCCTAGGTTAGCTAAAATGTTGAAAAATATGTCTAGCAAATGTTGGAGATGTAATAAAAAAACGGGCACATTTTATCATATGTGGTGGACTTGTGTTAAAGCAAAAAAAAAAAAAAAAAAAATCAGGCAAAAATACAAAAGATGGATAGGAAAGATAATAGGGAAATATGTAGATTTCAAACCTGAACTGTTTTTATTAGGGATGATATTAGAAAAATCTATCCTATCTATCTATCTATCTATCTATCTATCTATCTATCTATCTATCTATCTATCTACCTACCTACCTACCTACCTACCTATCTATCTATCATCTCTCTCTCTCTCTTATCTGTCTTCTTTCTCTCTTTTCGGTCTGTCTGTCTGTCTCTCTAATCTCTCTCTCTCTCTCTCTAATCTATTTTATCTGTCTTCTATCTATCATCTCTCTCTCTTCTTGGTCTGTCTGTGTGTCTGTCTGTCTGTCTTATCAGTCTCTCTCTCTCTCTCTCTTCTCTATCTATCTATCTATCTATCTATCTATCTATCTATCTATCTTATCTATCATATATGATGTCTGAAAAACCCCCATTTCCCCAAAAGCCACTTTTCTATCAGAATTCATTTCTGAGAAGGACGCAAAACATTTCCCGACAACGCTTTGAGGGAGTCGGCGTCTTCCCCTCTGTTTCCAGATGGGTCCCGTCTTCCCTTTCCAAACAATAGACCTCCCATTTTGGGGTTTCATCCTTCCCCCCCCTCCCCCAGCATTGAGGGAGGCAGCACACCCCCTCCTCATGCAGACCCAGGTTTGAATCCGAACATGTGCGCCAGCCAGCCCCTTGGGAAGCCATCCGGATGCAAATAGGGTCATTAATCAAGTGTGGCGTCCCGCTTGGAGAAGCAGCCCCCCCCCCTAAGCCCCAGAGGACCAAGTGACACATCGCCATGTACCAGCTGTTGCTCAAAATGCGGGTTTTTTTTTTTTTTTCTGGGGAGCATGCAAGACGAGCCGGTATTTTTGCTCCGCTTCCATTTCCCAGCTGCTCTGTCTTCAACGTGAAACTTCAGGAGGAGACATAAAAGAACCAGAGCAGTTGGCATACTTGCCAGCCTGGCAGAGTTACAAAATCTGCCCCCCCCCCCCCCTTTGGGTGACATCCCACCTCTGACATTTTGCTGCTTAAGGCAAATGCAGTGTGGTATCGGCCACCCCAAATTTGGGCACGAAGAAATGCCTAAATTCCGCATTCCGCCTTCACTATAAAGAAAAATAATCACGATTTCCCGAAGAACCCGTTCCTTCCCTTTCGCACAGAGCAAAAATCTCCCCATTTTAGCTTGTCATGGTTGTACGGCTGTAGGTAGGTGTTCTGCCCCAGCTACGGACCCCAAAGAACGCAGCACACACAAAGTTTGTACAAAACTTAATTTATTAAAATAACTCAGTCTTTTTCCAAACAAAGGCTGTTAATAAACTTTCTTAACAGCCTACAAGAAACCAAAGATAAAGGAATCACAATCTTACTAAGGTTGGCAGAAAGCCCAGAAGCAATTTGCAGAGAATCCAGACGCGAAGGAGAGTGAACTAAAGTTGTTCCCTGCAAATTGCTTCAGTCGGCGTTCCTCCTTAAATAGGCTAAGGAAGTGGCCAATTAGCCCCAAGCCTTACTCTCGAGGAGACCTCCTCCTGAGGCGCCACTCCTGCCTTTTGGCCGCTCTGCGTGCCCGTGCATCGAGAAAAGGCTCCTCCTCTTCTTCCTCTTCACTTATGGGAGCTTCTGGAGGTTCTGAAGGCCCTGGCTGAATCCCTGCCTCTGGCACCACATCTTCTCCAGCCTCCTCATTGTCTGACTCGGGTGCCAGCTGCACAGGCTGCTGGCGCAGCACAACACCAACCTCCTCGCTGTCAGAATCAGCTACAATCCGCACAGGCCGCTGATGGGCCACAACACTAGGCCTCAATTTACATCCGTCCCTCGGGCGACCGTTCGCAGTTATGATGGCACCGAAAAAAGTGACTCGGGAATGTTTTCACACTTCTGTCGGAGGTTAAAAGCCGCCAAGTTTCCAAAAGTCATCAGCCCTTAAATCAGGGGTGAAATGCGCCCGGTTCAGACCAGGTCGCTCGATCTGGTAGCGATCATGGCGGGTGGTTTGGAGAACCGGTAGCGATCGTGGCGTGAGGCTCCGCCCACCCGCCCGGTTGTTTTGTACCAGGGGTGAAATCCAAAATTTTTCCCTACCGGTTCTGTGGGCGTGGCTTGGTGGGCATGGCAGGGGAAGGGTATTGCAAAATCCTCATTCCTACCCTACTCTAGGGCCAGCCAGAGATGGTATATGCCGGTTCTCCGAACTACTCAAAATTTCCGCTACCGGTTCTCCAGACCGGTAGTTAAAAATGCTTTAAAAAGTAAAAGTAATTTTTTTGTCATCGCTCAGCTAATCATCGGAACTTTTTTTTTTTTTTTAAATTTTTAGGCATTTTTTTTTACTACCAGCTTGGGCGAATAGGTAGTTAAAAAAGGCTTTTAAAAAGTTTTTTTTAAAAAAAGGCTCCAACGATCACAGCTGGGCTGTGCGATTATCTGAGTCTTTTTTTCTTTTTTAAAGCATTTTTTTACTACTTGGTCACCCGAGCCGGTAGTAAAAAAATGCTTTTAAAATGTAAAAAAAAAAAAAAGCTCTGATGATCACAGCTGTGGCACATGATCATCGGAACCTTTTTTTAATAGGGGTGGGGTGGCGTTTTTGCTCCCAACTAGATCAAAAACCTGGGGAGGGGGTGGTTTGGCAAAAAACGGGGGATGGGGCTGTGCGTTTTTGAAAGAAAGAGAGAGAAAGAAAGAAAGGGAGGGAGGGAAGGAAGGAAGGAAGGAAGGAAGGAAGGAAAGAAAAAGGAGAGGAAGGAAGGACAACAAACCTGGCACTAGACCCAGCAGCTTCAGAAGATAATCCAGGGCTGGAAGGGAGCTCAAGGTCATCTAGTCCAACCCTACTTCGGCAGGACATTCTTAGTGAGTTTCTGTCTTTTGATCCCCCAGTCACGTGGTTACATAGCCACGCCCACCCAGTCACATGACCCTCACCCACCAAGCCACACCCACCAAGCCACGCCCACAGAACCAGTAGGAGAGAAATGTAGATTTCACCACTACCTTAAACCAGGGGTGAAATCCAGAAGGTTCTGACAGGTTCTGGAGAACCGGTAGCGGAAATTTTGAGTAGTTCGGTGAACCAGCAAAAACCATCTCTGGCTGGCTCCAGAGTGAGGAGGGAATGGGGATTTTGCAGTATCTTTCCCCCAGGAGTGAGAGGGAATGGGGATTTTGCAGTATCCTTCCCCCAGGAGTGAGGAGGCAATGGGAATTTTGCAGTATCCTTCCCCCAGGAGTGAGAGGGAATGGGGATTTTGCAGTATCCTTCCCCCAGGAGTGAGGAGGCAATGGGAATTTTGCAATATTCTTCCCCCAGGAGAGAGGAGGGAATGGGGATTTTGCAGTATCCTTCCCCTGCCACGCCCACAGAACCAGTAGGGAAAAATTTTGAATTTCACCGCTGCCTTAAACCAGTGTTTATTAACCTTGGCAACTTTAAGAGGTGCGGACTTCAGCTCCCAGAATTCCCCAGCCGGTCACGGGGAATTCTGGGAGTTGAAGTCCACACCTCTTCAAGTTGCCAAGGTTGAGAAACACTGACTTGAGTGAAGATTGTCTGGTTTAATTAAAACAAATCACAATAACCCCCAAATAATTGCAGCAGCCCCTTGGTCACATGATCAATTCGGATGCTTGGCAACTGGCATGTACTTATGACGGTTGGGAAGGGTCCATTGTTTGGAAAGGGAAGACGTGACCCATTTAGAAATGGAGGGGAAGGCGCCGACTCGCTCAAAGCGTTGCCTGGAAACGTTTTGCGGCCTTCTTGGAAATAAATTCTGCTAGAAATCTCTATGGCCACGTGATCAGAATCTGGACTCTTGTCAACTGGCTCATATTTATTTAAAATGCGGCAAAACTCACTGAATCAACGTTTCGTTTAGCAACAGAAACTTTGGACTCAATCGCGGTCATACGTTGAGGACTTCCTGGTCTTCCTTGAAGCATTTGGAGGGCCAAAGCTAAAAACAAACCAGCTCCTTCAAGGCTCCTCGCTCTCGAAGGCCAAAAAATGAGTGAAAAAATCCGCAGAAGCAGGTTGGAAAAATGTCAAAGCGACCAGCGGTGGGTTTCAGAAATGCTTACCACTGGTTCGCCCCATGACTTGCAAGCATGTTATTTGCTTGCCCATGTTCCTTCCACGCATGCGCCCAGCCTCAAAAACATGGCTAAATAGGACGGCATTACGCCAGGGTGGGCCGACCCGCCGTCGCCGCTACCAATTCGCCCGAACCAGTACGAACCGGCTGAATACCACTTCTGAATGTGACCGCCTGAAATTCCCAACGAGCTGCAAACCCGGTAGACCAGATGGGAAAAACAACAGTTTTACCAAACCTTGAGGAAACAACGTTGTTTTGTTCGAACCGGCTGAATACCACTTCTGAATGTGACCATCTGAAATTCCCAACGAGCTGCGAACCCGGTAGACCAGATGGGAAAAACTACGCTTTTCCAAACCTTGAGGAAACACAACGTTGCTTTGTTTCCGAAACAGCAAACAATACAATGTGCACAATGCCAAAAGTGTTCGTCCTCTGAGGGAAGCTTTCGCACATTCACAAGTCCAGTGTCCTTTTGAATTCCACCCCCCCATCCCCACCAGGGCATCGCGTAGAAGCAAACCGGTCTCTTTGCCAAGCCACAAAACAGGTGCGGCATTCACACTGTGACACCCACCCCACCCGCTCTCTTGATACTCCCTATCTGGACGACGACTTTGCGGGAAAAAGGATGCTGAGAGGATAATAACAAAACCCACAATCGGTAGCTCCGGGGACAAGCGATTATTGTGTTGCGTTTCCAAGCTAGATGTTCCAAAAAGGAGCACATCGGTGGGACTTGGCAAGGGGTCAGGATGGCCTTCGAGTCCATGCGAAACCAAGCTGGGCACGCCAGCCACCATGCCATGAGCGACGGGGAGGAGGGGGGGGGAAAAGGGGGAAACCCCCATTGTTGGCAAAATTGAGTTTTTCCTGCCCCGCTGAGCCAGCTTCCATCTGCTGTCTCCGAAATTCCAGTGGCGGAGGCCGTTTGGACCACAGCCACAAGCGCTTGTGTAAAACGACAGCCCTGTTTCCTTCTTCCCAAAGTCTCCCCCCCTCATGCCCGCAGCATCCCCCCCACAAAGATGCATTTGGCACCCCCTACTCTTGCAATTACTCTTGATTATTTCCGGGGTGTTGAATCGGGTTTATAAAGAGTTTTTTTTTTTCCCCACCATCTTTCAGTCTCTTTTGTTTTCCAAGCCGACCCCTGCTTTGATTTTAGGAAAATCGCACCCCCCCACCACCCCGTCCTCCCGCCCCCTGCAACCGCCTCAAATTCAGAAGCTGCAGTGCGAATCCGTCTGGGGATACTTGAAATTTGGCTCTTTTTTAATCCATTTCAGGATGTGGGGGGCTGCATTCAGCTCTAAGCAGCCCCCTCCTCACCTTGCACCCACCCCGGGAGATGAACTCATGAAGTATTTCAGTCTTCTACAGTTTCAAGGCTTCAATACAAATAGACCTCAACGTACGGCTTACAAGAGAAGTCAAAATATCCATTGTTAAACAAGACAGTTGTTAATCAGAATAGAACTGGAAGGGACCTTTGGAGGTCTTCTAGTCCAACCCCCTGCTCAAACAGGAAACACTATCCCATTTCAGACAGGAAGCTGTCCGGTCTCTTCTTAAATCGCCCCCACCCCTCAGTGATGGAGCATCCCACGACTTCTGGTGGCAAGCTGTTCCACTGGTTAATTGTCCTCACTTTTAGGAAGTTTCTGCTTAATTCCAGGTTGTTTCTCTCTTTGATTAGTTTCCATCCATTGTTTCTTGTCCTGCCTTCTTTGGTGCTTCTGGGAAGCGGTATATAAGTCTAAGCGGTATTCCTTCCTTCCTCCCTCCCTCCCTCCCTCCCAGTGGTTAGAATGTGGTATTGCGGGCTAACTCTGCCCACAGCCAGGAGTTCGATCCTGACCGGCTCAAGGTTGACTCAGCCTTCCGTCCTTCCGAGGGGGGTAAAATGAGGACCCAGATTGTTCTGGGGACAAGAGGCTGACTCTGTAAACTGCTTAGAAAGGGCTGTGAAGCGGTATATAAGTCTAAGTGCTATTCCTTCCTTCCTTCCTTCCTTCCTTCCTTCCTTCCTTCCTTCCTTCCTTCCTTCCTTCCTTCCTTCCTTCCCCATCATAAATATGAGTCAGTTGCCAACCAGTCGGATTTCGATCACATGACCACGGGGAGGCTGCGACAACGGTAAAAATACAGCCCTAGATCTCTTTTTTTTCCAATGCTGTTGTAACTTCGAAGATCACTAAACGAATGTCTGTAAGTAGGGGATTACCTATATTGCAGCCTGGTCTTATTTTGTAAACGCAAATAACTTTGCTCTTGTGCGTTAAACCATACAGGTAGTCCAGTGATGGTTTACCCCCAGTGGTGAAATGTAAAATTTGTTACTACCAGTTCTGTGGGCGTGGCTTGGTGGTGGTGGGGGTAATATGACTGAGTGGGCGTGGCCAACTTTTTTTTTTTTTACTTTTAAAACCATTTTTTCAGAGGTTGTAAAAAATGCTTTTAAAAGTCTCTGACGATCCCAGCTGACTTGCCTGATCGGCAGAAGCTTTTCTTTTTTTTTTAAGCCTCTGATGATCCCAGCTGACTTGCCTGATCAGCAGAGGCGCTTCTTTCTTTTTTTTAAAGCCTCTGACGATCCCAGCTGATTTGCCTGATCGGCAGAGGCTTTTCTTTTTTTAAAAAGCCTCTGTTGATCCCAGCTGATTTGCCTGATCGGCAGAGGCTTTTCTTTTTTTTAAAAGCCTCTGATGATCCCAGCTGACTTGCCTGATCGGCAGAGGCTTTTCTTTTTTTTAAAGCCTCTGACGATCCCAGCTGACTTGCCTGATCGGCAGAGGCTTTGTTTTTACTTCGAAAAGCATTTTTTCGGCCAAAGAGGTTGTAGAAAAAATGCTTTTAAAAATAAAATAAAAAGCCTCTGATGATTGCACGGCTCAGCTGGGCATGGGGGTGGGGAGGGATTTTTGCTACCGGTTCTCCGAACCACCCGCCACCATCGCTACCAGATCGAGCGATCTGGTCTGAACCAGGAGCATTTCACCCCTGGTTGCTCCCCCAGTTTGGACCAGTTCGTAAGAACCGATAGTAAAACCGGCGGAGGCTCAGCCCACCGACCCCGACGTCATCAGGAAGTTTTGTGTATACGCAGAAGCACGGGCAGCCCCGTTGCGAACCGGTAGTAAAGGTAAGTAGAACCCACCCCTGAGGGTAGTCCTCGAGTTACAACAGTTCATTTAGTGACAGTTTGAAGTTACAAGATTTATGACCGTTTTTCACACTTACAACCGTTGTAGCATCCCCGTGGTCCTGTGATCAAAATTCAGACGCTTGGCAACTGCTTCGTATTTATGACCGTTCATGTTTCCCGGGGGGGGGGTTGTCCCGTGATTCCCTTTTGCGACCTTCCTGACCAGCAAAATCAACGGGGAATCCAGATTCACTTAACAACCATGTTACTATTTTAACAAATGCAAGGGTTCACTTAACAACGGTGGCAAGAAAAGTCGTAAACCGGGACAAACTCCCTTAAAGAAATGTTTCGCTTAGTGACATACATTTTTGGGCTCAATGGTGGTCGTAACCTGAGGACTACCTGTAATTCTAAATATTCTTCAATGTCTTCTTCGGTTAACTCAGTAGGATCCTCCGTGGAGATTTTTTTGTGTTACAGAACTCAAATCTCATCCGGAATTAGCTTTGAGAGTCCTCAAACCTTCCTTCCTTCCCTTCCCTTTGATGATGCCCCATCCAGGGGTGAAATCCAGCAGGTTCTGACAGGTTCTGGAGAACTGGTAGCGGAAATTTTGAGTAGTTTGTAGAACCGGCAAATACCACCTCTGGCTGGTCTCAGAGTGGGCTGGGAATGGGGATTTTGCAATATCCTTCCCCCAGGAGTGAGGAGGGAATGGGGATTTTGCAGTATCCTTCCCCTGTCACACCCACCAGGCCACGCCCACAAAGCCACGCCCACAGAACCGGTGGTAAAAAAAAAATGGATTTCACCACTGCGCCCATCCAGACCAAAACTAGGCCTGACTCCCACTTAGCTTCCTGAAATCAGCCAAATAAAACACATCTGGGGAAAAAAACAAGAAAATAACCTCCTTTCTGAACATCACTGGGGCATATTTTCCAAAAGGTATTTGATTTCAGTTTTAAATATTTTAAATAACTAGGCGGTAACCCGAAGGCGGCTGGGGAAAACACCCCATCCATGAAGCAATTGCCAGTGAGAACTGCAAAAATGGCATTGAAATTCTGTCAGAGGTGAAAGAGTCACAAAGTTTCAGAAAGTCATCAGCCCTTAAGTTAAGTTTCCCCCCCCCCCAATCTCGGCCATTGTTAAGAGGTGTGGATTTCAACTCCCAGAATTCCCCAGCCAACATAGCTGTGTTGTGGCTCCGTTACCGGAGCCTGTGTCATCGGCAGGAGAGGACTCTGAGAGTGAAGGGGAGGAGTTGGCAAGGCCTCCCTCTCCAGGATCCTCCTCTCTGGCAATGCCTTCGGTGTCCGCTGAAGGGCAAGAGATAGGGCCAGGGCCAAGCACGTCCACGCAGCCACAGATGGACAGTGATGAGGGTAATGAGTCTTGGCTGGACCCACGCCAGCGTCACAGAGATAAGCGCGCACAACAGAAGAAAGGGCGTGTCCGAGATTAGGCTGAGTCACTGGACCACACCCCACAGGATATAAAAGGGAGCGTGGTGGCCAGTCAAACCTTGTGACGAACAAAGCTGAAAGCTTCCACGCCATTCTGCATTGCCGGATTTTTTACTATAAACTTTGCTGGAGTATCTCTGGACTTGATTAATTCCGTAATTATTGAGCTGCTTTCCTTTGATGTATCAGAAGCGGGGAGAAGTTATCTCTCCTCTTCGTAAATAATAAACTCTTGGCAGGCAGCCACTAGGTTGTTGCCAAGTTCCGTTATCATAAGGAAAAGGATTTTGCCGGCTGGTTTGGTCTTTAACTCCTGAACGTCTGTTGGTGTGTGTGCGTGGGGTTGGGGACAGAACAGGCTGACTGGGGAATTCTGGGAATTGAAGTCCACATCTCTTAAAAGTGGTCAAGGTTGAGAAACATGAGTGACTATTGGGTGGTTTACTTAAGACAAATCACAATAATAACCACTAAATAACCAAGCGGATTTTTAAAAATGTACCCAACGCTTACAAACTATACCTTCCAGTTAACTGAAGCTGCAAAGATGCAGTTTAGCAGTAACAGTCGGAAGGGACCTTAGAGGTCATCTAGCTCAACCCCCAGCTCATGCAGGAGATCTATACTAGGGATTCAAACCGCTGAACTGCTAACCTTTCTGATCGACAAGCTCAGTGTCTTAGCCACTGAGCCATGTAGTCAAGCTAGTTTTATTTTCTTAAGCAAGTCCACAAACTCGGGGTAAACAAACCCAGATAAAATCAGAATTAGAAAATGTAGAGTCTGGGAATGAAAGGCTGGCAGGAAAATAAAACCTTTATTGATTGATTGATTGATTGATTGATTTCTCTTTCTCCCTCTTTTTAAATATTTTAAATATTTTTTAGTATTTTTAATATTCAAAGTTTAAATTTGTTTTAAATTGATTGGGTTTTAAATTTGTCTGGGCCAAACTATTTAATTTGATTTTATTTCTGCTTTTTAAATTTTGTATGTATGTATTTTATTGTTGGCTGTTCACCGCCCTGAGTAGGGCGGTATATAAATCAAATAAAAGAAAAAGAAAAAAAAATAAAAGATTGATTGATTGATTGATTGGTTCGATTTATATGTCGCCCTTCTCCGGAGACTCAGGGCGGCTTACAATACGTTAAGCAATAGCCTTCATACTTTCGATTGGACTAACGACATGCCAAACCAAGCATTGACATGTCTCGCGAAGCTCGAAGCAAACAGAGATATTCCCGCTTGGCAAATTTAACCCACATTTGGAGTTAAAAACCCTTGTTATTCTAACTTTTTTTTTGGCACAGAGAGAGATGGACTAGAGAAGGTGGACTTCAAATTGTCATTTGAAGTTTTGAACCAAGGACAAATTCTTTATGTTTGTAAAAAAATAAAGATCCCAAGCAGCCCTCTTTTCTGAAAGCCAGTCAGCCTTGATCACAACAGGAGGGGGATAAAATTGGCAATCGACTCTGCTCGGTGGGGTGTGTTTGTGGGGACGGTGAAAGAACTGGCTTGTGCAAATCTGTCCGAAGAAAAGATAAAACCCTCTAAAGAGGTATTTAACAACAACACACACACACACACACAAAAGGGAGAGTAGGGAGATAAAGAAACTGCCAGAATTATCGCTAGTGGACAACGTAAATTTTATCTGCAATTTCAAACCGCAACTCACCCTTCATTTGGGACATTTTTTAAAAAAATATATAAATGCATTTTAAAAAAAATTTTTTTTCTGAGTGTATCCCTTGGAGGCAAAAGGAGAGGGGGGGGGAAATGGGGGCTTTTGTTTGCATTCTGCAGGGAGAAGATAAATGCTAGAGTGTATAAATTATAATGTTATCCCCATCATTATTTGGGGATTTATTGATTAATGGGCTTAAATCCCACATCCCCCCCCCACCAGCCAAAGGATTCAGCATTTTAGTCCCTTTGTTATAACTACAGCACAGTTTTTTTTAAAAAGGCAACCAGGAGGGACTGGCCACAAAAGCCAGTCCCATGCCAATCAAATACACACATGGAATGCAACGATTGCAAATGAAGTTTTTAATGTCCGTCCCTAACTGCACTGAATTATATCCACAGCTTGTTCCTGTCCCAGCTCACCTTTGCCAAGGAGGTTCCCAGGAGGAGGGCAGGGAAAGAAATAATTTTGAAAATGAAGTTTGTTTGTTTGTTTATTTATTTATTTATTTATTTATTTTTAATTTGATTTATATGCCGCCTTTCTCCGGAGACTCAGGGCAGCTTACAATGCGTTAAGCAATAGCCTTCATACTTTTGTATATTTATACAAAGTCAGCTTATTGCCCCCCACAAACTGGGGGCAATAATTTAAATTTATTTAAATTTGTATACTGCCCTTCTCTTACTGGACTCAGGGAGGTGCACAGCCAAGAATAAAAAAAAAAATTCCAATACAGAATTTGAAATTATGAAAAGAATTATAGAAATTTGGCCCAAAATTTAGAACAATCCACATTACAATTTAAAATATCCAAGGGTTGGGGTGGGAGGGGGGGTTTACGCCAGTCCAGCTTGATGAAACAAAAGAGTTTTTAGAGTTAATAAAATACACCCCCCCCCCAAAAAAAAAACACAGAAGATTCGAGGAGTTTCCCCCACCCCGTCCCCACAACTTCTGGAAAATATAGATAGATCCTGCTTTTTAATTTCTTCAACCGAACGCAGATTTCATAGGTCTGGAGGAGATGGAACATTTTTAATTTTCTGTTTTTTTTTTTAACCTAAAGTCTGGGATTGGAGGCAGATTGGAAGGGTCCAGAGGGCACCCCCTACCTGTCCTCTGCCCCCCACTTCCCCCCCTCCATGACCCTCCCCATCACTGCCCAAAGCTACTCACCCACTCAGAGCGATAGAGAGGGACTTACCAGCTGGCTGGTTCTGCCTTCTTTGAGAGACTGGTCCAGCTAGCGGCAAAGCAGAGGGTTGGAGTGGGGGGGGGGGGAAAGCTGGGCCTGGGGTCCTCCCTTGCCTCCTGGGAGGGAAGGAGGGGGGTCTGGAAGAAGAGAAGTGGAGGGTGTGAAGAGGGGGTGTGTTTTGGCTGGCTTTATTTATTAATTTTTAGTGGGAGGAGGAATAAGAAGGGATCGCTGGTGGGCATTGCAAAGAGGGGAGGGTCTCTCTCTCTCTCTCTCTCTTGCCCCCCTCCCCAAATCGGGACCCAGCACAACAAAGGGAACAAAGAGCTGGGATGCAGTCAGTGGATCATTGCAGCCCCAGAGAAGAAAAGGGCACCATGGGGAAATGCCAGATGAGGAGGAGTGGATCTATATTTCCCCCCTCCCTCCAAGGGGATACGAGGATTGGGGGGGGGGATTTTTTTTTTTTAATTTGATTTATATGCCGCCCTTCTCCGGAGATTCAGGGTGGCTTACAGTGCGCTAAGCAATAGCCTTCATCCTTTTGTATATTTATACAAAGTCAGCTTATTGCCCCCACAAACTGGGTCCTCAATTTACCTACCTTAGAAAGGATGGAAGGCTGAGTCAACCTTGAGCCTTGGAGAGATTCGAACCAGCAGAAATTGTAGGCAGCTGTGTTAATAACAGGGTGCTTAGACCACTGTACTATCAAGGCTCATTTAACCCCCTGCCAGGCACAATCTCACCCCCACCCCACTTCATTTCTGCCTACCTCGCAGCCCCTCTTCCTCTCCCCAGCCTCCAGCCTCCATCCCCTTCCCAGGTGCATTGTGGGAAACTCCCCAAAGTAAGAAAGAATGCTTAACAAGAGGTGGGGGGAAACCGGCCGGTCGGAAGAGCCTCGAGGGAGGGGGGGATGCCAAGCAGGGGAAAAGCCTCCTCTCCCCCCCCCCATATGAAGGAGGAGAACCTCACCTGTCTAGCTGAAGCTCCAGCTTAGCCATTTGCAACTGGGAGTCCATCTGTGGTCCTTGTGAGGTGGGTGGGTGGGTGGGTGGTGGGCTGATGGTACCGTGTTTTAGCTCCCCCCCCCGCTTTGAGATCGTTCCCCACACAAAAGGGGCGTGGGGTCAGACCTCCCCCCTTTCCTGCTTACTCGGGAGTAAAAAGCTCGCAAGGGAAGAAGGAGCGTGGGCGCAGCTCCTGCAGCTGGGTGGCTCCTCTCCTCCACCATCTCCTGTGACCCCGAATCCCCCCATCCCCGTTGCTTGTGTTCCAGAGCCCATCAGCCCCAGCCCAGGGAAAGAACGAAAAAAAGTAAAAAAGAAGGAAGGAAGGGGAGAAAGGGAAGGAAGGAGAAAAGGGAGGGAGAAAGGAAGGAAGGAAGGAAGGAAGGAGAGAAGGAAAGAAGGAAGAGAAAGGGAAGGAAGGAGAAAAGGGAGGGTGGGAGAGAGGAAAATGAATGAATAAATGAATGATGGAGGAAGGGAGGGAGGGAAGGAGGAAGGGAAGGAAGGAAAATGAATGACGGAGGAAGGGAGGGAAGGAGGAAGGAAGAGGAGAAAGGGAAAAGGAGAAAAGGGAGGGAGGAGGGAAGGAAGGGAGGAGAATGAAAGAGGGAGGGAGGGAGGGAGAGGAGAAAGGGAGGGAGGGAGGAATGAATGAATGAGGAAGGAAGGAAGGAAAGAAGAGGAGAAAGGGAAGAAGAGAAAGGGAGGGAGGGAGGAAAATGAATGAATGAGGAAGGAAGGAAGGGAGAGGAGAAAGGGAAGGAGAAAAGGGAGGGAGGGAGGAAGGAAAATGAATGAGGGAGGGAGGAGGGAAGAGGAGAAAAGGAGGGAGGGAGGAAAATGAATGAATGAGGAAGGAAGGAAGGAAGGAAGGGGAGAAAGGGAAGGAGAAAAGGAAGGGAGGGAGGAAGGAAAATGAATGAATGAGGGAGGGAGGGAGGAGGGAAGAGGAGAAAGGGAGGGAGGGAGGAAAATGAATGAATGAGGAAGGAAGGAAGGAAGAGGAGAAAGGGAAGGAGAAAAGGGAGGGAGGAGGAAGGAAGATGAATGAATGAGGGAGAGAGGGAGGAGGGAAGAGGAGAAAAGGAAGGAAGGAGAAAAGGGAGGGAGGAGTGAAGGAAGGAAAATGAATGAATGAGGGAAGGAGGAAGAGGAGAAAGGGAAGGAAGGAGAAAAGGAAGGAGAAAAGGGAGGGAGGGAGAAAGGAAGGAAAACGAATGAATAAATGAATGGAGGGAGGGAGGAGGGAAGGAAAATGAATGAATGAGGGAGGGAGGGAGGAAGGAAGAGGAGAAAGAGAAGGAAGGAGAAAAAGGAGGGGGGAGTGAAGGAAGGAAAATGAATGAATGAGGGTAGGAGGAAGGAAAGGAAGAGAAAGAGGAGGAAAGAGAGAATGGTGGGAGGAAGGAAAATGAATGAATGAGGAAGAAAGAAAGAAAGGAAAGAAAGAAAGGAGAAAGAGAAAGAAAGAAAGAAAGAAAGAAAAGAAAAGAAAGAAAGAAAGAAAGGAAAGAAAGAAAGGATAGAAAGAAAAAGAAAAAGAAAGGAGAAAGAAAGAAAAGAAAGAAAGAAAGGAGAAAGAAAGAAAGAAAGAAAAGAAAGGAAAGAAAGAAAGGAAAGAAAGAAAGGAAAGAAAGAAAAAGAAAGGAGAAAGAAAGAAAAGAAAGAAAGAAAGGAGAAAGAGAAAGAAAGAAAGGAAAGAAAGAAAGAAAAAGAAAGAAAGAAAGAAAGAAAGAAAGAAAGAAAGAAAGAAAGAAAAAGAAAAAGAAAAAGAGGCAGCCGGATCTCCACGGAGCTCGGGCGCTAAGACCGCGGGCGAGAGAGCGAGAGAGAGCCGGGCAGGGCGCGTCCAACAGCCGCTCCGCCTTCCGCCGCCATCAGCCCCGAGCAGCCTCCGCCGGGAAGGTAAGCGCCAAGCCGGTTTCCCCCAGGAGGGGCTGCAGCGATGGGCGCCCGGTTGGGGAAGGGCAGCCGCTGCACAGCTGGCCCGGGGGGGGAGGAGGAATCCAGCGGTTTAACCCCCCCCAACCTCTCTTTTTCCTTATTATACTTTGTGTTTTTCTTGGCAAAAAGCCCCTCCGGGAAAGATGACCACGCTAACGCGCCAGGACCTCAACTTTGGACAAGGTACCACCAGGAGATCTTCGGGTTTTCTTACTAAGGCTGGGATCCGGATGCATTGCAAAGCCCTTGGGGTCCAGCTTTCTCAAGTTTATTTATTTTATATATTTTACAACTGTAGCAACACATTTGAACAGTGTGGCACCTGAGCGTGATACATTTTGATACAAATAAAATAATAATTAATATTAATACCAAGGAGCCTTGGTAGGACAGTGGTCTAAGGCACCCTGTTATTAAACTGGTTATTAAGACCAGCTGCCTGCAATTACTGTAAGTTCGAATCTCGCCAGGCTCAAGGTTGACTCAGCCTTCCATCCTTTCTAAGGTGGGTAAAATGAGGACCCAGTTTGTGGGGGCAATAAGCTGACTTTGTATAAATATACAAAAGTATGAAGGCTATTGCTTAACGCATTGTAAGCCGCCCTGAGTCTCCGGAGAAGGGCAGCATATAAATCTTATTAAAAAATAAAATAAAATAATCGTATTGGTTTCACTTGACAAGCCTATATAATTCTAGTAATAAGATACGTCCGTTTTATTAAGTTATAATCTTTCATTATTGAGATATTCAATATTTCAAGGTGTCGTTTTTATGCCAGTTGCCCTATTCTAAGTGTCATACCTTTTTAATACAATGAATCATATTGATTATGTTTAGCCACCTTCATAATTCTAATTCTAATTCTAATTCTAATTCTGGGTTAAAAATCTTTTAATTGGGGAATTTTATGGGTAAGGGGTTTTAAATTGGGGAAGCCAAAGATAAATTTAATTTCATTTTTATAGTATTTTAATGTTTGTATTGTGTGTTTTTAATTTTGGC
The DNA here is from genome assembly GCA_022577455.1 of Arizona elegans. Lineage (NCBI taxonomy): Eukaryota > Metazoa > Chordata > Lepidosauria > Squamata > Colubridae > Arizona > Arizona elegans. The sequence goes on from JAKOOJ010000023.1 coordinate 10,200,697, forward strand.
TGTTCACTGCCCCGAGTCCTTCGGGAGAGGGGGCGGTATAAAAATTTAAAAAATAAAAAAATAAAATAAATAATAATAATAATCATCATCATCATAATCATCATCATAATCATAATAATAATAATACATTTATGTTAAATGAAAATCTTCCATTATTTGCTTGTTCAGTTTATAATCCTCCATTATTTAGTTATTCAGTATTTCAGTTATGTTATTTTTATGTCAATCACCATATTCTGCATGTCATAGATTTTAATATAAATAAAATATTTTTAATCAGGTTTGTTACAGCTGGCCACTAGTAACAATATACGTACGTTTTATTAAATCATAATCTTTCATTATTGAGTTATTCAATATTTCAAGGTGTCGTTTTTATGCCAATCGCCCTATTCTAAGTGTCATTCCTTTTTAATACAAATAGAATATTATGAATCATATTGATTACATTTAGCAAGCTTTATAATTCTAATAATAATAATAATAATAATAATACAAACATTTATATTAAATGAAAATCTTCCATTATTTACTTGTTCAGTTTATAATCCTCCATTATTTAGTTATTCAGTATTTCAGTTATGTTATTTTTATTTTTTTTTATTTTTATTTTTTTTTAAAGAAATTTTATTGATTTTCCAAAACAAAAAAGAAAATATACAATCAATCTCTGCTATCGGAGGTACAGTGTATTTACAATATAGTGAAACAAAAATTGGGAAACATAAGGCTTCAGTCTTAACTATACATGATACTATACAATATGACTATAATACATGTGCCAGGTCAAAGTTCTAAAGTCATGTTTTCGTCTTATTTTTAAGCCAATGGTACCAAATACCCCATACATCATAGTATCTTGAGTTATCCTCATTTTTTAACTCGCTTGTCAGTTTTGCCATTTCTGCGCACTCTAAGATCTTATTTATTAGAGTATCTTCTGAGGGTAAAAGTTTGTTTTTCCACCATTTTGCAAAGGCTAATCTAGCCGATAATCTGGATTATCAATTGGGTTTTGTTGTTGTTTAGGCCCTCTTCAGTTATGCCTAGGAGGAAAAGTTCCGGAACTAGGGCTACCTCCTGTCCTGTTATTTCACAGAGCCAGTGTTGGATTTTGGACCAGTACTTTTTAGTCTCAGGGCAAGTCCACCATAGGTGATAAAAGGTGCCGACCGATTTTCCACATTTCCAACATATGGGAGAGAGATTTGGAAACATCTTAGCTAGCTTCGCAGGGGCTAGATACCACCTATGAAGCAATTTGTAATGGTTTTCCCTAAATGTTGTCGATTTGGTTATTTTATAATTTCTATTCCAAGCTATCTCCCAATCGTTGAAATTTAATCTATATCCTAGGTTTTTTTCCCAGATGTTTAATTGTCTTTTTGCTATAGACTCTGCCTTATCTTCATCTAATAAAAAGTGATAAATTTTTGTTAACATTTTTTTTTCTGGTCCCCAAATTATTTTGTCAAAATTTCCATGTTTCGCTGCTATTCCAAATTTGTCTCTGTCTTTTTGGAATCTTGAATTGATCCGAATATAATTCCACCAGTCCAAACTAAAGCCCTGCTCCCTCAATAGCTCCAGGGATTTTAGTTTCCCTTCTTCATCGAGGATGTCTTTATATGTACCCCATTTTTGATCATCTCTCCTAATTGGAGCCGCCAGCGATTCCATAATAGAGAGCCAAATGGGTACCTTAGTATAGATCTTCTGTCTAATTTCGATCCACGAAAATGAGGGTCTCCCTGATTTTATGCTTATGAAAATAGGATTTTTTCTTATTCTTTATATCCCAGAGATGAGAATGCCATCCTTCTAGGAGGTCATGACCTTCCAAAGTCAGAGTTCTCCTATCCTGTAACTTGATCCACTCCTTGATCCAAATTAATTTTGCGGCCTTTTGATATAGTTCCCAGTCAGGGAGCCCAAAGCCTCCCAGATTCCTTTTCCCTTGGAGTATCTTAAAAGAAATCCTCAATTTCTTACCCTCCCACAAAAAGTTCCTGATGTATTTGTTCAGGTCCAAAAAGAATTTCTTGTCTAGTGGTAGCGGAATATTTTGGAATAGAAACAGAATTTTTGGTAAGATGTTCATTTTGATCGCTGCAATTTTACCAATCAGAGACAATTTGAGCTTTTTCCATCTTTCAAGGTCTTGGTGTGTTTTCTGTAAAAAGGGAGTATAATTATCCTCTTTTAGTGAGGAGAATCTCGCGGTAATCCATATTCCCAGATACTTTATTTTCCTAACTATCTGGAGGCCTAATGATTTTTCCAATTCTTCCTTTTGTAAATCTGTCATGTTTTTCACTATAATTTTGGTTTTATTCTTATTAAGTTTTAGGCCCGCCACCTCTCCATACTCCTGGATTTCCTGCATTAATTTTACACCAGATTCTAGTGGGTCTTCCATTATGAGGGCTACGTCGTCCGCGAAAGCTTGGGTTTTGAAGGTTTCATTCCTAATCTTTAATCCCTTGATCTCTTTGTTGGCTCTTATCTTTCTGAATAGCACCTCTAGCGCCAGGATATATAGTAAGGGAGATAAAGGGCATCCCTGTCTCACTCCTTTTTGGATCTGGAACGACTGGGTTCTATCTCCATTCACTAGAATGTTTGCCCTCTGGTTTTTATATATGTTCTCAATCATCTTCCTAAAGTTGATACCAAATCCCATTAGATCAATTTGATTTATCATAAAGGTCCAGTTCAAATTGTCGAATGCCTTTTGGGCATCGACAAACATTAAGGCCAGCTGTTTTTCGGGATGTTGTTCGTAATATTCAAAGGTGTTTAAAACTGTCCTCAAATTGTCCCTGATCTGTCTCCCTGGGAGAAAGCCATTTTGGTCTTTATGAATCCAGCGATTTAATATTTTTTTGAACCTCTCCGCAATTATATTCATGAACAGTTTATAATCTGCATTCAACAATGAGATAGGTCTATAGTTGGATATCTGTTTCGGGTTGGCACCTTCTTTCAGTATAAGCGTCAAATACGCTTCCCTCCACGAATCTGGGATTGTGATATCCGCCAGGGCCTCGTTTAATATTTCTAACAGCTCTAATTTTGAGGTATCATCAAATTTTTGGTATAATTCCCCGGGGAGACCATCTGGGCCTGGAGTTTTATTCTTCTTTATTTTAGAAAGGGCCGTTTTTAATTCCTCTATGGTAATCTTTTCATTTAACAATTCCTTTTCTTCTTCAGAAATTAGCGGTAGTTTAGCTTCACACAAATACTGTTCTACCTTGCTTGACACTATTCCTTCATTTTTGTATAGATCTTCATAAAATTTTCTTATACTCTCTAATTTGTCTTCTTCCTTCGTCAGCAAGTTGCCCTGAGAGTCTTCTAATACTAGTATTTGGTTTTTTTCCTTCTCTTTTTTTAGTTTATACGCCAGCCATCTCCCCGATTTGTTAGCGTTCTCAAAACAATAATGTTATGTTATTTTTATGTCAATCACCACATTCTGCATGTCATACATTTTAATAAAAATAAAATATTTTTTAATCAGATTTGTTACAGTTGGCCACAGGGAATTCTGGGAATTGAAGTCCCACCCCTCTTCCCGTGGCCAGCTGTTTTTATTGCTGGGATGTTGTAATGTTTTAATACAGTTAAAAAGCCCGCCTGCTTATTTATTCGATGGCTTAATCTTCCAAACGAATCAATGATTTCTGCTTATAATATATTGAGCCTCTTGGGAGGGTCTTTCCTGCATAAAGCGGGGGAGCCATTATAATTTAAATATAATTCTTTAATAAATAATTATAATAAATAATAAAGCAACTCAGATATCAATTTTAAATACAGTTTAAGTTGACTTTTCCTACTGCCCCCATTTTTTTTTTAAAAAAAAATCACAACCCTCCTTCTTTTTAATTTTCATTCTTTTCTCCTTTTTTTTTCCTAGTGGTCGCTGATGTCCTCTCTGAATTTTTAGAAGTAGCCATTCACCTTATCCTTTACGTTCGAGAGGTTTACCCCACTGGGATTTTTCAGAAGAGGAAAAAATATAATGTGCCTGTTCAGGTAAGAGTCACACAAGCACATATTGGATATATATAACAATTTTCTGAAAACCGGTCAAAAGTGGAACAGGCCCCTAGGGGCCTGTTCCACTTTTGACCCGTCTTCAGAAAATTGTTATTTAAACTGCTCTTGTATGCAAAACGTAGAATATTTGCAAATTTAAATGTTTATTCGAGGTGGTTAAACCGTCCAGTTCTCCTTTCCACACCACATTTATTTGCTAACTTATAAGCCTCTACAAAATTTTCCACTTGAGCATGGCTAATCAACTTTTAAAAACTTTCAGAGAAACCGCAGTTATCTTTCGTTAACGTTTGCAGTTTCAGTCAGTTCAATTAAAAGATCGGTCCAGGATCTTATTTAACAACAAAAAACCCCCCAAATATACCTTCTTAAATAGGAATCTGTGACGAAATGGGGTTGAGGGGTACCCCGGACCGTGAACCAGCTCATGAGTAAACACACTGAGACTGAAATGATTCTAACAGAGGCGTCTTGTGTAAAAATATAATTTACTTTAAAACATTTAAAAAGCACTATGTCTTTATGAAAACACATTAAAAACAAAGTCTTGTCTGGGTATGTGAGGCAAGGCTATCTCCCTAGATCCCTCTCCACAATACCGAAAACAGTTCACAAAAGAATAAAGCTAGCATGAAGGTAAGCAGCTTCGGCGTCGATACATCATCAAGGCAATCATAACGAGGGCAGCACGAGCCTCACAGCTGAAAGTCACCTGAAGTAAAAACAGTTCAAACAGCAAACATTGTTTGAAGCTTGTGGGAGGAAGAAGGTCCAGCAACAGCAGTCCCGATGATAGCTTGCGCGCTACAAAACAGCAAAAGGCAAGCATCCGTGGGAGTCTCTCTGTAATGACGTCTGGAGTCCTTATCTGCATTCTTCTCCCATCAGCGGCATTGCCCAAGCTTCCTGCAGGAGCTGTGCATTTAGGCCTAGAAGACTAGGCCCAAGTAGCAAGCGAAAGGTCCTTGCTTATGTAAGGAGTCAACCTGCAATTATCCAGGGCGGGGAAGGCTTGCAGGTAATTGGCAACAGTAGATGGCTTGATTAAAACCATACTGTTTGTGAGTAGGCAGATAGCCACAGCAATCCTGGAAACACTCGTGACAATCCCCTTCTCTGCGGCTATTTGACTCGTTAACAAACATACATTCTACATTGGGTACATATATACATCAATGGGAAGTACATTCACATAGCCATTGACATTTTACCCAGGAGATCGAGGTGTTGGTCACGGGGCAGCGGTTTGGTAAACACGTCCGCTACCTGTTCCTTGGTTTCACAATACACAGTCTTAATGAAACCTGTTTTCACCAATTGCCTCACATGTTTGATTTTAATATCAATATGGCGCGATCTCTGGCCTACAGCATCGGCTTCCGATATGTTAATGGCAGCCATGTTATCCTCATAGACTTTTATAGGTTGCATGGGCTGCCTCCATAAGCTTACCAGAAGATCGTCAAACCAAACTAGGTTATTGGAAGCTTTGGACAAACTCACATACTCAGCTTCCGCTGTGGAGGTTGCAATTAACTTCTGCTTCCCAGAGTACCAATACACGGGGCTACTATTTAGGTATACAATGTACCCCGAGGTACTTTTTCTAGATCTAACATCCCCTGCCCAATCGGCATCCGAAAAACAACTCAATCTTAATTCTCTAGTTGCTTCTGGTTCCAATAACAATGAATAGTTCACAGTACCTTTTAAATATCTCAGGAGTCGTTTGATTCCGCTCCAATGGTACTGTGTAGGATGTTCAGAATGTCTAGATAACACATTTACACTTAGACTGATGTCCGGTCTAGTCCAATTTGCAATGTACAACAACGACCCAATCACGGACTTGTAAAGGGTCTTATCCTCAAACTCCGTGCTCTCAGCGTACATATTCTTAAGGAAATCTGTTGCCATAGGGGTATCACATGGCTTCGCCTCTACCATGCTACACTTTTTAAGCAATTCCTGAATCTTATCTTCCTGAGAAAGCCGAAACCCCCTTCTCGGTTTTTACGAATTGCACCCCTAAAAATTTGCTAATGTGACCTAGTGGTTTTAGAGCGAAACTCTTACTTAGGTCCTCAGAGAACTTCTTATGCCTGTTCTCTGATCTGCAAATATATAGTATGTCATCAACGTACAACAGTACTGTTTCCCTAATGTCCTGATCTTCCTTGACAAAAACACACTCGTCAGCTGACGATGGTAAAAAGCCCATCTCTCTCAGGCTTTTTGTGAGACACTCGTACCATCGTTTACCAGATTGTTTTAAGCCGTATAGGCTCTTATTCAACAACCACACATCATCTTCCCGATGGCTTACTCCCTGAGGAATCCTCACGTACAGCTCTTTGTCTAACTGGGCGTGCAGGTACGCGGTCTGAATATCGAACTGATACACATGTTCGCCTCGCATGGTAGCGATGGTGAGAGCTGTTCTCACGCTCTCAGGGCGCACCGTGGGCGAGAAGGTGTCCTCATAATCGTCAGGGAATCTCTGCGAGAATCCCTGCGCTACTAGTCTTGCTTTATAGACAAAACCCCCACCTTCAATGGGCTTTTGTTTGAATAGCCACCTGGTGCCGATCACCCTCTTGTCCTTGGGCAATCTTGTTGGCATGAATACATCCAGCCTTTTCAGGCTGTCTAATTCCGTATCCATGGCGGCCAGCCACTTCTGTCGTTCATGGTCAGGTAAGGCCAACACATCCTCATATCTCTGAGGGGTGGCCAAAACCTGGTCGACTGAGGTAACAAATTCGTCGTACCTCTTAGGCTTATTGCCCCTGGTAACCCTAACTGGTCTGCCTTTAGGAGAGTCACTGACATCAGAGTTGTCCGATGAGTCATCTACCTCGTGACTATCACTATGCGTCTCAGAAGCTGGGTGCCTATCCTTCCTGGCTACCCCCATCTTACGCTTCAATACCCCTTTCAAGGGTGCCTGGGATGCATGCTTCCCAGAACCAGATGTATCCCTATCCTCGGGTAGGTTCTCCGATACATCCTCCGCTCGCCTATGACAACTACGGGAAGGGTTCTGAGTAAGAATCTCATTGGCATGGATCTTACTCCAATTGGCCCCTTCGTGAAAGGTGGCAGACCTCGATATCATTAGTTTCCCGTTAGGGTAGGCAAACCTAAATGCCTTGGAGCCCTGCTCATAACCAACAAATCTCAGTTTAACAGAGATTGGGTCTCCCTTTCTCCTGAGCTCCTTCGGGACATGAACATCGGCCATCGCTCCGAAAACGTGGAGGTGTGCCAAGCTAGGCTTATGGCCGTATAGCACCTCGTATGGGGTCTTCTGCACTACGCTAGACCATACTCGGTTCAAGGTGTAATTCGCGTATCTAACTGCTTCTACCCAATACGCGAAGTTTAATCTGGAATCCTCTAGGGCGCACCGCATCATAGTTTGTAACACGCCATTGCGTCGTTCTGCGACGCCATTTTGAAATGCAGAGTAAGGCGCGGTGCGTAAGTGGACTATGCCCTTACTCCTCAGCCAGCTGGAGAACTGCCTGGAATTAAATTCAGTACCCCTGTCAGTTAAGATTTTCTTAACTCTGACCTTATGCTGGTTCTGGACTAAGTTACAAAATTCCTTAAACTTAGTCAACGTTTCACTCTTGGACATTAGGGGAAAAACAAATCCAAATCTGCTATGGTCGTCTACTATGGTAAGAAAGTACCGTCTCTTACCCACGGAAGGTGCGAATGGACCCACCAAATCCATGTGGACGAGCTGAACCGGGTGTTCAGAGTACCTCTGAGACTTCTTGGGCGCAGATTTTACCTTCAACTTTGCACTCCTACAAATTGAACAGTCTAGGAATGTGTTACAGTCATTGATCTTGGTTCCCCTTGAGTGTTCGGTTACCTTTTTCACTATAGGAAAACTCACATGACCTAGCCTGCGATGCATCAAGTGAGCACATTCATTGTGCAATGGCTCTCCTATAGAAATTGCATTAGCATTTTCAGGTTTCCTATTATCTGACTCTAAGTTAAAATTTAAAAACTTTTTATTAACTTTACATTTGTCTTTACAAGGCTTCCTCTGGTGAAAGTCTTGATCCTCATCACCTAGTTCTAACTGTGATTCATTGTTACTACCAATTGAGATAGTATAATTGCTATCACTGCAGGTCTCAGCATTCGTATTGGGGGAATAATAAGGCAAGCCACCTATCTTCAAAACCTCCCCAATCACACATTTGTTGTTTTTGATCACAGCTGTTCCTCCTGAGAACAGAATCTCCATTCTGGGGTTCTCACATATCCTCATTAGGCTTAGCAAATTATGATCTATCTCTGGTACATACAATGCTCCATGAATCTTTCCTATCCCAGGAATATAAACATCTCCAATGCCAACAACATTGACCTTTTTACCGTTTGCAACTTTGACCATGGATTGATGCCTTCTCATATTAACAAACAACCTTCGGTCACTGACAACATGGTTACTGGCTCCACTGTCCATTAACCATAGTTGCTCTCGCTGTTCCCTTGTAAGCTCTGACTCAGTAGTTTCCACTATACCTACAGAGCTATCATTAAACCTGGGTTTGTTCCCTTTGTTGCCTTCATTCGGCTTTTTATCCCTTCTGTGGTTAGGAACATCTCCACTTGGCTTTCTGCCTGGAGGAAGTGACCTCCTTTTACATTTATTATCAGAAGGTGTCTTTACACTTGCCCTAGCATTTACATTTTGTGGGCAATCCCTTCTATAATGTTCTTTTGAACCACAAATGAAGCATTCTCCAATAGCATATGCTCTATCTGGACTATCGGGCCTTCTTAAAGGTTTTTCCTTTTTATGAAAAGCCGCCCTGCATTTTCGCAAGTTATCTTCTGCAATCAATCTGCCAGATAACACTTCTAAAGATAAGTTATTACAACTAACATTATCCAATTGCGATATAAAATTATCCCAGCTAGGGTCAAGGGAATTGAGTATAACAGTAATGAGGGTTTGTTCAGACACTGTTTCCCCCATCAACATCAATTCCTGCCTTAACCTGTTTAACTCACATAAGTGTTCATTAATATCTACTCCCGCCTTCAACCTTGCGGAATAGAACTCCCTATAAACTCTGTTTGTAACATGGGAGCTTTTTGAACAAAATAGCTTATGCAGTTTCACCCAAACTTCTGTTACGGTCAGGTTACTAGGTATACTGGGATATAGTGCAGGGTTAATGGACATCAATAAAATACAAAAGGCCTTACGATGTAAAAGATCAACTTCTAAGGACCATGGTCTAGGTGGGGGTTTTAACAACAACGATAAAACATTTTCTCTCATTAAAATTACTTGAATACTCTTAACCCATTCCTTAAAATTTCCTCCACCCACACTTAAACTTTTAAAATTAGGAGGAAGGACCTGTACATTATTAAACATGGAAACAGACATTAATTGATGTTCAAAATGTGGTCCATCCTGGAACGGGCAATAAGGCATTGGAATGGAAGCACACAGCACAGTGTCTTCCATCAGGCATTCTGACAATCGTTCCTCCCCAATGGGAGGGATTAAAACTTCAGGTTGTGCGGATGCAAAGCTCATCCTGGTTTGATCACAAAAACTTGAGGGTCCTCTCTGGTGCACATCTCTAGGAATTTTTGGACGTGCTCCCAAATTCCTATCTTCAGTTGAGGCAGCCTCCGGAACCGTCCTGGATGTCGATGTCATCACGGATGGATATGTCCCACTCGTGGTGTGCGCTGAATTAGTTGCAGACATCAGGGGTGCTTTGGTATGTGCAGCTACTATTTGTTGAGCCGATGGTACCTGCAAACCATCGCCTAAAATGGTTGCCAAAGTTTCTATCACACTTGCAACCTTACGCTCAACATGAGAGTCTCTTAAATTTTTAGCAGAAGTCACTGATGTCATCAAGGGAGCTAAAGTCTTTATGGCCTGATCTATGATGGCTTCAACAGCAGGTGGCGCAATATCAACTTGGCCATGCTGGTTTAACAAAGAAGCAGGAACATTCGAATCAGGCAGTCTGTTATCCCCCATTCTCCACTTATGGTCTGAGGTGGGGGTTTTAGGAAAAGATTGAAAGTCTCTTACCGATCCGGTGTTTTGTAGGACTTCGATCTTCTTTCCTTTCGCAGCTGGATTCTTCAATAATCCGCTAGAATCAGCAGTCGGGTTCTGACTTACTGTGGGCAAACCTAAAAGCTGAAGGATTGCCTTCCTAAACTCATCATCCACCTCTGTATTTGTTTTCAGGACCTGAAGTGGCGTTCTTCCAGTCTCTACTTCTTTAGGTGATGATGGTTTACACACTATCTTGGGCCCTTCAAAAGTTGAGGCCTCTGCTCCAAAACTTACAGCTCCACTATTCTCTAAATCAATTAGAGTTTGGGGTTTTTCAGCCAAAACATTTTTGGCCTGAGCCCCGGACAGTTCAGTTTGTGACTTCATACTTTTCGCTGCTGCTGCTGCCCTAGTCAACATCTATTCAACTGCAGACATTCCAGTCTAGCGCGTTACCACATGAGCGTAGGTTCGTTAAACCATCCTCTGCTACCAACTGTGACGAAATGGGGTTGAGGGGTACCCCGGACCGTGAACCAGCTCATGAGTAAACACACTGAGACTGAAATGATTCTAACAGAGGCGTCTTGTGTAAAAATATAATTTACTTTAAAACATTTAAAAAGCACTATGTCTTTATGAAAACACATTAAAAACAAAGTCTTGTCTGGGTATGTGAGGCAAGGCTATCTCCCTAGATCCCTCTCCACAATACCGAAAACAGTTCACAAAATGTCACGAGTGTTTCCAGGATTGCTGTGGCTATCTGCCTACTCACAAACAGTATGGTTTTAATCAAGCCATCTACTGTTGCCAATTACCTGCAAGCCTTCCCCGCCCTGGATAATTGCAGGTTGACTCCTTACATAAGCAAGGACCTTTCGCTTGCTACTCGGGCCTAGTCTTCTAGGCCTAAATGCACAGCTCCTGCAGGAAGCTTGGGCAATGCCGCTGATGGGAGAAGAATGCAGATAAGGACTCCAGACGTCGTTACAGAGAGACTCCCACGGATGCTTGCCTTTTGCTGTTTTGTAGCACGCAAGCTATCATCGGGACTGCTGTTGCTGGACCTTCTTCCTCCCACAAGCTTCAAACAATGTTTGCTGTTTGAACTGTTTTTACTTCAGGTGACTTTCAGCTGTGAGGCTCGTGCTGCCCTCGTTATGATTGCCTTGATGATGTATCGACGCCGAAGCTGCTTACCTTCATGCTAGCTTTATTCTTTTGTGAACTGTTTTCGGTATTGTGGAGAGGGATCTAGGGAGATAGCCTTGCCTCACATACCCAGACAAGACTTTGTTTTTAATGTGTTTTCATAAAGACATAGTGCTTTTTAAATGTTTTAAAGTAAATTATATTTTTACACAAGACGCCTCTGTTAGAATCATTTCAGTCTCAGTGTGTTTACTCATGAGCTGGTTCACGGTCCGGGGTACCCCTCAACCCCATTTCGTCACAGTTGGTAGCAGAGGATGGTTTAACGAACCTACGCTCATGTGGTAACGCGCTAGACTGGAATGTCTGCAGTTGAATAGATGTTGACTAGGGCAGCAGCAGCAGCGAAAAGTATGAAGTCACAAACTGAACTGTCCGGGGCTCAGGCCAAAAATGTTTTGGCTGAAAAACCCCAAACTCTAATTGATTTAGAGAATAGTGGAGCTGTAAGTTTTGGAGCAGAGGCCTCAACTTTTGAAGGGCCCAAGATAGTGAGTAAACCATCATCACCTAAAGAAGTAGAGACTGGAAGAACGCCACTTCAGGTCCTGAAAACAAATACAGAGGTGGATGATGAGTTTAGGAAGGCAATCCTTCAGCTTTTAGGTTTGCCCACAGTAAGTCAGAACCCGACTGCTGATTCTAGCGGATTATTAAAGAATCCAGCTGCGAAAGGAAAGAAGATCGAAGTCCTACAAAACACCGGATCGGTAAGAGACTTTCAATCTTTTCCTAAAACCCCCACCTCAGACCATAAGTGGAGAATGGGGGATAACAGACTGCCTGATTCGAATGTTCCTGCTTCTTTGTTAAACCAGCATGGCCAAGTTGATATTGTGCCACCTGCTGTAGAAGCCATCATAGATCAGGCCATAAAGACTTTAGCTCCCTTGATGACGTCAGTGACTTCTGCTAAAAATTTAAGAGACTCTCATGTTGAGCGTAAGGTTGCAAGTGTGATAGAAACTTTGGCAACCATTTTAGGCGATGGTTTGCAGGTACCATCGGCTCAACAAATAGGAGCTGCACATACCAAAGCACCCCTGATGTCTGCGACTAATTCAGCGCACGCCACGAGTGGGATATATCCATCCGTGATGACATCGACATCCAGGACGGTTTCGGAGGCTGCCTCAACTGAAGATAGGAATTTGGGAGCGCGTCCAAAAATTCCTAGAGATGTGCACCAGAGAGGACCCTCGACCTTTTGTGATCAAACCAGGATGAGCTTTGCATCCGCACAACCTGAAGTTTTAATCCCTCCCATTGGGGAGGAACGATTGTCAGAATGCCAGATAGAAGACACTGTGCTGTGTGCTTCTATTCCAATGCCTTATTGCCCGTTCCAGGATGGACCACATTTTGAACACCAATTAATGTCTGTTTCCATGTTTAATAATGTACAGGTCCTTCCTCCTAATTTTAAAAGTTTAAGTGTGGGTGGAGGAAATTTTAAGGAATGGGTTAAAAGTATTCAAGTAATTTTAATGAAAGAGAATGTTTTATCGTTGTTGTTAAAACCCCCACCTAGACCATGGTCCTTAGAAGTTGATCTTTTACATCATAAGGCCTTTTGTATTTTATTGATGTCCATTGACCCTGCACTATATCCCAGTATACCTAGTAACCTGACCGTAACAGAAGTTTGGGTGAAACTGCATAAGCTATTTTGTTCAAAAAGCTCCCATGTTACAAACAGAGTTTATAGGGAGTTCTATTCCGCAAGGTTGAAGGCGGGAGTAGATATTAATGAACACTTATGTGAGTTAAACAGGTTAAGGCAGGAATTGATGTTGAGGGGGGAAACAGTGTCTGAACAAACCCTCATTACTGTTATACTCAATTCCCTTGACCCTAGCTGGGATAATTTTATATCGCAATTGGATAATGTTAGTTGTAATAACTTATCTTTAGAAGTGTTATCTGGTAGATTGATTGCAGAAGATAACTTGCGAAAATGCAGGGTGGCTTTTCACAAAAAGGAAAAACCTTTAAGAAGGCCCGATAGTTCAGATAGAGCATATGCTATCGGGGAATGCTTCAATTGTGGTTCAACAGAACATTATAGAAGGGATTGCCCACAAAATGTAAATGCTAGGGCAAGTGTAAAGACACCTTCTGATAATAAATGTAAAAGGAGGTCACTTCCTCCAGGCAGAAAGCCAAGTGGAGACGTTCCTAACCACAGAAGGGGTAAAAAGCCGAATGAAGGCAACAAAGGGAACAAACCCAGGTTTAATGATGGCTCTGTAGGTATAGTGGAAACTACTGAGTCAGAGCTTACAAGGGAACAGCGAGAGCAACTATGGTTAATGGACAGTGGAGCCAGTAACCATGTTGTCAGTGACCGAAGGTTGTTTGTTAATATGAGAAGGCATCAATCCATGGTCAAAGTTGCAAACGGTAAAAAGGTCAATGTTGTTGGCATTGGAGATGTTTATATTCCTGGGATAGGAAAGATTCATGGAGCATTGTATGTACCAGAGATAGATCATAATTTGCTAAGCCTAATGAGGATATGTGAGAACCCCAGAATGGAGATTCTGTTCTCAGGAGGAACAGCTGCGATCAAAAACAACAAATGTGTGATCGGGGAGGTTTTGAAGATAGGTGGTTTGCCTTATTATTCCCCCAATACGAATGCTGAGACCTGCAGTGATAGCAATTATACTATCTCAATTGGTAGTAACAATGAATCACAGTTAGAACTAGGTGATGAGGATCAAGACTTTCATCAGAGGAAGCCTTGTAAAGACAAATGTAAAGTTAATAAAAAGTTTTTAAATTTTAACTCAGAGTCAGATAATAGGGAACCTGAAAATGCTAATGCAATTTCTATAGGAGAGCCATTGCACAATGAATGTGCTCACTTGATGCATCGCAGGCTAGGTCATGTGAGTTTTCCTATAGTGAAAAAGGTAACCGAACACTCAAGGGGAACCAAGATCAATGACTGTAACACATTCCTAGACTGTTCAATTTGTAGGAGTGCAAAGTTGAAGGTAAAATCTGCGCCCAAGAAGTCTCAGAGGTACTCTGAACACCCGTTTCAGCTCGTCCACATGGATTTGGTGGGTCCATTCGCACCTTCCGTGGGTAAGAGACGGTACTTTCTTACCATAGTAGACGACCATAGCAGATTTGGATTTGTTTTTCCCCTAATGTCCAAGAGTGAAACGTTGACTAAGTTTAAGGAATTTTGTAACTTAGTCCAGAACCAGCATAAGGTCAGAGTTAAGAAAATCTTAACTGACAGGGGTACTGAATTTAATTCCAGGCAGTTCTCCAGCTGGTTGAGGAGTAAGGGCATAGTCCACTTACGCACCGCGCCTTACTCTGCATTTCAAAATGGCGTCGCAGAACGACGCAATGGCGTGTTACAAACTATGATGCGGTGCGCCCTAGAGGATTCCAGATTAAACTTCGCGTATTGGGTAGAAGCAGTTAGATACGCGAATTACACCTTGAACCGAGTATGGTCTAGCGTAGTGCAGAAGACCCCATACGAGGTGCTATACGGCCATAAGCCTAGCTTGGCACACCTCCACGTTTTCGGAGCGATGGCCGATGTTCATGTCCCGAAGGAGCTCAGGAGAAAGGGAGACCCAATCTCTGTTAAACTGAGATTTGTTGGTTATGAGCAGGGCTCCAAGGCATTTAGGTTTGCCTACCCTAACGGGAAACTAATGATATCGAGGTCTGCCACCTTTCACGAAGGGGCCAATTGGAGTAAGATCCATGCCAATGAGATTCTTACTCAGAACCCTTCCCGTAGTTGTCATAGGCGAGCGGAGGATGTATCGGAGAACCTACCCGAGGATAGGGATACATCTGGTTCTGGGAAGCATGCATCCCAGGCACCCTTGAAAGGGGTATTGAAGCGTAAGATGGGGGTAGCCAGGAAGGATAGGCACCCAGCTTCTGAGACGCATAGTGATAGTCACGAGGTAGATGACTCATCGGACAACTCTGATGTCAGTAACTCTCCTAAAGGCAGACCAGTTAGGGTTACCAGGGGCAATAAGCCTAAGAGGTACAACGACTTTGTTACCTCAGTCAACCAGGTTTTGGCCACCCCTCAGAGATATGAGGATGTGTTGGCCTTACCTGACCATGAACGACAGAAATGGCTGGCTGCCATGGATACGGAATTAGACAGCCTGAGAAGGCTGGACGTATTCACGCCAACAAGATTGCCCAAAGACAAGAGGGTGATCGGCACCAGGTGGCTTTTCAAGCAAAAGCCCATTGAAGGTGGGGGTTTTGTCTATAAAGCGAGACTAGTAGCGCAGGGATTCTCGCAGAGATTCCCTGACGATTATGAGGACACCTTCTCGCCCACGGTGCGCCCTGAGAGCGTGAGAACAGCTCTCACCATCGCTACCATGCGAGGCGAACATGTGTATCAGTTCGATATTCAGACCGCGTACCTGCACGCCCAGTTAGACAAAGAGCTGTACGTGAGGATTCCTCAGGGAGTAAGCCATCGGGAAGATGATGTGTGGTTGTTGAATAAGAGCCTATACGGCTTAAAACAATCTGGTAAACGATGGTACGAGTGTCTCACAAAAAGCCTGAGAGAGATGGGCTTTTTACCATCGTCAGCTGACGAGTGTGTTTTTGTCAAGGAAGATCAGGACATTAGGGAAACAGTACTGTTGTACGTTGATGACATACTATATATTTGCAGATCAGAGAACAGGCATAAGAAGTTCTCTGAGGACCTAAGTAAGAGTTTCGCTCTAAAACCACTAGGTCACATTAGCAAATTTTTAGGGGTGCAATTCGTAAAAACCGAGAAGGGGTTTCGGCTTTCTCAGGAAGATAAGATTCAGGAATTGCTTAAAAAGTGTAGCATGGTAGAGGCGAAGCCATGTGATACCCCTATGGCAACAGATTTCCTTAAGAATATGTACACTGAGAGCACGGAGTTTGAGGATAAGACCCTTTACAAGTCCGTGATTGGGTCGTTGTTGTACATTGCAAATTGGACTAGACCGGACATCAGTCTAAGTGTAAATGTGTTATCTAGACATTCTGAACATCCTACACAGTACCATTGGAGCGGAATCAAACGACTCCTGAGATATTTAAAAGGTACTGTGAACTATTCATTGTTATTGGAACCAGAAGCAACTAGAGAATTAAGATTGAGTTGTTTTTCGGATGCCGATTGGGCAGGGGATGTTAGATCTAGAAAAAGTACCTCGGGGTACATTGTATACCTAAATAGTAGCCCCGTGTATTGGTACTCTGGGAAGCAGAAGTTAATTGCAACCTCCACAGCGGAAGCTGAGTATGTGAGTTTGTCCAAAGCTTCCAATAACCTAGTTTGGTTTGACGATCTTCTGGTAAGCTTATGGAGGCAGCCCATGCAACCTATAAAAGTCTATGAGGATAACATGGCTGCCATTAACATATCGGAAGCCGATGCTGTAGGCCAGAGATCGCGCCATATTGATATTAAAATCAAACATGTGAGGCAATTGGTGAAAACAGGTTTCATTAAGACTGTGTATTGTGAAACCAAGGAACAGGTAGCGGACGTGTTTACCAAACCGCTGCCCCGTGACCAACACCTCTATCTCCTGGGTAAAATGTCAATGGCTATGTGAATGTACTTCCCATTGATGTATATATGTACCCAATGTAGAATGTATGTTTGTTAACGAGTCAAATAGCCGCAGAGAAGGGGATTGTCACGAGTGTTTCCAGGATTGCTGTGGCTATCTGCCTACTCACAAACAGTATGGTTTTAATCAAGCCATCTACTGTTGCCAATTACCTGCAAGCCTTCCCCGCCCTGGATAATTGCAGGTTGACTCCTTACATAAGCAAGGACCTTTCGCTTGCTACTCGGGCCTAGTCTTCTAGGCCTAAATGCACAGCTCCTGCAGGAAGCTTGGGCAATGCCGCTGATGGGAGAAGAATGCAGATAAGGACTCCAGACGTCGTTACAGAGAGACTCCCACGGATGCTTGCCTTTTGCTGTTTTGTAGCACGCAAGCTATCATCGGGACTGCTGTTGCTGGACCTTCTTCCTCCCACAAGCTTCAAACAATGTTTGCTGTTTGAACTGTTTTTACTTCAGGTGACTTTCAGCTGTGAGGCTCGTGCTGCCCTCGTTATGATTGCCTTGATGATGTATCGACGCCGAAGCTGCTTACCTTCATGCTAGCTTTATTCTTTTGTGAACTGTTTTCGGTATTGTGGAGAGGGATCTAGGGAGATAGCCTTGCCTCACATACCCAGACAAGACTTTGTTTTTAATGTGTTTTCATAAAGACATAGTGCTTTTTAAATGTTTTAAAGTAAATTATATTTTTACACAAGACGCCTCTGTTAGAATCATTTCAGTCTCAGTGTGTTTACTCATGAGCTGGTTCACGGTCCGGGGTACCCCTCAACCCCATTTCGTCACACAAAAGAATAAAGCTAGCATGAAGGTAAGCAGCTTCGGCGTCGATACATCATCAAGGCAATCATAACGAGGGCAGCACGAGCCTCACAGCTGAAAGTCACCTGAAGTAAAAACAGTTCAAACAGCAAACATTGTTTGAAGCTTGTGGGAGGAAGAAGGTCCAGCAACAGCAGTCCCGATGATAGCTTGCGCGCTACAAAACAGCAAAAGGCAAGCATCCGTGGGAGTCTCTCTGTAATGACGTCTGGAGTCCTTATCTGCATTCTTCTCCCATCAGCGGCATTGCCCAAGCTTCCTGCAGGAGCTGTGCATTTAGGCCTAGAAGACTAGGCCCAAGTAGCAAGCGAAAGGTCCTTGCTTATGTAAGGAGTCAACCTGCAATTATCCAGGGCGGGGAAGGCTTGCAGGTAATTGGCAACAGTAGATGGCTTGATTAAAACCATACTGTTTGTGAGTAGGCAGATAGCCACAGCAATCCTGGAAACACTCGTGACAGAATCAAAGCAAGTGGGTTGGAGTAAAATAAATGGCTCATATTATGTGAAAATAAATAGAGTTACAGTACATATTAAAAGAAGACAGTAAAAACTTAAAAAAAACAAAATTACGTAGCCTTATCATGCATATCTAAAAGAAAAATATTGAAAAAGGAAGTGGAAAATAAAAACCATAGAGTGCAGTTAAAGGACATATACTTTATATACTTTTTAATTCATAGGTATAAATGTGTGATATTTTTGTAATCAGGGTTTTTCCTATGTTGATAAAAGATGTTAAACGGCCATGGTGGGATGAAATCTCCAATTATCACTTTCAGGCCTGTCAGACATTTTGTGTTGTTTATTCTGAGCCTTATGGGAGACTGGGATAGCATTATTTCGGTTTTTTTGAACCTCTTCAGCCAGACACACCCATATTTTATGACTCCTCCCTGTAAAGGTCAAATATTTATACTTTTTAATTCATAGGTATAAATGTGTGATATTTTTGTAATCAGGGTTTTTCTTATGTTGATAACATCTCCGTTTAACATCTTTTATCAACATAGGAAAAACCCTGATTACAAAAATATCACATATATATATATATATATATATATATATATATATATATATATATATATATTTTCTGAGGTTTTCGCGGGTATTTGTATGTAGGTCTTTGATTATCCGGGTTTTCTCCCGCGTAAAATTGAAAATGTCTTGGTGACGTTTCTCATTCGTCATCTTCAGGCGGGTGTTTTCAGCTTCGTGCTTCTAGGAGCATTGCTCCTAGAAGCACGAAGCTGAAAACTCCTGCCTGAAGATGACGAATGAGACTTCATCAAAACTTTTTTTTTTTTTTTTACTTGATATGAGTATATTGTGCGGAAGTCCGGGGGGAGGGGAGGGTTAGGGTGGGTTAGGGAGGTTGGGAAGTTTGGGGTGGGTGGAGGTGTGGGAAAGGGGTGAAAATGTAATTGTAAAACTCTTGCAATAAAAAAAAAACGTTGCCAAGACACTTCCAATTTTACACGGGAGAAAACCCGAATAACCAAAGACCTACACACACGCGCGCGCGCGCACACACACACACACACACACACACACACATATATATATATATATATATATATATATATATATATATATATATATATATATGCATATTCTTTCTAGCCAGGTTTTACCTACGTAAACTAAGTTGTTCTGCAGCTCTGGTTGTGTGAAATCTCATTCACAAGCTTCAGAGCTTTTTTTCTGTTGACAAACTGCAATTCTGTGTTGCTCTCTGGGAGACTCAGATAGCTATTTCTGCCTTATAAGGCTTCGTCAGTGAGCCACACCCACTTCTCAGATATTCCCCCTGTAAAGGTACAATGTGTCTTTTTCTTTTTCGTAGGCTTTTATGTGCATATTCTTTCTTGTAAGGCAGAAATAGCTATCTGAGTCTCCCAGAGAGCAACACAGAGTTGCAGTTTGTCAACAGAAAAAAAGCTCTGAAGCTTGTGAATGAGATTTCACACAACCAGAGCTGCAGAACAACTTAGTTTACGTAGGTAAAACCTGGCTAGAAAGAATATGCACATAAAAGCCTACGAAAAAGAAAAAGACATATATATATATATATATATATATATATATATATATATATATATATATATATGCATATTCTTTCTAGCTGGTGAATGAGATTTCACACAGTCAGAGCTGCAGAACAACCTAGCTTACGTAGGTAAAACCTGGCTAAAAAGAATATGCACATAAAAGCCTACGAAAAACAGAAAAAGACATATATATATATATATATATATATCCCCAAACTTAGCAGAGACTTTTATGTTGGATTAAATCTCACCGTTGAGTGTTGAAATGTGCAACAAATTGAGTGTATTACTATTTAGAACTGCGGTTTAGTAGAAGTGGAAAATAATTGATCCCAAAATGAAAATTCATAGCTTAGCTTTCCAGTGAACCTATTAAAGAACTTTCAAGTGTCTGCTTGGGCTGAAATCAAGATAAATTACGGAGCGAGCATTCCCCCTATTAACTAAAACCAGAATTGTTTTAAAGAGAGAAACACAGAATGTTAACTCAGACAGACTTCTCTCGACACCTGAACCAAATGTTTTGTGTCCACAGATGTCCTGCCACCCCGAACTCAATCAATATATTCAGGATACCCTCCACTGCATCAAACCTCTGCTAGAGAAGGTGAGTCTTAAAACTTTAGGGCGGAATTAAGGAACGGCAGAACGATTTCCTGGTGCAGAATCCAATCTGGAACCAGAGGTTTAGTCTTCTAAGCTTTCGGACTTGTGCAGGAGCCCATCCTCGGGGAACTTCTCTGTGCCCTTTGGGCTGTTCTGTGTGTGGTATTTACCATATTTTTCGGACTATAAGATGCAACTTTTTTGTCTCCCAAAAGGGGGTGTCTCCCAAAATGTCTGTGTGTCTTATAGTCTGAATATTGCCAAAGCCCTGCCCATCCGCCGGTGGGTTTTTTTGCCTCCGCATGCCCTGTTTTCGGGCCTTTTTCGGCCTTTTTCAGGCCTTTCTTCAGCCCATTTTTGGGGCTTTTTTCAACCTGTTTTTGAGGCTTTTTGGGGGGGTTTTCGGCCCATTTATTTTGGAAAAACCGGGCCGAAAAAAGCCTTGAAAACAGACTGAAAAAAGCCTCAAAAATGGGCTGAAAAAGCCTCAAAAACAGGCTGAAAAAAGCCCCCAAAATGGGCCAAAAAAGCCTAAAAAATGGGCCGAAAAAGCCTCAAAAACGGGCTGAAAAAAGCCCCCAAAATGGGCCAAAAAGCCTTTGAAACGGGCCGAAAAAAGCCTCAAAAATGAGCTGAAAAAGCCTCAAAAACGGGCTGAAAAAAGCCCCGAAAATGGGCCGAAAAAAGTCTTGAAAACAGGCCAAAAAAAAAAGCCTTGAAAATGGGCTGAAGAAAGGCTGGAATAAAGCTGAAAAAGCCTAAAAAATGGGCTGAAAAAACCCTCGAAAATGGGCCAGAAAAAGGTTGCAAAAGGGCCGAAAAAAGGCCCCAAACAAGGGCTGAAAATGGGGCATCTGGAGGCCGAAAAACCATTTTTTGTTGTTTTCCTCTTCTAAATTTAGTTGTGTCTTATAGTCTGAAAAATATGGTATGTGGTGCCTGTTGTGTGTGGCTTTCTAGATATTGATTAGAGTGTTGATTGGCTGGCTATAAAGTTGTGGGTTGTTGTTTCCTTGTGCTGCCCAGCCGTCACCACCTAAGCTGGTGGTAAATCAGCACTCCCGTTGACTGACAGAAGGGCTTCAATTGTTTCCCTGGCTGTTTTTGGGCCTGCTCGTCCGACAATCTTAGTAGCTGTGAAATTGAATGTACGTCCTTTGTTTATTGCAGCGTGAGGCTTACCAATGAGTTTGAGTCTCCTCATTTGACCGCTCGCTTGTGTTCTTGCAATCTGGTGGTTAGCTTCCTCCCCGTCCCACATAGTCACAAGGGATCCGGTAGATTACATTAGAAGCATCTCCCACCTCCAAGCGATCTTTACAATGAACAATTTCTCCTCGTATAGCAGACTCTGGACGGTGTGCAATGGCCACTTGCAGATCTCGGAAGCTGCGTTCTACTGCTTCCGAATTTTTTTTTTTACAACAAAAGTTTTTTATTTTTTATGTTCAAATAACCAAACAATACAAAATGAATTATTATACAACATTTCCCCCTCAAACCCCCCCTCCCCAACTCCCCCCCGACTTCCCAGAGCAAAAACAGAATATAGCATTTAATAACATAAGCTAAAATATACTAACTATTACAGGATTCAAAACTCTCTCACCCTCGTTAACTCCCCCTTTAAAAATTCTACTTCAACCTTCCTTTTATAAATTCTCTTATCACATTTCACATTTATAAAGAAAAAAAAATCACTATAATCTTAATTTAAGCATTTTAAAATCTCTCAATACATTAAGAAAACATTCTCCAAAATATAAGCTTCAAAACTTTCAAGAAGTTATCCATTAATTTTTAAATTAGCCATCTTTAAACTTCAATACTTTAAAACTACAATAAAGTTCAAAAAGTGATCCAACTTTAGTTAAACCTTTTAACATCATAAAAGAATCTCCAAAATATAACCAGTCCTTCTTTCTTTCTATATTTTTCCCCCTCCTTCATACATTAAGAAAACATTCTCTAATTTTTTTTTTGATGTACCCATTTCCCAGTATTTCATAGCCAACCTACTTGCGTGAAAACTCAAAGCAAGGGAACCAACTCAATATGGCCTACCTGTGTGCAGATTTCTGGAATTCACAGAGTTCAGAGAGATAATACTGTATTTCTATTATCCTGCTTGTTTTTGCAACCTTTTCCAGAACGACGTGGAAAAAGTCGTCGTCGTCATCCTTGATAAGGAGCACCATTCGGTAGAAAGATTCGTCTTTGAGATCATGCAGCCGCCACTGCTGGCCATCAGGTGAGGGTCCTCGTTTCCAAACCCCAAATGCTGGGCTGCTGGGCCTTGTCACACCCACCAAATTCTGGAAGGCAGGAGAGCTTGATTGATCCATCCGTTTTTCCTTTGCAAAAATTCAGCTGCCATCTCTTTATTCTGCAGAACTCAAGGAGAGCAAATCTTCAAAGCTGCTGAACATTTAAGAACAAAATAAAAGCATTGATTTGCAAATAAAATGAATTAAACGCATGGAAAAAAAACATCCCCTTAAGATACAGATTAGGGGCTGTTTTGGGATCCGATTGACCAGGCTGATTCTGCATCGATCTAGCTCAGACTTTCTCAATTTGGCAGCTTGAAGATGTATGGACTTCAACTCCCAGAATTCCAAAGCTGGAGCTCCCAGAATTCCTCAGCTGGCTGGGGAATTCTGGGAGTTGAAGTCCACATATCTTCAAGGTTGAGAAACATTGAATTTAATCACTCCATGACCCCCGGTTATTACTATTAGTAGTATTAAAACTTAGAAATATGGAGCATAATAAAGGGGAGAATATAATTATAAAACAATATTTAACCCAAGTTAGGTTTAGCCCTTAGGAAGGCAGTAAACCAGCATCTCAAGTGGATTTCCAAAGTCAATTTGGGGCCTAGTCTTAAACCTTGGAAGTAAATTCTTACAGACCACTGATGACTCTGTATATATATGGCAATAAATAAATATAACATATGTTTATTTATATTTATATAAATATAATTTATATTTTGCTGACAAAGAAAGAGACTAGTATAGATCTATTTCAAGCTTTTTAGCTTTCATCAGGTAGCCATACCCTTACTTGGATTCAAATTTGGGCTTCCTGCATGTTAGGTAGTTGAATTAACCTTCTGAGCCACAAGTTCTCCTCCCTTCATCATCTTGAGCTAGGGGAGAGATTAAGTGTTTACCGAGACACCTGGTCTGCCCCAACATGTGGAAGGGGGCATTATTTTCTTTATCAGCACAATATAAATTTGGTATAAAATGGTTTGTCATGAATGCGACTGCTTGAGGGCTCCAGGATTGAGAATGCCCCCTCCCACATATTGGGGTAGACTAGGTGTCTCAGTAAACACTTAATATCTATATCTATCTATATCTATATCTATATCTATCTATAATAAATATTTAGTTATTTATTTATTGTATTATTTAATATTAATACATTTTATTTTATATTAATATTACTAATATAATTGTATTAATTATATTAATACATTATATTAATATTTATTATGTTTATTTTATAAATATAAATATGGTTATAAATTGAGTGTGAGAGATCTCACTGAATATATATACCTCACACTGAATTTATAGCCATATTTATATTTATAAAGTAAACATAATAAATATTAATATAATATTTATTATTTTATATATATATGTAAAATTTCAACTACTTTTTCCTTCTTCAGCTCCGATTCTCTCCTCACCCATGTGGAGCAACTTCTGCGGGCTTTTATTCTGAAGATCAGCGTCTGTGACGCTGTGCTGGACAACAACCCTCCAGGTAGGACAGTCAGCAGAGCCGGTAATCTAGCCGGCAGGCAGTGGGGCGTGTGAGTTTCAGGCTGATATTTTGACTTCAGTTTAGCTTCACTATGAGCTGAAGAAAACACCCAATCCTGAATGAGGGACTTCAGTTTGTTTCAAACAGTGGTCTTCCTGAT
The DNA here is from genome assembly GCA_022577455.1 of Arizona elegans. Lineage (NCBI taxonomy): Eukaryota > Metazoa > Chordata > Lepidosauria > Squamata > Colubridae > Arizona > Arizona elegans. The sequence continues at coordinate 10,225,100 of JAKOOJ010000023.1, forward strand.
GAATTTTTTTCTTCTTCTAGCAATTCTGGGACAAATGGAAAAACAGTATTTTTTAAAGAATATTTATTTATTTATTTATTTATGAAATTTAAATTAAATTTAAAATTTATAACCACAGCGGTAAAATAGTGCAGGAATTCTCTCTATGCACCTCTCCACTTTGCAGGGACCAAAATATACAGGTAGTCCCTCAACTTACGACCAGAATTGAGCCCCAAATTTCACTTGTTAAGTGAAACATTCGTTAAGTGAGTTTTGCCCCGTTTTACGACCTTTCATGCCACCGGTGTTAAGTGAGTCACCACCATTGATAAGTGAGTCACCCGGTTGTTCGGTGAATCGGGCTTCCCCCTTGATTTTGTCAGGTCGCAAAATCACATGACCCCGGAACACGACAACCGTCATAAACACAAGTCAGTTGCCAAACCTCTGAATTCTGATCACATGACCCAAGGGGTCATCAAAGGTCGTAATTTTGAAAACCGGTCGTAAGTCACATGTTTCAGTGCCGTTGCCACTTTTGAACAGTCGCTGAAGGAATTGTTGTAAGTTGAGGACTATTGTATTTAAGCACAGGTGGTAACTCTGGATCGGGCTTCTTTTATTTAAAACTGTATCTCTCTCTTTCTCCACCTCGTTTTGTTGCAGGCTGTACTTTCACCATCCTGGTGCACACCCGTGAAGCTGCCACGCGCAACATGGAGAAAATTCAAGTGATCAAGGTAAGGAATCTGTTGTGGCCCGTCAGCGGCCTGTGCAGCTAGTAGCTGATTCAGACAGTGAGGAGGCTGGTGTGGTGCTGCGCCAGCAGCCTGTGCAGCTGGCACTCGAGTCGGACAATGAGGAGGCTGGAGAAGATGTGGTGCCAGAGGCGGAGATTCAGCCAGGGCCTTCAGAACCTCCAGAAGCTCCCATAGGTAAAGAAGACGAAGAGGAGGAGCCTCTTCTCGATGCACGGGCGTGCAGAGCTGCCAAAAAGCAGGATTGGCTCCTTAGGAGGAGGTCTCTTCAAGAGTAAGGCTTGGGGCTAATTGGCCACTCCCTTAGCCTATTTAAGGAGGAATGCCGACTGAAGCAATTTGCAGGAAGCTGATAAGCGAGACAAGACATCAAGGTATGTGAACTAAGTTGTTCCCTGCAAATTGCTTCAGTCGACGTTCCTCCTTAAATTGCAGGGAACAACTTAGTTCACATACCTTTGTGTCTTGTCTTGTTTATCTTATCAGCTTCCTGTAAATTGCTTCTGGGCATTCTGCCAACCATAGTAAGCTTTCAGTTATTATTCTTTGAATTCTTGGTGGCTGGTAATGCAATTAACAGCGGTTGTTGTAAAAGACTGGTTTATTTAGTAAACTAAGGTTTGAATGGACTTTGTGTGTGCTGCCCCAGAACCTCACGCTGTGTTTGTGTTAGTTCCATTCATCAATAAACAAAATCTTTCTTTCCAATCATCCTCCATTTTATGGCCGTCTTGGAACTAGACCTGGATTTTTCTTCCAACGATGGCTTTTTCTAAGCCTGGCTCTGCTTACTCAGGGGTTACTATAGGTCTGCAACTGCAGCTGAGCGGCAAATCCTAGGATTTTAGTCAGATCTGCCAGCAGGGGGCGCTAGACCTGTGCACTCCAAATTCAAATGATGTGTTCTGATCCAGCTCCCCAAATACGACAAACCCTCTGAAGTTAACTCAAAAGATTATTAGGAGCGTCGGCAGCCCCGGCAAAAAGTTTCTCTCTCACTGCAGGCTAACAAGTCTGTCCGGCAGGGAGATGAATAGTTGTCTGCCACATCTATTCATCTCCGAGCTAGGGTGGGGCTTCGCTAGCAGTGGTGGCTCTTTCGTCCCAAGGACCGGCCCATAGATTTCTATTGCTCTCCTCTCCTCTGCCTTCTGTGCATCCGTGCATCAGGCACTGGACCCAGCTGTTCCTCCTCTTTCTCATCAGCTACCTCCAGACCTAGGAGCTGTTGATTCTCCATCTGAGGGCTGACGGCTGGCCCAGGCTCTGCCTCTGCCTCTTTCTCTCTGACAGCTCCATTCCCTCTTCTCCCTCGGAGCTCTCAGGTTGCCTTGATGGTGATCCTGACTCCCACAACTCCTCCTCCTCCTCTGATTCGGCTGCTGGAGGGGCCGGTGGTTGACAGGCCACAACATTATGGGCACATGGGCAATAGTTTGCATGAAGACCCTGTTATGTTTCCCATCCTGTAGGACTTCCCCTGGATTCTGGCCGACGAGCAGGACGTCCACATGCACGACCCACGGCTGATCCCCCTGAAGACCATGACCTCGGACCTCTTAAAGGTGAGAGATCCACTTACTGCACTCAGCCAGCTTGGACGAGGACAAGCTGACGATTGGATCCAACCAAGAAAAATCTGTTGGAATTTCCTTCTTTTATACCCCAAAGAGGCTCCTGATTGGGTCTCTGAGGCCACATGATCCTAATCCTGGGGGCGGTGGGGCGGAAGTCCTGACCTATGGGCCTGCAGTTCTTCCTTTGACCACTAGAGGATGCTTGGATTTTACAGCCTTTATTTATTTAATTTATATTCTGCCCATCTTGGAAGTTACGGGCCATCCGTTCTGTTGCTGTTTGAAGGTTTGAAGAACCCCCAACACCAGAAAATGGCAGCTCCTTTCCGCACTGACCGCCCCCCCCCCCCGCATCCCAGGGGTGAAATGCTCCCAGTTCGGACCGGATCGCCCGATCTGGTAGCGATGGTGGCGGGTAGCAAAAATCCCTGTGCAAAAATCCCACACCATGCCTAGCTGAGCTGCACAATCATCATTGGCTGTTTTTTTTTTACTTTTAAAAGTATTTTTTCTACAATCTCTTTGGCCGAAAAAATGCTTTCAAAAGTAAAAAAAAAAAAAAGCCTGTGATGATCTCGCAGCTCAGCTGGGATCGTCAGAGGCTTCTAAAAGCATTTTTTTCCTGCAACCTCTTCGGCTGAAGAGGTTGTAGAAAAAATGCTTTTAAAAGTAAAACAAAAAAAAAAAAAAAGTTGGCTACGCCCACCGTCACATTAAACCCCCCCTCCCATCGAGCCACGCCCATGGAACCGGTAGTAACAAATTTTACCCCTGCTCTATCCCCCTTAGCGCTTGGGGTGTTTTACAGGGCTGCCGAGGAGGAGCGTCTCAAATCTGTCCTCGGCGCCCCAAATCCTGCCTCTCTGCCAAGCCCCCCCCCCGAATTGAGCGCCTGATAAATGCAAGATTTCCGGTTTGAACTGTCCTTTCAGATGCAGCTGTACGTCGAGGAGCGAACGCAGAAAGGTACTTGAACCCGGCCCTTCCCAACCATTTTGGAAGCTGCAACCCAGGCGACACATGACCAAGCTGCACCCTGTCTCCAGCGACCACATCAGTGCTCGAACGGTTGACATGTGTGTCCGAGTTCCTTCCTGGCTACTGGGTGATTGTGTTTTTAAAAGTGCTCTTAAATCCCAGGTGATTCTCACTTTCTTCAGCCGACTCAGAGAGCCGGGTACTTTTCAAGTTGCTAGACCTGAGGGAGGACGGAGCATTGCGGAACTGTGCCTCGAAAGTGCTAATGTTTTGTTTGCTGTGAAAACACTCGTCTGTCTTGTTTTAAGTCAATGTCTATCGCTGTGTGTCCAAGGTGCTAATGTCGAACAATATGATGACTAATTCACTGTAAATAAACTTGTAAATGTTGCCTCTCTGAGCACCACATCAACTTCGGCCCCACTGCTAAACCCAGAAGAGGGATTTAGAGCGACACAGATTTGATTTAAATCGGTTTTTATGAAATGCCACGATTATACAACTTTTCCAGACGTCGCGAAGTTGCGGAAGAAGCAAAGGAGAAATATCTGTTAATCCATAAATATCTATAGAGATTTATTTTTCTCAGCGAAAGAGAAGTAGCCAGGTGGATGCATAGGACACTTTGGGGTGACTTCCCTTCCAGTAGTCAGTAACCTGTGGCTCTGGAGCCGGATGTGGCTCTTTCACCTCTCTGCTGCAGCTCCCTATCACTCAAAATATGCGTCACAACCGCCAATGTGCGACACCCGCCGGCATGCGATTTATTGAGCTTTTCGATTCCCGGTAGGCCAACCATGGATTAAATCCAAGAAAAGAAAAGTTTCAGAGGAAAACAGAACGTTTAATTTGACTACATGTGCTAGTTTTGTGGCTGCTCAAGGAATAGTCAGGCACGGGAAGGGTTTTTGTGGCTCCCGGTGTTTTCTTTTCTGTGGGAAACGGGTCCAAATGGCTCTTTGGATTGTTTAAGGTTGCAAACGTCTGGGTTAGACTGACCTTCCCCAGAGCCACTTACTGGGCACAATGGGAGTTGTAGTCCTATCCAAACCGAAGCAGCCCTTCTCCGTCAATCTGCCACTTGGGGGCCCAGGGTGAGGCTGCTGTTTGTCACTCGGACACCGTACCAGCCTTCCCAGTATTGCGTATCTTGGCCTCCGTGGCTAAATAAGACGTGGCGGACACCGGCGGGATAGTTGTGAAACGTGTGCGACACCTGAGGAGAAAAAAGGCGAGGGGCAGGTTAAAATTGGCGTTTTTGTCCGTCACCAGATCCGATTCTAGAATTACAGAGAGGATTTAAAAAACCCGGCAGCTCCAAATCCGGCGGGTTCTAAAAACGCTACGGTGTTGAGTGCGTTACACACAGCGGCCTTCTCAGCGGGACATTTATTATACTTCTGAAGTAAGATCAGTATTTTGGCTTGTGAGATGGGCAGCTTGTAAGTTTAGCGATAAAGAGCCTTGGTGGCGCAGTGGACTAAGTGCTGTTAAAGTAGCACTTAGTTGCCAGCTGCCTGCAATTACTGCAAGTTCGAATCTCACCAGGCTCAAGGTTACCTCAGCCTTCCATCCTTCCGAGGTAGGTAAAATGAGGACCCGGATTGTGGGGGCAATAAACTGACTTTGTATAATAAGAACACCGCTTAGGGGGGGCTGAAAGTCCTACTAAGCAGGTATATACAAAAGTATGAAGGCTATTGCTTAATGCATTGTAAGCTGCCCTGAGTCTCCGGAGAAGGGCGGCACATAAATCGAACAAACAATAAAATAAAATAAAATAAAAAAATAAAATAAAATAAAATAAAATAAAATAAAATAAAATAAAATAAAATAAAATAAAATAATAAAATAAAATAAAATAAAATAAAATAAAATAAAATAAAATAAAATAAAATAAAATAAAATAAAATAAAATGAAATAAATAAAATAATAAAATAAAATAAAATAAAATAAAATAAAATAAAATAATAAAATAAAATAAAATAAAATAAATAATAAAATAAAATAAAATAAAATAAAATAATAAAATAAAATAAAATAAAATAAAATAAAATAAAATAAAATAAAATAAAATAATAAAATAAAATAAAATAAAATAAAATAATAAAATAAAATAAAATAAAATAAAATAAAAAAATAAAATAAAATAAAATAAAATAAATAAAATAATAAAATAAAATAAAATAAAATAATAAATAAAATAAAATAAAATAAAATAAAATAAAATAAAATAATAAAATAAAATAAATAAAATAATAAAATAAAATAAAATAAAATAAAATAAAATAATAAAATAAAATAATAAATAAAATAAAATAAAATAAAATAAAATAATAAAATAATAAAATAAAATAAAATAAAATAATAAAATAATAATAAAATAAAATAAAATAATAATAAAATAAAATAAAATAATAAAATAAAATAAAATAAAATAATAAAATAAAATAAAATAATATAAAATAAAATAAAAATAAAATAAAATAAAATAAAATAATAAAATAAAATAAAATAAAATAAAATAATAAAATAAAATAAAATAAAATAATAAAATAAAATAAAATAAAATAAAATAAAATAATAAAATAAAATAAATAAAAATAAAATAAAATAATAAAATAAAATAATAAAATAATAAAATAAAATAAATAAAACAAAATAAACAATAAAATAAAATATAAAATAAAATAATTAAAATTAAAATTGTGGGAGACGTTTCACGACCGAACTAGGTAACGGCATCAGAGCTAGAAGGGATAATACACAGAGAGCAAACCTTCCTCCTAGCACTGATGATGTTGTCTAGTTGGGTCATGAAACACCTGTAGGAAAACAACCAAGCTCAAGAGAGCACCAAGGATCCCACAGTTCTCTTCCTCTCCACAAATGCCACTCCTTGTAACACTGATGGTGTCGCCTAGTTGGGTCACGAAACGTCTGCCAGAAAACCACCAAGCTCAGAGAGCACCAAGGAACCCATAGTCCCATGATGGCGAACCTATGGCATGCGTGCTACAGGTGGCACACGGAGTCATATTTGTGGGCATGCGAGCTTTGCCCTAACTCAACTCTAGTATGCATGCGTGCACTGGCCAGCTGATTTTTGGGCCTTCTGAGCCTCCCCGGAAGTCAGGAAATGGGCCGTTTCTGGCCTCCAGAGGCCCTCCGGGTGGGGAAGGCTGTTTTTGCCCTCCCCAGGCTCCAAGAAAGCTTCTGGAGCCTGGGGAGGGCGAAAAGCGGGCCTACTAGGCCCATTGTGCCATCACGTGCCAAAAGTGGGGGGAGTGAGGGGGGAATTAAATGCGCATGCACGGGGTGTGGGGCACATTGAATTATGGGTGTGGGCACACGCGCACACGTGACCCCCGCCCCCGCTCCCTCCCCGCTTTTGGCACACAACGGCAAAAAGGTTAGACATTACTGCCATAGTCCTTTTCCTCATCTCCCTCCTCCACTCCAAATCTCCTCCTCTCTGCAAACCCCGCTCCCTTTTAGCACCGATGACGTCACCTAATTGGGTTACGAAACGTCTGACAGAAAACCGCCAAGCTCAGAGACCATCAGGCACCCCTCATTTCAACCCAGAGCTGGTGGGGGGGCAGAACCGGGCCGCGATCCAACCCATTCCTCTACCTCGCGCCATTCTGCATCGCTCCACTGTTCGATCACAACCGGTTCGGGCTGAAACTCCTGGAGAACGATGTAATCTTTGGACAGGAGTCTCACGCAGAGCTGGTACTTGCAGCCGCAGTCAAAACGCGCGGCGTACCTGGGGAGGAGGAGGGGGTCGAAGGAGAGAACGTCAGCTCTTTAAAAAAAGAGGTTGATAAAAACACAGGGGGTCCTTGACTTGCGACTGTGACTGAGTCCAAAGTTCCCATCGCGAAGCGAGACAATTTTTTCAGCCCGATTATTCTGGCCAGCGGGATCCAGGAGGAAGGCCTTCTCTGCCTTCTGGAACACCTTGCCCCCCCCCCACTCCAATATGAGGTTGCCCCCCCACCCTATCCTTTCATAAGGGTCTCAAGACGTGGCTCGGCCAGTTGGCCGAGGGGGGTGTGTGTCAGCGCAATGGAGGAAGTTGATTAATAACAGATCCCCCCCTCTGCCCCCACCGCCCTTCCCATGTGCCTTTAATTTTAAGGTTTGATTTTAACATTTTATATTTTAGCTTAGATCAGGGGTGAAATGCTCCCGGTTCGGACCGGATCGCCCAATCTGGTAGCGATGGCGGCGGGTGGTTCGGAGAACCGGGAGCAAAAATCCCTGCGCTCCCCCACCCCAATTCCCAGCTGAGCCGCGCAATCATCAGAGGCTGTTTTTTTTTTTACTTTTAAAAACATTTTTTTCTACGACCTCTTCAGCCAAAGAGGTTGTAGGGAAAATGAAATGCCTTTAAATGCCTCTGACGATCCCAGCTGAGTTGCCTGATCGTCAGAGGCTTTTAAAAGCATTTTTTTTCTGCAACCTCTTGAGGTTGCAGAAAAAATGCTTTTAAAAGTAAAAAGTAAAAAAAAAAAAAAAAAGTTGGCCACACCCACCCAGTCACATTACGACCACCCCCCTCACCAAGTCACGCCCACAGAACCAGTAGTAACAAATTTTAGATTTCACCCCTGGCTTAGATGTAACTGTAAAATTCCCAGAGTTATCCTACGATGAGATGGGCGGCCAGTAAATTTTATCGATAAATAAATACGGGGGTTTGGCCCCCTTTGATGACCCCTCTGGCCACCATTGTCAAGTTAATCACACCGTTAAGTGAATCCCTTGACTTTGCTTCTTGGAAAGTTGCAAAAAGGGGATCGCGTCACCCCGGATTCGCTTAACAACCATGCTACTAATTTAACAGCTGCAGGGATTCCCTTAACAAATGTGGCAAGGAAAGTTGTAAAACGGGACAAAACTTCCTTAGCAGCTGTCTCACTTAGCAACCTAAATTCTGGGCTCAATTGTCCTAAGTCGTAAGTTGAGAACTACCAGTATTTTTGTCCTCAACTTACGACCAGTATCGAGCCCAACATTTCTGCTGCTAAGTGAGACAGCTAGTAAGTGCGTTTTGCCCCACTTTACGTCTTTCCTTGCCAGAGTCGTTAAGCAAATCCCGGCAGTTGTTAAGTCAGTCACACGGTTTTTAAATGAATCCAACTTTCCCCATGGACTTTTGCTTTTCAGAAGGTCGCAGAAGCGGATTGCGTGACTCCGGGACAATGCGACCGTCGTAAATATGAGCCAGTTGCCCGGTGTTTGAATTTTGATCACGGGACTGCTGGGACGGTCGTAAGTGTGAAAAATGATCGTAAGTCGCTTTTTTCAGTGCTGTGGTAACGTTGAATGGTCACTAAATGAATGGTTGTAAGTCGAGAACTTACATATATAGTCTTTCTGTGTGAAAACAAGGAGAACAAGAGAGGCATGATACAGTTAGTCCTTGAGTTACAACCATTATTCGTTTAGTGACCGTTCAAAGTAACCACGGCACTGAGAAAAGCAACTCACGACCGTTTTTCACACTTACAACCGTCCCCGCGGTCACGTGATCAAAATCCGGATGCTTGGCAAGAGCCTCATACTTATGACGGTCACAGTCACGGGGGGTGTCATGTGATCCCCCTTTTACGACCTTCTGACAAGCCAAATCCACAGGGAAGCCAGATTCAGGTTACTAACATATCAACTGCAGTGATTCACTTAATGACGGTAGCAGGAAAGGTCGTAAAATGGGGCAAAACTCACTTAGCAAGTGTCTCGCTTAACAACGGAAATTTTGGGCTCCATCGTGGTCGTAAGGCAAGAACTAACTGCTTTGATGGAGCCGTTTGTTTGGCGCTGTCGAACACCGCCTCAGCGCTTGTGCCTCCCGCGTCCATCCGTCCGCCTCTCCTCCCTGCCACTCACCAGTCGCTCACCACGATATCAGGCCGGGCTTCGTCCATCAACCGGTCCCCGTAGCCGTGATCCCGTAAGGTGATCAGCTGCCTCTTCATACATGAGCTGGCAAGGAAGGGAAAGCCACCGATTGTTACAAGCCTCCATCCTCATCCTCTTTTAACCACCCCATAATCCCTTGCCGGGTGGAGTCTGAGCATCCGAATGGAGCTGAGTGTTTTACTGGCCGGATGCCCTTCCTGTCCCCAAGGAGGAGTTTTGTTCAGCAGATATATTCTCAACGTGCCGAGAGAGAGAAATACCTGCCTCTACCTAGGATCGAACTCACAGCCTCCTGACCGGCGATACAGGTGAGAGCTCCCCATCTAGGCCACTGCGCCACTCTTTGTTACAAGCCTCCATGCGGAGCGCAAACCACAAATCGTTGTTAAATGGCTTCTCAAGTAATTCTGAGTAGGGGAGGGATATTACTCGAAAGCCCCTTCCTGGGAAAATCTGCACTTTTTTGAACAGCGACGGCTGAAAGGGGGCAATTGATTAATAACAGACCCCCTCTCCCCCTCCTACTCCCGCCCTCATCTTTTAGCTATTGTATTTCTATTTTTATACAGATAGTCCTCGACTTACGACAGCTCAGTTAGCAACTGTTCGAAGCTACAACACTGAAAAAAGGGACTTCTAACCATTTTATAATGAATGGGAAAAGTACAACCTGCAACAAACAAGGTAGAAAAAGAGAGAGAGAGAGAGAGAGAGAGAGAGAGAGAGAGAGAGAGAGAGAGAGAGAGATTTTAAATAAGAGGCAGGATCCAAAGTTACAACCTGTGATTAAATTCAGGTAGTCCTCAATTCATTTAGTGACTGTTCGGAGTTACAACAACACTGAAGTGACTTGCAACCATTTTTCACACTTACGACAGCCAGGTGATTTATATTCATATGCTGAGCAACTGGTTCGTATTTATGACGGTTTGCAGTGTCCCGGGATCCCCTTTTGCGACCTGACGAGCAAAGCCAACGGGGAAACTGGATTCACTTAACAACTGTGTTACTAATTTAACAGCTGCAGTGATTCACTTAACAAATACGGCAAGTCGTAAAACAGGACAAAACTCGTTTTACAACTATCTCAGCAACATAAATTCTGGGCTCAATTGTCCTAAGTCGTAAGTTGAGAACTACTGGTATTTTTGTACAGGCAGTCCTCGACTGATGACCACAATTGAGCCCAACATTTTTGTTGCTAAGTGAGACAGCTGTTAAGTGCGTTTTGCCCCATTTGACGACCTTCCTCGCCACAGTCGTTAAGCGAATCCCTGCAGTTGTTAAGTTAGTCACACGGTTGTTAAGCGAATCTGGCTTTCCCCATGGACTTTGCTTGTCAGAAGGTCGCAAAAGGGGATCGCGTGGCCCTGGGACGCTGTGGCCGTCATAAATATGAGTCAGTTGCTAAGCATCTGAACTTTGATCACGTGACCCTGGGGATGCTGCAGCCGTCGTAAGATTGAAAAGCAGTCATCAGTCATGTTTTTCAATGTCGTTGCAATTTCAAATGGTCAGTAAACAAAATGTTGTAAACCGAGGACTACCTGTAGTATTTTTACATGGTTTTGTTTTGTTAATGGCGTAAGCCGCCTAGAGTCTCCCTGTGGTAAGATGGGCAGCCAATAAATAATAAAAAAATAAATAAAATAAAAATAAAAATATATAAAATAAAAATAAATAAATATAATATAAAATATGTTATATATATGTGTATATATATAACATATTTTATGTTATATATATTTATTTAGTTTAGTTGAAGTTTGGTTGAAATTGCTTGAGCCGTTCCAGAGTTATCCTGGAACAAATATACATACATACATCCTTTTAATATATATATATATATAAAAGGATGTCTGTATGTATATTTGTTCCAGGATAACTCTGGAACGGCTCAAGCAATTTCAACCAAACTTCGTACACAGATGACTTACTCTCTGGAAACAAATACTGTGGGGGTAAGACACCCCTGGTGTGTGTGTGTGTGTGTAACTGTGGAATGCCTGGACTGTTGAGGAGAGTGAGAGCAGCGTCCTAGAGTGGCAATTGTTTGAGATGTCAGTTCCTTCACAGCTTCCTCTGGAAAACTAGTCATGACGTTCGCCCTCCAGTGGACCAATGGTGAAACGCTTGATGGATTTGGGACAAAGTGCCAGGATCGTAGACAGGGCCGGAAAGAAGAGCGCATGGGAGGGGGAAGGGAGGGGGCATGGATGATGAGCATGGGAGTAGGGGAGTAGAGGAAAGAAAGGCCCCTCCCAATGGCTCCCAATACTGTGGGGGTGAGACACCCCTAACATCCTTTGTTTTGTGTGTGTGTTTATGTTCCAGCATAACTCTGGAATACCGGGGCCATTAAGGAGAGCAAGTGCTAATGGGGAAGTGCCTGATGTTTCCTTCTCTTGGCAGAAGGCGCCCCCTGGTGGATTTGGGGCAAAGTGCCAGGATCGTAGAAAGGGTGAGAAAGAGGAGCGCATGGGAGGGTGGAGAGGGCAGGGATGATGGGCATGGGAGTAGGGGGAAGAAAGGTCCCTCCCAATGGCTCCCTGTCAGACAAACGATTCAATGTCTATAAATATCTGGGCAACGCCGGGTTATCGGCTAGTATAAAATAAAATAAAATAATAAAAAATAATAAAAAAATACTTTAGATGCTGGGGGATTTGAAGTTTCCAAGCTGCCCGTGGGAAAAACTCAGTTGGAAATTCCCACCATCGAAGGAGCCCGTTTAACAACCATCAATCCGTGTGTTAGAAACCCCGCAAGGAATCCCCTCTGCTGGTCAAAGCCCAGGGAGTCCCAGGCCATCACGCTACTCACTCGTAGGACGTCACGAAGTATTTCTGAATATGCGGAAGAAGGAAATTTCTCCCGTGATCTCCTGGAAGCTGCTCAATTTTCCAGCCGTTGCCTTCGTCGGATTCTTTCTCCCAGGCGTCAAAGCCTTCTGCGGCGGGAGAGAGAAGACACAAAGAAGAGGACGGCACTGTAGGTTGGATTTTCGGCACTTTGGAAATATTTCCAAGGTAAGGGGAAGAGACCACCAGGAAGGTATGCCCTAAAATAGGCTATTTTTTTTTCGGGAAGAAGAATTATGGAATTGGTTGCATTGGGTTATTTCAGGATGTTTTTTTTTAATTTCCTTAGCCATGTTGGCAACTTTGTTTGGATCTCCTGGTGGTCTTCCATCCTGGCCTTGATTCGCTTTAATTTAGGATCAGACCAGAGCTGGTCAGGTGAGTTGCAGGGGAAACAACCTTCAAATGGTTCAAAACCGGACCCTCCCAAAATAACCCAGCCCCCTTGACACCCCCCCCACCTTCAGCACAGGGGTTTTTGATCAGGTTCCTCTTCAGGCTGCAGAGGAAATAGAAATCCCGCCAGTCCGGAATGGGACTGTCCAGCGGCTCTGGCCGGTAGCCCTCACGCTGGCACTTGAGCTTCCAGAGCGAAGGCAAGTCTACCAGCCCGCGCCAGAGGGAGCAGACCAGCCGGCAGCGAAGCACAAGGTCCCTGGCGGGCACTAGCACCAGAACCGCAATCAGGGCGTCCTCAGGGAGGGTCTCCATGCTCGCCATCTGTGAAGAGAAAAAAAGAGAAAAAAGGAGAGAAGAAAGAGTGAAAAAAAAGAAAGAAAGGAGAGGAGAGGAGAGAGAGGAGAAAGAAAGAGAGAGAGGACAGAAAGGAGAGAGAGAGAAAGAGAGGGGGAGAGAGGAGAAAGAGAGGGGGGAGGGAGGGAGAGAGAAATAAAGAGAAAGACAGAGGAGAGAGAGAGGAAACGGGAGAGGAGAAAGAGAGAGAGAGAGAAGAAAGAGAAAGAAAAAAATGAAAGAATGAAAGAAAGAAAGAGAGGGGGAGGGGAGAGAGAGGAAACAGGGGAGACAGGAGAAAGAGAGAGAGAGGAAATGGGAGAGAGGAGAAAAAGAAAGAAAGAAAAAGAAAAAAGAAAGGGAGAGAGGGGGTGGAGAGAGAGGAAACAGAGGGGAGACAGGAGGAAGAAAGAAAGAAAGAAAGAAAGATAGATAGATAGAGAGAGAGATGGGGTGGCGAGAAACAGAGGGAAGATAGGAGAGAGAGAGAGAGAGAGAGGGAGGACGGGAGAGAGGGAAAAGAAAGGAAAGATGAAAAAAGAAAGAAAGAGAGGGGGAGGGGAGAGAGGAAACGGAAGAAGGAGAAAGAGAGAGAGAAAGAAAGAAAGAGAGAGAGAGGAAATGGGAGAGAGAGGAGAAAAAGAAAAAGAGAAAAAGAGAAAAAAGAAAGGGAGAGAGGGGGTGGAGAGAAAGGAAACACAGGGGAGACAGGAGAAAGAAAGAAAGAAAGAAAGAAAGAAAGAAAGAAAGAAAGAAAGAAGAAAGAGAGAGTGGGGGTGGAGAGAAACAGAGGGAAGATAGGAGATAGAGAGAGAGAGAGGAAGGGAGAGAGGGAAAAGAAAGGAAGAACGAAAAAAGAAAGAAAGAGAGGGGGAGGGGAGAGAGAGGAAAAGAAGAAGGAGAAAGAAAGAGAGAGAGAGAGAGAAAGAAAGAAAGAAAGAAAGAAAGAAAGAGTGGTGGTGGAGAGAGGAAACAGAGGGGAGAGAGGTAAGAGAGAGAGAGAGAGTCGTCTTAGAGCTGTGTTGACGTTTGCAGAAGTAGAACCTCCCCGGCCAGGGGTAGTCTACCTGAGCCGACGATTAAGGGAGAGGCGGGAGGGGCGGGGCGCTCCAGCAGTCTTTCGGCGGAGCCTCCAGCTCCAGGCAGCCACATCTGGGAGACCCGGAGCAGTGGAGCATGCGCAGAGGGCTTCCGTGGACCCTCCCCCCTGCAGCCCCGGACCACACCTCCCCTTCCCTCGCCCCCCCCCCCCCCCCCCGCCAGCCAGCCAACCAACCAGCCAGCTAGCCAGCCAGCCGGCCGGCACACTTACCAGAAGCGCAGCAGATGCGTCGCGCATGCGCCGCGCCGCACCGCGCCGCGCCCAGCCGAAAGCGAAAGCGAAACGTAGCCGGGAATCCTCGCAGAGCTACTAAAAGGGAAGAGGAGCGCGCTTTTCTTTCCCAGACTTCCGAGTTCCCTGCGCGCAGGTTTCCCTCGCATCGCTTTCTCTCCGCCCTTTCGGAACCCCCGAAAAGTGGCCGGCAGGAGAGGGCGTGGCCTGGGGGGAATTGCGTCATCGCATGCAAATGAGGGGGATTCCCTTTCCCCGCCCCCGCCTCCTCCTTGGGAGGGGTCTCCTCTGCCCTTCTGTTTTTCAGACCCCAAGAAGAGCCGCGGATACCCGGGAATCTGTCCGGCTCCATCCACAACGCCGCTGAAAGAGCGCCTCTGAGCGTGTGCAAAGCGCCCCTTCCATTGCCTGGCCTCGATTTGGGGAGGGGGTGGGAGGCTCCCATCAGAGTCCTGATCGGCTCCTACTCGCCTTGGCTGCTCTGGAAAGCTGACAGTGGCTTGACCTTGGTTAGAAAGGCGTGGATGGGATGGGACGGGACGCCACGAGGAGATCCCAGGACTGTCTGTGACTTATCTGGGAAATGTTCCTAATGCCAAGGGATGGGGTCTTTCCAACTCAAACCCCCCTCCCCAAGGAAGAGTGGGGAGGGGGGGGGGAAACCCCTCTGTACCCTCCCCCACTTCCCTCCTGCCAAGTCAGCCCCCTCCCCTCCCGCCATTGGGGTTGCACTGGCACAGATTTGGGGTGGGGTGGGGTGCAATGACCCCTCCCATCCCTGTCCTGGCCGGCATCCCGTGGAAGTTACTTGCCTGCGACAAGCAGCCCAGCCCAGCCCAGCCCGGGAGGGGAGGCGGAGTCCCAGCCCAGCTGGCAGGCTGCTGTCTCACTCGCTACCCTCGCCCGCCTGCCCATTTGCAGCTCCTGGCATCGCCCGCAGGACCCCCCCTTCCTCCCCAATGGTAAGTGCCTGGGATCTCCCCTCTTTAGAGCCCCCCAAACTCTAGAAGTCCTTAATTCTCCCAGATTCAGCCCTTGTCCCCCCCACTCCCCAATGGTAAGTGCCTGGGATCTCCCCTTCTTTGGAACCCCCCAAAAACTCCAGACGACCTTAATTCTCCCAGATTCAGCCCTTGTTCCCCCTCTCCCCATGGTAAGTGCCTGGGATCTCCCCCTCTTTGGAACCCCCCAAAACTCTAGAAGATCTTAATTCTCCCAGATTCAGCCCTTGTCTCCCCCCTCTCCCCAATGGTAAATGCCTGGGATGGCCCCTTCTTTGGAGCCCCCCAAAACTCTACAAGACCTTAATTCTCCCAGATTCAGCCCTTGTCTCCCCCCTCTCCCCAATGGTAAATGCCTGGGATCTCCCCTTCTTTGGAGCCCCCCAAAACTCTACAAGACCTTAATTCTCCCAGATTCAGCCCTTGTCTCCCCCCTCTCCTCAATGGTAAATGCCTGGGATCTCCCCTTCTTTGGAGCCCCCCAAAACTCTACAAGACCTTAATTCTCCCTGATTCAGCCCTTGTCCTCCCCCTCTCCCCAATGGTAAATGCCTGGGATCTCCCCCTCTTTGGACCCCCCCCCAAAACTCTACAAGACCTTAATTCTCCCAGATTCAGCCCTTGTCCCCCCCCCTAACGGTGCAAGCTTTGCACAGCTGCAGGTCTCATCGGCAGGGCTTGGAGGTCGGAGAAGAAAGGCGAGTGCTGGCAGGGGACGCCCCAAAAAATGGCTGAAAAAAGAGACAACACAAACTTCTTGCTCCTTCTTGTTTGGTGTGTGTGTGTGAGAGAGAGAGAAAGACAGACACGCCCCACCCCCAAAGGACAGGAATTGAGGGGATTTGGGAAGGGTTTTTTTTTTTCCAGGCTCAGGAGCAAAGGAAGAGGGGATCCAGAGGGGGAAAGCGATGGAGACCCTGCTGCAGATTTGGAGAGGAGGATCCAGCAAGAAAGACTGACTCATAATCCCCTTGGCAACCCTCACTCCATCTCCCAAAGAAATCGCCCGGTCAGCAACTTTTAGATCGGCCCGGAAAGTTCCCTCCGAAGAATAGAATAGAATAGAATAGAATAGAATAATTAGAATAGAATAGAATAGAATAATTAGAATAGAATAATTAGAATAGAATAGAATAGAATAGAATAGAATAGAATAGAAGAATAAAATAATTAGAATAGAATAGAATAGAATAATTAGAAGAATAGAATAATTAGAATAGAATAGAATAGAATAGAATAATTAGAATAGAATAGAATAGAATAATTAGAATAGAATAGAATAATTAGAATAGAATAGAATAGAATGAATAGAATAATTAGAAGAATAGAATAATTAGAATAGAGTAGAATAATTAGAATAGAATAGAATAATTAGAATAGAATAGAATAATTAGAATAGAATAGAATGAATAGAATAATTAGAAGAATAGAATAATTAGAATAGAGTAGAATAATTAGAATAGAATAGAATAGAATAGAGTGAATAGAATAGAATAGAATGAATAGAATAGATTAGAAGAATAGAATAATTAGAATAGAATAGAATAGAATAGAGTGAATAGAATAGATTAGAAGAATAGAATAATTAGAATAGAATAGAATAGAATAGAATAGAATAAATAACTATTGGCCAAGTGTGATTGGACACACAAGGAATCTGTCTTAAGTGCATAAGCTCTCAGTCTACATAAGGAGAATAAAATGCATTCATCAAGAATAAAAAGGTATAACACTTAGCGATAATCAAGGTTACTAATAAACCATCAAATCGTACTAGGAAACAAATAAAAAAAAACAATATAAATTGAAAGATACAAGCAACATGGTTATAGCTATAAGTGGGAAGAGATAGATACTAGTAAGGAAGAGAAGATTAATAGTAGTGCAGAGTTAGTGAATAGTTTGACAGTGTTGAGGGAATTATTTGTTTAGCAGAGTGACGGCGTTCGGGGAAAAACTGTCCTTGTGTCTAGTTGTTCTGGTGTGCAGTGCTCTATAGCGTCGTTTTGAAACAGTTTATGTCCAGGATGCAAGGAGTCTGTCGATATTTTCCCAGCCCTCTTTTTGACTCGTGCAGTAGACAGGTCCTCCATGGAAGGCAGGTTGGTAGCCATTGTTTCTTCTGCAGAAACCAGACAGTTATGGAGGTGCAGATGACAGACTCCATCATTCCTCTGTAGAACTGGATCAGCAGCTCCTGGGGCAGTTTGAACTTTCTGAGTTTGATTCTGCCTTCCTTTGATTGCTTTCCGAGGGGCAATGGAAGGAACCAACTCAGCAGGATCTGAAATGACCCGCTAGTGCCAATCTCAATTTAGCCATTAATTGAATAAGATATTAATAGAAATTTAGAAAAAGGTGATTAAGAGATTGAGATACAATGTTCAATTACAATGTCTGTAATTGAAAAAGGTGGTGTGAAAAATAAAGCTGAAGAAATATATTGTTTTTGGTAAAATGGTAAAATGATTAACAGGAAATAAGAAACGATGAATTGGTCCACCTTGGAAAACAATGGCCATTAAGAGACAAATGTGAAATATCAAACTAATAATAAAAAAATAGAAAAAGAAAAAAAGAAACCAAGAATGGAAATGACTAAAGTTTAAATTAAACGCTTTCAATAGAAATAAGGAAATAAGAGAAAATAAATGGATGATCATTTATGAAATGTGGCGATTTTGAGAAATATATGGGATAAATGGAGAAATAAGACAAAGAAAGGAAATAAAGTTAAGATTGGAGGTCAGGGCGGATGGCCAAATTTATATATCTTTTAATTGTTTTTTAATATTTGTACTGCAGGTTTTTTTAATTCTGGCTGTACACTGCCCTGAGTCCTCAGGGAGAAGGGCGGTATAGAAATTCAATAATAAATAAATAAATAAATAAATAAATAAATAAATGTTGATTAGATATTAAATATTAAGTAGAGATGAATAATAAAAAAATGGACCCTACGAAGAAGTAAGAAAATTGATACTATGCCTTTACAGGGAGGAGGTGGGTGTGGCCTACTGATGACAGCTAACGAGCTAGAAATGGATCTATTTAGGTCTCCCACCTAGCAGTTAGAGCTTGCTAGGTGTTAGAAAGGAAAAAAGCCCAGAACCGAGTAGATGAGATTCTACTGAGCTGGAGCTACAAAAAAACCTTGGCTACGTAGGGAAAACCTGGCTAGAAGAAAAACACACACAGACCCTACGAAGAAGTAAGAAAATTGATACTATGCCTTTACAGGGAGGAGGTGGGTGTGGCCTACTGACGACAGCTAACGAGCTAGAAATGGATCTATTTAGGTCTCCCACCTAGCAGTCAGAGCTTGCTAGGTGTTAGAAAGGAAAAAAGCCCAGAACCGAGTAGATGAGATTCTACTGAGCTGGAGCTACAAAAAAACCTTGGCTACGTAGGGAAAACCTGGCTAGAAGAAAAACACACATAGACCCTACGAAGAAGTAAGAAAATTGATATATATATATATATATATATATATATATATATATATATATATATATATATATATATATATATATATATATATATATATTCTGAGGTTTTCGTGGGTGTTTGTATGTAGGTCTTTGGTTATTCGGGTCTTCTCCCACGTAAAATTGGAAGTGTCTTGGCGACGTTTCGACGAAGTCTCATTCGTCATCTTCAGGCTGGTGTTCTCGGCTTCGTGCTTCCAGGAGCACGAAGCCGAGAACACCAGCCTGAAGATGACGAATGAGACTTCGTCGAAACGTTGCCAAGAAACCTCCAATTTTACGCGGGAGAAAACCCGAATAACCAAAGATTATATATATATATATATATATATGTTTTAGCCAAACTGAGGAACCAAAGTCCCTTGGCCTGCCACCGAGATGCAGGCCAACTCTCTCTCTCTCTTTGCCACCCCCCCTTTAAGGACGCCCTTCCGGAGCCCCTCCTGGTGCGGATCCTGGCTGGCCTGCCCGCCCTCGACTTGGTGCTGGTGTGCCGTCTGGTTTGCTCCCAGTGGAAGGCGCTGGTGGACGGAGGGGCCCTCTGGCTGCTGAAATGCCAGGAGGAGGGCTTCGCGGGCAAGGACGCGGACGAGGAAGGCGCAGAGAGCTGGCAAACCCTCTATTTTCTCCATAAGAAGAAGTGGAATTTGGTCAAGAACCCAAACGGTGAAGGTAAACAGATACCCCAGCCTTGGGAGCGGGGTGGGGGGAGGAGAGTAGACCCTGGCCCAGATCTGGGCAGCCCCCTCCCGCTTGGCCCCTTTTTCCTGAGCCAGGCTCTCTGGGGGGGGGTGTCTCTGGGCCACAGAGGGGAGACCTTCAAAGGGCATCAGGAAGGTCCTTTCCCTCCAAGCGGGATAATTCGTTCTCCCATTCTGTTGGGGGAGAGGGGAGAATTGGGAGCAGAGTGAGCATCTTTTGAGGCTTTCCTGCTCGGTCTTAGAGGGTCTCCAGCATTGGGAGGATGTGCAAAACGGGGGCGACGGCTGGAAAGTGGAAGAGCTGCCGGGCGATTTCGGAAAAGATTTCCCCAAGGAGGAAGTCCACTCCTATTTCGTCTCCTCCTTTGAGTAAGTCCATTTTGCAGTCTTCTGGGCAGCTCTAGACGGGGCCGGGTGGGGTACGGGTACATGCTGCAATGTCCCAAGAGCTCAGGAAACCCAAGGGGAACTCAAAGCAATCTGCTTTCCCTTTTGTTTTTTTAAAAAAAATCAAGTTTCTAGTCCTTATGGTCAAAAAAAAAAAAAAAGGATGCCAGGCCTGGAAGCAGCAGCTTTGATCCTTTTTCACCACGACTCTTTTGTTCCTCAGCTGGTGCAGCAAATCCCAAATAATTGACCTGCAAGCTGAAGGCTACTGGGAGGAGCTGATGGACACCACCCAGCCCAAAATCATAGTGAAGGACTGGTGAGTGGCCAGGGGTCCCCAAGCCCCCCCTCCCGTTCTTCCCTGGGGTCACCCCTTGCCTCCCAATTCCTCTTCCTCAACTCCTACCCTCAAAACGACTAGACACAAGGACAGTTTTTTCCCAAATGCCATCACTCTGCTAAACGAATAATTCCCTCAACACTGTCAAACTATTCACTAAGTCTGCACTACTATTAATCTTCTCATTGTTCCCATCACCCATCTCCTCCCATTTATGACTGTAACTTGGTTGCTTCTATCCTTACTGTTTATATTTGTATTGATTGATTCCTGATTGCTTATTTCTACCCTATGACTATCATTAAGTGTTGTACCGTATGATTCTTGACGAATGTGTCTTTTCTTTTATGTACACTGAGAGCGTATGCACCAAAGACAAATTCCTTGTGTGTCCAATCCCGCTTGGCCAATAAAGAATTCTATTCTATTCTATTCTATTCTATTCTATTCTATTCTATTCTATTCTATTCTATTCTATTCCATTCCATTCCATTCCATTCCATTCCATTCCATTCCATTCCGTATTTTCTATTCTGTTCTATTCTATTCTATTCTATTCTATTCTATTCTATTCTATTCTATTCTATTCTATTCTATTCTATTCCATTCCATTCCATTCCATTCCATTCCATTCCGTATTTTTTGTTCTATTCTATTCTATTCTATTCTATTCTATTCTATTCTATTCTATTCTATTCTATTCTATTCTATTCTATTCTATTCCATTCCATTCCATTCCATTCCATTCCATTCCATTCCATTCCGTATTTTCTGTTCTATTCTGTTCTGTTCTGTTCTGTTCCGTTCCGTTCCATTCCATTCCATTCCGTATTTTCTATTCTATTCTATTCTATTCTATTCTATTCTATTCTATTCTATTCTATTCTATTCTATTCTATTCTATTCTATTCTATTCTATTCCATTCCATTCCATTCCATTCCATTCCATTCTATTCCATTCCATTCCATTCCGTATTTTCTATTCTATTCTATTCTATTCTATTCTATTCTATTCTATTCTATTCTATTCTATTCTATTCTATTCTATTCTATTCTATTCTATTCTATTCCATTCCATTCCATTCCATTCCATTCCGTATTTTCTATTCTATTCTATTCTATTCTATTCTATTCTATTCTATTCTATTCTATTCTATTCCATATTTTCTGTTCTGTTCTGTTCCGTTCCGTTCCGTTCCGTTCCGATCCGATCCTATCCTATCCGATCCCTCCACCAGGTATGCCGCTCGCTGTGACGCCGGCTGCCTCTACCACCTGAAGGTGAAGCTGCTGTCCGCTAACGAAGACACAGTGGCCGAATTCGAGAGCGAAACCATCGCAGTGCCCCAGGACAATGAGGGCGAGTGGGCTGAGGTTTGTACCCAGGAGAAAACTCCCCCCACCCCCCCAAGAAGTAAAGGAGGAGGAGAGAAGGGTTGGGCAGGCCTTTGCTTTCCGGCTCCTGTTCCTAAACCGGGTTGGAACCCTGTTTCGCCCCCCCCCCTATTTCCTGGGCCAGGGGGGCGATGAGTTGAATTTTCTGCTCTTCCATCCGAGTGTTGTTGTTTTTTTTTTTCCCCTACCTGGCTTAAGATCACTCACACCTTTGCCGATTATGGTCCCGGCGTGCGCTTTGTCCGTTTCGAACACGGCGGTCAGGATACGGTGTTTTGGAAGGGTTGGTACGGTGCCCGGGTGACATCGAGCACGGTGACGGTGGAACCTTAACTCTCTGCATTTGCACGTCGGAGCAGGCTGGCCCCTCTGCAGGAAACCTTCGCTACGAAACGATGCCTGGGAACTGGCAAATATCACATTAAAAGCAGGAAAAAAAAAATTCCATTCATTTAGCCAGCAAAGGAGGGCCCTTCTTAACAGCATTATGCCTCCCCCTCTCCCACCGGGCAAAGCGGTGTACTCGGAGCCCTTAACAACAACTACTCACAGGAATAAAAATTTAAATGGTCGATAAAGTTAAACATATATTTATATTTTATTGGCACTTCCAACAAAATCGATGTTGGTATGGGGCCCCTGTGCTCGGGGGGTCCACGGGCAAGGACCCACCAGGCCCATGCGTTAAGACAGCCCTGCTTGGCCATGATTTAACCGAGAGTCCCTCCATATCCATTGGGCAAATGTGCAAATAAATTCAATTTCAAAAAAAAAAAAAAAAAAGTTACAGCTGTGGTTGCGAACAAGAGAAACAACTCTCAAAAGTTGGAGGGGAAAGAGAGGGAGTGGGGGAGAGAGAGAGAGAGAGAAAAGAGAAGGAGAGGGAGGAGAGAAAGAAGCGAAAGAAAGGAGAGAGGAAAGGAAAGGAGAAGAGAAGGAGGGGGAGAGAAAAGAGAGAAAGGAGAAGAAGAGAAAGAAGAGGAAATAAGAGAGGGAAAGGAAGGTGGAGAGAAAGAAGAGAGGAGAGGAGAAGAAGAGGAGAAAGAAGAGAAGAGGAAAGAAGAGAGAAAAGAGAAGGAGAAGAGAAAGAAGAGAGAAAGAAGAGAAGAGAGGAAAGGAAAGGAGAAGAGAAGGAGAGGGAGAGAAAAGAGAAAGGAGAAGAAGAGAGAAAGAAGAGGAAAGAAGAGAGGGAAAGAAAGGTGGAGAGAAAGAAGAGAGGAGAAAGAAGAGAAGAGGAAAGAGAAAAGAAGGAGAAGAGAGAAAGAAGAGAGAGAAAGAAGAGAAGAGAGGAAAGGAAAGGAGAAGAGAAAGGGGGGAGAGGAAAGAGAGAAAGGAGAAGAAGAGAGAAAGAGGAAAGAAGAAGAGAGGGAAAGAAAGGTGGAGAGAAAGAAGAGAGGAGAAGAGAGAAGAGAAAGAAGAGAAGAGGAAAGGAGGAGAGAGGGGAGAGAAAGGAGGAAAAGAAGAGAAAGGAGAAGAAGAGAGAGAAAGAGAAGAGAGAGGAAAGAGAAGAAGAGAGGGAAAGAGAGAGTGGGGGAGAGAAAGGAGAGAAGAGAAGAGAAAGAGAAAGAGATCTCCCCAACGGT
The DNA here is from genome assembly GCA_022577455.1 of Arizona elegans. Lineage (NCBI taxonomy): Eukaryota > Metazoa > Chordata > Lepidosauria > Squamata > Colubridae > Arizona > Arizona elegans. The sequence goes on from JAKOOJ010000023.1 coordinate 10,248,151, forward strand.
TAAATTAGGTAACACAGGTAGTTCTCAACTTACAACAATCCATTTACCGACTGTTTGAAGTTACAAAGGCACTGAAAACAGTGATATATTGCCGTTTTTCCATACTTTGCATTATCCCCATGGTTACATCAATGAAATTTTGACGCTTAGCAACCAATGAGCCTGGATAGCTCAGCAGACTAATGCATTGTAATTTAACTCCAGCTGTCTGCAATTAGTAAGTTCGAATCTCGCCAGGCTCAAGGTTGACTCAGCCTTCCATCCTTTCTAAGGTAGGTAAAATGAGGACCCAGTTTGTGGGGGCAATAAGCTGACTTTGTATAAATATACAAAAGTATGAAGGCTATTGCTTAACGCATTGTAAGCCGCCCTGAGTCTCCGGAGAAGGACGGCATATAAATCAAATTAAAAAAAAAATAAAAAATGTGTAATTATGATGCTCACACAATCCCCGTGGTAACCTTCTGACAAGCCAAGGCGATGGGGAAAGCCAGATTCACTTAACAACCGGGTTACTCACTTACCAACTGCAGCGGTTCACTTAACAACGGTGGCAAAAAAGGTTGTAAAACAGGACAAAAGTCACCAACTGTCTCGCTTAGAGACAGAAATTTGGGGGGGGGGTGTCATCATTTTTTTTTTTATTGAAAAAGTTTTAATCAAGAAGAAACACAATTTTCCCACAACCCTCCCACCCAACCCCCTCTCCCCCTCCCCGGCTTCCCAGAGCAGAACACAAGGTATTTCAGTTAACTTTAACAATAAACTAAATTGCTTAACTATCCATTAAACTAACATCCCCTCTTAAAAAATATTCTTAACCCCCCCATAAATAAAATTATGCTTCTAGGATATAATACTTCTAAAATCACTCATATAATGCTTATACCATTAAAGATTCATTCATAAGCTATTTGATATTTTTTAGTCTGATACTTATTTTATTTATTTATTTTATTTATTTATTTATTATATTTCTATACCGCCTTTCTCCCGTAGGACTCAAGGCGGTGTACAGTCAAGAAAAATATAGACACACAATTGAATATAATCAATCCATCTTCTCCAATCCAATATATATCTTTCTTGTGTATGGTCCTTCAAGTATGCTGAAATTTTAGCCACTTCAGCTAAATTAGTTACTTTCAGTATCCAAGCATCAATAGTAGGCAAAAAGTCCTTCTTCCAGTGTTGTGCTATCAACAATCTTGCTGCTGTTATTAAATTCAGGATCAGTTTAGTCTCTACAGCTGTACAATCCGTAGTTATGCCCAGTAGGAACAATTGCGGAGTAAATTTCAATCTTTTTTTCAAAATGTTCTGCATCACCCACCAAATCTTTATCCAGAATGCTTTGATTTTTTTTACAAGTCCACCATATGTGATAATAAGTTGCATCATCACAATCACATCTCCAACATTTAGCTTGCACATTAGGAGACATGTGATGGAGCACCCACAACTTCTGGTGGCAAGCTGTTCCACTGGTTAATTGTCCTCGCTGTTAGGAAGTTTCTCCTTAATTCCAGGTGGCTTCTCTCCTGGATTACCTCTTAGGTTTATATCGAACCTAAATCTCTTAGTTTTAGAAGGGCTTGATGGATGATCCGGAAAGAATATCATGCAACATTTCTCATAATTAGCAATGGTATACGTACAGTTATTTTTCTTATATCTAGCGATTTCTTTACACCACCTGCATTATTCAAAATGGCCATGAGGTGGCAGGCTATTTGCGATGCAATTTCCCATAAGGCCTTTAAAGCAAAGATTTTCATTTACACTGATGGGCTTTTGCACCCCATTTTGCCTCTAATGAGGCAGGGGGTTCAGAGCCCAACTCCTTGTCCAATTTCCCCCCTTCTGTACCCCCATTACTTTTATTTATCTTAAACTTTTGCGATCAGTGGCCTCCACCTGCCATATTCAAAATGGCCACGAGAGGGCAGACTATTATCGCTATGCAATTTCCCATAGACTTTTCAAAGTGGTGCAGGGGCCTAGAGGTGGCGCTCTCGCCTCACAATCCGGCTGCGAGTTTGATCCTAGGTAGAGGCAGATATTTCTCTCTCAGGGAACAATGAGAATATATCTGGCGAATAAATGGCCCCTTCCTTGCATTGCAGGGTGATCTCTCCAGGCTGGGAGTGGAGGTCAGAGTCAGGGAAGGGGGCAGAAACTCCCAGCCAGGTGGAGGAGATGATAATTTGGACAGCAGAACAAGAAAGGATGATGGAGTTGGCCAAGCTCTTCCCCAACCATCTCTTCACTCGGTTTCCTGGTTTTGTGGCCAGGAAGGCCAGCACCACCGTGATGGTTTTGGCCAAGAGAGAAGAAATGGCAACTGAGAAGATGATGCTGAAGACCGTCTGTCGGAGAAGGCAGGTGGCTTTCCTTGGTTGACCAATGAAGAGAGAAGGAGACAAGAAGCAAAGCAGGAGGGAGACCAGGAGGATGTAGGAGAGGTCCCGGTTGTTGGCTTTGACAAGGGGAGTTTCTTGGTATTTAATGAAGATGATTAAAACAAGGCCTGTGGTTAGGAAGAAGAGTAGAGCAAAAGAGACCAGAATGATGCCCAGATATTCTTCATAAGACAGGAAGGTTATGACTTTGGGGATACATTGAACTCTGTCCTCATTTGGGTATTTATCATCTGGACACTTGGTGCATTTTTTGGTATCTGAGAACACAAAAAAGCAACATTTCTTTTTTTTCTTTTTTACATTTGAAGAAACACCTTTTTTGGAGAAAGCCTGATTCCAGGAACATTTTCCAAGATGTGTTGCTTAACCATTCCACAGGAAAAAAAAGAATAATATAGTTTTCTAATACCTTTATAGCTAAGGAATATGAAATCGGAGGATTTCTAGTGCATTTTGAATAAACACAAAAAAGAGTTGAGCTTCAAGGCATGTTTTAATTTGCACTTTCATCAAAATGCTCTGGATAAATCCATTTCCACCAGGCCTTCCTTTCCTCTGGTGTGACCCACCTTCCTGAGTGGAGAAGGTCCCCTCCGGACAAGGAACGCAGTTGTAGCAGCAAACTGGCTCTCCTTCTCGAGCCCTCTTGACAAATCCAGGATGGCAACTTTCCACACATTTGGACTGAGGCAGGGACTGAGCAGAAAAAAAGGAATGGCAAAGAAAATGTGTTAGGACTCTCCATCCATGGAAAATGGGAGGAGAAATGGACATTAGCCAAGTAGCCTCAATGCTTCACTGAGGTAAATATGAAATTTCTGACTCCTTCCAAACAGGTGTAGGAGATGTGACCCTGGCAGGTTCTTCCCTTAGTTCCTCCCTTTTGCTTCTGGCATTTAACATTGCAATAAAGGATTTTTCTACGCACCGAATCTGACCGGACACTGGTGAGGTCTTATATCAAGACCTACCTAGTGGCGATAAGAGTGGCAAAATCCAATTATTTTTCCGCTCTTCTTGCATCTGCAGAGAACCGTCCAGCCACCCTGTTTAGGGTGACCCGCTCTCTACTGCAGGTGGGAGTGTGGGATGATCCCTGCAGGGTGGAGCTGAGGACTTTGTGCAATATCTGCACGATAAAATCTCTCAGATTCGAGATGGCCTGGACTCCAATTGGGTAGCCTCAGATGGGATGATAGGGGCGGATCTTGAGAGTGTGATCTGGGAGGAGTTTGACCCTGTGACTCCCGAGGACATTGACAGGAGTTTGGGGAGACTAAATGCTACCACATGTTTATTGGATCCGTGTCCCTCCTGGTTGGTGCTGGCCTCCCGGGAGGTTACACGAGGCTGGTTCCAGGGGATTATTAATGTTCTTTGAGCCGCCTTGAAAGAGGCGGTGGTGAGGCCCCTCCTCAAGAAGCCGTCCCTGGACCCGGCTGTATTAGCTAATTACTGTCCGGTCTCCAACCTTCGCTTTGCAGCGAAGGTTGTTGAGAGTGTGGTGGCGTGACATCTCCCTCAATACCTGGATGAAGCTGTCTATCTGGATCCATGCCAGTCGGGATACAGCATGGAAACGGCATTGATCGCATTGGTTGATGATCTCTGGCGGGCTCGGGACAGGGGTTGCTCCTCTGTCCTGGTCCTCCTCGACCTCTCAGCGGCTTTTGATACCATCGATCATGGTATCATGCTGCATCGGTTGGGGGGACTGGGAGTGGGGGGCACTGTGATGCGGTGGTTCTCCTCCTTTCTCTCTGACAGTACGCAGTCTGTGTTGACGGGGGGACAGAGGTCGACCTCGAGGCACCTTACCTGTGGGGTGCCACAAGGGTCAGTCCTCTCACCCCCCTGTTCAACATTTATGTGAAGCCGCTGGGTGAGATCATCTGTGGTTTTGGGGTGAGGTGTCAACTGTATGCCGAGGACACACAGTTGTACATCTCTACCCTGGACCACTCCAATGATGCCCTTGACGTGATGTCGCGTTGCCTGGAGGCTGTGTGGATCTGGATGGGGAGGAACAGGCTCAACCTTAACCCCTCCAAGACCGAGTGGCTGTGGTTTCCGGCGCCCCAATATAGCCAGCTGATACCATCGCTGGCTATTGGGGATGAAATCTTGCCCCCCTCAGAGAGAGCTCGCAACTTGGGCGTCCTCCTGGATACACGGCTGTCTTTAGATGATCATATGACGGCCGTGGCCAGGGGGGCTTTTTATCAGGTTTGCCCGATTTCCCAGTTGCGTCCCTTTCTGGATCGGGACACCTTACGCACGGTCACTCACGCCCTTGTCACTTCCCGTCTGGACTACTGCAACGCTCTCTACATGAGGCTCCCCTTGAGGAGCACCCGGAGGCTCCAACTGATCCAGAATGCGGCCTTGGAAATAGTCATGGGAGCGACTCGTCGCTCCTGTATAACACCTCTCTTGTGCAAGCTGCACTGGCTCCCAGTGGTCTTCTGGGTGCATTTCAAGGTGCTAGTCACCATCTTCAAAGCTCTCTATGGCTTAGGACCTCGATACTTGCACAACCGCCTCCTGCCACCGATTGCTTCCCACTGACCGATACGCTCTCACAGGGAAGGCCTCCTCAGAGTGCCGTCAGCCAAACAATGTCGGCTGGCGAACTCCAGGGGGAGAGCCTTCTCTGTGGGGGCTCCTGCCCTATGGAATGAGCTGCCCCTGGATATAAGAAGGATCCCCGACCTCCGCACCTTCCGTCGGGCTCTGAAGACTCTATTGTTCCATCAAGCTGGCCTGTCCGAATAAATTAATTTTAAATGGATTTTAATATTTGTACTTGATGTTTTTACTTGGCTGTTCACCGCCCTGAGTCCTCAGGGAGAAGGGCGGTATACAAATTCAAAATAAAATAAAATAAAAATAAAATAAATAATTGGTTTTAAAGGGGTTTTAGCCAGGGGTTTTAATAATCGGCCAATTGTTCTAAATTATTTTAATGGTTTTTTAAGTTTTGTGTTGGTCTTGTTTTAATATGGCCGTACCCCACCCTGAGTCCTTCGGGAGAAAGGCGGTAGAGAAATACAATAAAATCTAAAATCTAAATCTACTTAATAAAGTCTGGAGGGATGGAATTGAGAAAACCTTTTAGCATTAAGTAACAAACTATCTGCCAACCTAGCAGTTCGAAAGCACATAAAAATGCAAATAGAAAAATTGGGACCACCTTTGGTGAGAAGGTAACAGAGTTCCGTGCGCCTTTGGCGTTGAGTCATGCCGGCTCCACATGACCGCGGAGACGTCTCGAATTGGGAACGACGAGCACATACGTGTGAGGGGAACCTCTACCTTTTAACAAACAATCGGTTCCTCCTCATGACAATATTAAAATGTGTTCCTCCACTCTTCATCTATCCATGGTTATGATGATCTATTCATATTAAATCTTTGAATAAATTCAATGTCAAAGATTTATTAATTTGTTATTTTATTAGATTTATTTAAGTAGAGTAAAATGTGATTAAGAAGGAAACTTTTGACCTGTAGGGCCTGGAAAGGTTTTTTCTGGAGTATATAAAGCCTCGTAAAGCTGCTCTCCTTTGACACTAGTTCAAAACAGTCTCCCAGTTAAGAGAGAAAGGAAAAAATTCTCCCACCTTGTTGAGCAATTTTAGCCATGAAAGAGCTCTTTGGAGGATAGTAAGTCTCTGTCTTTTCCAAGCCCCCATTGGCTGTTGGATGGGATCTTTATTGGGGAGAATCAAATAGCTCGTGATTCCCAGATCTGCTGCTACATCTCCATTTTGATCCAAGTAGAGTTTTATAATGGAAATATTGCAATACTCATTCTTCTGCAGGAAAGGATGGAATTAGAAGGGGAACATCCAGGAAGTTTAACATCTGAAAGCTTTTTTTTTTTAAAAAAAATCCCATTCAGCCTTTACACATTCGAATCTTTCTTCTACAGTTGTCTCACATCAAAATATGCTTATTTAGAAAAATAGGTGTTACTGCTATCTTCATAAATAAAAAACAAAGGTTCAGCAGAATTTCTCAATCATATATTGGCAGATATATATATATATATATATGTTTTTCTTCTAGCCAGGTTTTCCCTACGTAGCCAAGGTTTTTTTGTAGCTCCAGCTCAGTACAAAAAAACCTTGGCTACGTAGGGAAAACCTGGCTAGAAGAAAAACACACATAAACCCTACGAAGAAGTAAGAAATAAACATATTTCTTATAATATATATAAGATATATTATATTATAATATATATAATATAATATATATATATATTAACAAAATATAATTGATGCAATTGGTAAGTTACAGGGGACATTCTAGAGCAGATGATCAATAAAATGAATCATAGGAAAAAAAGAGATTATTATGTATAGCCTTTATTGTCATTGTACATCATGTATGCAATGAAATTATTCATAAACGCCCGGAAAACATCAAATTGATTATGAGAAACCGTTAGTGACCATTTAGTGACCATTTCAAAGTTACAACGGCACTGAAAAAAGTGCCATGGTAGTTTTTCCCAGGATCCTGGCAGCATCCCCAGGTGATCAAATCTGAATTCTTGGCATCCACTTATGATGGTTGCAGAGTTTTAGGGTCGCCTGATCTCCTTTTGCGACTTCTGACAAGCAAAATCAACAGGGAAGCCAGATTCACTTAACAACCATGTTGCTGACTTAACAACTGCAATGATTCACTTCACATGAAAAGGCAAGAAAGTCATAAAATAGGGCAAAACTTACTTAACGGCCATCTTGCTTAGCAACAGAAATGCTGAGCTCAGTTGTGGTCGTAAATCCCATCCTGCTTCCTGCAGCCCTCTTCCAGTAACTAGAAGAAGTTGCCCAGAAGCTCCTCAATGTTGGGGAGCCCCAGAGGATCCCAGGTCCGGAGGGGCCCCCAGAGGTCATCCAGCCGGACCCCAGTCCAAGCAGGAGCCCCTCCGCCCTCCTGGAGGTTTCCTTCCAGGGCCTCCAAGCTGCCTGTGGGCCCTTTGAGGGAGGCCTGTGTGGGTGGGTGGGTGTGGAGGAGGCCTGCAGAGCAGAGGACCAGGGGCCTCGTCCTGGGTTGGCCATGGAGGCCCTGAAAACAGGGACTGAGATTCTGAAATAGGCTCCCTCCGTTTCCCTCGTTCTGGTGGGGGGGAACCTTCCCCTCCCTCCCTCCCTCCCTGTGTGGATGAGGCTGAGCCCCCATCTGGTTGCTGCCTTTGGGCCCTTTGAGAGCTCTTGTGGCCCCCACAGCCATCCTCTCCCCTCCACCTGGACTAAGGGCCTCCTGTGGCCTCCCTGGGCCCCCCTTGGATCAGGCAGGGGACGATGGGCCTTTGCACGTGGGACGGAGGGCTTCCCACAGGATCCGCTTCTGGATCCGGGGCTCCATAATATTATATTGTCAGGTATAAATGCCCTACCCGTGCCAGGGACCAGCTATAGCTCAGTAGTGCAAGGGTTAACCCAGACACCCACCTGGCCAGCTCCTCCCACAGACCCCTCCTTACCTGAATCCCCACCTACAGGTATAAAAGGTGGGCACACTCCTCCATATTGTCCAGATCCTGATGTAACCAGTGATGATATGAAGAACCTGTAAATAAAGGAGAGATATTTAATCTACTGACTCATGTCTCATCATTGGGCCTGATCCATCAATCCTTGTAACAAACTGGTAGCAGAGGATGGTTGGTAAGGCCCAGTAATCCCAGATCACACAACGAGGATCCACACCTACCTACGGAATGGCGACACCTCCGAAGCAATGGGAAAGCAACCCATCAGACTCGCCAGGGAAGGTAGGAACCTCAACCGACCCCAAAGCCATCGTGATGGAAGAAAAGGGGGAGATCGAGAAAGGAAAAAGGACTCACCACAACGACCAGGAGGAAGAAAAGCTGCGACTCGACGTCCTGCGATTGTTGAAGGAGCGAGCCGGCAACAAGAACCTCCTTGCCAACCTGCGGAGCTTCATAATCGACCGCGAGGTGGCAAGGAGCGAAGGAGATTCCGACTCAGAACTCGAGGAGCTGGACTCGGTGAGTGGATCGCCCAAAAAGGCCCTTCCAACAGCCACCGAGCCCCGAAGCCCCGCTCAAAATTTGAAACGGTGGCCATCTTTGTCCACGTGGTCGGACAAGATGGCCGACCTCCACCCAATCGGCAGCCAGAATTCAAAATGGCTGGCGCGCGAAAAATGCCGGACCATAAGCGGGGATGAAAGTGACCGCGGGGAGGGGACCGAATCTGACTCTGACCCCGGCTGCACCCCAACCGAGCGGCAGGTAGACAGAGCCATGAAGACCCTTGCCACCGCCTTCGGCCCAGGCCTCAAAATCACCAAGGAGAGACCGGAGAGGCCGAAACAAAAGGGGAAACACGGAGAGGGGCAACGAAGCGCCCACTCGAGAGCCACCGATACCCACGACAGATCGCCAGCCCACCTACGCACCCCAGGGACACCGCGCCTCCGATCGCCCAAGCCGCGCACACCGGAATGCAGGGACTGGGGCAGCTACTTACAACCGTCGCCGGAGCCTCAACGCCGCCCGGACCTTCATCCCGGAGAAGCAGCTGCTGGACGACACCTCCCCGAGCACGCCTGGACCCCCAAAACCGAAGCCGAGGCCTACCCAACCGAGAGAGACCTCTACATCGGAGCTGCGATGGACAGGTCCTTCCATGACGACCGCGGAGCCGAAATGGACCTCACGCATGCGCTTTTCCGCCTAGAAGAAGAAAAAAGAAAAAAAATTACAAAGCGGGACTTTTAAACTGCCGGCAAGCGTTCCCATGCCGTACTGCTGCTATAGGCACATAAGGAACCATGGGCAGCAGCCAGCAGTAAGTAATTTTACAAATAGTGCTGGGAACTTACCAAGTGACTTTCCCAAGTTGAGAATGGATGGGGGCAATATCCTAGAGTGGTCACAGCAGCTCCAGGTGGTGTTCCTAAAAGAAAATATGTCACATTTTATTAATGACCCCCCAGAGAGACCATGGACTTTAGAGCTGGATTGCATGCACCATAGGGCATTCTATCTTTTAATTGCCAGCATATCCCCCACAATTTACCACTGTATTGGTCATAACCTCACAGTATCAGAAATCATAGGAAAAATGTTTGGGTTATTTTACAGTGAGAGTGTGTCCACCACCACCCAAATTTCCAAAGACTTCTTTTCTGCCAGACTTAAGCCAGGGACCCCCATGAGTGAGCACCTAGTGTCCTTAAGCGGTACCAGAGCAGAGCTACACCTTAGGGGGGAAGTTATTTCCGACCAGATCATGAAGAGTGTAATAATTAACTCTTTAGATCACTCATGGAATAGCTTCTTAACACACTTAGACACCGTTAGTCTAGGACTGCTATCCGTGGAGAAGCTATCCAACAAGCTAATTGCGGAAGACAATCTGAGAAGGAGCCGCCCCGGCCCTCCCAGAGAACATAAGAGTGAGAAGAGAGTAGTCTTCCAAGAGAAACAACACAACATGTCAGAGTGTTATATCTGCGGGTCAAGGGGACACCTCAAAAGAGACTGCCCCAAGAACTATAGGGAGAGAGGCAGGTCAGAGCATAGGTACAGACAAACAGAAAGGCACACATCTGAGGAAAGGTACAGGTGCAGGGACTCACCCAATCCCAGAGACAGGAGGGGGAACAGAGACACTCGCGCGACAGCAGGACGGGATCTTTATACGGGATAGGGGAGCGCACACACACCACACATCAAGACAAAGACACCAGCTCATGGCTCCTGGACTCGGGAGCCTCCAACCGCATTACCTGCAACCAGAAACTGCTCTCATCATTCAAAAAGGAGGACTTTTCGATTAAAGTTGCAGACCAAAACCAGGTTAGGGTGACAGGCAAAGGGACAGTTACATTGCCAGGCGTAGGGGAAATAGAGGGGGTACTGCTAGTCCCGGAGATACCCCACAACATACTAGCCGCAGTAAAGCTTAGCAAAGAATCAGGGGTTGAGGTGACCTTTACAAAAGGTAATGTTAAAGTTAGCAAGGATGGGGAAGATATAGGGAGAGTAACCGTCAACCAAGGGTTACCATATATAACCTTCTATGAGGATGACACTCACACCGTGTATACCAGTTCAGAGAACACGGAGGACACTGACCAGGGCAGGACTGAGGGGGAACAGGCAGATGAAGGAGAGATAGATAACGAGGATAACACAATGCAAGAAACACAACACAGCAGGCTCACCCAAAGAGGGCCCTCGATAGGCAAACTCATACATGACGACTGTGCTCACCTACTACACCGGAAGCTAGGGCACGCCAGTTTCCCCGTGGTCCAGAAAATGGCCAACTGTACCGAGGGTATCAAAATAAAGAACTGTGAAAACTACCTCGAGTGCTCGGTGTGCAAATGTTCTAAGTTAAAGGTAAAACTCAGACCCAAGAAGTCGTTACGTGCCGCCAAACAAATATTCAACTTAGTTCACATGGACCTGGTAGGGCCTCTAAGGCCATCCATAAATTATAAGAAAAGATACTTCCTCACTATAGTGGATGACTATAGTCGATACGGCTTCGTCTATACCTTAAGAAAAAAGGATGAGGCCTTCCAAAAATTCAAGGAGTTTTACAAAAGAGTAGAAACCCAAAACAACACCCAGATCAAACAAATCATGACCGACAGAGGATCTGAGTTTCTATCTAAGGACTTCTCCCATTGGCTCAGGTCCAAAGGCGTGCTTCACTTTACGTCGTCCCCGTTCTCCGCCTTTCAGAACGGGGTCGTAGAACGA